>CM061165.1:16667894-17392894 GCA_030710495.1 Labroides dimidiatus | reverse complement strand
CCCAAGTAGGAGGCCCTTGAGTGAGCAACCTGGTTCCAATCAAACCTGTGGCCTCTTTACTTCTCGTTCCTGCTCTTTCCACCTCTCTGCTAAAGGAAGGAAAAACATTATTTTTCAAACCTCAAACCAAAACCTCCTGTTCCTCTGGTTCCCTGCTGCAGGAAGCTGCGAGCGCAGATTAATGAGTTTAGATAATCCCATGTCTACCACATTCAACCCAGCTGTCTGCGAGCACAGACGTGTGTGGGCCTGCTATCACGCCGGCTGATGGTTCACCCGTTGAAGTCATTTCGTGCGTCTTTTATCCCACCTACTGGCTGCAAAGTTTCTCATTTCAGGGTGGATTTGCTCTGAAAGCGTTGCGGCTTTAGCATTTTGCTGTTTGGATAACCACTGTATTGGTTTCAACGTCAAGTTGTGGACTTATTGGAATATCTTGATGAAAGGCAATAAAACTACTTGATCATGTTTGAAAAGAAGATCATGGATTTGGTGCTAATCAGAGCCTGAACAGATCAGCACTTTTGTGTCACATAAAGAGGCAAGTTTAATCAATATCCCCCCGAATAGTTCCTCAAAAGATTGCTTTACAAGCAGCTGGTATTCTCCTCCTCACGTGCTGCCAACAGGGCTGTGAGTGCTGCTAATCGCTCCCTTCTGGGCCAACTGTGAGAAGATAAGGCAGATCTTGGCAGATACATCTTGACTAGCCTTAATTAATCAGCTGTAACATCATGATAATGGAGTTAACAAACAAACATTATCTTGTTTTTTAGGGGTAGCTGAGTGGGATTTGTCAGGCAGCAAGGGGACATTTTGTTCTTGAAGTTGAAGGGAAGAAACAAGAGAAAGGGTCGCAAAGGCGTTATATTCACCTTGGCCAGAGTGTTATTACATTAACTTTGTCACCATTTGTTCAATCAGAAAAAAAATCAAATGGCATTGGAAACCTAAGAATTTGCATTTTCAAGCAATATGTGGTTCATTAAGGTAACCACAAGCTTGGGACGCAAAGCAAAACACTGGAAACATCACAAAAGTGCTAAAACTGTGCTTTCTGTCAATTCCAGTGTTCCGTTTCACTAAACTTCTAAAAAAAATATCAATTTTGTTTTTGTGTTTTTCTTCTTTGATATTAAGAATTCAACTTTAAACCCTTCTGAGGGAAAAGGGCGAAAGCAATCAGACATGGAACATTTTTGGACCACTTTACAGCCATAATAACAAAATGTTTCCAGACCATTTTTTAGCCTCAGTAGGCCTACTACGCAAGTCCTGTGGTTGGTCTGCTGGGCGGGATCTTGCTTCCTGTATTGACAGCATTTCCAGAATTGTACATTTCATCTCCTCCAGTGTTTCCTGATAAAGCAGAAACCATAGTGGTACCAGAACAGGCTCACAACTGTGTCAAACACTACAGCGTAGGCTTAATTCAGAAGGCTGTGTCTCAAATCCCATACTTCTATACCAGGGCCAGAGTTTCATGCGTCGGACTGACCAACTTTAGATCATGACCTAAGAGCTGCCAGTGCAAGGGACAGCATTAGCGTTAGCATCTTCTGTAATATTTTTAATCTTTCACTGTTATGACTGAACCATCTGGAATTGTCCAAATCCTCCAGATTGGATCACTTGGGGCCTGTCCTGTACTGCTATTCTGAGTGCATAAGTGTGTTCACATTGACAGAATGGAGATCAAAGGTCGAGTGTGGAACGATGGACACTTTACACCCTCAACAGTTGCTGTCTTTGCTACGCAACCGAAGAGATCAAATAATCGATCATGGTTGTAATCAATGAACAGCAGAGGAACACCTGTGAACATGTGTGAAACGTGATCGTCATTCCAAATAACTGGGAAGCAGCTGTGTTTGATTTGAGACAACACAACCCTGTAAGATTTTGTGCACGCAGTGTACTTCATGTAAGTATCTGATTTGGGACACAGCACAGGCTTCCTGGTGCATCAGTGAAGACTGTCCGCTCTGGTCCAATCCATCAGAAGAGCTACTGGAGCTCAAACTGCTCCTTCTTATTGGAAAATCACACAATGGTCACAACACACTGGTCCTTGTCAAGAGCTGAGAGTGGCAGGAGTGGATTGTCAAGCTATTGAAGGAGGTAGTCAATGGTTACTTGGAAACGACTTGGATCTAAAGGCGCAACCAGCATCTATGCGATCTGTAGACAAGTGAATCCAATCCATGGATGCTCCTCCTTTCAACTTTTGAAACCTCAGGGTCTGATTGGATAGAAAATACTCACACTTTAGTCGTCTTTCTGCTTTACAACTCAAAGAGTGTAGAAGTGAAAAAGCCTCAGCATTGTAAGACCCACTCACTGCGTAAACATCGCTTCAACGAGGAGATTTAAGAGGACAGGATTGATTTGCATAAGTGTGCGTTCTTTAGGTTGCTGAGCTTAGATGTCAGAGATGAGAGCCAGAGACATCAGCTGCTCCACTGCTGGTTGCAACTTGAATGCCTTTTCTCTGTCCCAGCGCTGGAGGACCAAAGAAAAACAAAGATTGCTTTTCTGCCTCCGCATTCATCTGAGGATTGCCTAAAACCGCAAACCAATTGATTAGTTGTCCACCCAAACCTGGCATTCATAATCCAATACTCCCATGATATATCCTCTGTGTAGATGTCATGCTACTTGATCTTTACTCATTGCAGCTTTCTCCTGCTTATATGATCCCTGTTACCAGTAATTGCATCATGTGTGCGGTTTGATGGACCAACATCTCTATCAAATGCCAGGAGCGCTGAAATGTGAGACAAAGTGAAGCCAGGAGTACTTTCTAAAGGAGGAATAGTGAAGCAGCTGCAGCTCATGTTTGGATATCGTAACAATCCCCGCTGACTCCCAGATATCGACTGTTTTCTGCAGACGGAGAAGAAAAATAAATAGACCTAAATTCGTCCCCCGATGCTGCAGGATTGTTTGCGCGTTGTGCTCCACATCTTCTCCCGCTTCACTTTCTCCCCGAAGAGCCAAGCCTGATTAAAAAACAACAACCTGGAGGAGGAGGATGATGATGATGTGATGATGATGTGTGTGTGTTTGTGTGTTGTTAGCGTTAACTCTTGTCCTGTTTCATCAGTCAGTGTCCTTCAGAATGATGGCCGATGAAACAGAGCAGTGACAGAAGTATTCAGCAGCTTAAATTCATTCATGCAGACACAGAAACACACTCGTTCACACACTCAGCGAGTGCAGTGCCAGGCACAGCCATGGATCAAGGCTCCTATAGGCCTCATATCCTGCAATCAAAATGTCACCGAACACTCATTTTCTTTACGACTCGCTGTGTTCCGGCCTCTAGTGATTCCCTTCCAGGTTGTTCCTTCTCATTCTTCCTCCCTTTATTGTTATTTTTATGTCGCATAATAGATACAACAAGGATTTCATGGCGGAAGAAGCGAAGCGAGAGTTGTTAAAGTAAGACAAAGTACAAAATAAGAAAAACAGGAAATAAGAGTCAAAGCAAAGAAATATGAAAGGGAAACAGAGTGCACATGAAAAAAAGAAGAGAGGGCAACAGGCTGGAAGGTGTTAACATGATGTAACATCCCTTCATTGTGGACATTGTGCTCTAATGAGCACGCTCAGGGCCAAGAACAGAAACAAGTCGTTTCATCATTCTCCAACAGTCCTCCATGAAGGCCTGCTGTGCATTTATTTGAAAGATGTATATCCATGTCAGCTCTGTGAGGATTCTCTCGAGCCTTTGTGCATTTATGTCCAACAATTTGCATTTACATGGTAGACAGTATACTTGAGCAAGACGACTAAACTGTCAAAGACACAGAGCCGGGGGGAAAGGGCTGTTCCTCGGTGGAAGTGAGTTGAGATGTCCAGCTTCCCAGCAGGGGTAATTATGTCTACAACTATCTGCAATGATTCAATTCTCTTTTAATGAATGGAGCAGTCCATGACAGCTGAACCAGGCAGACAACTTGAGTCGCACTTCTTATTATCGCCGAACAAATACGTCCTCCCAAATTGACGGCCTGTTATCGCTGACATGTTTCTGGTCTCTTCTTTTGCTCTGTCATCTCCATGGTTGCAGTTCTGGACTCCCACTTCTAACACCAACTGTTACAATTAAAGAGACTTTTATCGTTGTGGGTTTTACCAAGATTCAACCTGCAGGTTCCCATTCAAGCTTTAAGATGTGACACGTTATCGCACCCTAACCATGCCTTTTCACGCTTACATTCTGCAACCCTCCCGTAGAGACCGCTATGACATGGAGCTATTGATTTACCCGCACCGATCCACACACCACTGGGCAACAGTGGAAGCAATTTGGGGTTCGGTGTCTTGCTCACAGACAGTTTGGCAGTTGAGATCAAACCCTAGATGGTGACTCTACCACTGAGCCACAGCAGCCCCAGGCCAATCAAAAGGGCCTTAAGTTGCCAAAACATTATTATCTGTCCAATCCTTATATTGAGCCATCAAAACTTAAAAAGTTAACAAGAGTTGACGGTAACAGCAGAATAAGCTGTTCGGCATTGGCATGTGGCTCATCTCACAAATACTCCTTACAAACGTGGCCCCATATAAATGAGAAATAAACAGGCTTTACAACGGTTTAAGATTTATTGCCAAGAAGCGTCGTTCCAACAGAAAAGTTGTCTTTTGTTCAGATTTTGTTGCAGAAGTTTGAAAAAAACGTGTGGGATTATGTAAATCTTTCTGCTGTGATTAGTCCCTGAAGTCTTCATTAACCCGCTGACAGGAACAAATCGACCTCTCTAGAGCGTCACTGATGAGGGCTACGGAATCAAAAGGCAGCCTCTATCTTTATTTACAGCCCTGCTGTTGGTTCATGCTCGGCTAACTCTTCCACAGAGACACCTGATGCGGTTGCCAGGTGACCTACGAAACAACTGCGTGTCCTCTGTGAGATAAAAGATGCCCTGCCAGGTCAGTGCATGAGATCTGAATTATCTGTGGCCAGTGAGTCGCAGGATGGACTGATCAATAGGTGGATGTGCGTAAGAAAAAAAAAAACAGGTGAAAAAGTGAAAACTAAGAAAGAGAGGAGGAGGGATGTGTGTGAAGGAAGAAATGAGTGGGAGGAGGTAAAGAGAGATGGAGCGATAAAACGTGGGGTTAATTAAAGAGGCAACGAGAGGGAGAAACAGAGGAAGAGGTAGAAATGAAGTGGTGTAGGAATAAGATGAAAGTGCAGTAAAGGCACCTTCTGTGATTACCCACGTGCACACGTTTCCTTTCTGCGCTGAGAGCTCAGTGATGCAGCCATACACACGAGAAGCCACGCTGAAGTGTGCTGATGTCGAACTGAATGGAAACATAATAAGCAGCACGAAGGTCAGAGTTATTAATTATAATGTGCACTGCAGGCTGAATCCAGGACCAAGAGCACTTATTTTAAAGCGTTATTTTAAAGGCTCAGTTTGCCTGAAACATTATATATATATATATATATATATATATATATATATATATATATATATATATATATATGTATATATATATATATATATATATTGCAGGAGAAGCGGTATGAACCCTTGATGCACGCCTTTAGAAAGTGTTCCCTGCGCCTGGGTGGGTTTTCTGTTCAGAATGGTTCAGGTTTTTCATTTCTCATAGGTTTATGATCCCAAAAACATCAAGTTAGTTTCCTCACCAACAATTTCCAAAATGGTCTGAGATTGAGTTGTGTTTTTCTAACAGAGTTTGCACATTATGGTAATGTCACCAGCACAACACAAGGTGGACAATGTTGCCTTTCTGAAGACTTAAGAATTAAAGTCAGGTCACAGCACTTCAGTTATTGTTGCTTCGGTAACTCACTCACGCAGGCACGCCAACTGATGGTTGAAGGACTTGACAAGAACTGATCAAGTTCTTCAGAAACAAGAGAAAGTTATTTAAAGAAGTAGAAGAAGAAGAAGAACCCTTCGACCCTCTGATTGCCAAAGCCAAGTCCCTGTGGACTGAGCCAATGGCGCCCCAAAGGCTTTGCTTATCCCGTGTGAATGCATCACACCAAAAACTTGCATCAGGAGGTAATTCTAGAAGTAACAGAAGTCCCCAAGTGAAACTGATTATGCTTTCCGCACAAATGTGACTCACAGAAATTGGATGCGCAAGATCCACGCAAGAGACCACGTGTGGCTTTTATACTTTTTCACACTCCGCGCGGTGTCCGTTCCCAAACTGCGGGGGGCTACTAAACTACTACTAAACTAGAGAAGAAGAGGTCGTTCATGCAGTTTACAACATTATTTTACAAATGACTCTTCTCTGCCAAATTTGGCCGTAATTTCACGCCAGGAATTGTTGTCAAGGTGATCTCTGTGTGGCGAATCATATAAATGCCAGCATTTTTTATCATTTCAGACACGAGTAGCCCCTGCTAACGCGCAGAAGTTAGAAATTTTCTGTGGTGCACGACGTGGAAATGTTCTGTGTGAGAAGGACCAAGCGAGGGGGCAAGGCTGTTAAAATGACGTCATTAAACAGGCTTAAAGGACACAAGTTGGGGTATTTATCCTACTTTCATGTAGGTGTTTCGGCAAGGGCACCCCCTCCTCTTACAGAGAAACTGTTGAGTCCAGTGTTTACATTCGTAGAACATCTGGTAGCTTACGGATGGATTTCAGTTATGTTTTAATTTAAGCTCATTTTGTTGAAAACTTGGCGTGAACTATCTTTGACATCCAAAGAAATCCCAGGTGACCGAACGTGACCGCATTTGGGTTGGAAATAAGATAAGTACTCTACGAACCCACTTGACATTCAGAGCAGCAAATCAACTGAACTAGAAGTTCCTTTTTCCTCGTGTCCTGAGGGTCAGAGCATGCGGTTTCTCTGCCTGACTGGATCCCCCATGAGACCCGCGCACTGTCCATGAAAAAGACTTAATAAGGCTCCCAATTTGTGGAAGTCTTGCAACATTTACTCTCCAGGGGGTCCTTACAAGTGCAGTAGTGAGAAACCAAATTTCAGAGTCTATTAAGAAAAGTCTCCAATGACAGAGCAAGAACGGTTTAATATCTTTATTCGTTGAGTCAAAACGGAGTTAATTGGAAATGAGGCATAGGAACCAAAAGGACAGTTAAAATTTAAGATCGTCCGTTTCTGTTTCTTGGCACTGAATTCCCAAACTCCTCTGGGATCACAAGCAGGCACAGGAAATGAAAAGGCATAAAATTCTCCATACACCATTGAATCGCTCACATCCTCTGCTAAATCTGTCTGCTCTCCATCAGGGGCTGCGCTCATTTACACAACTGCACATGCCATGGTAGCTCACACATCTTCAGCCAACACAAATCCTTGTTTACTTTAATGTGTGATTACCGCATCTCATTTCTTACCAAATCCCTCTTAATTGAGGCAATTTTCCAAGATATGGGTTATAAGGCTCCTGTTGATTCTTCAGGGGGAGTGAAATCATCGTGCAAATTAGGAGACGTAGAAACTGAGAAGGAAGAAAAATATAAGAAAAGACATTATTACGGGGAAATGGAAAGAGCACTGCAATTACCACGACAAGAGAGGAACGAGGAGATACAGATAGAATGGATTAAATATAAAGTTTCCAAACTAGATGATAAGGAAAAGTGGTGAGCAGACGGGGTGGTTCGATGGCAGAAGGTGACGTGGAGGAAATGCGGGAGAAAAGTTGCCCAGAGGAGCGATAAAACCAAGTAAGAGCGATGAGAAATGGAGACGGTTGGATAAAGAGCCAACAGAGCAGCAGGGGAACAGAAAGTTAGACCCACGGGAATTTCAATTACAGCGAGAAAATTGGGTTTATTCAGCTCGAAGAAACACACAAGAGCTGAGGAAAGGCTGTGTGCAGAGAGGAGGAGAGGATGTATATTCAGATGAAGTGATAGTATATGATCCGTCCATCCAACTGTCTGCTGATGCCGTCCCTTTGTACAGTCATACATTCAAACAGTGTTATGTGACAAAAATATATATTACCCGTTCTTATTCAGCATTTTCTTATTCCAAACTTGATCCACTGAAGGCATCTGGACTCGGAAGGGTTCTCAAAGATGTTTCAAGTCACCTCCAAAAGTCTTCTCAAGTTTTCAGTTCAGTTTTTTTCAGAGGAGAGGTGAAACTTCTTCAAGAACTTTACCACGTCCAGTCGCCATGTTGGATTAAGCTTCGAGTCCCCCTGGACCAGGAAACGTCACAGACAAAATCCTTGATCAGGATAACAAAAACAAAGACTGAGGGACCAGTTGAGTTAGAGAACGCCCACATCGGCTTGTTAGCTTTGCCGTTGCACCAACCCTCACCCATTGGCGTTCAGGTCGAGGACCATTCTTTTGGTGCCAGTGTCTAAATACTAAATGTTTGACAAAGCAAAGAAAGACGCTGATTCCTTGAGATTGTTCTCTTGATGTTTGAGTCGGGAGTCTGCGGTAAATCCAGGAGTGGATTGTGGTCTTGTTTATAGTAATGGGAACAGAATGGACTTAAGTTGTGGAGTTTGTAGGTGGTTGGACTCTTGCTTCAGGTGGGCTGCTTACCTTGGAAGGTTTTAAAGCAAGTCAAGTTTAGACCTAAACCTAGAGCCCGATTTCCACCAGTTTGGTAAGGGTTGGATTCTGTCGCACGGGAAGTGAGGATTATTTTGACCAATAAATGGAGTGCAGTGTTTCTAGCTCCCCCTTCTGGAGCTGTATCTGTATGTCTGGTACCCCAACAGAAGGGTATCAAAAAGTGGGATGGTACAGGTCAGTAATTTGAGGACCTGTCAAGGAAACACCACAAAATGCTTGCTGCACTGAAACAAACTGAACTGTACTGCTCGGTGGAAACGGGGCTTAAGTTGGATCAGGAACATCCTGAAGGGGTTACCTGGCCTTACCTCTGGAAGGAGTTGATAAACAGGTGAGAATTTTGTTGATTTACTTGCTTATGGCCAAATTCCAACAGATCTGTCTACAGTTTAAATCCGTCACAGCACTGGGTCTGACGTTTTTCAATACAAGCCAATGTGTTTACTTGGCTTGTTTAATGGCTTCACTCCGTTGCGTTCCAGCTCAGTTTCAGGTCTTGTGGGTAGAAGCCCTATGAATCAGATGCGTAAGACTTCTATTCTTTTAATTTAATGCCTTTAATTGGAGAGGATGGGACAGTGGATAGAGTCAGAAACAGGGCAGAGTGGGAAATGACATGCCTGAAACAGACTGGACTCAAACCCGGGCCACCCGCTTGAGGGCAAACCTCTTGGGACGTGACGTAAACCATTGGGCTATCTGCGCCCCAAGACTTCTATTTTTGACGGTGCAACAAGGCATCAGTTGCATGGATCAGAGCTAGCGGGACAGGAAGTCCTTTCTGTCGTGACTCTAGCTGTCCACACAGTTATAATCGAATAAAGCGGAAATGGAATAGAAATAGATCTGGTGCAAATCTGGCATTAGTCCGTTCACACAGCCTTGGATAATTGAAATCCAATAAAATACAAATGTTCAATTAATCGTGACAGTATTATTTTCCAGCTCTGCCTTGATTCATAATATTTGCTCCCTCTCTCTGTCGCTGTGCCCTCATTCTTTGCTCAAAACGCACAAAATCCCCTCTCATTATCTTCCACCATCCCCCATCAAATTCATATTCAAGAAGGTGTGCGGCTCTCTGGAACAGCACTCCTCAGAGAATCAAACCCAGCCTGTTGAATAAATGACAGCGTGACCACAGACGACGGTGATGAGTCCGGGAGCTCTTAATTAGGGAGCAATTAGTTTTGCAGCAATGATATCAGTAGTTTTTTTTTTTTTTCGGAGGTCGGTCAGGCTCAGGATGGCCTCGGTGGATTTCTAATGAGATCCCTGCTTTGGATTCCCGACTGATGAATTAGATCTGTAGTAAAGTTGGATATGCATAATTCACAAATATAATTAATTTAAAGAAAATGTGACTTTCAGGGAGTCCTTGAACCATCCATAAATTTATACACATGCACATTTACCCCAATCCTAAACTCGTCAATTATTTTCCCAAAATGATTCGAACCTCGGGGACATGGGCAGTATGTAGGGGCTCCCAAAACAGATACGCAAGCGAGGACAGTTTCCAGTATCAGCATTTAATACAGATGTATTTACAGAGATGATTGATAGCAGAAGGTTCTGGAATTGCATTTCAGCCGATGCATTTCTTGACTCTCTTTTTCAGTGCACGCAACCCCAGTACACATTTTGAGAATGATGCAACACTAAGCAGACTACAAACTTTGAAGACTTGTAAAAACGCTGTTGCTGATCCATCAAGAGTTTGTGTTTCCACTTTTTTCACATGTACTTTTTCTCATGAAGGAGCAAAGAATGAAAGTGACCCCCAGGACAGGTCAGAGGAAGAGCAACATTCTTCATCCTCTGGCAAAAAGAGTCCTTAAAGTCCTTAAACTCGTCCTCCACCTTCAGATTCTGCATCTATAACCACATACGGTGTCTGTTTGTCCAGATCAACTCAACCCAGCTCTCTACCTCTTTGTTCTGCTGCGTGAATCGATGTGGCAGGTACGCCCTGTGACTCCCACACAGTTCACTTGCTGCGGATTAGCCCCCTTCACCCTTTGATTTACACAGTCCCAGCAGATCATACAAAGCAATAAGAAACCGAATACCGCCGACAATTTAATGGAAAATTTCACTTGAGAACTTCAGGTCAGCTCATGTGAACTTTGTTAAAAAAAGAGCTCCTTCAGACGTCAACACAAGCTCGGGTATTTCTCTCTCTGGCCCAAATCTAGCTCAGTTAAATACCTCTGAGTGTATTTCTGCCGTACAAACCAAACTTGGATCTTTGGCGCCCATGGGATCGTGTGTTAACAGTGACGAAGGAACACGGCAGGATGTATAGCTGAATGGATACAGCAATTCACCTCACAGGTTATTTCTGGACACCTCTGTCGCTTTCTCACTTGACCTCGCTCTTCATTCGTTGTGTAAGAGGAAGCAGGAAGTTACGAGAGCTTCATTCATTAAGGAACAATTGGGCACATAAATGCGTTAAGCGTCTCAACCATGTTAACCGAGTTCATAAGCTGGTGTTCGCCTCCCCTGGTACCAAATTAGACTAAAGGTAAATGAACCTCTCTGTCAAGGCCTCCTCATTGTCTCTGCGGCTCCGGCCTTCACGTCACAATGACGACAACCATCCTCGGGCTCCACCTCCAGCTAAAGCCTCCAGAGGGATAAGAGAAAGAATGAAGAATGAGGATTCAGTCGTGTTGGTTAAGAAAAAACAATAATGGTGGATTTAAGGCGTCGGTGATTCTCAAGGCCTCTCTCAAGGTCTCTGTTGTGTGAGCGGTTTGTAAACGTTCAAAGCAGCGAGGCTTAAGAGAAAGAATCCATGTCTGAAAGGAACTTCAGTTTCTTTCTTCCCGAGAAGGAATAAATGAGTTCTTAGTTCACATCCAAAAATGATTTCATGGGTGACTCTTCACCGGCCTTTAAACCAGAAAAATCTGGAGGCTTGTTTTATATTTAACACTCAATCATGCCATGCTATAAGTCTGTATGTTATGCTCAAGAATTGGACCAACTGGGGCTAAAGAGGCCCCAGCTGGTCTGTGTATCCGGTCTACAGGGGCTGAGGTCCTTATCTTGATGGTCACTTATATTGTTAAGGGTTACCCTGCAAAATTAAATACTAAACTTAAATTTTAATGCAAATTTTCTTCTCTCAAGTATGTAGTCTGTGTAAAAATTCCTCCTTTTGCTAATTACAAGATTTAAAAAAATATTTTTTCTCAGAATTCAGAGAAAACAGAGTTTTGGAGTTCTGCCTTTTTCTGAACTCTGAGATTAAAGTCAGAATTCTGTCTTGTTTCTCAGAGTGACCTCTGAAAAGGTCAAAGAAATCAAACACAACCTTTGATGGCCTGAGCTCCATTTTTCCTCTTGTAGTGGGCCTGTTATCCTTTTTTTTAAGGTGTTAAGTTTATGCACACTTGAAGGCACAGCTGACTTGACTGACAGGTGGGCACACTGGAGCTGTTAGCGAGGAGGCTAAAGGCTACAACCCCACCTTCTCACAACGTGTACAGTCAACCAAAAGTCACAGAGACCTCATCATGTTTCAGGAAGTCTGTGAAGTAACATAACACAAACGGAAAAGGATGGTAAAAATATGGAACATCCAAACCTCACAGCTGTTCGCATTAATCAATAAACAGAACTACAACAGAGTTCCCAAACTATTTCCTTATTCACTCTGATGAATCAACAAGGGCTGCTACAAGACGGCTCCATTTCAGCCGGAATATTCATCAGATTTGGTGACAGAGGAGAAACATACGAGACCTTTTCCCAGGATGCATCAGAGGAACCAGATCACGAAATAACACGAAGCTTCGCAGATCCACGAGCAGCTCCCTGTTTCCATTAAGATTTCAAACAACCTGAACCCTGAGAGTCATTTGACTTTAATGGAGAATCCTTGTAAAGAGCAGACGAGCAGCCATTGTCCGTGGTGTCTGAACCCGGCTGCCTCGTTCCTCGCTGTACCATCAGAAGCGTGAAACAGGACAGGAAATGAAAGTGGAGGAGGTGGAAGGAGAGTTCTTCTGAGCGTGTGAATTATGATACGTCTTTATTTCCTAAAAGGATTATTGGTGCGAGGAATGGGAGAGAAGGAATCCGTCATGAGGAGCACATCGTCTTCGATGCTTAGCCACTACAGGATCCTCTCTGTGAGCTAAAGGAGCCTTTCCACATCCACCCACAGCCGGCACACTCTCAGTCACACCGCAGCGTCACGCCTCTGTCAGCGGATTAAAGAGCCGCACCACCTGCAGAGAGGCTTCAGACTTTCTTTGTGTCTCTTCAAGGAGACAAATACTGTTTCTGATCAGGAGCCTGGAGCTGATGTCTCATCACGGAGACGCGTGCTCGATTCCTCAGAGGAGATGTTTCATGTTCTCCAATCAAGAGCCGATCCTCTCATCAAGCCGTGTTATGACAGTCTGTGGTGTTCTGTTCATTAGAATCAGGATCATTACTTTGGAAGTCTGGATCCCATTGAGGGGGGGGGGGTTCTATGAGCATGGTGCTTCGCTTTGGCCCTAAAGCAGGATCACAATTTTGAAAAGAGGGCGTCTTTCCTGCACAATTTGATCACTTCACTCAAATCTGGGGTCTGGACAGACCAGGTGGCAGTGATGTCTAGACCAGGGGTTCCCAAGGCCCCCCAAACAGAATTTGCTTCTGGCCGGGGACCCCCTTTGCAAACCAACAGATTTTTTTGACTTTTTTGGTGCGTGGTATGAGGCTCAAAACGATGCTTTCAGGGCCCGCGCGGGCAAGGTAGCTTGCTGTGTGAATGTAGCAAATGTCTAAAGAAGTCGACTGTTTTTTCAGCCTCTGCTGGGTGTTTTTGTATAAAGTGACACTGAGGTTTCAAAGGCTTTAAACACTCATTTGAGAGGGTCTCAAGACATCGGACGCATTTCAGGCAATTATGGCCATTATTTCTGTACGTCTGTGAAGTCATACTTCATGTATGCTGCCTCATATTTTAGAATTTTAGTTGGTCATGAGTTCTTAGATTTTTTGCGACAGAATCCTCCACGGCAGGGCTGTTGGACTGCTCCTTCGGTCTTTTTCCTGTCAAAAACCTTTCCATTTTATGATATCTATCTAAAAGCGATATTGATAACAGGCGCAAACCTCAGGTCAACACAGATGATGACATCTTGCCCAAGTTCAAAATGTCACACGAGGTGCGGTTGAGTACAGAATAATAAAATTTAAAAAATAGAAATAATTTGATTCTATTTTTTCCCCTTTACTCCAATTTTCTGAGGCCCCCCTAGGGCCCCCTGGCGGCCCCCCAGGAGGCCGCGGTCCCTACTTTGAAAACCACTGGTCTAGACCACCATGACAACATCTACTGGTCTCTGAAACAGACTGTTAATCAAACCCATGTCCTCCCTTTTTGACCTCTTTGGTCCATTAGACTCTAAATGAGACTCTAAGTTAGAAAATTGGAGATTGGGACCATGAACTCGTTCGGTTAACCAAACCTCAGACCAGCACTGCATTCCAAATATTTAAGCGAGTTACGACCATCGACTGTGTCTATTGACGTCAACTACGTATTTCAGCGGGTGGGGGTGGTGTCTATCAATATAAGACTTGTAAACTACTAAGGATGGGAGATCAGCAGAGATGTGAAAAGAAGATCAGAGATGACAGAGACATGGCAGATGTGGCTCATCTTAGAACAGAGAATGTGTGGCAGTAGTTTGGAGAGAGAGAGACTGTCGCGATCGTGAGAAAAGACGACAGAGATCATGGAGAGAATCAAAACATGGAGCTGAAAGGGTGTTGAATGTTTTCCAATTTTGCGGTTAAGAAGATATTAGGATCTCCAGTTTGTCCAATCAGAGGCTAAGCTCAGCTCACATGACTGACAGGCTCCCTGTAGCTGTTAGACATGAAGCTCAAAGCCTGCGTCATATCCAAGATGGCCCCGTCCAATGATTGGCTTCATATGACTGATTCAGACCGTCTGCTGTCACCTCTAGATCTGAATCACTCTGATTCAAGCCCGTTTAGCTTTAAGCGATCTGCACGTCGTGACTTTACGGCTGTTAACGGGATTTCACGCACGCTGCCTTTTCCAATCTTTTCTGCATTTTTGATATTCTGAACTGGACACGGAAAGAAATCAGAAAGGAGGATAACACAATCCAAATATACAATTAAAATGTTAATTCTACCTCCGCTGAGAAACACTTTATTTCATTTAGTTTGAGGCGTGCTGTGTCGACCTTCATTTATTCCTCCTGTCCAGTATAGACAGGCTGTAAAATTCAATCAGAGATATATATTCCATTTCCTAGCTTTGGCTTAACACACAGAGAGAGAGAGAGAGAGAGAGAGAGAGAGAGAGAGAGAGCGCGCTGCAGAATACTTGAGGGTATGGATTAAGAGTAGTTAGTATTCATGAGGGTGAATGCATTCTTCACTACTGTCTTAATGTCACACCCCCCACTGTGTGTGAATGTGTGAGTGCACGGCTTCACTTTAAAGGTGTGTGACCGCATAAATTGTTTGGAGTCTCTGTGAGTATAAATATATGCATAAAGACTCTCACAGGCTCCGTGCTCAAACACGCGCACTCACGGTTTAGTCTGCGAGTTCCGAGCCGAGTCCGGAAACATCAGAGGCAGAGAAAGACGTTTCTTTTCAAGGATGAGGAAGCGGAGCCTTTTTTTCCCCCCGCTACCACCCTCATCCTCTTTCTGCGTTAAAACCACCGTGGAAGGTCAAATAGACCCGCACTCATCGTTCCCCCAGCTCCCTCTGATCACCTGACCCTTCTCCCCCTCAGACAGATCAGGTCTATTTGCATTCGGTTTAAACCGACTAATACCTGAAGGAACAACCTCGTTGAGGTCCATCTCAATATTCAAATCCAGATGATGTCATAAGGTGACAGATTTCTTGTCTGAGGTCTCGTCTCAATCCTCTCCAGCTGCTTCAAGCCTAAGTGGGAGGGGAAGGAGGAAGCTATAGAGCTGTGAGTCACTGTCGAGTCACTAAATCATCCAGAGCAAATCTCACTGATCATCTTTGGTACTAAAGTCTGACAAGATGAGGAGTGTATGAAATATAGATTTTAGATGATCAGAAGTTTTTTCTTCCCCTCGGTAAAAAAAAAGAACTCTTTCACTCTTTCTGTCTGGAAGTTTCTGACGCTCTGATTTTGGTATCGGAACACTCGCCTCAGTTGCAGATAAAACTTCTTCCAACCTTTTGTTATCTTCTGCTTTCTGGGTTGGGTAGCAGAGGAAACAGTCGAAGAAAATCGACCCAGACGTCCCTTTCTAAGTTCTTGGTTTAAGAAGTCCCAGTTGGACATTCCAGGATCAACTCTAAAGGAAAGGCGTCCAAGAGTCATCTCAACCAAGTGCCCAAACTACTTCAACTTTCGATGTGAAGGAGCAGCGTTTTTATACTATTAATGCTTTAAAGAATAATGCCTTCTTCACCTTCATCTCTTCTGATGGTTGCACATGGTGTGCTTGTCTGTCTGTGTTTGTTTATATATATGTACGTGTGTGTGTGGGTGTGTACCTGTTCTTGTCTGTGTAACAAGGGCGGACCTGCCGTGCGCAACGCACGGAGCAGAGGAGCGCTGTGAACGCATAACCATCCCGTCACGTAAATAAGATAAATACCAAGAGGCTGTTTAGTCTGTTAAACAAAAGATAAATGAACAGGGTATTGATCTGATCTATGAGAGAGGGATGACCCTCATCTGGTTCACTGGTTTCTGCTCTCCCTCTCTCCTGCGCGTCTCCCTCTCCAAGCAGGTTTTGGCCGTGTTGTTTCGGTGATAAAAACTGGAAATGCACTTTTCGGCCATGGAACAGACTATATATTCTTATGTTATTTATCTTATTTACATGACAGGAAGTCATATCTGTCTCTACATGGACCAGCGCACTCCGTGTACCGGAAAAGTACTGTGGACAAGAATATGTGTTCTATATGAGTTAACACAGACTTTTAATTACCCCATTAGTTGAGCCATTATGACTTTTTTTTTTTTGTTTAACATGCGCAAATATAATTTTGACAACTTCTTGCTTAGGATGTCAAGATACGCTTACAGCCTCAACTGTTGAAGGAGACACGACCATGTGTTTCTGATCCAACTCAGACTGGAGCCACTCTGTCTCTGTGTGCTGATAACTTTAAGGCCAAATGCAGATTTGTGACTTTTTGACACATATAGAGGCATTTTACAGAGATAACCAAGGAGCGGTTTAAGGAAACAGGAAAAGTCCACCACATCCAGGGTCGGCAGAGATCCATTTTACCAGCCGTCACAGTCATCTCATGGATACTTTCCATCTTTAAATGCCTTCAGGCAGCTTCAACACTTGAACGCCTTCTCTTCAACTTCTGCAGCGATTTAAAGTTTGAAAAGGTCGATTCTGTTTCCTCTGATCATCTTAAATTAACCATGAACCATCTTTCTGATGGAAGCCGATAGCTCTGAACACAGTTTACAATCCATCCTCACCCATCTGTATTTCATGTTTCTCCTCATTACTCTGAAGTTTATTCAATTTCAGCAACGAGTCAAAAGTTATTTGCAGTCTAAGTGAGGAAGAAATCGATCTAGTGGGGCCGCGTGTGGGGGAGTGCATGACTCAACACTGCTTAGGTCTGAATGGATGAAGGGGACACGAACCTCTGCAGTTGATATACTGTTGATTTAGTAATGATTGCACTCTTGGACAGAATCTGTGTGTATCTGTGTGTAGGTGTATGTGTGTGTGTAACTGCAGACAGGAGGCGATTGTAGCAAAGTGGGATAAGTGGAAGCCTTTCGGTGTTCGTAATGAGCTGAGCAGAAGAGGGTAAACGGTCCTCACAATGGACCACTTTCTGCCAGCTTGAAATAAAATAAAACTAGAATCTCTCTCTCTCTCTGTCTGTCCTGTGTGTGTGTGTGTGTGTGTCCTGTATAACTGATGTCACAGGTTTATATAAAGTGGAAAAAAAACAAACCATGCAGGAGAACCAAAAACTGCAGTTCCCTGAGTGTCCACAAGAGTCTTTTTTTAACAGCAAGTCATTGCGAGTCAGCTGAATGCAACACAGTGTCATCTGCATAACGATTGATACTACAGTCACAAGTGGAGGGTACTGTGTTTTTTATGTAGGGTATAAATAAAACTGGGCCCAGTCCTGATCTCTGTGGAACACCCTCTGTTGTGGTTGAGGCTCAGATTGAAAATTTCAAATGTCACTCAAACAGACTTCACATCAGTTTCCAGTAGGAGTTTCGCCGACTTATCGACTAGTCGACTACTTCAAGCACAAGTCAGCTAGCTGTGTACGGCCACCAACACTCCAAGTTAGTGGATGTTATTCCTTGCAAGAAACAGTCACCCAACAGCTCTCGAGTCTTCATCCCTCTGGAGCTGTGACACATCACTTTACTGTAGGAAATATCAATCGTTGATGGAAACCATCTAAAAACGCCCAGGTTGGATTTCACTTGACTACAACAACAAACGGACATAATGAGCAGAGCTGGGACAGGTTTGAGGTTTTACAGCCCAAATATGAAGGACGAAAGGCCCAGATATGGAGTGGGAAGTGAGGGGAACTCCTGGGTCTGAGATTCCAACGGAGCGGATCCAAACCGGAGATACGTCTTGTGTATCTGAGCTGTTAGTTTACCAACAAGATAGCATGATAGACAATTTAAGCAATCAGTTTTGGCTGTAATTTAATGAGTACAGACATGTTCATATGTTTGTTAATAAAGTTCTAATGTGACATAAAAGGTTGTCGCTATCGTATATGACTGGGCGTCAATTTTTGATAGAAGATTCTAAAATTTCCAAAATTCTAAAAAACTGGTTAGCTTTTGCTTAGAGTGGCCGCTCTACCACATTATGCTCATACATTGTATTCTACAAGTTGAATAAATTTGCGACTAGTAAAAATTAGTAGTCGTAAAACCTCTCGCTGTGAGACATGTCAACAGAAAGAATTTGAACCGCTGAATTCCATTCAGCAGTTCAAATCTCGAGGTCAAAAATCTTTGAATAATAAAGAAGCATTTTCTGACTTGAATGCCGCTGCTCTTCATGATGGGAGGTTTCTGGGAAACATCCGACTTAGAGAAGAAAACAAATGAAAGAGGAGATACGACTCTCTGAAGAGCGTGCTACAAAAAGTGCAGAACATTGTTTTCATAATTTACTGAACCCTGAGGAGGAATAGCGGATAAGCTCTCATTTTCTGCATCTTCACTTTTGCGGCCTGAAGCTGAATAAATATCGACACAAGCGTTACCATCCCGAATAAGAGCAAACCTCTGTGGCTTTGGAAACGAAAGCTTTTTATGTTCTACATACACAAGCAGGGCAGGAGTTCTTTCTGAACTCAAAGAAAAGAGGGAGAGAGAGACAGAAAGTGTCCATGAAACCTGAAAAAAAATCTCAAAAAAGTGTGACTCGTGGGTCCTCTGAGGGGCCTTACCCAAGCAGCCGTGAGCGCTCACGTCAGCCTCAACAAAAGCTTCGGCGCTTCCAGTTTTCCCTTCCTGATTAAAATGTGGAAGACGACGAGAGCTCGGGGACGCGCGATCGGATGCTGTTATTGTACACACCAGATCAGCATCATAACTCAGCTCTGCAGAGGCAGATAACAGACGCACCGATATGAAACTGCTTTTGTTTTCGAACAGAATGAGGAGAGGAGGAAGCAGAGACAAAGAGACCGCAGACAATAGGGATGAAGAAGGCAGGAGTAAAATGGAGAACAGCTTCTTATTATCGGAGTCCGGCTGATTAGAAGCTTTGAAATGAATTGAAACAATTAAAACATGCGTTAGTCGTATGTTGGCTTTGCAGGGTAACAGAAGAGATGGGATTTACGGCTCTCTGAAGTGATTCGACTCTTGTGGATCCATTTTTTTCAAAGAGCCAGTCAAACGACTCGCCGCTCATTTTTATATTCATTTATTTTCAAGAAGCCAGCTTTGGGAGAACTAATTCTATCCCTGAAACAATCACTAGGAGGCATTATAAGGTATTTGGATCTGAATCATTCAAACTTAGACATCTCAGCAACGTATAATATCTATTGGGATATCTAAGTTTCAACTGTCCTAAAATGTTGATTATGACCTTATTTAGCAAAAACAAATAATTACATAAAGAAAGGTTTACAAATGCAACTCAGTCCCAATCTTTTGTTTCAAAGAGTCAGTCAAAAGATTTGGCTCGTTCATGAACGTCACATCTCAATTCTTTCTTCAGAAACCCATCAGTGTTGACTTCCGCAAGCTAGCTCAAAACAAGGCTCAGTGTAAACTTTATTTTAAAACGTCGGCACTATGAGCCAGTACGACAGCTCGGCTCACATCATCAGCTTTGTGGTTTCCATGGCGACGTAAACAGAACATTCAACCGGACAGGCAAAACCAGCAATCGCGATTCAAACTATGGCTAGTCAGGAAAAAGGTGGCTATTTAGACATTGTGGGCGATCTGCTCGAGTGTTATAGTATATTACCAATAAAATAACCGTATCGATTCTACACGTGAGGATTATTCGGACGTATAATCGGTTACGATGATTCCCATAACTTCTCATAAAATTGGACAAAACACAGCAGATGCGTTTCCAGTCACGACCCTACCCATCAGGTATACTATGCTCCTATTTTTGCCCGATGCTGGAGCAGTGAGGTGTCAATTTACAAAAAAAGAGTTTGAACAGGACAGGAAGAACCTAAAAATGCCAAGTGACTTTCAAAATAAAACAAACCGGACGGTCAAACAACAACAACAAACCGACGTAATGAACAGAGCTCGACCAGGAGTCCACAGGTTTGAGGTTTTAGTACGTAAGTAAATTTTATTTAGTTTATCAGCTTTCATAGAACAGAACAACCAGCAGGCCTGACCATGCAGAGCTCCGTACAGAAGAACAAGAACCTTAAAATGAACCCTTGATTCCACTGGAAGCCAAAGCAGGGAACATAAAATCAACACGATGTGGGTCGAACGACTGGACTCGGTTTTACTGGAACATCATTGGAGTGGGAATCCAGCTGTCTGGAGTCGCAGTCGATACGCAACGGAGTGAATTTGTACCGAGGTGTAAAACCTCATGAAGCTGAACAGAAACAAGGAAAAAACAGAAGAATAAACGATTGCAGCTTCTTTTGAGTCTTGTGGAACTGTTTGTGTGTGAAGAGAAAGAGATGAAAACACAGAACCTATTAAATCAAGTCTGATTCTCTTCCCTATCTGACCCCCCCCCCCAACACACACACACACACACACACACACACACACACACACTGAAGGTCATCTTTTCTTCATCTCGTCATAATAGGAACAGAGAGAGAGAGAGAGAGAGAGAGAGAGAGAGAGATTATTAAAGATATGATTCTCCTCCCCTCTGCGTCGATATGATCTCAGCTCTATATCGAGCTGTGTGAACTGTACAAACACTCATATTCCATCTTTTTTAAGTCCATCTGTTTTAATTAGATTCTCTTATTGAAGTCGCTTCAGCTCAAGTTGATTAATTTCAGCATTTCAGCCACGACACAGAAGAAACACGACGTTTTCCGGGATCCGTTTTAGTGTCCCTCTTTTTCTGCGTCTTCTGGTCATTTTTTTTTTTTTTCTCAAGCTCGAGGAAAATCAGTCACACTTTCTTCGTGTTTATTGAATCGTGAACGGTCACGGATCTCCGATGATCTAATCCGAGGGGACTGCGTGTGAAGCTTCGATCTGATGGCAATCCGGCTTGTTTGTAGAAACTGTCTCTGCTTCCCGTTTTTAACCCCAAAGCCAACCCGTCTAAACACACTCAGAGGACGAACCCTCATCCCCTTTCATCTCCTCCTCCTCCTCCCTGAAACACGTCGATGTAATTAAAACGCTCATTTGTATTTCTGACACTTTCCCTCAGTGTTACCATTAAGGCCACTCCATGATGAACAAGACAGCAGCCTTTCTCTCCTTCAGCCTCCTGAAAACTTCTAAATCTGGAAGCCTCTGCTCGGTAATGAGCCTAACTATTGATCAGCCTCTAGATCAGCCTGTGTCATCAATAGCACTAATGTCCTAACACCCCAAAAACCAGCACAAGACCAGAAGAGTGATGATGCTTTTGTAGGCATCGATGCAGGAGCGGATAAACCAATCAGCAGGGAGGCAGGAAGGATAATGAGGATGAATAATGGAGCCAAAGCCTCTGTAGCTAGATAATTAGCTTTTAAAGGAGTGCAAGTTCTGAATCTACCTCTGCCTCCCAGTCAGTATTAAAGGCTCTGTGAGGACTAGCCTTTTAGCGTCGATTGCAGCGACACCTTGTGCCATAAATGGATTCACGTCAGCCGGACCTGGTTCTGAGAAACAGCCCAGTTTGGGGCCAAAATCTCAAAAGTGAGACTATTTCAAGATTCAGGCCCCGTTTACATGCCAGACCTGTAGGTGGCGACATAACTGAAGAGTCTTCTGAGTGAATGCAGATTTAGCAGCACAAGCCCAACACAGTCGTCCGCCATTGAACTGTCGTTGTTGTCGGGTCCGCGCATGGCGATTAAATGTTCCCGCAATGAAGGTGAAACATGCAAACTCCGGCTTGCCGTTTACGCAACAACGTTGGCCAAGACACTTCAGAAAAATTTCATTCTGGAGCCATTTTTTTAGGTTGGTTAAAGTGCCGTTTCCGTGTAAACGGGAGGCTGAAACGCAACATTATCTTTGTGTTTCATCCTAAAACCGTTGTCGTGTAAACAGGCCTTCATTTCTTAACTGTTACTTCCAACACTGGATTGTGCAGATGTTGTTTACCAAAAAAGTCTCCTAATGTAGGTTTGTCGTCCAGGCATCAGTTTCATTGGTTCTTGTTTCTTTTTAAATGTATCCATCTACGTGTTCCACCATACTTAAAACAGTTCCTGTTCCAGCACACAGTTCCATATCCTCTCAGACATACGACTAATCCATTTCTGACTGTCCCTCAAATCCAAAAAGAAAGAGGTCCCAGGGGTCTGAGGAAGTGGTAGCGCTGTGTGTTTTGTTTGTTGTGTGTTTGTTGTGTGTTATTCTGATGTATGTTTTGTTATTTTCTGTACCTGTTGGGACTCCCTCGAAAACTAGATGCTGCATCTCATCTGTGTATCATGTATCTGTAACTGTTTATATTTATATTGCTTTTGATTTCATACAGCTGCTACCTTGGCCGGGTCCATCTCGTGAATGAGATTTCTAATCTCAGTGGGACTTCCTGGTGAAATGAAGGTAAAATAAAATAAAAGACAAAACAAAACACAGTGTCATCAAAGGAACTTGCAGTCTTGGTGCTGTAAATAGATTCATTTGCCTGGTTGGCCTGTCTCCAGTATTTTTTAGACAGCTTTTTCATCATTTCATCAAACCAGCATGTCACATACAAATCCAGCTGGTACTGGTCTTTGTTTGACATCTGCAAAGTGTCGAGCTCAAGTGGCTGAAAACATCAGACAAGTATTTAAATGTGGATCAGCATAAAAACTCACCTTCAGGATGAAACTGGAGGTGTTTTTTATTGGATACATTAAAGTATCATCAGCATAAAGATTAAGCAACCTGCTAACTGTCTTTTTCTTTTTGGGAGTCTAGACGGGGAGTGTTCGCCATTCTGTCAAGAAAAAGGACAGATTTTGCTTCTCACTGTTAAACTTTGAGTCATCAAATGAGCTTATTCCAGTGTTACCAGACTTAAAGAGGCAAAAACCGGAACTTTAAGGGTGTTTTCACAACTGAAAGTCCAGACCTTAGTAAATGGTAAATGGACCAGTACTTATATAGCGCTTTTCTAGTCATTCTGACCACTCAAAGCGCTTTACACTGCTAGGTTCATTCACCCATCCACACCACATTCACACACTGATGGGAGGAGGAAGTTCTAATGTAAACCATCAGTTTTTAACTAACACATTCATCATGCCCATGCACACACCACTGACCAAACAGTGGGAGCAATTTGGGGTTCAGTGTCTTGCTCAAGGACACTTCGACATGTGACTGCAGGAGCTGGGAATCGAACCCTTGACCTTACGATTGAAAGACGACAACTCTACCACTGAGCCACAGTCGCCCCCGTCCGCACCAATGTCTGTGTTTTTCTTCCATTGTATACATTTGGTTCGGTTTGTTATGGTTGCATTCCATCATTATTGCAAACAGACTAACCTACGTGATACCGTCATCAACTGCGTACTTTTTGTGTCTCCGTAGTTTACATTGATTGGTCATTTGTCCAGCGGGCGTCTGACGTCAACATGTTGAACAGGAATTTAATGTTGTCACCATTGAATGAAATCACCATCATATTATTGATGTTTTTATACCACAAACAGCAACAACTTGAAGAATTGTACACAATGCTGATGATTAGACGACAACTTTATCGTCGTCTGAGAAAGTGTGTAATCCTGTGATTGGTACGAAGGTCCGAACCTTCAAAAATAATGCTTTCACACTGGGCATGTACCAGACCGTGGTCCTGTTTGGTCTGGACCAAGACCACCGCTTTAGGTCGAACCAAGGTCCAGGGGAGGTTTCACACCTTTCATTTTGGTTCGGACCAAACGACGTTGGTGTAAAAGCGACTCGAGACTTGGATCAGGTGTTGAAACTTTCACATCCTCTTTCACAACAGCTGGTTGAATAATTTCCTGAACGTTTTGATTTTTTTTTTTAACGCTGAGAATAAAATCGTCTTTCGGACACGTCGTCAGCACCTCCCACATAAAGAGCTGGATTCAGACAGATGATGTTGCAGGGCGCACCGATGTGTTCCGTTGGACTGAATGATGTAACACATCATGAATAATTTAATTTTTATTTCTTATTCCAAAAGAATATGTGATTCCTTGTTGTTTGCAGAAAGAGAAAGTGTGTCTTCTCCACATGCACACATGTAAACACACACATGTAAACACACACATTATGCTACAGGGCATGGACTGACTGCAGGGGAAGAGAATATATATTCTGTTGTTTCCGTCTCCAGCAGCAGCAGGATGTGTTTTTCATTCAGCTCTCAGCTGCAGGTGAAGATAGCAGGTTTTCATAGAAAGCAAGAGAACAGAAAGGTGTTTCACTGTTTGCAGCCCCTCAGTCTGGACCTCGGACAGCACTTAATGATGATGATAACGTGCGTCCCTCCTCCTGTTCACTCCTGCTCTCTGCTAAAAGCACTGAAATAAACATTAAAAAGCTCTTCCTGCGAGCGCCTCCTCTTCAAACCACAGAGAGATGAATCTGACTCCACAGGAGGATGAAATTATAAAGATGCTCCGCTGTGAAGTGAGAGATCTCCTCTCCTGCAGGGTTTTTGAAGCAGAGTCCGGTTCCTTGTCTCTGTCCCACCCTCTCTCTTCGATACCGGCTCTAAGCTGGAGGCGACTGAAAGAAACCCATCAGGGCTGGAAAGCACTTTAAGACCCCTCGCTGTGGTTAAGCTCCTTGACCATGCAAGAAGAAAGAAAACCCCTTCAAGGCCAGATTCACAAACTTTCAAGGATTTCTGCAGGCCTGGTAGCTGCATGAGGATGGCAGAATGTTTTGGATTATTTAAATCCTCCTTCAGATGTGTGTACACGAGTAGAGGGTCTGGTTTATCCTGCAGCTGCTCTGCTTTAAGAACGATGACGTCGGCTCAGTCCCAGATCTGGAGCGCGCACAGAGCCTGAGCAGGTTTTCCCTCCTGTGATGTCTTCACTCAGAGAGATGTCTTCATTAGAGGCGTCAGCGTCCAGACCAGATCTGCTTGACTTCTGACCGTGCCCCTGAAGCCGAGTTCAAACCCGGAGGATCTCTGACACATTATTTAAAATTATCCTTCTAATTAAAGCTGACCTCTACGGGAGCGGAGAGCAGCAGGGTCAGAGACGGACAGAATACATACATAAATCTATAAAACCCTGCTTTAGGAGAATAAACAGGCTTCGTATTCGACATCTGTCAGTTCCCAAACCTCTACAGCAGGAGGAGCGACGGGCAAACAGACTTCCATTGTCTTGTCGTAGCTTTTGGAAATAACACAAAGAATTCTGGATACTTCAAACCAAGAAATGTAAACATATACGATATCCAATATGATCTCCATTCAGACGATCCATGAATCAATAGTTTCTGTTGTAATGAGGCCCCTGTCCTGTAGGGGCACTCTGATGACTGCTGTATTTATAGCTATGTGGAGTCTTGCGCAAAAGGTAGTCTGCGTTGATATTCACCTATAGACCCTCACCATGTCGACAAGACAGAAGGTCAAAACTCTGGAACCATGATACATCAACAGAAGAATTCATGACAGAAGTTGACATTCAGCAGAAGCAGAAAGGGAGTCGTGGAAGTCAGTGGCGTTAGCGGCGCTTTCTGGGACGGTCGGACCCGCTCCCGTCATCCGTGCGCAATGATCATTATAAAAACCTGGACCTGAAAAATCAAAAAGTGATGTCCCAGTGTTGTTCCAAATGAAAGCAAACCTCAACTCTTCTGAGGTACCAATCTATGTCAAGGATATTATCTGGTTTAAAAAAGTGCGGAAGAGCTTAAAGTCGCAGTTCATCAAGGGTCCGCTTGAAGCTAGCTGCAGAAAGACCAAAAACCATAGACACACAAAAAGAAAAAAGACTTTTGGCTTTGGTCTTAATCGCTGATTTGACTATAGGCAAACTCTGACCAAAGGGTTAATTTTTTTCTAACTCAGCGGTTTAGAAGATATTAAGATTACAAGCTCCTCCAATCAGAGTCACAGTTTACCTGACTGACAGGTCTGGCGACCTAAAGCTGTTAGTGAGAAGGCTCAAAGCCCGCCTCCTGAGTCAGCATTTCCAAAAGACCCCTACTGACAATCGGCTTAATTACCCTCGGACGGGTGACATCACGGAGACTACGTCCATATATTATACCCTCTACGATCGCTGTCCTTCACTCATGAGACTCTCTTCAGTGTCTGTTTTTACTAGATTTTTCTCTGACACGCCGATGGAAATGATAAGTGCTGTAGATGTCGTCAGTCTCAGCTCAGTAAAGATCATAATTTCCTTTGGAAAATTCTTTCCTTCTCCGGTGTCAAAGCCTCCTTTAGGCACTGACGTCAGACGGTAATCCTCAAATCAACAGAGGTCCCTGTGGATCCTAATGTCTGTCTCTTCACTGGGTCAGCTGTGTCCCTACAAGCTGACCTGCTAGAGCAGTGACTCTGGGAGCATGTTCCTCTCATAAAAACCCTGAAGGTTAGTTCTTCCGTCTGTTGAAATGCCAACGAGTGTTTGGTATTTAAGGACCTGGGAACAAGAAGAGCCTTACACCTTTACAACAAAAGGTAAATGGGGACATTGAGGTTATATTTGTTCTGCACAGAAGGAGACAGTCTGAAGCTAAATATTCGGGTCTTTTCCGGATATCTGGAAACAGCCGTCCGACAAAATCTGCATCCTTAGAAAACACTCAGACTACGAGGATGAGATACGAGTGAGAGCACTTTCCATGGCTGTCATATATTCGTCCAGCGCTCACGGCTCAGATGACGTATTTCTGTTCATTAGAGCTGCCATCAGCTGACAATCAGCTGAGTACAATCCTCCCATCAGCCATTACTGCAGAGAAAACACAGCAGGCAATTTGTAGGTTAAAAGCCAATAAATCTGTTAGCCATGACGGCTTCCCATCAGCAGTGCGCAAACCTTCAGGGACAGTCCCATAATCCTCTGTGAGACAGAGAGAGGAGAGAGGGCTCATTAATCATGGATAAAATCTGTTTCACAGAACAATACCGTCTCATTTACACGTCCTAGAGCCACCGTACCAAATATTCATCTTCAAGTCCTGATACCAGACAGCTGCTAATCCATGAGCACTCTCTCTCCCTCTCTTTGGGGGGAGGGAAGAATACCATAATGGCCATTAGAGACCATATTTCCTCCTGAATGTAGTAACTTTAAATTTATAGTGATGCACAAAAAGGCGTTTGGACAACATGTCACACAAAAGAAGACGTACCTTTAGTCTAAAGCGGTTCGTTTATCATCACTACTTCCTGGTTACACTCTGCAGGTTTTCAAAAACCTGGTTTGTGGCAGAGTTTCACTGATAAGTTTCAGATAGCATCCGCTTCCTGTCGATGTTTCCTCAGAGAGAGCCGAGTCAGAGCGAAGATCAGGTGTTCTTATTAACCGGGTTGTCGATAATGGGGAAACGAGGGGGACGACAGACACTCATTAACTTTTCTGTCCTTGAGTCGGTCGTCAATGAACCTTAACGACTCAGTCATGCTGTGAGGCTGTAAATCCAACCAGGCTGTCGGAAATCCATGTTTCAAAGGTCCTACAGGGCGTCTGTCACTCCAAGAGGTAAAAACTTCAGAAACAAGATCGGCTAATGGCTGCTGCTGCCACTGACACATGCTGTTGCCACTGGATACTTCTGGCTACTAGCAATTCCCGCTTTTAGCTTCTACTGCCTCCACCCTACTGGCACTTGCTTGCAAATGCTGCTTCTTGCTGCTATTAGCTGTTAGCAACTGCTGCCATGGCCTGCTACTACTTGCTGCAATTGCTACTTGAATTGCTGCTTCTTGCTGCCACTGTCTCCAGACTACTGGCTGCTGGTCTTACTACTGCAAATGCTGGCTACTGACAATTCTTGCAACTTGCTGCTACAAGCTACCGCTTGTTGCAATGGCTGCTAGCAACCTGCAATTGCTGCGTCCTTACTTCTTGCTGCTACTCACTGCAAGCTGAGAGAGACATCTTTGTTTACTCAAGTCAACTCAACTTTATTTATATAGCACCTTACATACATTTGAGTATGCAGCCCAAAGTTCTTTACAAAACAATAAAACAACGGATAATCATCGGCATGTGAGAAGAGTTCTAAAAATAGTCAAAGTAAAACCAGTGCGATAAAATCAATATGACTTGTAATAAATAAGTATTAATAAATAAGATAAAACTCAAATAAAGTAAGATAAATAAATACAAATGATAAAATTGACATTAACAGTTATGATAAAAAAAATAATAGTGCTGATAAAGGTGATAAACTGAAGTTATTCCAGATTAAAAGCTGGGTTAAAAAGGTTTGTTTTGAGTATGCCCTTAAAGACACCCAGAGAGCTCTGAGCTGTTTTAATGTCAGGGGGCAGAGAGTTCCAAAGTTTGGAAAGTTCTCTGGCCGGCGCTTGACTGGGAGACACGGGGAACATTTAAAAGGGAAGCATTCAAGGACCTTAATGGACGGGATGGAATATAAAATGAAATAAGGTCTGCGATGTTCGGAGGAGCAGGGCCGTGTAGAGCTTTTAAAACAAGTAAAGGAACTTTAAAATCAATTCTAAAAGAAACAGAGAGCCAGTGCAGAGTTTTAAGAAGAGGGGTGATTTCCCAAAAACAGAGTTAAAATAATACGGTTGGTGATAAGACCAAACCTTTATAGCAATCCAGCTCTAAAATTCTTGATAAGGTGGTCAAGTTAAGAGCTAGTTAGCTAATTTGACGGCAGGACACAAGGTTACATTAAGTTGGTTTTGAGCCCGGGTCTGTTAAATGATGACATCAACAAGTCATTGATGAAATAATATAATAAGTTTTCTTTCAAAGATGCTGCCGTCTCGTCTTTTCTCCAAGCAGTGGAGACAAACTGATAAAGGTAGAGACTCGGGTTGTTCAGGAAGTGATAAAAATCCCCATTCTTACACAACACACGTATTTGAACAGCACGAGTGTATAATGTTAAATTTATTTTCCCTAATGAAAGCACTCTGTCGGCGTATTAGCATTACCATTAGCATTTTTAATAATACGGCTTCATTGGGATTCAGAGCCAGCTGCTTTATGACTGCAAGGTTATTCGCTGCGTTGGCAGCTCGTTCTACAGGAACGTTTTTATTATCACTGTTTTGATTGTATTTAGAAGAATTATCCATAAGACGCTGATTAAATGAAGACGAATGAGGCAGGAGGAGGTTTTATAAAGTAAGTGGAGATTTAATAAACGCTGTGTTGAGTCCAGTTTGTTTTCTAACGTGTGATACCTGCACATCAAGAGCACAGCTGCTCCTTTGGTTTTGCGTCTTAATCATCTCCCCAGGTGTGTTTGTGGTCCACTGGAACAGTAATCTGAACACACACAGCGGATTTAAACCTGGATATGTATTTGTTGGAGCATCCTTATCCATATTTTTGAGCAGGATGTGAATATTCATCAGAAACTGTAACCACAGATCCCCGTACCCGATCACAGCAGCTGTTTGTCAGTAAACCAGCGTGTGTTTGATGTAAATCTCTGCGCTAACTGCCATGAGGTTTCCAATGACCTTTGGTTGAAGGAGTGTTTACGCACACGCGGGACTTAAGAATCAATCAGCAGATTAATGCACCGACGCGCGCAGGAAAAAAAAGATGATGTTATTGTTTAAAGAAGTGAAGGGCGGGGCTTTAACAAACACGTTAACCTAATAACGAAGGTGCACTTTCTGTCCTTCAACACCAACATGGACGAAGGCATGAAAAAAAATTTGCAAACAGAGAGTGAAAAAATTAAGAAATATCTCTTTAAGTTGCAGTTACAAAAGGTAAAAATAAATAAATTTTAAAAATTTGCAAAAAATTGCAATATAAAGAAGGGTATTGTACTTTTTCTTAGACTTAATTTTGTCCCTCAGGTGCCCCCATGGCAGGGGCGTCACTAGACCTGATACTGTACTGGGGCACAAAGAATTGATGAGAGCGCACAAAGTGTGTGAGAAAAAAAACATATTGAGCACTTATTTATCATCAAAAAACATAAATAGATCTTTAAACTATTCAATCATATCAGACTATGTTGTTGTCTAGATCTTTGATTAACCACCTGAAATGTGCTGCTGTAATGCATTTGGCCTACTTGTGCACTTTACTCTAGACTTCTAAACCATTACTGAAAAAAGCAAAATTGAAGAGCAATGAATCTTTTTGAAATATTTATTTCAGTAAACATCTGCAAATTGAACATTTACAAAAGTAAAAAAATTCATGCTGATGAAACTCACTGGAAATTCCCCCGACAGCTCCTTTGTCCCTGCTGCTGGCGAATAACTTTCTGATATCCATCTAGGAGTTACAGTTAGAGTCAAATCAAAATAGTATATTTAACAAGTTGTTGTCGGCTAACATTGCCTACATCACGCATTGATTCTCATCGCCTGCCTCTCTCTCTCTCTCTCACTCTCTTGACTTCGAGTTGACACAGAAGTATTATCAGCTGAAGTTGCTACACGTGAGTAAATTACCATATTAATTAGCCATGTGCGCATTGTTTATGTGGAGTGAATACCATAGCAATAAATTATCACACTAAGTAGTATGTGCGCTGTGCTATGTAGACTTAAAAGTGATGTAGACTTCTGAAGTTTTGTTTTTTTTTATTGGTGAAATTTTTACTGGGGCACTGCAGATTTCACTGGGGCCATATAGAGCATGACTTTAACCACTAGGCCATCTGCACTCTAAAAAACTCATTTCTAAAATTCTATAATTTCATCTGGCAGACGCTTTTGTCCGAAGAGACGTTCAACACTAGCAAGAATATAAACAGGAAGTAAAAACCTTAGTTTTAATTCAGCCTCCATCTGATGTCGCTGCCGTTAAAAACATGCTGCTTTGGCATCTTAAAAGTTTCAGATGAATATTCTCAGAAGGTTGTCTCTTTATTTCCCAAAGTTATGCGAGTTTGTTGAAGGAGAAACTTTTCCTGAAACGACGAAATGACTGTACGACCTCAGCATGCCTTCAGATAAAGGATCATTGTCCACGGTGTTTACCTCCAGAGTGTCTCTCTTCAGACTGGTATGGTTGAACAGTTTAGTCGCTGAGTTTGAGTGGAGAATTGTTGAAGAAACTGGGCTTTTTTTGTGTCAACACTGAAAGGGCTAAAAACGCTAAAGGTGACGGTGAACACACCCTGAAGAGGCCAAACAAATCTGAAAGACAGATATGATGAAAACATACAAACAAACAGCTGAACCGTCGTATCGCTCTGAAGCATCACTGACATTTTGCTTCAGTGCTATCTCTGCAGCCAATCACGCAAAGGTTTACTCAACAAAGGTCACCCAGAACATGGCTGCCCCAAAGATGAAGGCAGACTGTATGACTCTCATTTCTTTAAATGCTTCAAAGTCAGGTCAGATCCCTCTGAGGCCGCTCTGTACATCTTAAACGTCGGGGTTTGAGTCCGACTGGAGACCTACAACCTCGGCCTTTTGTCATGTGTCATCTCTCATCGGCATCCTACGTGACTTCCTGTTGATCTGCGCCCAGTTGACGTAGAAATGCCACAGAGATAACGTCAGGGAAAGGTTCCTGAGTCGTCAGCTTGACAGCGGAGGAATCTGCGGTTTCATGCTCTGGAGAGGCAGTTTTGAAAAACAGGGAGGAACGTTACGGAAGGTCGTTAAGGAGCGGTGGATCGGTCTCAGATCTGGTGGGTATCAGCTGTCAGATCTCCATGTACAATTTGTCCGAGATGATAATTTCCTCTGACTTTTCAGTGGTTTTCAAGTGATCTCTTCTTTGTCTTTAAAGTCATTAACTTGCAAAACTGCATCTGTTCTGTGATGTGTTCACTGAGCTTGCTAAGCTGTGTGTCCACTTCCTGTTTAATGTGATGTTTGAACGTCGTTCTTACTACGATCCCTCATGTATCGTCCCCGATGATGCCAACAGTTACTACGCTTGAATTCATCCCTCAGACACACACGGAAGTCGTTTGCAGCTCGTTTCCTGCAGTTGCGTTTCTTCTCTGGATGAGCGCCTCGCAGCAGGAGGAGGTGCAGATGGAGATGTGCCAGACCGGGAGATGATCAGATCTCAGGAACGGGATCTCTCAGGGGAGTGCCAACTTGGCAGCAAAGCTGGGAGGTGTTGCAAGTATCATCACCAGCAGGGAGGGAAGTTTGAGGAAAAGCATTAGAGCGGTTCAGGCAGTTGATGAAGACAGATGGAGGGGACGGTTCGTTCATCAGAGCAGAAACTCTCAAAAAATCTACAGACTGATCCCCAAGAGGACTGCACAACTTTTGGTAAACCTGTGCCGGGAGTTACCACAAATCTGGTAAAAATTCAGCCGTCAAACCTCCATGGTTGATTTGTTTCATGACTTTTAATTAGTTTTCTTTCCTTGCCATGAATGTATCCGTCTGTTTCCTGTTCGACATCCTGCTGGATGTACAACAAATAACCTGGGTCTGTATAGTCGGGGTCAGGTCGCGCCCCATGAGGTCAACCATCGTCCAGGTTTGGATTCCTGCATGTCTAATCCCATAGCAGCATAACTGAGACCTGGTCCAGGCCCAAGCCAACTATGAGTACTTATCAAAAAGGAAAGTTTGAAGCCTAATCTTAATTTAGAGAGAGAGTCTACCTCTTGGACCCTGACTGATAGATGATTCCAAACTCCCATACAACTTTTAGAGAGCGTAGGTACGACGGGAAGAAAATTACACATTTATATATTCACATAACTGAAGAAATTCATCAGTGTTTCTAAGGAGACTTGTCTCAGTCTGTTGTGGAAGACTCCTGCTTCCTCTTGGATTGTTTGTGTGTTCTGTTGGCAGTGCTGTGATGTGAATTTGGTTTATTGGCAGTTGGGCTTATCAATGAAAATGTTGGAGTCATTTTCGAGCCACAGATGATCCGTGGGTGGATTCAAAGCTCCAGATTTCCAATAAAGTTACACTATCGGTCAAAAGTTTTAGAACACCCCAGTTTTTCCAATTTGATTGAAACTCATGCAGATCAACTCTAATGAATAACTTTAAATCGTACAAACTAACTTGAAAGTTGGTGCTACCATTTCCTACAGGTGGCCCAAGTTTTCTTGAGTCCTTCCAACCGTCTCTGTGTGTATGAAAGTAGAGCTGGAACACACCATGGTACCAGACCCACATGGTGAGCATTTCAGAACAGTACTGCCCTGAAGAAAGTTGTGTAATGATCTAAAAATGAGCAGGAAAAGACAATTCACAATGAAAGAGAGACAGAGCATCAGAAGATTAACAGAAACAGGTCTTTACTCCAGAGAAATGAAGTTTAAAAAAAAGACAAGGTGAGCTCAGAGAGGAGAGTTTCCTTCAGCATCTAAAGACTCTCAGAAACGGACTGGAAACTCTGACAGGATGAGGTCTGGAAGAGCCAAACCAGAACCAGAACCAGAAGTTTCTAAAGAGCTGGAAGTGTGACAGTCTGAGTTTGAGTTCCTGTGAAGAGAAGACTTTGAGATGCAGCTTTGAGGGTCAGACTGCAGAAAGAAAGACCTCCATCACTAAGACAGAAGTCAGAAGAGGCTGGACTGGACCATCAGACACCACCAATGGACTACTGAAGATGGTGTTTGAAATCTTTGCTACATCATCAGGATTTTTCTACCTGGAGTAGGCGAAGGCAAGGATGGTTCCTCAGTGTGTGACATCAAATGGAAACATGGAGGAGGAAGCATGATGGTCTGGGCCTGTTTTTGCTGGATCTGGGACTTGTAAGGAGTGAGAGGCATCTTAAACCAAAAATGGCTCCCACGGTATTCTGTATCTTTAAGTTGTGTCAGATATGAAGGCAGCTGGGTGGAGATAAGAGTCGACATCCTCACGAGTTACAGGAGCGACTCCTGCAGCACAAGTACGATAAAATCGACGGACTTTGAAAGCTTCTCAGTTTATCCCCTACGATCTAATAAATCTGAAGACTGCATGAACAGAAGACGGATGACTGCATTCCCCGTTTATGTACTCATTTAAGCACTTCAGTAAGATTCACTGCTTATTCGGGCACGTTGTACATTCACTACTTTACACTTCAAGTGTCAGACCAGAAGATTTATTACAGCGTTCGCAGGGTGCCGATAAGGTTTCTACTGTTTCAATTGGTGAAAATCACTGGAAATGAAAGGCGGGAACACGTCAGGGTACACTGGCTTTGAACACTGGATACATCAGTGTATCCAACTCTACATTCACCATTTCTCAACTATATTTGGGGCTGTCAAAGCACAAGATTTATAACCCATTCTACATTCATGGAGCAGCTTTCAGGGCTGGATTCAGCCTGTGAATTGATGTTAATCCTGTTGGGCGAGTCCCCAGCTGCCATTAATACGAGGCTGAGCTGGAGCTCTTCATTGAAGTACCTCAGACCAGGCATCTCCAAAGTCAAGCCGTCGGAGCTCCACGTGAAGTGAAGTCAGGAACTCGTACATGCTTTTTACATCCCGATGGGACAGGAAACGGCACCCTGAATGAATGACTCAGAATTACCTGATCATTCCCCGACTCGCCGTCTGAGGGGAAACCATGCAGAGCGTTTTCCTGCCTCTGCCTACATCACCCTCTGTTTTATGGCTCTGCTTGTTTTTGCCGAAGAGGCTGATGGGCCTGAGGATGTTGGAGAGGTGAGAGACCGAACACCGTGATGTTATTCCATCATCATTTACTCTGCGGCAGGCGGACCGTCTGGGGAAATGAAGGGATGTAATTGGGAACATTTTCTTTGCGCGAACATATTAGGAAGAAGCGACGAGGGGGGAAAGTGTCGACGCGTTACGAGTGACAAGAGTACTGCCACCAATACTTTACATGATTGCACCACCCAGTTCAGAGGAAGACTGTTGGGTGTGAAGATGACATTCCGTGCCATGAAACAAAAATAAACCGAGCAAATCTTAAAAACCCTTTCTTGAGGTAAATTTCCGTCATATGTAACTTGTACGATACCAAACAGATCGACCCTGTAAGGTCCCGTAACTCGACCCTTTCAGGTCGCTGACGCATCACGTTATTCTGCTGACTTTCACGAGCCTGACATGGGATAACTGTCATGACTCACGGCCGTGGTTACTGTGGAGAGAAAGTCTCATCCATCTGTCCAAGGAATCAAACTTTTGGGACGCCACAGAGAAAAATGTAATTAGCTTTCTTTTCTTGGATACAGAAGACGGTGAGAGCAGAGCAGGAGCTGGAGAAAAAGAATAAACTGTCATATATTAATTTTTGTAACACACAGCAGAAGAGATAACACCCAGACGAGCTCCCTGTGTGGTGGAGAGATGAGCCTCCTGATCCGGATTCTTTCTTGGTCTTTTTTAAAGTTTGGCTTCAGAGGGATCAGTGTTCCAGAGCAGAAATTTAATTACAGCCTGATATCCTCCATGTGCTGATAGTTTTACTAATTACTCCCGCTGCTATTTTTGACATTATCGTCAGTCTGTCAGTTACTCTTCAAGGACGAGTCAGCGTTTTTTCTAATAGGAATCATCATTACTTATTGGGTTTAATCTGGATTAGTGATTCAAAAGAGTTGGTTTATCGTCAGTCTTTATGCATGAAAGTCTGTTTGGGACGCAGTGTCTGCTCGCGGTTTGGCTGTTTTTAGAATCCATCTGCGTCTTGTCTTAGTCTTTAGTACCAGAGTTTACTTCTTCACCTTGTATTAATACTTTAGATTAATAAGAGCTTCAATCTTTTACAATCTGTGAAGACTTGATGTTGAGAGCTAAACAATCCCCTTTGTTCAGGATTAAACCTGTAAAATGGGTCAATTTGGGTTAAAACTGTGTTTAAATCAGGTTTGAAGTCGGTTTTGAATTCGGGTCTAAACCTGGGTTTGAATCTGCCTTAATTCTGGTTTAAATCAGGTTTGAAATTGGTTTTGAATTCAGGTTTAAGGCTTAATTCAGGTTTAAACTTGGGTTTAAATCTGCCTTAATTCTGGTTCAAATCAGGTTTCAAAAAAGGATTTTATCCAGATTAAATTGGGTTAAATTCAGGTTTAATTCAGGTTTAAATTCAGGTTCAATTTTGGCTCAAATCAGGTTAGATTGGAGGATAAATAGGGTTTTATTTTGATATAAATCAGGGTTAAATTGGTTTTAACTTGGGTTTGATTTGGGTTTAAAATCAGGTTTAGATCAGGTTCACATCAGATTTAAAATCAGGTTACATCAGGTATAAAATCAGGTACTAATCAGGTTTAAATCAGTTTTAATTCTGTTCAAATAAGGTTAAAATACAGACTGAATTGGGTTTATTTTAAATCAGGTTAAATTTGATTCAATTCAGGCTTATTATTTTTTAATCAATATTAGATTTGGTTTGAATTAGGTTAAGATAAGTTAAAATCAGGTTAAAATAAGGTTATGGTTCCCATAAAAACAGTCCCCAGTATTCCTTCATATATCTTTATGTATCCATGTATATTTTATCTGTTACCCATAATAGTTTCATTTTAAGATCTTAATTAATCTCTCAAACTGTGAAATGCTCAAAAATGTGACAACTGTTTTTCTGTCTTTTTTTGTTTTGTTTTTTGTTACCGCACAAAAACACAGAAGCAGAAACTTTGAATGTCTTTGACCTCGATTACTGGTTGCAGCTTGGAGCAGATTAAAAACCTCCTGTTGGTTGCGAACGGTCAAAGTGTTAAAGAAGTGAAAATGGAATTTACCTGATAGCAGAATGAGGCTGAAACACCCTGAAACACCTTTCCTCACCTCCTGACTGAACTACAGAGCTCACAGTACGACGCCTCCAACAAACACAGGAGCAGTCTGACCCAAACACCACCTCCGGTTTTTAAACAGTCTGAAAAACTCACAAAATCAATTTATCTCCTCGCAACAAAACAATTCACTTTGTTTTACTCCTTCTCCCAAAGCCTGTTTAATTCACTTCAAAGCTGCATCAGCCTGTCATGTGGGGGCGCTATCTGAGGGTGTGAACTGACAGAATAAAGGAAGCATCAAGCTTTACTGGGTCTGGAGCTCAAACGGCTTCTGTGCACACGGCATGAATTCGTAAAACGACGGGATGGGAAGAGTTCAAAGTGTTGATTAAAGGAGGTTCTAATCAGAAAAAGAGCTTCTTCCGTACACAAGGGGATGTGAATAATAGATTATATGATTCTGACAGCTTTAAATTCTCAAATCAAACGTTCTGTGATATCAGTGCGTGTCAGAAATGAGGAAGATGAAATGACAAATTAAAGGGTGAGGTTGTACTCCGGATCGCACGCTGGAGTGTGATTTTTTTGATGGTTCTCTGGGCTTCCTGTAGATCAAACCGTGGTCTGTAGTGGTACAGGAACGTTCAAAACAAGGAGCACATGTGTAGAAATGTCTTATTTTCCTCTGTTTGAGTCGGTCACTTTAAAATTTTGCCTCAGCACTTTCAGTTTTATCCCGAGTTTGGTGCGGCGATGTGGGGACAAAAGGGCGTCCCTACGCTCAGTCATCAGGGAACCATTTAGCAGCAGTAAAATGAAGGTTGGAGTCCCAGCCTGCAGCTGTGTGACAAAGTGCTGAAGCAGTAAATCCTGTGCATCGATTGGCTCGCTCCAGGGCAGTGTGCTGCAGAACGTAGGGAGATGGAGAGCTCCATGATCATCAGAGAGAAGTAGGACATGAAGAATGGGAAATTCAAGACTTTAACCACGACCTAAAGGAGGATTTTTAAAAAATTATTATTATTTAATTCATCTTTTTTCAATAAGCTGTCTAAGCTAGTGCCCTCCACAGGCCTGGTGCACTTCTGTCTTTTTTCGTTAGCATTAAAATGTTTCCAATTTTTTTTTTTTTTTTTTTTTTTTAAATATTTGATATGTTCAGAAAGTGACAGGTATGCATCAGAGGGTTAAAAAAATTTCAATTATAAATTTTACAAAGTTGAAATGTTTGAAATATGTTAAATATATATATAAAAAAATTCAGTGTTACGTTAAGTTCATACGGTTGAAGCTTAATGAAAAAATCAAATAGAAGAAAACTGGAAAAAAAATTTTTTTTTTTCGTGCCCAAAGACGAATTAAAAAAAAGACCAGATGCAATGTGTAGGTCATTTCAAATGGTATCCTCCATTTAAACTGTCAAAAAAAAACAAACAAACAAAAAAAAATGGTTGTTAAGATTATAAAAATTAACACAAACTTTCCACAACCTGAACGTGTACTTCAATGAATCAGTGCATTTCATTAGTCACATGACTCAAAAATAATGACACTGTCTGAAATGACCGACACGTCTCATTCAGCCTTAAAGAGATAGTAGCTGAAAACCATCCAGCATCATGGAGATTACATTTTGATTACGTTGGCATTACTGGACAGAAACCACACTGAAGAAACTGCCTGCAGTGTCCGCAGACATTTATTTTGTTGGGTCTCTGTTAATAAAATGTATTTTCATTTACAGGTCTAGACCTGTTAACGCTTTTGGAAAGCGTCTTGAGATAACATTTGTTATGAATTGGCGCTATATAAACAAAGATTGATTGACTTTATTTGATGTTGATTATTCAACATGTTTTTACTTTGGCCAATGGATTAATTTATTTATTGCTATTAAAAAATAAAAAATAAATAAAAATCTGTTGTAAATAGGGGTGTTAATGGGCTCTTCTGGGCTTTTTGAGCGAGCCTCAAGTGGACAATCAAGGAACTGCAACTGCATTTGGATTTATACATAGGCACTGACTTTAGCCCACCACAAAATACCACATAAAAATGTTTAACTTTACACAAATAGTTAAAAAAAAAACTGTGTATCTAATATTTGATCCCGAATTGTGGAACCTCTATCTATTCGGCTAAATTCAACGCCCCCTGTGGACAAAGTAGTGGCAGATCTCATCTCGTTCTTGTGTCTAAAGTGTTTCCAGGCTACAAATCTCGTTCTGCTTCTTTTAACAGTTCAACCGTTTCAGACTTTTTAGGAGTTTGCTTTCCGGGTCATTTAGAGGCATCGGATTTAAATCCAGTCAGTTATATAACCGGCTAAAAACTCCTCTCAGGAGCTTTCAGGCTTAAATCCAGGTGTCACCTCAGATATTTTCAGTCTGTGAGCTTTTGTTGACGTCAGCACTGATCGCAGTGTAAGGAAATGAACCTGTGAGTCTGATCCTAAAAGTAGAAAACGTTCAAAAAGATCACCTGAAGTGAGAATAATGTGTACAGAAAGCATCAAACACACCTTGACTCATCAGGTTTTACAGCCTGTTAATGCCCCAGGTCATCAAACGTGACAGGCTAAGCATCATGGGAAATTAACTGCCACCCTTCACCCACCATCCTGACCAGGATGTCTCACATTGTTTCCTGATTCAAAATAACTTCATAGGGGTTTTATTCCCCACAGCTTCCAGGCAGCTTTGTGACCTATCGGAGCGGCTCCAGCGGGAGGTCTGGTCATTATCTTGAAGTCTTGAGTTCAGAAGTGCGATTCGCTGTCAGACTCCCAGCTGTTCTGGTATTCAGCCAACAGCTCCCACACAGCTCCTCGGGCTGTTTGTGTCAGATGTGGAGAGGAGTCAGGGCTCCTGCTCATGTGGATTGGTTTTTGTTCATGCCGGATAGTGTGGGTGCTCTCTGAACAGATAACGGTCGTAACTGGGCGATTGTTTTCACTGGTGCATTTCCGTGTGGTGATAAAGTCACGTTAAGTGTCACCAGATTCACTTAGTAGAAATTAATCACAGTCCCTTTTTAACAAGGGAATAGTGATGAAGCCCGGACCGATTCATTTCCATGAGCTCTGCCTCACTTTACCTCGCAAAATCTACAGAAATGCAAAATCTCAAAAAAAAAACCTTGTCGGTTTTTTAGATATTTTACAGTAATATCATAAAATGGGATAAAATGGACAGAAATGTGGGATCATCTGCATAAAAATGAATACCAAGGCTCCAACAGATAAAAATTGTTCTGACCAATCACATGTTTGGTTGCAGTAGTAAAACTGATGATGCTAAGGCATTTAAGAAGTCAGTCACCTCCTTTATTCTTCTGGAGTTCCACAGGGCTATATTTACGGCCCACTACGACAGCAAAAAGAATGTTCTGGCCAATTATTTCGTTGTACTGATGTCGGTAGATTTAGAGAGTTGGCCACTAGAATGAGCTCATCTCAAACTGAGCATTTATCTGACTTTATTCTTCTGGCGTTCCACAGGGATCAATCATAGGCCCAATACAAATGATCAGTATGGACCAATTTGGATACTTATGGAATGTTCTGCACTTTTTGATCATATCATAAAATATCAGAGATGTGTTTTGGGCTTCAAATCTGGACACTTTTATCAGTCAGGAGTTGGTGGAATCAAAACGATGTCTGAAGATAAAGCGGAACCAAATGGAAACTGAAGGAATGAGAAAACCAATCTATTACGTTGTGTGTAAGTTAGTGTAAACCACCAAACCAGTGATCCAGAAGTACATTTGTAATCCTGTTTAAACAAGAATTAAAAGTGTCTTTAAAATTGAGTTTTAAAGGGGTCTAATTTGGGTTAAAAACAGGATCAAATTGGGTTTCAATTGGGTTTAATTCTGGTTTGAAATCAGGTTCAAATTGAGATAATATTGGGTTTAAAACTGGTTTTATATCAGGTTAACATAGGTTGAAAAATCAGGTTTGATATTGGGTTTAATTCTGGTTGAAATCAGGTAAAAAATTAGGTTTGAATCCATAATCCAAATCCAAATTTGGTTAAACTCATGTTCAGAATCTAGTTTAGATCAGGTCTAAAATCAGGTTTCAATTAGATTTGAAATCTTGGATCAGAAAAATTGGTTGAATTTAGGTTTAAATCAGGTTTAAAATTTGAAGGTTTGACAACTTTCTCTGACACACTCCTCCATGTTTATAGTGCATTTAACAAATCATCATTTTTACAGGACTCGGGGACTAAAAAAGAGACTGTTGTAAGAAAGGCAATAGGACCAAAATCAAGCGTTCTGCTGAGGCTGGTAAAGGCATCAACATGCTCTTATAGTCAAACTGAGGATTTGGAGCCAGTTCTGCTGGATAATACTTATCACTGTGGCTGCAAACCAATGGTAAGATTGAGGTCATTGATGGGTGAAATTGAATGTGGACTTTATATATGTTGGGTCATGTCTTTAGAGTAATACATGAGTTTTGGTCTTCGGTTTCACCTCAGACCTTATCCGAGCTCTTTGTTGCGCTGCGTTTGTTCTGCAGGTGTTTACACTGACCAGGAGATACGACACTGACGGGATTAAAGGCTCATGGCGGAGTCTGTGGGTACGTGGCTACAAAGCTGTGTGATGTATTGCCGTTAGAGCTAAACATTCCTGTGAGATCGACTTGTGGTTTAGAAACACTTGATAGTGATTCGGGGAAATGACACTGAGGAGCAGATGTGTTTAACTCGCACTGATAAAGTAATGGAAGTATTTGGCTGACGGACGGATAGTGTCTTTGTTTTTCTTTCTTGGAGCCGGTGTTTATTCGTCTCTGTCTGTTATCTTGACACGGGGAGTCAGAGTCACTCTGAGGTAGCTGTGATATATTTGGGACAACAGCAGTTCAGAGCTGGACGTGTTTTCCTGCAGTCGTATCAAGCCCAGCCACCCAAGTCGTTCCCTCTCACTGTGAATCAACTTTCTGCTTCTGCAGTTCCAACATTTCTCTTTACAAAGGGTTTGACACTCCATTATGTTCCCTTCAATCTCACCTGTTCCCAAAACTCACTCTGAAGCACTTCTTTTTTGTCCCCTCAGCATTTCAGTGGCACAATCCATCACAGGAACATTGTCAAGGTGTTGGTTTGTGTGTTTTTATGTCTGTGTGCCGAGTAAAAGAGGGCAAAAGTCATGGATTTATGTACCCTGCCACAAAATGAGGGCGGTGACTGTACAACGTGTTGCCCAAAACTGGAAGCAGAATTTTGCGCCCAACAGCCACATCTGATGGATGGACGAAAAGCCAAGGAAAGGAAGAGGGAAGGAAAAACTCAAGAGTTTGGGATTTTTTAGGTGTTTGGCAAAAGAAACCAAATCATGTTCATCAATTACATATCAGGAAGAACTTCTCTGTGATAACATCATCTTCTTTTTCCCGAGTCCCACTTCCACGGTTGATAGTGGGGTGAAAGAAGTTTGATATAGACATTAAAATATTTAATCTGGGTTAAACTCTTGTTTAAATCAGGATTACAATTGGCTTCAAAATCTTGTAAGAATTGGGATTAAAATCAGGATTAATTTGGGTTTTAATTTGGGTTTTAATTTGGTTTGAAATCAGACTCAAATTGAGATTATATTTGTTTAAGTTCAAGTTTATTTGGGGTCTAAAATTGGGTTTACAGTAGGTTTAAAAAATGAGGTATAAAATCAGGTTTAATTCTGGTCAAAATCGGGTCAAGATTAGAGTTTAAATTGGGTCAAATTCAGGTTCAGAATCTTTCTTAAATCTGGTTTAAAATCTGGTTTCAATAAGCTTTGAATCCAGATGTGAAATTCAGGGTTCAAATCTAGTTTGAAACAGGTTTTGGTTAGTTTTGGAATCTAAGTCAAATTGGGTTAAATTTAGGGTTAAATTAAGTTCGATTTGTGTTCCAAATTGGGTCTGAGGTTTACGTCAGGTTTCAAATTGGGTTTTAAACAAATTTAAACCTGGATAGTAAGTCACATAGAGGCAGCATCACCTTTGTAGGATTGACAACATTACGAAGCAGATTTTTATAAATAAGAAGTAAACAAGATAAAAGAAATGAACAGGAAAGAGGCCGTTTGTCAGGGAGTGTGATCACTCCTGGAGGCAGACCCGACTGCAGGAAGTCTTTTTATTCAAAAGTACCTGAACAAAAATGAAACTAACTTCTATCCAGAGTCAGATAAATGAGGCAGGAAGTGAACAAGTTTTGAATCCAATGTCATTAAAGTCATACCTCAGTCTGCAAAGTCAGATAAAACTCTGACAGGAGCAGGAGTAATGAGGTTCCTTTTTTAAATCCACTCAGGCGAATCCTTCCCACTTTGTAACTTTACACCTGTAGGTTCAGATATTTTTTTTGTTCTGCAGACAGAAAACATTTCATCACTGGGAAAATCCCATTAAGCCAGAATCAGGTGTCGCTGCTTTAATACCTTTCCAGAAGAGAAGTAGAGACAACCTTCAATAAAAGAGTGACAACGATGGTGAATAATGGGCTGAAAAACAATTCAGTATAAAGAAGGAACTGAAGAATTAAAGACTTTAAATGTTCCTAACAGAACAGATGTGTACGGTACACCAGATAGACTCCAGAGAGAGACTGATGCCGGTTAAACGTGACGGTCGAATTCCCCCTGAAGACTCCCTGACGGTGTGACTGACAGAAAATCCTGGGTTACACACAGAAGCAGCCGTCCCACAGCAAAGCGGAGACACGTTTCTGATCCCGGATCCAGCAGGGTGTTCGGCAGATCCAAGCAGGAGATCAAACTCTCTGCTGCCGGTGCTCGCAGAGCTGCAGGGATTAACGGGACGGTTTAACAGCTGGTGGGACTTTGTAGATTTTACCTCAAGGGAGAGATTTTCCTCAGATGAAGTTCTGCTCGAGGGTTTGGCATCAGAGAAGGCTGAACGCTGCACACGCACTTAGAGCTCAAGTTTTTCAGGGAGAAGTGAGTCAACAAGCAGCTTTTCTCTTTAGATGTTTTTGTTTCGACCTCATATTTTGTCCTCATTGTTGATTCTGGAGAAGAATCAGCAAAAGGATTTGTTGAGGAAGTTTTAGACGGAGAAACCCGACAACCAGGGCTGTGCTAGCTAAAAGAGCTAAATGTCCACAAAAAGGATTTGATGTTTGTGTTGGTGTGAGGATAATGAGGATAATCTTTAATCTTTGAGGACTTAAGAGTTTAACCTTGTGCATGTTTTTAACACCTAGCTGTAAAAGCTAACGTTAAAACAGTACATCTGCTAGCAAACGGTTAAAAAAAAACCACACTTTGTGGGTAATGGCGCTCATGGGAAATGTAGTCATCATCCCAGAAAAAAACTACCACTTTCATCCAGAGGGGGCGCCAGAATCGACACATGAAAACAAGGATTTTGTGTTGTTCACAGTCTGTACAAAGATGTGTTAGCCAGTTAACAGTTAGCATAATTTTGTAATGTTAAACTAGCTAAATATAGGGGGAAAGATAGCATTAGCATGCTACCACTTCTTGGCTAAGCAATATGGAATGCTCACCTTTTCAACGACTGAAACTGTTATTATCTCATAAAATGTCATTCTTAGCTTAATGCTAGCGTTAGCATTTGTTTAATGGAAGCAAATGAATCGCTGAGGCTGTTTTTATTTTGTAGTGCGACTTCAGGTTTGCACTTTGCATCATGTCTAAGTTGACGTGATGTAGTTATGTGATTTTTCTGATTTTGAGACTTGTGAAAACAAAACAGTAGATTTGCAAAAATTAGCCTCCAGTGTAGCGTAGGAGGGAAACAACGAGCCATAGTGAGTTGGTTCATGTTTTCTCTGCTCTTCTTCGCACTTCACTTGATGAAACTTCTAAATTGCATTCAGAGCCTGTTTTTGTGACCATTACAGAAATTAATCTGAACACTCCCCCCTGAATATGGTGATCAGTGTAATCCACTCAGACTGAAGAGAGAACTAATACAGGATCCAAGGACGGAACTTCATCCACCACCAAAGACATCTGGAGCGTTATTATCCCTGAGCTCCAGCGGACAAATAACGAGTCTGCAGTGAGTCAGCTCGACACCTCCACAGCTGTCTGCGCTCACAGGGAATTACACTTCAGATTTCCCACTCAGCTGTAGACCTGCTGAGAGGGGGAGACGAGGTGAGGAAAGGACTCTCTGGTGATGCCCTGAAATTCGTACTGAAAGAACGATTCAAAACTTCAGGAGCAAAATTTAGCAACAGGAACCTTTAATGTACACTTCCTGGTTTGCGAGAGGCAGGAGGGAAGACCGTGGAGCCACAAACACACCGGTAGACGTGACTGTGCAACTTCCATCCGGTGAAGTGGAAACCTAATCTCCTGGAGCAGCAGACCGAGTCCTGTTTCCGGACAAACTCTTGACAGTTTTTATTTCTCAGACATGTTTCAGAGCCTTTATCTGTGCGTCACCTTCGCTTTAAGTCCAAGAGTGGCACGGTCAGGCAATGTGCAGCACTGTATGATTAAAGAAAAATTGTGCATGACTGCGTGTGATGAGCATCTGTCCGAGTGTTTGATGTCAGTTGTTGAACGGGAGCAGATGTTGAAGGTTGACTTTACAACAGCAGGTGATTTATGAAGCTTGCTGCAGGAGTAATGTTTGAATCAATGCCAGGAGAGGAACTCCAGACACAAACTCAACCTGTTGATTAGATCTAAAAAGTCCTCTTAAAGCTCCTGAATGTCACTCAGTCCACTGGGTGAGGCCCACATTCTTTTGCTTCATACCCCAGAGGATGGCTTCATCTGTTTCTGGTGAGTCTCAGTTTCACTGTAAATGTTCAATTACAGACATTTCACTCTGAGTAACTTTGCCTTATGAGCCTGGATAGGAAACCTGATGTTGCTGGTCTTAAGTTTGTTGAAATCAACCGTGTTAGCCCTGTTAATCTGTTCCTGTTGAGTCCCAGTTTCACTGTAAATAGTCATTTCCACAGAGGCTTAACATTGTATTTTTGTTCTTCAGGTACAGAAAAGAAACTGGTTCTCTCTGATCATACGTTTGTGGAAATAACACTGTACAGTCCTCTTCATCTGTTTGTGTTGAGTCTCAGTTTCACTGTAAATAGTAAGCTCCAGAGGCTTCACTCTGGATAACCTTTTCCCTGAATATCCAGGAAGGAAGTTTTTCCAGGTTTTAACTTTTGTAAAATAATACTCTTCAGTCCTGTCAATCAGTGTTTGTCAAGCTTCAGTTTCACTGTAAATTACTGGAAAGCCTAGAAAGAAAAGTTTTTTTGTTCATCTGTTTGTACTGAGTTTCAGTTTCATTGTAGACAGTAAACTCCATTAAAAAAAATCACTTTAAGTTGCTTTAAACCAATAAACCCAGTAAGGAAACGGAAAACAAGAATAACATTGCAAAGTCAAAAATCTTTTCAAGTTTCTGGTGAGTCTCAGTTTCACTGTAAATGTTAAGTTATAAATAGTTTTAACTCAGGATAACTTTTGCCTCTAAAGCCCAGATAGGAAACAGTTTATCTTCAATCTTACGTTTGCTGAAGCAACACTGTGAAGTAAAAAATCATTTGTTTCTGGTGAGTGTCAGTTTCACTGTAAATGTTCTGTTTCAGAGACGCTTCCCTCTGGATAACTTTTGTCCTGTACAACCATGAGGGAAACTGGTTATCCCAGGTGTCAAGTCTGCTGAAATAACACTGTTAATCTCTGTTTATCAGTTTGTGGTGAGTCTCAGTTTCACTGTAAATAATAAGTGACAAAAAGACCACACTGTGGATAACTTAATTTGCCCTAAAAGCCCAAGAAGGAAACTGGATGTCGTTGGTCTTCGGTCTTAAATAACACCATGAAGTCCAGTTTATTTGTTTCTGTTGAGTCTCAGTTTCACTGTAAACAATAAGCTCCACAGAGGCTTCACTCCGTCTTTCATAAAGGGTAAGAATGTAGACGGAAACAGATTTTGTTTCAATCATCAGTTTGAAAGTTGGTTGAAATAAAAAATGCCACGATGCAGATTAGTTAAAAGTCAAAAATCGTCAGGCTGGATTGTGTTCCTCCTGCTTTTCCTCGATACGGATTGTTTTTCCTGTACTAAAATCTGGACATACATGTTCAGTTTCAGTGTAAACAAAACAAAAAAAACAAAAGCTGGCTTCACTCTGACTGCTTTACGCAGGATGTTTTCATTTTCCTCCCAAAGTATGAGACCTCCCTGCAGCCGTTCATGCATGAGTAATGAATCAAATATACTCATGACTTCCCAAACAAAAACTTTAGAACAATATTTCCTGTTCTGGAGGCAGATTGCTCCGGTAGAAGGATGAGAGGTGCGTGACCTCTGTGGGGATGGATGGAGGCTTTCCGTCTGAGTCACCGATGCTCATCACTCGGTGTGTAGGGACGGATTTTCAGTCACTTTCTTTTGTGCATTTTTCCCTGAGAGAAAATTAAATTTCTGGCCGAGGAGAGAAACTTCTCAAGGTGCTAAAACAGCAGCTCACTCTGAATGTCTCCAATTTTAACTGGCACAATAGAGAAAGAAGTAGAAGAAGAAGTAGAAGTGAGAGGTGTGGGACAGAGAGTACAAATGAAAAGATAAGCTGGGATAATGATCGCTGCCTGGGAGATCGGAGAGAGACGACAGAAGAATCAGAAACTGAGATAATGTTATTCCGAGGCTTAGAAAGACGGGACGGATGTCACAAGAAAAGAACAAGGAATCGTATTTTTGGTTTGAAGGTGTGGGAGCAGATGAATCAGCTGTCAGAGAGTCGGCTGTGTTCCTGAGTGATGATTAATTCAGATCAGATTAAAGTGACATGCTGCTGTTATTTCTCTGCTGTTGTGAGTCAGATGTTTGACTCTAAACTCTCAGAGGGAGAAATAAAACTCAGTCTGAAGGTTTGTTTGTTTTTTAAAGAGGCCTGCGGCTGCGGAGGAGTTTAATTAGACTGAGAGGAGCTGAATTAAAACAGCTTCAGTCGTAATATCCATCGATAACCATCGACTTTACATCAGTTTAACCACTGTTTAAAAAAATAAAATGTTTCTAGTAAAACATCAGCGAGTCCTTGGCGCTCGTCAGAAGAAGACACTCCAGATCTGAAAAGCTTCTCTTTGTGTCCCGAAGGACACGCCGAACAAAGTCACCCCACTAAAGAAGTTTGTGTTACTGCCAGTTGAGTCATTTTCAGTGTCGGTGACTGAATCCTGTCACCGTGGGATGAGAGGATTACGCCGCAGAAACCAAACTCAGCCTCGGTTTGAAAAGTCAAACTTTAGCATTGAATTTTTCGGCAGATAAAGGATCAAATGACGAAAAACTCCTGGCGGGTGTTTTCTCAGACCGTCAGTCTGGCTCTGCAGATATGCAGGAGGGAACCAGCAGCTCTGGGTTTCAGAGGAAACACCCAGAGGGGCCGGTTTCATTTAAGACTCCTGTCAGACTGAAAACCTCTTCAGACAGAGGGAGGGAGCTGATCGCTTCAGTCAGAGGGTGATCACAAGACTGACATCCAAAAATTCTGTTTATAGATAATTAAGAAAAAAAAAAAAAAACAGTCTGTATGTAGGTGGAGTGGAATCAACCAATCAGCTGTCAGCAGGAAAAACACTGTAGAGTCTGGAGAGCAAAGGCAGGAGTTACATATAATAAAAATATATAAAATTAGATATAAGAGCAAAAAAAAAAAGTTGCTACTTTTTAACAAACATGCTGCAAATAAAAAAAAAAAGTACAACCAGAAAACGCTACAAAAGAAAAATGCTAAACATCTAGATATTACAACAGCCTCCAAGCCTTTAGGGGGCGCTCGAAGAAAAGCTCAAAGGTTTTTTTTGGTCTTAATCACATATCGTTCGTTTCAATACAACCAAAAACTGCGGGGAAAAAAATATGGAGAAAAAAAAATGCAAAAACTTCAAATCAGCCTCGTGGATAAATGTCTTACTGCATCCAACAAATCCCCCTCTAAGGCCTCCTTAAACTGCTCCTGAAGCATCTTGAATTGTATTTTACATGTTTATGTTTAAGAATTGTCACACGTCCACTTTGTTACACTCTGATGAACTGTTTCGTTTGAAATGTTTGTTTTGTCTCTTCAGTATAACACACTTCTACATGGGTCCTTCAATCATTACAATTGTTTTCGTCTTTTTTTCTATTTATTTTTTTTGTTTGCTTTATACTTTTTGCCTTGCAGCTGCCAAAAAACTTAACTTAAATTAGCTAACTATGGCTAGCTGTGTGGTTATACTTACATATTCATATGTTGTAGAAATCTCTGAAACTGTGTGTGAACTGATCAAAATGATCTGCTCATAAGAACAACACTAGGTGCGGGCCTTAAACACCAAGGTCTGTCAATAGCTCTGTCCCCAGACAGGCAAAAAAAAAAAAAGGGAACTGACCAATCAGAGGAAAGTGCAACAGAGCAACAGAATAAGGGCAAAAAAAAACAAAACAATCACAGTACCCCCTCTTTAAACAACACCTTGAGCCTTTATTTTTCTGCATGCTGAGTTAGCACCTCGCTGTCAACATGTAGTTCAACACCCCCCCCCCCTCCACCACACACACACTTACATCATAAACAGGCCTTTTCACACAGCTTGTGTGTGCAGATCACACCTGTACTTCATCACCATGTTGAGAAGACTGACCTCCACCTCCAGCACTCTGCTAATCAATATCCATCTTCTTTATAAGCAGGAACGCATAGAACGAGTGTGTGTGCGTGTGCACACGTGTGTGTGTGTGTGGATGCAGATGGAGGTGTGAGGTCAGCCAGTGTTTTGCTGACAGGAAGGTGAAAGAGAGAGAGAGAGAGAACGTGACCCTAAAAGTGATGAATGTGATGTGTGAATGGTCAATTTTCCTCCTGAGATTCATTAACTTTATAAAGAAGTACTCGGCTACGAGAGTTCGCATCGGCTTTTTACCAAACAATCGATGCACCTGCTTCATTCTCATGAATTATTACAGGAGTCATACAGAAACATAATTCTGGGTTGTCCAGAGCAGATTTTTTTAAAGCCTTTTATGAAACAGATTAAAAAGGTTAAAAATTCTGTTGATCATTTGTTCAAAGGATATTTAATTATGAATCAAAAACACAAAACCTTGGGAAATGGTTTGTTTTCCATTTTCTCCTTTTTGAAATGAAAACAAATAAAAAGAAATTTGTTTTTCGTATTATGGAAAAAACAAAAAACGCATCCAAAAACGACAGACTCAATTTGCAAAGACACGCCCCCAGCATTCCACAGAAAAGCAGAGAGAAGTGCTTATTTTTCATTATTTTGTGGTCATTGACATGTTTCTGTGGTGACAAACTCAGAATTCAAATTTATTTCTGCTTTACACAAACTTAAAAGGAGTCACCCGTTTAGCTCCTTTGAGTAAAACGTAGCCGTCCATCCTTGCCAGTATCTAAAAAAAAGTCAATGGACATTCGTTATTTTAAGTGGGGAAACTGCAATTCCTCAAGTGTCCACTAGAGGCTGGTGCCAAATATATCAGAAACCACATACACACCCATTTAAAAAGCCGATCGTCACAGCAGAAAGAAACGTCGACAGTCGTGTTTGGTCTGAACAGGTCATTTCAACTTTATCAAAAACTCTAACTTTTATGTCCTCTCTCTGAGGGACTCTGGTTCACATCCAGAAGGTCAGCTCTGGATAGCAGAACATAAAGAGTCTGATTTAATAACGAGTTAAAAAGGCCACAGATAATAAGGTGTCTTGGACTCACACGGAAACTAATTAAAAAGTGTCGGTGTGACATTCAAAAGAATGCACAACTAGCCTAGAGTGAAATTAGGGATATCGCAGAACAGGGACTGAAACGTGTCCCCCGTTTACAAGGCTTTGTTCAGGAAGTGACGGTGAGAGACAAGGCTTAAATGAGTATCAGGGAGAGAGAGAGAGAGAGCTGAGGGGAAGGTGAGAGTGGACAGGAGAGAAGGGTGAGGATAACGGGACCTGCAGGGTGCGGAGACAGGGACAAATTAAAGCAGAGGACTTCATGGCTGATGTGCTGAGGGCCTTGGGAGGGGAGGATGTTATTTATGAACACAGTGACACCCAAACAGCACAATGACCTGACTTCAACCAGGAACCATCTTTTAATGTCAAATCACCAAAATTGACAATGCCTGTGAAAGATTACAATCTCAAGATTAGCGAACGTCAAACTGCAGGTACTAAGGTCTAAATTTAGGTCTGGGGTAATTGATCCTCCCCTTTTTTAATGGCCCAGCCTGAGGGGTAGTACTACTTCACCCTCCTCCCACAACAAGACGAACCTCAGCTGTGACTGACTTGGTTTAATAACTTCTAAACAATGGTTTTATTTGAGTCTGATTGTGTGAATGTGTCTCTGTCAGCTCCCGGTGTTACAGTTTTAAGAGTGACCCTGTAAACTGGAGACCTTCTGCTGAACGTGTCAGTGGAAGTCCTCAGGAAGACCTCCAAGTATCATTTTTGATTCAAATGTCCAAAAATTCTGATCAGATAAGTATTGAATGTTCTTACGTCATTCGAGAAGGATGCATTCCAGTTAACAGGGTCGCTTCTTAAACGAGAACACTGCTCGATTTTTGCGTCTTCTTGTTTTGGGCAGCAGATCTACTAGTTTTCGCCGGTTGAAGCTGTAACTCTAAATCCAAAACAGATATTCTGAAACAGTTTTGTTGCTAGCGCTCGATTCCTTCCAAGTGTCGATTCAAGGAATCCATCCACGGTGCAATAAAGCACAACCCATGCTATGAGGCTAACTGTGTTACACAAAATGATGCCGACCTGTCTTCATCTTTATTGTATGGCCTTCGTCAATTTCTTACTGCCCTCTACTGGTCTGGTTGTGTAGTGCAGTTAATTTTATTTTTTTTCCACGTGTCACTGGACTGATTGGCATGATCATCACAGGACTTCAGGCGTCGGTGGAAACGGACAAGAAACTAAAAGTCCCTGGAACTTCTGGACCAACTGTCCTTGAATCTTCATCGAACATCAGACGCAATTACATCGCTGGTTTTGCTCTAACCCAGTGACCCCAACGACAGTAAGAATCTGATTTAATAGTTTCAACTTAAGGGCCAACAAGCAACTGTTATGTTAAGGGATAGGTGTAGCCATCTTGACATCATCTTTCTTGTAAACAAAGGCTGAGAGGTCGACAAAGAGGCCAGATTTGAATGGAAAAATTGGATTTGTTGATGTGGAAGTCCACAAAGCTTGCTCTCCTGCTCCTCTAAAAGAGTTTGTATAGTCCTTTACAAATACAGAGTATCAGATGAATTCCTCTTTGTGCCTCTAGTTAAATTTAGACGTTACTGGACTCCTCCCTGGGACGAATCATGAGCCTTGCAGCTATAAAACTGAGTTTTTCCTCAATAGACGAGTTTATCTGGACCAGAAATGAAACACAGTCCTCATAATGAGCACATTTGTTTTATATATTATCCTGAAGCACAATGAAATGAGGGAAATTAGTTTCTGTCTTCAGGGGGAAACCAGCGCCGCTTCCTGTAACCCCACAGTGAAAGCAAAGACGTATGGAGCTCGATTAAGCTCTCATGAGGCTTACACACATTAAGAGCAGCTGTCGAGCCACGCAAGAAACCCAAATGAGACACATGAAAGACATCACGTGTGTTGGTCGATGCGTCTTAGTAGGACATTGAGAAGCTTCTTTTTCTGTTTCTCCGAGAGCTCACAGAGGGAAGAACCGGCAGTGAAAGAAGCCTGGTGGGTTTCACTTCAAAGCCTTGAGCGCGATCCACACATCAGAGCGAAAATCCCCCTCCCTCGGGAGCCACGTCTCCAGGGGACGTCCAGGATTTAAAGTAATTGGGGGAGATTGTCTTGTGATTGAAATCCAGAGTAAACCCAACATGTTTGATTTGTACAGCAACGACTCGTGCAAGGAGGACGCAGCTCCCGGGACAACTCTCTAATCCTGTATGATGTAACTTCACTTCGTTTTCACCTACTTTTGCGTAACCTGGTGTCTGCAGAGGATTTGGAGGACTGTTCAGGAGGAAAAGTAGAGCGGCGAGCCCGGCCAGAGGGGCTCATTACGATCCCCATGAGTGGGAACGCTACGGCCAAATTATAGGAAGTCTCCGAACAGCATGAGACCCATCAGAGCCTGGTCGCTTCTTTCATTCACAGCTCAGGCACATTTAGAAACACTGCCTCCAGACAAGGATGGAATGAAAAAGTAAAATCCATAGAGAAGGGCGAGGAGCTCATACTTCTGTGGACTGTAAATTTTCTCTTTTCACAGGAGAGGAACAACCTGTAACTCCTTAACAACAGTTTTAGAATCACTGCAAAACCATCTGCTGCATATACCATGGTCCTGTTTCTTGTTGCTCTCTCAATTTTATCAAGTTTGATGCTTATTCAGAGTTCTGACATAAAAAAAACCCTGTGCATGTCGTATCTGAGATGTTCTTATCCTTAAGTGACATTTGTGGAGTCAGGATCTAATTCAGTGTCGCGCTCTTACAGATTGATGTTAATTCACTCGGCGTTAATTAAGATTATTTTTATGTGACATTATAAAGTCAAATTTTCTGATTGGATTCAAAATGGAGCAGACGAAACCAACACAGATCAGTCTTCAACCCGACTCTAATCCTTCACTTTTATCGTTCTCGCTGTGAGGACAGCTAAACGATGAAATAAAACTACAGCAGCTCTGAGACTCCATCTTTGATTTTGTCAGTTTCTTTAGGAATCTGAGGGGACAACGAGAAAGAAAGGAAAGGAGACGAGGGGGTTGGGGAAAAAAGACAGGGACAAAAATAATATAGAGGACCACTAAAAGACAAGGTGTAGAAAGATTACGTAGACCAAAAAGAAAAAAAATATATGGGATGGAAAGAAAAGCAGATGAGGGAACAGAAAGGATACGAAAAGGCAGAAAGAAGACATTCAGGGACAGAAAGGAGACAAGGTAACAGAGAGGGGGCAGAAGACAAGGGGACAGGAAAGAGATGAGGGGAAAAGGAAAGAGACTAGGGACAGAAAAGAGAGTGAGGGGGCAGAAATAAGAAGATGAGGGAAGGGGAAGGAGAACAAGGGACAAGAAAGACTTAAGAGAGAGTAAGGAGAAAACGGAGACAGAAAAAAAAGAGGAAGACTCATACAGAAAACAAGGGAAGAGAAAGTAGAAGAAGGAATCAGGAAGGCGACAAGGGAACAGAAACAAGACATGGGGACAAAAAGGAAATGAGGGGACCAAAAAATTAGGAGGCAAAAGAAAGGAGATGAGGGGCCAAAAGAAAAAGAGAGCACAGAAAGAAGGGGAGGGCTTAAAGGAGATAAGGAGACAGGAAGCAGAGAAGGGGGCGGGATGGAGAAGAGGGAAAAAATAGAGGAAGGGAAAGAAAGGAGACAAGTGATCAAAGGGAACAGGATGGAGATGAGGGGACAGAAATAAGATGAAAGGGCCAAAAAGGAGAGGAGGGGGATAGATTAGAGGACGGAGAAGAGATGGAGACCATGGCACGAAAAGGAGACATGGAGACAGGAAGAAGACGAGGGGACAGAATGGGGGTGAGGGGAGAGGAAGGAGATGAGACGAGGGGATGCAATTAGTCCCTGGAGAAGCCTGACAGGAAGCTGAACTCCCATCACTGAGAGCCTCTCTGAACAGAAGAAGGAAGGATCGATGTGCTGAAGCAGAATGTGACAGCAGCAGAATGACGTGTGCAGATAAAAAGAGTAGAAGAAGAAAGTGTAGTTTCTGAGCCAGCAGAGTGAGTCCTAAAGCTGTTGAATATTAATGTGTGGATCATTTGTTCCCCCCTGCTGATAATCACACTCAGTCTTTTTTTTAATTACAGTCCCACTCAGCACTACACAAATATCAAACTCCTCCTCCTCCTCCTCCTCTTCTTCTTCTCTCCTGCTGCGATCCATTTTCATAATCCCATCTGTCCTCCTCCTTCTTAATATTCATCTGCTTTCTCTTATTCCTCATGTCAAATCTCCTCCCTGCTCAGCTCTGGCTTTCATTCACAATTAAACTACAAAACTGCTGCCTCCTACTCTTTTTTTTTCTTCAATACGTTTCTAGATGAAGACAAAGGAGGAGCAAGGGGATGAACGAGAGGAAGAAGCAAGAAGAAAGAGAGTAATGAGAAAGAGGAGATAATTAGGAGAAAGAAGGAGGAAATAGAAAAGAGGATGGGAGGAAAGAGGGGGAAGCAGGAGGCGGTGAGGAAGTTACAAAAAGGAGAACAAAATGAACAGGAAATGGAAGAAGAACAAGGGAGGTTACAAAGAAAGTGAGGAGAAAAAAGTTGGAAGAATTTGAAGAGAGTAGAAAAGTGTAAGGCTGTGTTTGCAATGAAGAATTGTCTAGTTTTTATGTTTGTGTCGGAGTGGGTTCTCTGTCTATGTGATGGATCTTTGGTTGTCAACTTTTTTTGTATTTGTATGGAGTGGGTGCTCTGTCTATATGACGGATCTTTGGTTGTCAACTTTTTTGTATTTGTATGGAGTGGGTGCTCTGTCTATATGATGGATCTTTGGTTGTCAACTTCTTTTCTATTTGTGTGGGAGTGTGTGGTCTGTCCATACGATGGATCTTTGGCTATCAATCTGTGTTGTGTGTTTGCATGAGAGTGAGAGTTCTGTCCTGTACACAGATCTTTGTAAATCCTCAGATGGAGCATTTGGAGGCGATGCAGTCGTTTGTGATGCAGTAGAGGCAAAGATCATGAAGACGAGGAGCGAATCCCAAGAACGAAAGAAAGTTTCTTTTTCAGCTTCAGCACTGTTATTGGCAGAGTAGTATTGACCAATCAGGTGTCAGCAGGAAAAGCAGTATGTGCAGAGAGCAAAAGCAGGTGTTATGGAGTTTTGAGATCAAATATGTTATTCTGTCTTTGATCTCAGAATTGTAGAACTGCTGCTGTTAAAAAGTTCGACCGGTTTTCTTCCTCTCTTGAGGACGAACCTGACGAAACATGACTTTTGACTGACCTGCATTATGATGTTATTTCAGCAAACTTGGAACCAATCAATTGAGTATTAGAACTACGCTAAAGTAAAGAGTGGAGTTTTTGTTTTTTGAGCTGTCGTATTTCCGTTCAACACCTGGAAAAGCTTTTAAACCTGGATTGGCTGCTGTCGCCTTGTTTGTTTGTTGTGGTTTGAGCTAAAAGGCTGGAGAGTTTGTTCACTCTAAGTGTGTGTGTGTGTGTGTTTGTGTGAGGGTTAATGAAAGAGAGAGAGTCCGATAAAGAGCTTTCATCCATCATGAGATTACATCCGGAGCGGCTGAAGTGCAGGACTTTTCTGCTGTGTGTTTACAGAGATAGAGAGCAAGTAATTGAGAGTGTGATGTGTGTTTGTGCCAGGAGTGGCTCTGCGGTGTGTATGCTCACTTATCTCTTCCTGCTTTTGATGGAGGCAGCTGTTGTATCTGTGCGAGCAGCTTCTCCGTCATTCTCTCTCTGTCTCTCTTGGGAAGGAAAGATGACATCCCGAAAAACGTTTCCCCAACATGTGATCACATCTATCGGGAAGCTGGGGTATCAATCTGCCGTCAGAGCAGGGCCCGCTCTCACCGTGCTGTCTGCAGACGGAGCATTAGAAGAGTCCAACATCTGCTGCACAGGGTGAGAGCGAATCCTCGTAGCCTGATGTTTGGTGACGAGGTCTGGCTCACGGTCGGAGTTGGTTATCACAAAGATGTTCCGTTTGGGGATGTCTCTCTCTTTTTGCACTCTCAAGTTTCAGATGAACAAAATTAATCCAGGTCATCTTTGCTGAAGACGAGAACGGTCATGGATTCTTTTTCTTTATTTTTATACAATATCTTGTGATAATGACATATTATTATGTACTCTCAACATAACAAAAATCGTTTTCTTGTGATAATGAATTAACCAATAATGTGCTTCCAGCCACTGGGTGTTGCTGTAGCCTACCGGTAAGTTATACGTTGTTTACTTTAGGGGCAGCTGAGAGGCTGACAAACGCCTATCTATCCAGCTGATTCAGCTAAGAGACGTCCATTAATTAATTTGGAAGTGCTTTGATAAGTGTTGTGTTTATCCCTCGCCTAGGTGCTAGTCGGGACATGTTGCGTCCGCCACTTGTTCAGCAAGATCTGTGGATGCAACATGTGTATATGAGTCCAGAGAGGGACTGTGATGGTTTGTGTTATATCTGAAACAGATCGGACAGTATATGTGAAAGATGATACCGTGAATTTCCAGAGGGTTTTCATTTAGTTGAAAAAAATCGTCAACCTTGGCGACCTCCCCTGGCCACACCGATTGAGGAACAAAAAAAATCCTTGGATAAATTTTAATCGTGAATGTGTCTAGTAAACACAGTAAGTTTTTGAAGATGATGGGCGAAAAACTGTGGGACAAGTTCGATCAAATACATACCCTATAAATCACTAAAATTGGACGTTTTACTCCTATTTCCGAACTTCCAGCTTGATAGTCATGCCCACCAAAAATCAGGCCCGTAGCTTTAAGTAGCTCGAGGGGCTGCAGTTTAAACTCACTAGGGGGCGCTATAGAGCATATATCGGCATGAAAACAGTATAGATGTTCTCAGGCTGTAACATTGAATAAATGTGTCACTTTTGGTCCACACCCAATATTGTACATGATTAGTATTAAGATTTTTAATTTTTCCTCAAAAAATCGTCAACTTTGGCGACCTTCCCTGGCCACAACCATTGAGTTACAAAAATCCTTTGTGTCCAGTAGATACACACAAAAAAAATATAGAAGATCGGAAAAAAAACGTGGGACAAGTTTGATCAAATACTACAAATTGTAAAAATCGGACGTTCAACTCCAGTTTCCGAACTTCCTGTTCGGAATTCACCATGGTCGTAAGAGATTTTTTTGTAAGTCTTGGCATGATGGTTATACACACCGAAAATAGGCTCATAGCTTAAAGTAGCCTGAGGGGCTGCAGTTTTAATTCACTAGGGGGCGCTGTGGAGTAAGTATCGGCATGAAAGCACTGCAGTCCTAAAATTTTACATAGGACTGACATTTGTGGCACATTTTGTTACGTTTAAGGAATGCAATTTGGGTTTAAAGTGGCAGAAACAAAGAACAATCCTTAGGGTTCCAAGAGGGCAAACAAATCTTTTTTATATCGAGATAATGTTATCACGAGATAATAGTGCATTAAAAAAAGGAAAATCCATGGCCACTCTCGTCTTTCGTACTTCTTGTAGCTTCCGACTTGTGTTTGTTTTTATCATTTTTGCATGAAGCAGCAGTTTTCTGAAATGACTCGGTTCCACCTCAGCAAACACAATCTCTTCTCTCTTTGTAATGTGTTTGTTCAAACTCTCATCGTCTCATTAGCTCCTTCAGTTAGAAACCTGCTGCGTCAGCCGCTGAGGAGTTTGTAAAGGATGTGAAATTTCACTTCCCGCAGCTGATGAAAGGAGCGGCGCGGGTTCTCGTGGCCGTATCCTTCGTTTCTTCTCCTCTTCTCTCAAAGAAAGAAAGAAAGAAAGAGCTCTGGCTTTGATCTGAGAATTCTGAAACACGTCACAGCCTTCACTTCTGCATCCATTTATCCGTTGTGGGGGGGGGGTTAGCTCCCAGCCCCCAGCTGCTGGAGCTCTTTGTCACGAGCCACCTGGTCTCAAAGGCGGACTGTTTCTCCCCTCATGAGAGACACTCCACTTAAACATCCAAAGGGACACACTTCCTGGTCTGAAGGTGGACAAATGACTCACAGGAAGCCAGGAAGGTGTGAAAATATCAACTTTTAGAGTTTTATTCCAAAGCACGAAATTTGAAGGTTTTCTTCTAGAAAAGCTACTCAGTGTTTCAAAAATCTCAAAATAACGATACAATTTAATGACCAGACCGAGTTCACGTGTAGTTATCAAAAAATATGGTTGAACTTCCTGCTTTCTGGTTGATGGTTTTGATTTAAATAAATAATGGATTACAAATCAAAGAGATAAAAGATCATCTTTAGGGACAACTATTTACCATATAAACATATGTTTTCAGTCACTTTTATCAACTAAATCAAGAAAGAAAAGTTTCTTTTGTTCGTTTCTTTGAACATCAGAGACTTTTGAACCATCAGAATGAATGAAAGGATCCGAAAACAATCGCAGTCCCGACTTTAAACCCGAGATCAAACCCTTAAAACACTCAAAAAGCTTTAAAAGAAAAGCGGGCATCATAAGTTCAAAAAGGGAACAAATCACTGCAAAAACTTCAGCCTAAGAAAGTTTTTTTTTTTTTTCTCAGTTTGAATTCAGAAATTGTTCTTAAATTTACTTGTGAGATCTTTGAATTTATGTCGACCTGTCAGGTGGATGTTAAACAAGACAGAAACTGTTCCCTAGTTTAGAGTTTTTGCAGTGGAGAAGACATGAAAACAAAGCCTATCACTTCTCTATAAAACCATCCATAAAAAGTAAATCAAACCTTCAGAGTCATAAACAGGAACGTGAGAAATAAATATTTACACGACAGAGACTCAGCTCTGCTTCTCTTCCACTTCTGTTCCCCTCTGATAAAAATAAATCTCTTCCTCCTCTTCAGCTTCCTCAGAAAAAGTGTTTTCATTTTTATTTTGGTAACGTGTTTCTTTATTTTAGTAACTGCAGTTGTATCTTCTGTCTTTATAATCAAAACTGAGATATCAGTCTGAAAATGTGGGGCTGGGACTTTAAACCGTCAAAATAAACGTCAAACTCCTATGATGAAGTATTCAGCAAAGAAAATTTAACGAATGACTGTTTTCTTTTTTCTTCTGAGTTGTGCCATAATTCCTCTGAGATGTCCATAAAATTCAGTACGAATGAAGTCTTTCCTTTTTTAGAATGATGAATTTCAAAGAACACTCATTACCTTTGACTTTCGATGTGAACGCAGTAAAAACCCAGACTAAACTGCGCCCTCACTCTTATTTATCTCAGCCTCAAGTTCTTGTTCTTATTATTAGAGATTAAAAAATTAGAAAAACCTGAAAAAATGTGTCAGGAAAACTGGGAAACAACCACAGCCTTGGCTCAAATTGTCAACTCGTCAGCATAATGTTTGAGTTTTCTCATTTTTTGACATAAAGAACTCGTTCTACCGTCCTTCTTAGATCTCAAAAAAATCCTAGAAAACCTGACAAAAAGTGAGTCAAAAAAACTTGTAAAAAATCCCTTCTTGGCTGAATTTGTCGAATCATTTGCACAATGTTTGCCTTTTTTCCTTTCTAAACATCAGGACACATTCTATTCTTCTTCTTCTCAGATTTTAAAAATCTAGAAAATCCCGACATCTTTGCTTAAAAAAAGTCACATCATCTGTGAAATGTTTGACTTTTTTCCATTCACAAAAATCAGGTACCTGTTCTTCTCTCCCCCTTTTTTTCTAACTGGATCTTAAAAATCTAGATAATCTGGAAGAAAAAAAAAAACCTGAGTTCAGAAATCTTGTTAACAACCAATTTTAGGCTCAAATATCAGATTGTCTGCAAAAAGTTTTGACTTTTTTTCCTTTTCTGATTAAAGAAACCTGTTCTCTTCTCATCCCCTTATCTTCTTTGATCTTAAAAATCTAGAAAAGTAGGCATAAAGTGAATCAGAAAATCTTGTAAACAATCACTTCTTGGATCAATTTGTCAAATCATCTGCGTAATGTTTGAATTTTTCCTTTTAAAACACAGGGAACCCATTCTCCTATTGTCCTTCTTCTTAAATCTTTAGAATCTAGAAAACTGGACATAAAGCGACTCAGGGAACCTGGGAAAAAATCCACAGTCTTGGCTTAAATTGTCACATCATCTGCGTAATGTTTGACTTTTTCATTTTCAAACATCAAGTACCTGTTCTTGTCTCCCCCTTTTTGTAATCGGATCTTAAAATCTGGAAAATCTAGAAACTAAAAAAAAAAAGAAGGAAAAAAAAAACAGTCCAGAAATCTTGTTACCAATCACCTTTTTTTCTCAAGTCATCACAATGTCTGTGCAATGTTGGACTTTTTCCTTTCAAAATATCAGGAACCTGTTTTTCTCTCTTCCTTTTTCTTCTAAGATCTTAAAAATCTGAAAAATCAGGAAATAAGGTGTGTCAGGAAAGCTTGTAAACAATTTTGTCTTGGGTCAAATCTTCACACTGTCTGTGTAATGTTTGTCTTTTTTCATTTTTAGACTGACACCAGGAGCGTGTCCTTTTCTGCTCCTTGTTCGTGTGATGAGGCAGGCTGCAGGGACTTTAATCCCGCCTCAGGTGACGTTAAAGGGATCAGTCACTGCAAACATCCCTCCTAAAGATGTCGAGGGCGTAGATTTCTCTTTCTGTCTCGCTTTTTTTAGTCGCAGCAGGGATAAGTGTTGCAAATTGAGGCCTCTAATGTAGCGGAAAAGGTGTTTTTTAGCCCTGACTGTGCTCTCGGGGGACAAAAGTGAGCCAGTTTGGCTCAATTTTACCTGAGATGATGGCGTTAAGGTGCGATAGAGAGCGTCTGCCAGAAAGGAGATGAAAGCCAATGCTTCTCTCTGCTTTTTTTGAAGTCTTAGAGGTAATTTTTAGACAATTTTGTTCCCATCTGTGCAGAAACTGGAAGCTTTTGGAGTTTAACTGAGGTACTAATGCTGGGGTACGTTAAGGTGAAAGCAAAGAGGAGGAGGAGGAGATGTAGAACAGAGATTCAGAGTGAACTTTATTCTTTTTCAAACCCAAACAGAGTGTATCTCTCCCAGTTTTCTCCTCCATACATTTATTTTTTCTTAATCAGAGGTGATAAAGAAGCAGGAGCCGAGCCGCTCCGTCTCCCCCTCCCTCATCTCAGACTGAGATAACATTTCAAACGCGGAGGACAGGAACAAAAACACAGAAAAACATCAGGTAGAGTAATCATAACAAAGACAGTCCTGCCTTTTCTCCGGCGTGTCCTCGAATCGTCCCCTCGAATCGTCCCCTCTTCGCTCAAAAAGCCTCCTGCAACAACACAGAGTGGTTTTTCTTTACGTGTCAAAATAAACATGAGGGGTGGAAATGAAATGATTAAGTGTGGTTCGTGAGTGAAATGAATAAAGAGAAGATAAAAGCATCAAGAGAAAACACACTGGGCTGAAAAGGAAGCATCGCATCTTAATGTGCTGAATAACAGCCTTCCATGTCAGGCTGCTCTTTCTGGATAAAGCAGCTAAAGAGGAACAGGAACCCTAAAAGCTGCGGGGGTCAGATTTTTCCTTCAGCTCCTTAATGTGTTGAAAAAAAAACCTGCTTCTTTACTGGGATGAAAAATATTGAGCTGGTTATGTGGTGTGACTTTGTCTCCTTGCCTGATTTTAAACTGACAGTCTGTGCGTCTCACCGTCAGTAGAAAGGCGGCGGCGAGCTGATGTACAGCCTGTGCGTCTGCGAGCCGGGGGGATTCAGCGCAGACAGAGACGGGAACAGAGACTGTAAGGACGGAGGAGGGGGAGGAGGGGGAGGAGGGAGGCAGGAGGCGAAGGCTCTGCTGCCACAGGTCAGCAGCCCGGGACTGGTGGCTGCAGGAGGAGGGAGCGGGGGAGAGAGGCTGCCGGGGGAGTCGCAGGAGGCGCCGCTCAGGAAGGATTCTGCAAAGAGGAGAGGGAGATATCAAACCGAGGGGGAGGAGAACTTCAAAGAAAAATATATTACTGAAGTCAAAATGTATTTAACCTGCAAAAACTCATTCAAGAGTGTCCTGACCAAGAGCGCAGCAAGTCACACAACACAAAACAATGACCACGAGAAAATCAGCCATCAAAGCATTTTCAACTTTATGTATCATCGTCCAACACATTCAGTCTACTTTTAAAAGAGATTTAAAGAGACCGTGTCCCTTTAAGAACAAGTTTAAAACCTTAAACGTGACTTGTGCAGCATTAAAAGCGTCCTGTAAATAACACAAAGCCTGGTGCTGCGTTGAGTCAGAGCAGTAAACAACAGTATCATCTGCATAGAAGGAAAGCTTGCATTTGGGGCATTGTGTTCAATATTATTATTATTATTATAAATGGTAAACAATAACGGTCCTAAGACTGAACCCTGAGGTACACCATTTCTTATTCTTAAAGGGCTCGAAGTGAGGCCTTCAGGATTTACAGATACCGTCAAATAAATCGATTGGAGCTCGTAAAGTTTTAAAGAATCACGGTACTGACCATTTTTTTGATTTCCTCTAAACTTTTGCTCACCAAGTTTTTTTGTTTTTTCTTTTGTTTTTCTTCTTTTTCTTACTAGGTAATGCTCTTATTTACTGAAAATATCCAACTCTGGATCAAACTTATCCTGACGACACCTTAATTTTTCTAAACTGAGTGTAACCGGATGCCAGCTCCAGTTTAACATATTTAACAACAGCAAAAACTGAAATCTGAAGTCTTTATGTCTTATTAGACCTAACATGAGTACTTGGTTAAATGCCTTTATTTATAATACAAAAAGACAAAAATGACACTTGAATTGCTTATAAAGAGTAAAAAAAATCTACCAGATGGGTAAGAAAAATACACTTTATTAGTTTTGTATCAAGTCTTTATTTTTATTTCAAAAAACTAAACGTAAAATTCTCTATGGGTTGACTAAACTAAATTTGGCCCTCAGGCTATTTGGGTTTTGATTAGAATACAGAGCATCACAGATTGTAGTCCTTTTAACGGACATCTCATTCGACCAACTGGGTTAATCTATGGTCTCTCCAGAACCAATAATATCCCTAATTGTGACGAGGTGTGAACAGACACCCACCTACTCTTATTTGAGTTTCCAGTCCATCCCGTCATCCTTCCACGTGTCTTTACATTATTTAAAAAAAACATTCAATATCTGTGTTCTTACACAGTTTTGTATTTATTTCCTGATCATTCTCAGGCGATGTTTTTCTTACTCTGTGTACTCGTCTTTTAATACCTTAAAATTAGACATTTTTTGCAGACTTGCCAGGTGAATTTAGCTCACGTTAAGTCAAGACATAAATAAACGGAGCCATGAGTACGTTTGAGGTAGAAATGGAACATTTCTATTAAGAAGTTCGGATTAAAGTTTGAGAGACAGCGTGGAAAACGTGAAACAACAAACAGACTCAGAGCGCACGGACCCTTAAACCTTCGGTAGCTCGAAGGCCCGAACCTTAAAAAGTTTCAGACCCGGAGGACGCTCGGATCTCATCTCATCCTGACTTTTAGCCACTTTAAAAAAAAAAAAAAACTGAACTGACAGGATAAAAGTGAGATGAATTATAATGGAGCTAAAAAGAGAGGTGAAACTGCACCGCTGGTAAACACAGAGGGATACGTGTGTGGAGATGGATTTAGAGGAACGATCAATCGTTGGAATAGCAGCTGCAGCGTTTTTCAGATTCTGAAATCATCAAGCTTCATTAAAAAACCTCTAAATCCTGCAGGCGCTGTGGTCTCCAGCCACATTCTGATAAAAAAAAGAGCGATGTAAGAGGAGGAGAAATGGGAGGGACGCTCCGGTTCGAGGGTTTCGCTCTATCACTAGCAGCGATCTTCAGCTCCCTCTGGAGCTCTGGGCTTCATGAAAAATTGATGCAGTGTAAGAGAGTTTGATTAAAAGCATCCCAGGGCAGTCCCAACTTCCCCCCGTGCTTTCAGAGTGACATCTCCAGTCAGAAAGAATGTCTCTCAGAGAGAGAGAGAGAGAGAGAGAGGAGTGACACCAGGCTGCTTCCTGGGAGTTCAGAGAGAGAACTACTCAAACTCTTGCTCACATTTCAGCCTCTTCGCGCTCGACGCGGCTCCTAAATCCTTCCCCTCTCAAATAAAGCCGTCTGTTAGTTCCACATCTCGCTGCACGGATGCTGGAATTGATGCTACATTTGGGCTGTGATCCCCAGGAGACGCGTTTCAGAGCGAGGCGAGCTCCGCTCTATTTTCAGAGCCGACCAGCTGTGGTAGAAGAAAGGCATGATGGGGGATTGTTCAAATATTTCGGTGCCTCATAAAAAAAAAAAAAAAAAAAAAAAAAACAGGCGGTGCATGACCTGTTTGTGGAACGAAAGAGCATCTGTCGGAAAAAAACAAACAGCTAACTTTACTCAGTTTTTGGACTCATCAGCCTCGTTTCCTCCGAGCTGGAAAGACGTCTGTGACATTGTTTGGCCTTGTAATCCCCAGATTAGAGGCACAAATCTGGGTGAAAAAGTGTTTAAGCTTTTCAACAAAGGAAGGATTTTTAAAAAAAAAGGAGCTCTCAGAGGATTTTTTTAACTTCTCTCTCTGTTTCTTCTGACAGGCGGGCTGTGATTGGCTCAGAGGGAGCTCCAGGTAGATTAAATCTACAGAGTCTGATCTTCTCCTTAAAGACACAGGATCGACCTGAGGAGCTGAAACGAACGGAGTCGTTCGCTGCTTCAGAGAGGAAGAAGAAACGTCACGCTGAATACCTGAATAAATGATGAGGGTTATGTGAGACTGTATAAATATCAGAGGGCAAACATCGTCTCAGCTCCCAGAGCTGACGCGTGTCTGCTCTGCTGTTTGAAGAGAGAAGGAGTTTGAAGAGTCGTGAACATCACACAATCGACTGCACTGTTTAAAAAAGATGAAACGTGTCAAAGCGGAGTTACTTTAAAGCAGCTAAACCAAATCTCCTCACAGAACCCTCTTCACCAACATGAGGGACACAAAACCAGCAGGAAGTTAATAAAACTCCAGTGGAGTCTTATTTAGTCAGTCTTTAATCCATTTAGTTACAAAAAAAAAAAACTTTGAGAAAAGAAAGTCCCTCAGTTGTGAAATGAGCTCTTAACCTTCACTTATTATGCCTTTATAAAACTATTATTGATACGCACCATTAGATCTGTTTCAAACAGACACAAGGGTGTAAAACAGTTTGGAGTCTTTTTCCACTCGGCTGAAGTTTCAAATGATGGAAGCAATGAATGAAAAAAAAAAAAAAGCTGAAGCTGAAAACTTGATTTAACAGGAGACGGGACCTGCAGGTCAGGTTACAACACACAAGAACCAATGATATGATACTGCGGTACGATACTGGTGATATGATGATATGATACAATGATATGATAACAGTAGAGAGAATGTGACACAACATGATATGAGACAAGACAACATGATACTAAATACTGGAATAAAATACAATACAATACGATACAATACGATAAGTTATAATGCAATACAGTACAAAACGATAAGTTATGATGCGATAAGATAAAATACGATACGATAAGTTTTGATGCGATACGTTCAAATACGATATGATAAGTTATGATGTGATACGATAAAATATGATACGATAAGTTATGATGTGATACGATAAAATACGATACGATAAGTTATGATGCAATATATTAAAATACAATATGATAAGTTATGATGTGATACGATAAACTATAATACGATACGATGAGTTATGATGCGCTACAATAAAATACGATAAGTTATGATGCGATACGTTCAAATATAATACGATAAGTTATGATGCAAAACAATAAAATACAATACGATACGATAAGTTTTGATGCGATACGTTCAAATATAATACGATAAGTTATGATGCAAAACGATAAAATACAATACGATACGATAAGTTTTGATGCGATACGTTCAAATATAATACGATAAGTTATGATGCAATACGTTAAAATGCAATACGATACGATAAGTTGTGATGTTATACAAAGAAATACAATACAATACGATATGATATATAATACGATACTACATGATACACTACTACACAATACAATTCAATATGATACAATACGATGCAATACAATACGATACGATACAATACGATACGATACGATACTATACAATACGATACGATACAATACGATACGATACGATACGATACTATACAATACCATACGATACGATACGATACTATACAATACGATACGATACGATACGATACAATACGATACGATACTATACGATGCAATACAATACGATACGATACAATACGATACGATACGATACTATACAATACGATACGATACGATACGATACAATATGATACGATACAATACGATACTATATGATGCGATGCAGTAAGATGCAATATGATACAACATAATGCAATGTGATCAGGATACGATGCGATACAATGCTATACGATGTTATGCGATATAATGTTATATGCGATGCAATGCAATACAATGCTCTAAGATGCGATATGGTGTGATAAAATGATGCTATGAAATACATTACGATCTGGTGCGTTGCTATGTGATACGATATGTTACAATACGATATGATGCAGTGCAATAAGATGCAATGTGATGTGATGCGATACAACGTGATGCAATGAGAGACAATGATGCAATATGATGGTGTGAAGCACTTTGAATTACCGTGTGTATGAACTGTGCTCTACAAATAAACTTGCGTGTGTGTGTGTGTGTGTGTGTGTGTGTGTGTGTGTTACAGTACCCAGGTTACACAGTGTAGTCTGAGCAGCCAGCTCTTTGGCATCATCGAGCAGCAAACACAGCTTGTCTGGCATGTAGGTGCAGCGTGTGGATGGCATCACCACCTGCACAAAAACAACAGACACCACAAAGAAAACCTTAATCCTCCACGCTTTGTTTCCAATGGCTGCCTCTTGGTTTAGTGTGTGTTTCTGTGTGTGTGTTCCTGTGTGTGTTGGACCTTGTAGACCAGCAGCAGTCTCCCGTCCTGTCCCGGTGTGGAGTACAGCTGGTACTTTGGCAGTGAGAAGAAGTTTTTGCGGCAGTAGAACTCGAGCAGACTGACGGCTGAGATGATCTGACCCTGTTTGAGCGACATCAGGCTGGTGGGGGAGAGCAGGGTGTCGGGGTACAGGGGGAACACACACCTGTCTGCTTCATCTGCACACACACAGATAAGGAATCAAACCATCAGTGTGAATCCTTTCATCACTCCTCGCCTCTCTCTGTCCGTTACTCCCCGACTCAATTTCAACCCCAGCTGGAGGATCGGTCCCAGCGTCTGCCGTGACGTCCTCGCTCTCATTCATTTTTAACGTCCAGGGAAAAGTGAACTGTGAAACTTTTCTCATTTCCAGGACTGTCTGCAGGCGTCGGGCAGGGAGCCACAGCTCTCACCACAACATCGACACAGCTGCATGAAGGTATGAGGTGAGCTGGCTGTGGTTCATTATGGATAAGACAAAGTCAGAGGCTGCTGCAAGGAGGAGACGACAACTATGAAAATGAGCTGAACTTAAAACAACCAGATCGAGGGTTCTTTCTCACACGGTGAGAGTAAAATTTCCATATCGCAACCATAATGAGTTCATCCAGGTCCAGATGAGGAGCCGTCTTTGTGAATTGACATACGGCTAAGCCCCGCCCTCAAACATGATGAGCCAATCACAGGGCACAGGGCATAAAGTAAGTCAACACTGTATTTAAGGCAACATGTCGTCACTTTGCTGGAAATAATTATATAGTTATCTTTAACATCTCTAATGTTAGCTAAAGTTAGCCTAGCGTTAGCCTAGCGTTAGCTCCTAGCTGTGTTGTTCGTCATGTCTCTTTGTTTGTTGGAGTTCTTTGGCCTGTTTTGTTCTAGTTTTTGTTCTTTGTTGATCGTCCATCATTGTTAGCTGTTGTCAAAAGGGCGCTAGTTAAGCTAGCGTTAGCTTCTGGAGCTTAGCTTCATTAGCTTATGTGTAACAGCCCAGATAAAGGTTGTCACTGAATGTTTGTTTGACCAAGTGAGTGGAGGGGGCGGGGCTTAGCTCTTCTGTGTGGATTTAACACTTTCTGCACGTTAGCATCTTTACTGAGCAGGAGATCATCTTTTCCTCCTCTCTCTGGCATTTGATTGGCTGCCAAATCATCTCATTGAGTACCAGCTCCTTTCTTACCTCCTGCTCCCATGTAGACGGGGCTTCCCAGGCGCATAGGCAGGGGCATCGTCCTGATTGGAGAGCATTCGTCCATCATGGTCGTAACCAAAGCCCCACCCGCCCCGCCCGCCCCGGCACTGCTCCCCGGGTAACCCCCTCTGCTGTGCCTCCTCCCGTAGGAGCCGCCATCTTTGAAGATGGCCGGCCTGGCCAGCATCACCTCCACGCTGGCTCCGTCCACCACGGCACCGTTCATGATGCTGAGGGCGGCGAGGGCGTCTTCGCGGCTACGGTAGTGCACGAAGGCGTAGTCGTTGAGCTTCTTGACCCGCTCCACAGAGCCCGGTTTGAAGCGGGAGAACTCTTGGCGAAGGGTTTCTTCGGTGGTGCTGAGCATCAGGTTTCGAACCTGGAACAGGAAAAAACAGCGTGAGAAAAAGCAACAAAGACCCGAGCGCCTCTGAGCCGAAGTCAGTCTCTCTCTCTCTCTCTCTCCTCTGATCTGACCCGGCCGGCTGACTACCTGTCTGTGAGAGCGTGACCTTTCCATCCTGAAGGGCGCTGGATTAACCCTTTAGAGCCCAGTGTAGCGCCGGCGCCGTGATTTGCACATTCATTTCCGACCGTCCATGTTTGATCCAACTTTTAGCGTATAAAATCTGTGGAGTCACTCTAACTTTTTCACACATTCACTGTCTTTCGGAGCGCTTTTTCGTTGCAGTGATGGGTTTGAAAAAAATACACAATAAAGCAAACAAAAAAACTGTTCTCTTGTTATTTTCAACTGAACTTTTCATGGAGTTTTCCCCACATTTTTCACTGTTTTTTTTTATTATTACAGGTTGCAAAATCCAAAGGACGTCGTGCAACCTTTTACATTTACAAGTTCCAGATTTACAGTTATGTAATTTCTGTATTTTGAGTTTCTGTGTTCCTCCACATTGTTGGAAAATGGTTGTAATATTTGTTGGTAAGTCAGAGGCGTTTTGTCGGGGGAAGTTTGTCAGGGGAGGGACTGCTGTGATTGGAGGAACTGGAGGGAGCGGGTGAAACTATTACGATTGGTCAAATCTGAGAACAAGCCGCAGTGATTGGACGAAATTGGTGGCTCAGAATTCAGGATTGACTGAATTTGCGTTAACCGTTGCTCACGTAAAGGACTCGGACGCGCTGCATGACCTCCTCGTCCACGTCTTTCTCCGGGTCGGCCCAGTCCACCTGGATGGAGTGACCCCACAGCAGGAGGGTTCCTGAGGGACAAAACAGCATTAAAACAAGTGAAGATGTGAACTTTCTCTGCACACACACACACACACACACACACACACACACACACACACACACACACACACTCTCTCTCTCTGCTCCTGCAGAGCTGTGAGCCTCTGATCTTTATCTGAGTCTGATTTCTGTCCGATAAAGAAACAAAAATCTGCCTCTTTTACTTTAAAAAAAAAGAGGTGAATTTTCCATATTTGTCTAAAAACAACTTTTTTTTGCACATTAAAAATAAAAAACTCTTTTATTTATGCAGAAATCAGTTTTTTAACAATCTTTTGCTCAGATTAAACATCATTCAGTCTTTGTTGAATTCTGAGTTTGTGCTGCTTTTCATGGACTCAACAATCGAAGGAGTTCAGTTTGGTTTGTTTTCTTCTCCTGGATGTGGAAACATAAATCCTGATCATTGATCTCAGGTATCATAAATCCTCACCGATCAGTCAGCAGCCTCACTCTGCATCAGCCTGCAACAGGTGGGTGCTTCACTTCACCGACGCTCCGTCTGAGCTAGGGCTGTCACTTTTTACTCGAGCTTCGAATGTTTGTTCGAATATGAGGTGAAAAGTTCATATTGGAATTCTAATTCTCCATTGGAATATCTGCGGTATCCTTCAGATGTCAGCCTATGTGTAAGAAACTCCTCTGTCTGCAGACAACAACCCGCTGCTTCACGTTCAAACAAGCGCCGCTCCTCCGCTGGTCTGTCTGCGGACACTACTCCAACATAAAGCAGACTTCGGGCGCGCGCACGGCTCGCCTACGTCACCATGAAGCGTCCATCAAAACCGTTTTCCATGCAGCGCGGTCTGATCAGAGTCAGTAGAGTGAGACAGAGAACAGGATTATAACTTTAGAGACTTTTTGGCTCATGTTGAGTTGTTTTGGTCCCACACAGCCCTCTAACACCCCGTTATTGTTTAAATAACTGTCGAGAGGAGCGGTCACAGCGATCATGTGCGCGTGCTCGTGCGTGAATTGTACCGTGCAGGTAATATTGGAAACAAAAAGAGAGTCACACCTGATCCCGATCAAGTTGATAGATTTGTGTTTCGGGCTGTTCGGCTTGAGTATCAGTTATACAAGCTTTCTCTTGTTGTTAAGGAGACTGTTAAGGAGAGCGCGCGCAGGGGCGGGGGGATATTCGAATATATTCGAAGAATAACGGGTCATTTAATATTTGTTCGAATATGATTTTTTGAAAAAGTGACAGCCCTAGTCTGAGCCCTGCCCTTTTTTTCCCCAAGTGTGTAAACTCCCAAAACTTTTCACACCAGGTGTTTAAAACCAACTTTTTAAAGTGAAATCTCAAAAAGGAGTTCATTAGATTTACAAGATACAAGATTCATCTTTTTTTTCTGTGGGAAGTTTGATTGGTTATTTTTCTGTCTGTTTTAATCAAAAGTTAATTAAACTTTCTGATTTTATTCTGAAGTGTTTGAATAAGAGAGAGAGAGAGCGAGAGAGAGAGAGAGAGAGAGAGAGATAGAGAGAGGTCATTAAACTACATAAAGTCAATAAAGTGGAGCCACTCAGTTTAATCTGAGCTGCTGTGTTTTAGCTCCACCTGCTGGACAAACACAGGAACTGAACCAGAGTCAGCAGGTGGAGGAAAGACGGGAGAGGAGGAGGAGGAACGAAACAAGACGGATTCAAGAGAGAGGAGAAGGCGGTGAAGAAGACCAAGGAGAGGAAGTGAGGAGGAGGAAGAGGGTGATGAGAAAAAGTGATGGAGACAATTTTGCTTCATCTTAAGAAGAGGAGAGAAGGAGGTTAAGGAGAGAGAGAAAGATGAGGAGGAGGATGGAGAAAGGGAAGTAAAGAAGAAGGGATGACCTGGAGGAGGAGGAGGAGGAGGAGGAGTGTAAACAGAGAGCGAGTACCCGGGATGAGTCTCCTCCGGGCCATGGCGGCAGCTTTGTGCGACTCGTACTCCACGAAGGCGAATCCTCGATTTTCGCTTTTATCCGCGGTGCTGGGATACACGATCACATCCACCACGCCGTCTGTCACCTGACACACACACACACACACACACACATCATCATCATCATCAGAAAAGAACAAACACATTTCACTCATTTAATGAATTCACTTTTTCCCTGACAGCCTTCCTGCCTGTAGGGCTCTTAATTTGGTGTTCAGACACGCCGCCTCCGTCCAATTAGCTCGCTCCACTGTTTCATAATTTCGCTCTGCGCACTTCCTGTCAGGAAAACAAACCTAGAGGCGAGTTTCTGATGTGGTTATCACACACCTGATTGGCTGTTAAAGGTGTGTGTACCTTCCTCATCTCCTCCATGATCTCCTCCTTCTTCTTGTCTTTGGGGATGGAGCCGATGAAGAGGCGACAGTTGTTCAGACTCACACACACACCGATGAACTTCCCCGGTCGGATCTCGTAGTTGTCCAACATCTGGATCGCTCTCTGAGCCTCATCTCTGCACATCGATCACAAACAGACGGCGATATGGATTATTTATTATTTATCTTTTTATCTCTAAACTCGTGAAGCCGCAGACAGATCCACCTGTTGGTGTACATGACGAAAGCGTATCCTCGGTTCTGTCCGCTGAACTCCATCATGAGTCTGAACTCGTAGATCCTGCCGACACTCTCGAACAGAGGGACCAGAATGTCTTCGTACACGTCTCTGGGAAGCTTACCCACGAACACCTCAGAGCCCCGCGGGGGCGCTGGGCCCTCCCAACCTGAGCCGCAAAGACAGAAATCACTTTGAGTTCACCTGATCTCAGCACAGAGGAGTCTCCGTCAGTAAACCTGGATCTGGGATTCTTCAAACCTGGCGGAGGTCCTCCAAACTTCCTCTGTCCGTTCTCCTGCACCATGCTGTAGCCGGTCCTCTCCAGCAGATCCAACAGAGCCATCCCTTCAGCATCGGAATCCTTGAACTCGCCCAGCAGAGGACTCGCATTCCCAGACGTTCCTTCCATGTCTGCGTCCGATTCTCGGTCCCCGTCTGTCCGAAAAACAAAATACATTCGACATCAGACACGAGGGACAAACTGCTGCTGCCGTCAGCTCAGAGGGAAACAAATCTATTAACCAAAGGAAAAAAATAAATACCATAAAAACTCAATTAATCAGATTTAAAGATAAGCAGATGTAAAAAAAAAAAAAAAAAACTTATTTTATAATGCTGTTTTGATAGAAAAATGAACATAAATAAGCATACAGAGGACGTCTTCTGACTCAGTCATCCATCACCAAAAATAATGACCTCTTAATTACAAGGCTAGCTCTCTGTGCTAATGTTTTTTTAGCATCAAATTAAGATCATTTCCGGAGTACAGTATGATAATGTACAGTATGGAAGCAGCTTTAACTAATGTGTGTATCAAATTTATTCTTTTGGCAACTTTCACGATATTATAATAAAAACAAAGTCAGGTCTATGGATAGAGGGGGAAAACTGCTAAAAATGAAGTTAGCTTAGCCTCCTTGTTTCTGTTTCTTAGCTTTGAGTGGATCATTTTATCAGCTTCAAAAATCGCAAAAAAATCCACTTTTTAGCAACTTTAACTCGTTAAAAAGAAGTTAGATCACTAACCACTGAGTTAAAACAACTTTTTTTCATCCAAGAGGAGATTATCGATAAAAATTCACCCCAGTGGTTAACTACGATTACGCTAGCTTTAACTTATGAGCATATTAAAAAGCTAACAGTTAGCTGGTAAAGCAAACCAACATTCACTTTTTTCTTTCTTTTAAGTTCGGTTTACACTCTCACTCTTACCAGCTCGGTCTTCGGCCATTTCTTCCCTTTAAGTCTTGGAAAAAATAAGAAATCCAGCAAGTGACGGTGAAACACAGTAACCTATACTGCATATAACGGTTAACGGACGATCGTAAATCCTGCCTAGCAACAACCCACGAGCTTCGGGACTTCGTCGAATCAGCGAGCCGTAGTTTTTAACAACCAATCAGATCGTTTCGCTGAGTCATAAAGGCGGGACTGAAGGTGTTCGTCGTAAAATAAAATAAAATAAAATAAAATAAAATAAAATAAAATAAAATAAAATAAAATAAAATAAAATAAAATAAAATAAACAATGGAAAAATTGAAATTTGTAACCTAAAATGCATATTCCTCTTCTCCAAAAAAAGAAAATAAAAATAATTTTCATGGATTATGAATGAACAAAACACGAAATATCAGGAAATAAAATAAAATAAACATTTATTTAGAAAATATGAATATATAAAGCCTATCTAAGGACAATTAAAATGGGATATCATTCGTTAATTTCTTTTTAATACCCCTTGTTGCTTTTTTTTTTTCGGTTGTTATGACCTCCTTGCACTTTATTTGACATTCTTGCTTCATTTTAAGCTTGTGCAAAATAACCAAAACAAATAATGTTTTCTCAAAGATCATCATACATTTATTTGCAAGCAGTACTGTGGTTCTCTGGAAACAAATGTACATGATACTTAAGAAAAAATGTAAATATATCAGTCTTTGAAGCATTAAAACTTTACTAAACATTATGGCAGAGGGTAAAAAAAATAATATCTTGATATCTCATAATATATTTAGAAATTCAGTCAAATACATAACAAAGAAATAAATCTCTGTCTTTATGAAGCCATCCAAACAAGGAATGGAAACATGAAGGCCAGCTGGGCATAGATGGAGCTCAAGCATCCCAGGTAGAGGAAAACACACATCTGCAGCACTGCCATCATCTTCGCAACACGTCGACTTAGCAGCAGCCTCCGGGTGGTTTTACAGAACTGAGGAAGAGGAGAAGAAGAGGAACTTAAATGACTGAGAGCATGTTGTAACGTGGATGAACCACTAGGGGGAGGAGTTACCCTGTTGTTTACAAAATGTTTTGCATCCTCTTTATAACTCAAACATAAAAAACAAACAGGATCTGTTCTTGTATTTGAAGTTTGTTGCTGAAGAGAAGACAAAGTGAACATTTCTCCCCTTCGATCAAACAAAGGAGCTTTCATACACACGAGAGCTGCTGCAACAGGGAGGCTTAACCCAATTAAAGAGGACGGCAGCTCTGATCTGTGATCAGCTTTAATCTGCAGCAGGAATGATGCACGTCACAGTGAAATGTTAGTGCACGCTCCTGCAAAATGTGCCCGGGTCGGGGGATTCAGAGGTCAAAGGATTCTTAATTTGTGCAGCTACATTTAGCGATTCATCAACAAGCTGTAAAATAATGCTGAGTCAGCATTCATATAACCTGAGTTAGATGACTTTTAACGGCGACAACAACCCAACCAGTCCAGAAAAATGTCTTATTTCAGGATATTAGAAGATAAAAGGTGAAGTTTCTGCTCACCTGGAAGCACTGGAAGCTCACGAGTCGGTCGTATCGACAGTACATGACGTAGTGTTCACAGTTGTACCACAGCAGGCTGTAGCTGACCTGACCCAGCAGCTTCTCGGCCCGCTGCGCCACCTCCTCCCCCTGCAGCGGCGGGTGGCTGCACACCTGGACGTGGGATTAGAAAAAAATAAAAGTGGGTTCAGACTAAAAGTGAAGCCAAAATTCACTCGTATGGACACCAGATGATCATTTCATGCCCTCAGAGTCTCAGTTTCACTGTAATAAGAAACAAGCTGAAGCTTCACCTGGTCTTTGGTGTTGACGAGGATCTTGGCTCCGTAGGCGAAGTCCTCCAGTGAGTCCACCCTGATGCTGCCACACTGAGAGAGAAACAGGCCAAAGTTTCACCTGAAACTACAAACTAAAATACGGAAACACCAACCTTTAATGAGACTGGACTGTTGCTCTGGTACCTTGGCGAACACTCCCAGTATGAGCCGCGTGTTGGTCACCATCTGACTGATCTGAGACCGGTTACTGGAGAAAACAGGCAGGATGTCCGGGATGAAATGAGCCACTCTGGGAGGAAAGAGAGAGAGAGCGAGAGTGAGACAAAGACAAAGATGGAGCGAAAGACAGTGAACGCCATGGTCAGACTCACCTTCCTCCCCCCAGATAGATCCCAAAGTGTGTGAACAAGGTGCGAGGGACCTCCAGCAGGTCTCCCCTCATCAGGGTCACCTCCTGCTTCTTCTCTCCCCTCTGCCTGTCTCTCCCCTCCTCCCTCTCCTCCTCCTCCTTCTTCTTCTCAAGTCTCGGCGTGGAGATGAAGAGCAGGGCGAGCAGCTGCAGAGGGAACATGGTGAGAGGACGGAGGCGCCTCGGCTCAGGTGCTTTTTATTCTCTGGGAAAAGAGGGGGAGGGGGGGGGGGGGGGGGATTAGTGAATGCTGCTGAGACCGATCCAGAGTCAGAGCTGCACCACAGACGTCTACACTTCACAAAAATGACAGGAACAGAAGCTGTTTGAGTTGATTTATTGATTAAAACACTAAACAACTAGCTAAGTCTCAGTTTTACAGTTAGATGTCACACCTGCCTGTTTTAGGTAAGTTCCTGATTCAAAGTCCGATAAGGAGTCACTATCATCTGAAGTCCCAGTCACCTGTTTCAGGTGAGTCTCAGCTTCACAGTAAACTGTTTCAACAGGGAAGTTACAATCATCTATTTCTGCTGAGGTTCAGCTTAAGCTTCACAGTAAATCCTTTTCTTGGAGAAATCACACTTTAGTGTTTCCGGTGAGTCTCAGTTTCACTGTTAATAGTTTCAACAGACAAGTTACAATGATTTCAGCTGCTAAGTCTCAGCTTCACAGTAAATGGTTTCAACTAGGAAGTTACAATCATCTATTTCTGCTGAGTCCCAGTCTCAGCTTCACAGTAAATCCTTTTGTCTGAGAAGTCCACTTTAATGTTTTGGTGAGTCTCAGCTTCACGGTAAATAGTTTCAGCTTCATTGTTCCATTGAAAATGTTTCTTGTGAGTCTCAGTTTCAAAGTAATTGGTATCCACATAAGTTACAATTATCTTATCTACCAAGTTTCAGCTTCACAGTAAATTATTTCAACAGGGAGGTTATGATCATCAACTTCTGCTGAGTCTCAGTTTCAGCTTCACAGTAAATCCTTTTCTCTGATAAGTCAAACTTTAGTGTTTCCGGTGAGTCTTGTTTGTGAGTCTTGACAAGTTACAATGATCTTATCTGCTGAGTCTCAGCTTCACAGTAAATAGTTCCCACCACGGTGTTACAATAATGTATTTCTGCTGAGTCTCAGCTTCATCGCAATTATCCTTTTTTTTTTTTGGACAGGAGGGGTCACATTTATCTTACTTGTTCAGTCTCAGCTTCACAGTGAATCCTTCTTCTGTTGGCTTCACTCATCTGTTTCTGTTGAATCTAGAACACTAGGAAGTCAACGTTTGGCAGGATACAAACCGATCACTCAACATTAATGTTGAGGTACAAACAAAACTGGAGCGGAAGGATCAGAACCAGCTTGTTTCAGAACTTTTCCCACTTTTCCTGCTGAGTCACATAAAGCTAAAAATAGCCCAGAGCTGCTTTGGTATCGGGATTATTAGAATTGAGCAACTCCAGTGGGACCATTTCACAGCTTATGTCACACTCAGTGAAGTTTCCCAACAGCAGCTCAGAGAGAAACAAACGCTGATTAAAGCTCTCATTAAAGATTGGAGGGGAAATGTTTCAGATATTTGAACGTCGGGAAGTGAGCTCGATACCTCGGTGCTGCACACGCTCCTGTGGATCCAAATCAACAAATATGGAGGCTATGCCGTCAGTTTTGGTAAATAATAGAGCATGAAATATTTAAGGAAGCTTATTTATATGTTCATTAATCAAATGTTCCTGAGCATTTACCTGACATTTCTTGAGTTTGGGATTTTCCAGGATGTTATTCCAACTTGAGAGGGCGCTTGTTTAGATTTTTTCTTAGTCTTGAGTCAAAATATAAGGCCCATGTGTTCGTTTCTGTGCAGATATTATCAGTATGCACTTCACAAAGATTGTTTTCTTGTCTTGAAAGTTTGGAAATTACCAAAATAAAGTCTTAACTGATGTGTTTTTGTGGTTCTCTTTGTTTTTGGGAGTTTATTTATTGAAGGTTTTCTGGTCTGTTGTTGTAGTACCTGAGATCTGCCAGTAGAGGGAGGTATTACTGAATCTTTGAACAGGGTTCAGGACGGCTGGAGAGATGTAAAGGGACAAGGACCAAAACAAATAACAGATGATCTTCAGGCAGCTTTAGAAACAGACATGACTCTGTAGTGGAGATCACTGCATGGGCTCAAAACAAACACAGTCAACTTCCCTTCGACTTCTTTTATTTACATACAAAACAAAGTATAAAGTGTTACAGCTTCATAAAAATAAACTCTTTACAAACGTTTGACTGTTAGGGAACAATCAAGTCATAGAAGCATATCTACAGATATATACAGAAGAGCATCATCTGCTTACAGTGCAGAGGGGGCGGGGCTTACACAGCTACTTCAATGTTGTTTAGTCCTACTCAGTCCAACATTCACCCTCCCGCTGCAGCACGTTCTCACACAAACTCCAAATGTGGGTTCATTCGACTCTGATTTGTGGTCCGCTAACGGAAAAATGGTAACCGTTAAAAAAAAAAAAAAAAAGTTTCAAAAATAAGGGAAAAACCCAGACTTGTTCTTTGAAGTTTGAGCTCTTGGATGATGACGGATGAACGATCCAACCTCATCCATAGAAGTTTTCAGTGTCATTAAATGAACAAACTACAGGAATTTAGAGGCAAATATGGAATTATTTACGCTAATGTGTCTGAAATGAAGTTGCTGCTGGAAAAACGTGAGTTAAATTGGAGATAAAACAGGAAATCTACACCATTTTCAACTTTTACCATGTAGATTCTGTTTCTAAAAGTCTGTTATAGTACTGAGAAATGGTAGGAAATAAACCCCACCACACCAGGAAACAGAATTCAATTTACGTACTGAATCGCTCCTTCAGAAAACCACAAACAGCTTCAGTAAAACACATCAGTCACTAAACGATCTTTGGTTTCCTCGTCATCACATTCAAAGCTGGAAAAGCACAAATCTTTTTTTTTTTTTTCAAAGTTTTTGTCGACAAGCAGCTCAAAAGTACAAATCTCTGCTTTTCAGATGCGCTAAAACTACAAACGTTGCTAATGCTAGCATCCTGTTCTTGTTTTGTTCACTCTCTGCAGTAGGAAAGGGCGGTTATATGTTTTGTTTTTTTATTTTTTTGTTTTTTCGTGACCTTTGTGTTAGAAGCAGCTAAATGTAAGTGAGTCATTAACTGGTATAAACGTGTACGCAGACGACGTCCTCCTCTCGGCGGCTCAGTCTGTTTAGAAGCAGCGTAGAGGCGGGAAACTGATGCTGAGAGCTGCTCAGGAGCTCCTAGCACGCCATCCAGAGCGTGAAGGGGATGAGGAGGGTGGGCAGGGCTGTGCTGAAGGATATCCCCAAACACACCATCGAGAGGAGGCCAAGGAGCGCCGTTAGGACGACGTTACGCTGGTCCTGGATCAGCGACTTCAACCACTCGCAGAACTGGAAGAGAAATAATATTCTTTACGTTAATAAATTAGCATGACATTCACTAATGCTAACACGGCTCCCCCTGCTGACCAGAGCTTTAACTGTGACGCAGCTGAAGGAAAAATATTTTGAGCTCTTGGTGACTAAACTTTAAAGATTTTAAAGAATTAAGTGAAGTTTTCATCTTTCTGAACCAAAACAAAGATGGCGGCTGAGGAAAGTTAAATGCACGTGCAGAATGAGATCCCAAAGAGGCCGAGCTGTTTTTAACCAGTCTTAACTCTGGTGACCTGACGGTGTACCGCCTTCCTTCATCATCGTCATCCTCAGCGAGCTGCTGCTCTCTCTGAATGTGCCTCTTGTTCTCCGAGGAATGACCCAGATTTTCCCCTCGTCTGGAAACAGTCCCACCTCAGCACCGAGGAGGAGGAGGAGGAGGAGGAGGAGGAGGGGAAATGTGCTTCTTGTTTCTAATCCATGAAACCACATGAAGACGTTTCGCTGATCCTGATGTTTTGGTGACGGAGCAGCGTGTTTAAAGTGGAGACACTTTGATTAACTTTAAGTAGAGTGAACTTAATTAGTCCACTGCTTCCAAACCTGAGGCTCTGGCCCCTGCAGTGAGCCACCTGAACGGTCCATGGACGGCAAATGGAAAAACTTTTAAAGGGCTAAAGTTTAGACCTCACCCCATAAGACAGAGCTGAAATGTAACCAACTAATCCTTTGACTTCTGCTCTGTGTTCACTCACTGTTAATCCTCTCTGAAGGTTCCTGGTGAGCTTTTCTTTTTGCTCTGTTTGAATCTTAACGAGCTGGTGCAGAGATAAACCTCTCAGCAGGTGTGAGCTGCAGTTAACTTTGTTGAATATTCCTTAAGAGGATTAATTCAGGCTGCAGGTGGGCTCTGTTTAAGCTCAGCTCGTGCGTAAAAGCGCGGACTAACAGCATGGTGCGTAAAACTGTCAGGTTGTTCGTTTCACTCCAGTTTTTGAGGTTAAATCTTTGGTTTTTGGATCTAATATGAAGCATTAATAAAGCTGTGAGTCTCAGAAATCTGACTCAGTCCACCTGAGCAGGTCAAAGCCTTTTAAACCTGCGCGTAAAAAGCGCCAGGACACTCACCTGGTCCGTCTGCAGGCTCTGCGCCGTCCCGTAGCGGCAGTGCGTGACGAAGTGCTCACAGTTGTTCCACAGCAGACTGTAGGACACGGAGCCCACGAGCTGCTCTGCCCTCTGCGCCACCTCCTCCCCGCTCAGCGGGCTGCGCAGCACCGTCCGGTCCATGTGGTTCAGCATGATCCCGGCCCCATACGCGAAGTCCTCCACTGTGTCCGTGCGGATGCTCGCGCGCTTTAAGATCACCCCGAGTAGCAGGCGCGTGTTGGTGACCATCTGCTGGATGAGCCGGCTGTCCGCGGTCAGCACCGGTAGGATGTCCGGGATCAGGTGCGCCACCCGGTCCTCCCCCAGGTAAATCCCGAAGTGCGTGAAGAGAGTCCGCGGGACCTCCAGCAGGTCCCCCCGCTGGAACCTCTGAGCCGATCCAGATCCAGGAGCAGCGGACTGCGGAGGGGAGTCATCCCGCTCACAGCGCCTCGAGAGCGGACAGTCCGCGTGAGCCGCAGCCAGAGGAGCCAGCAAGCTGGACAGCTTGATGTGCGCGAGGAGGAAGAGCTTCTGCAGGACGAAGGTGAGCGTTTCCAACATGATGGGGACCCGGAGGACAGAAAACCAGAGAAGAAGAAGGAGAAGATGGAAAGAGAGAGAGAGGGAACCCTGTTTGATTTGTGTCCCCTCCGCTTCACTCTGCAGGTCTGCCCTCCTGCTGGGACATTTGGAGCCCGGGGGAGGAGGAGGAGGAGGAGGAGGAGGGCCACGTGACATGATGAATGAGAGAGGGTTTAAATGGGTGAAGACGAGAGAGAGAGAGAGAGAGAGAGGGGGGGGGGGGGGGGTCAAGTCTGTGTAATTTTCTGAACTCATTTCAAAAAATTATTATTTTTTAAGTCACGTTCAAACTTTTATGTTTGGGAACCAAAAACCAGGTTTCAGTCGCAGTCCGGGTTCTGAACAGACTCTGTTTGAACTCAGACTCAGAGGTTCCACCATCAGGCAAAACACTCACTGTTTCCACCACAGCAAATGTCACACACTTACACACACACACACACACACACACACACACACACACACACACACACAGAATGAGGCACCATGGGAACTCTGCAGCGAGTGGTTGACACTCAAACGGAGCAATGCTGAGGTTCAAAACCACCAAATGGTTCAGAAACACACACACACACACACACACACACACACACACACACACACACACACACACACACACACACACAGGTCTGTGTGAACTGCATTCTCAGCTAAAAGTGAAAGCAGTGATTCTGCTCAGAGTTGACGCCTCTGTTCACACTGAATTATTTCCCCTTTTTGTTTTTGCAAATGATAAAGAAAAAAATATGAAGAAAAAGATCATCTTGGCCTTAAACTAAAAGTTTAATTCAAATTTGAAGGTCAAACACAAAAAAATCTGACCTTAAATTGCACGTTTCTCAAAAAAAGGAGTACCACAGGGCTCTATTCTAGGACCACCTCAGTTTCACTCTTCTATCATCTTCACTCAGCGTCAGTGCGGTCATAGTTTGGGAGAATCCGTGTTTACGAGTTGACAGAAAACAAAGGATGAGATGACAAACTGAAAGGATAATGATGAAAACAATAAAGCGGTGACAGAAAGGAAGAATAATGGCGTCAGGAGAAGAACAAAGTGGTACCAGCACTCGTTTATCTCCCTTTCTCCTCCCTGACAGACGGACAGCTGTGTTTGTGCCGCCGTCTCTCAGCCAGAGACACACAAAGAAGACGGAGTGATGACAAACGAGCCAGAGGACGTCCTGCAGCTCAGAGAGAGAGAGAGAGAGAGAGAGAGAGAGAGAGAGAGAGAGAGAGAGACTTGTTCCCATGCCTCTGTCTCAATGAAAGATGGTGATTAACATTCATCACTAGCAGACCGTCTCAGAGATGCTGTTTGGAGTTCGTTTGTCGCGACATGAACAGATAAGTCTTATTTCAAAACATCCTGAAAAGTTTTCTTTCCCTGAAAATGTTTTTGATTTTTTTGGTGGCGCCAATTCTTTTGGGGGGGAGTGGCCTCTGGAAAAAATAAAAAAGTGAAAACGGGAATTTTTACTTTTTTCTCCTGAATTCTGGGGTTAAAATCACAGAATTCCAGCTTTGACCCCAGAATTCGAACATTAAAATGTGAGACTTTCGTCATTTATCTCAGAATTCAGGCTCCGATCTCAGGATTTCTACTTTAATCTCAGAAATCTTGTTCCTGGAATAATGTCTTTAAAATCCCAGAACAAAGACTTTGATCTCTGCACTGCAGCTCTGATCTCAGAAATCTGAGTCTGAACCTGAGATTCTGACTCTTTCACATCAGAACCAAGACTGAAGCCAGAACTCAGAATTCCGACTTTGGCTTCAAGCTCGGAATTTTGACTTATGGGACTTTGAGGTTTCCAGATGTGTTTTAAAAAAACTCTTTTTAATCAATATAATAAATAGTTTTTTTTTAAAAAAAACAGTTTTTTTCAACTCTATTCTGCCCCCTTGAGGATGATCAATCCACTACAGGCTGCTCACGCTGTTTCGTAGGTACGTCATTGCTAATTTTCAAGAATTTGCAGTAAAAATAACAAAATAACAAAATAATAATGAATTGATTATTAAAAAAAAATAAAAATAAGCATTTTCTGCATTGAAAGAATTTATATTTACTAAAAAGTTTACTAAAAAAAAGTTGCCAAAACTGCCTAATGTGTCAAAAATGATACAGAAAAAATTATCATAAACAAAATGATGAAGCAAAATTTTGTTTAAATGGTTAATAAACATCTCAGCCCCCAACAATTAGGATTTTCTGGTTGTTGTTTTTTTTTAGGGTTTATTTTTTTTGGTTTTTTTTTGATGGATCGGGCTTTAAAGGGTTAAATGCCAGAATTTGAGAATTACAAATTTTGACAACAAAAAAAAATTCTGGGCCACTTTGACCTTGACGCCCTGTTTCTGGTGGTTTACTCGTGACGTCAAAAAAAAGAAGTTAGCGTGTGAGATCTCCTCATTTAACCACAGGAACCTCGTTAAAGTGACGGTGACATCGGTTCAAGTTTTAAAGTCTTCTTCTCATTGGCTGTTTCCTCGTCTGACGAGACAAATGTTACAGAGCTGCCATTAACACACACACACACACACACACACACACTGAGGTTTCTGTCCTGTTGCTTTCAACGCCTTCTGCTGCCCGGCTTCCTGTGACAACTCTACCAGTTAAAAGGACAAAGACACACACACACACACACTCGATCAGTAAGATTCTCTCACAGGGTTTGTTCATAAAAATATCTTTAATCTCTTCAGTTTAGTATCTACAAATCATACAAGGATTAATTCACTGTTTGAATACATTTCGTGATTTTTTTTTTTTTTTTTTTTTTTTTTACGTGTATAAAGCAGAAAAATCAAGCACCCATGATATTTATAATATTCCACAAAAGAAGGCAGGAGTACGAGATGGAAGTAAACTTTGTTGTGTCGTCTCAGCTCTTAAATAAACAAAACAGATTCTTGATTGTTAAAGTTTAATCGTTGTATATTTTTGAAACACCGCAGTTTAAAGAAAAGAAAAAGTTCAAACCTAAATGCTGCTTCCTTTAATAAAAAAAACAACAACAACAACATGTGGACTAAAACTCTTATCATGTCCTCAAACTTCAAACAGAAAACGAAACACTTATGGCTACGATGTCTCTTTAAATAATGCACTGAGTTTGTGTCAGTCAGAGAAAATAATAATCATCCTAACACTGTAAAAAATGAACGGATGAAAGCACTTCTGGGACATGTAGACGTCAGAATAAATGATTTACAAAACCAAAGAACAAGGCACCTGAAAGCATCATTTCACCGAATCTGCTGCTTCTGGTGAGACACGTCAGCCTCACATGGCGGAGGTGAAGTCATGAGCCTTTGTCGGACACAGTTTTGGCTTCATGTTTCGTAAAGTGATGGCTTTTTGTTATTAAGAGGATGCCTCCTCGCTTCAGAGTTAAGGCTGCTTAACTTCTCAGACATGCCAAAACCTGAAGTATATGACCGCTTCTTTTAAATTCTGCAGATTCATCAGTTATGATTCAACTTGTTCGCCTTTTCAAAGTTTTTGTTGGCACTGGCCTTAACTTCGTCAGTTTCATACCTGATACGTGTCTCCTATTTGGAGAAAAATAGAATGTAAACATTTTTCTATGAGTCTTTTGTGATTAAATTGATACTAAAGGGTTTCAGCTGTTACTTCCTGGTTGAACTGCGTTTGGCGTTCCACAAGGCTCTATACTTGATCCTCTTCATTTTGCATAATTTTTGCCACATATCATATTTTCTTTAAGATTTTACAAGGTTTCATTTTAACATAGATTTGCTGGTGTTACATCATATTTTTTTTCTGTTAACGCTCTTTCCTTTGTTCTCTGTAAACCACTTTGAAGTTGCTTGATATATAAACTGTGCTTTTGAACCGACTGTCCTCGCTTTGTTCCACCTCTTACTCCAAAAACGTGTACCTTGACCACAGCTGCACTGATCAAACAGAACTTTGGCCCAATTGCTTGTAACCTTTAGTGTCTTGGATATTTTATAGGATTTATCCGGGGTAAAAAAAAAGAAAAGATCCGAAACTTAAAATGCAAAGTTTTGAATGGTCCTTTGGAAGCTCCGAAGAAGAACTTTGCTTCTACACCCAGTTATCAAAACCTTTGTCCAGACTGGTATTTTATTTTAACTACAAGAAATATCATACCATCGAATTCATCAGATTCATATTTAAAAGTATGCTTCAAGATCAACTCTTCTTTTCAGATTTAGACTATGTAAATGTACATAACAGTCCTTGGTGTTCCCCAAGGCTCAATGCTTGGACATTTGCTTTTTCAATAAACTCAGAAAAATTGTTCCAGGACAACTTGGGAAGGACAATAAAGCTCCTAAATGCTTTAAATCTCTTTAATCCGGACGGTGAGATTTTTTTGTTGTTGTTGTTTTTAAACAGGATAGTTTCAGTGCATCTCACAGGCGACATTTTTATATGCAAATGTTTGATCTTAGTGTCAGTCACTCGGCCATGAGTTGAATGAATCTCGATAAAAGCACATTTTGCTTGCTGAGAAACTCTGTTCAAAAAAAAAGAAAAAGAAAAAAACTTCCATTCCTCTGATGGATCAAACAGAAACACATGCCGGATTATAAAAAACAGGCTCGTTATCGGCTCCCAGTAGCAAATCACGAGTCTGTTGAGCTTTGTCTGAGGATAATGCAGCACATTTTCAACCTAATGGTTGTTTATTTTATTCGTCTTTGACTTTAAAGAAAGGTAAATAAATCTTTGAAGAAGATCCAAAGATGTCTAGAGGATGGGACGGACAGAACAAAACTCCTCCTTATTCACAAAACTGTTGCTCCGACCAAATTACAGACGAAGAACTGATCTGATTGAGCTCAAACATGTTCATTCAAGGCTACACAGACCTCTTTGGATTGACATCAAACAGCCCGTGTCATCGCTGTGGTCGAATGAAGAATCTGCTGAAAAACACTGTCCAGCTAATTAACATCCCGCTCTTGGAAGTATTTCTTGGGAAAAACAAGGTCGGAGTTTTTGAGAGCAACAAATATGGAGGACAGATGTTGCGTTATAGCTTTATCTGCATCGTTAGCAATATGACTCCACATTTCCATGAAACGTGTTGACACTGCGGTTAGTTTGGTTATTCAGTCTGCGGTTCGACGAAAACGGGAAATGAGCTGAAAATTTACAGTCGTGATTTCAACACCTCGCTGTGAAGTTCTGACCACTTCAGTGTCGTTTTAAAGATCTGGGAAAAACAGCTGGTTGATTTTATGCGTCCTCTGAGACGGCCTTTAATTCGGTTTGTTTAAGGCTGATGCAGAAGGGGCTCATTTTGTTGTCAGTCGTTACAGATTCACTGCGTATAACTCGCCCAGAAAACCATTATGAAGTTATTGTTCCAAGCAGACGTCTTTTAGTGTGGTTGGGTCTCCTTTGAAATATTTAAATAACACCAAAAACCTGTTTTTAAAATCTGAGCCAGATTACTTTTGAGGAACTGGAGCGAGTCAGAGCAATCCTGGTTGACCAACTTTCCTGGAGCAGCAGCAGCAAAGAGCCGAGTGAGTCAGCAGCGCTTTCTCATCCTCACTAATGAGACCAAACAACATCGAGCCTCGGGACGTTTTGGGGAAGTGGAGGTTTGGATTCAGAGGAGGTCAGATGACGATCAGCCACGACAGAAGCTGTGCAGCGACTCCGACTGCGGTCTGTTTGCAATTACGGATAAACAGACCTGAAGCCAGAAGAGCGCCGGTTTTTGGGGGAGGCAGACACACATTCCTGCGGGGCGGTGGTCACCGGAGCCGGTCGAGCCGAGGTGAATGAGCCGGGGGAAACCTGGTCTACTCTTTCGTCTGACTGGAGCGTCTTGCAGCTATTAGACTCGAAACCAAACCGCCACACCTCCTCTGGAGGGAAGTCAGGGGTCAGAGGTCACACCCCTGAAACTGATTCCTTTCAGTAAGGCTTCCTTTCATCCCGACCCCCGACTTCTCCTAACTTCTAGAAGTCCGTGGAACATTTTCATTTACAGTTTCAAACGAGCTTCGATGACTAAAAATAGATTACAGCTACAAAAACTGGTAAATTGGCCCTTTATATCTAAATAAATCAAATCTACTTGATTTTGTTCACAAAAGATCAAACTTTTTGTACCAAACGCAGCTATTCGGTCGTGTTCACATCGGATGCAAATAAAGTCACTTGTTAGCTTTAGCCTGTGCATGTGAGCGCCAGAATGCTTTGTGTTGCCTCGCTTCACCTGTGCGAAAAACTCACTCAACTTGCGTGCCAATATGTGTCGGTGATGCTAACCGTGCTAACGTGCTAACAACGTACAAACGTTTTCGCAATTTACCGTATAATCCGATTTCCTTTCATTATTTCCTCAAATTGAGCCGTTTTTATTTTCTGTTCCCATAAAAACTGAAAATGAAATAAAACAAAGTCGACGCGAAGACGTGATCGTACGCACTGCACAGCAAGAATTTGCGTCCGATCATTTTGTCGTCTTCGCGTCGACTTTGTGCGTAATTCACTTGTGAGGACGACTTCGTTTGCGTCGGGTGTGAACAAAAAAATTTGTTGTAAAATCTTGAAAAGCTTTCACCTCAAGTTTTAGATTAGTATTTCTTATTTTTAGCATGTCGTGACTTGGAGAACCAATGCTATCTAGCGTTTAAGTTATTCTGCGAAACCTCGAAAACACATTTTTATGTCCTGAATGTTCTGTTGTGGGTTAAATCCTGTAATCTGGGCTTGTTTCATGTGAGTGTGTCCCTTTGTTTCGATCTAATGTTCAGATTCTGGTTGAGGACGGTTGATGATCTTCTGTGTTTCAGTCGTGTCTCCTGGTGTTTCTGGTTGTTAATCTCTCTTCATCTTTACCTCCTTCCTTCTCTCAGTCTCTCTCAGTCTCTCTCTTTCCTTCAGTCCACCAGTGACTTAAGATCAGGAAGTCCTCTCAGCTTCAGGTCCAGCAGCATCTGACCGTAAGCTTTCCCCTGAAACAGAAACAAAAGTATAAAAGCGTCCTGATCCGCGCTTTAATAAACCACCAGCAGCAGCGTCATGTGTTTGGCTTCACACCTCATGAGAGCCGGGGTTTTAGTGGCGTGTGTTGGCACGCGGTGTGTGTCTTTGATGTGTTGTGGATTCCAGTGAGGCGGACAAAAACTTTACAGGAGCGTTTGAGCGAGGGATGGAGAGGAAGAGGAGGAGGAGGAGGAGGAGGAGGAGGAGGGGGAGGAGGAGGTGGAAAAAGCAGAGTGTTAAAGCTCTGAAGAGTGACGAGGCTTTTGTGACACTAAATCTGTTCATCCTCTGCAGGGTTCCTGCTCTGTTCAGGACATTCAGGTTAAATTTGTAACATCTGGATCAGCATAGACAGGAAAATGTTTTTTTACATTGAAAAATGAACAAATTATGATGTGACAGGTAAAAGAAAAAATCTCATTTCAGCATTTTTTTTAATACAAGTAAAAGTGTGCTCTCCCTGCCTTAGCTTTTAATCTATGCATATTAAAAAGTAGAGTTTTTTCTCTGCCTTAGATTTTAATGTAAACATAAATATGAGTAAGGGTGTGTTCTACCTGCCTTAGCTGTAAATGTTTGCATATTAAAAAATGAGGAGGTGTGTGTTCTCCCTACCTTAGATTTTAATGTAAACAGATAAAGAAGAGGAGAGGTATGCTCTCCCTGCTTTAGTTTTAAAAGTATGCATATAAAAAAGGAGAGGTGTGTTCTGCCTGCCTTCACTTTAAATGTTAACTTATGAAAAAAGAGAACAGGTGTGTTCTCCCTTCCTCAGATTTTAATGTATGCATATAAAAAAAGAGGAGAGGTGCGTTCTCCCTGCCTTAGCTTTAATGTAAACCTACATAGAAAGGAGAGATGTGCTCTCCCTTCCACAGTTTTAAAATTGTGCATATAAAAAGTAGAGGTTTGCTCTCCTTGCTTTCGCTTTAATGTTAACATATAAAAAATGAGGAGGGGTGTGTCCTCCCTGCCTTAGATTTTAATGAAAACAAATTTAAAAAATGAGGAGAGGTGTGCTCTCCCTGCTTTGGCATTCCACATAGACAATCAGAAGGGATGAAAGGCCCCTGAACAGAGCCGTACCACCATATATAACTTATGTGATTCTTTTGATGAGAGTGATCCTCATTAACAGGATCAGTCAATTTTGAGTTTTTTTAAACTTCTTTTCAACTGAAAGATAGAAAATATTTCTCAGAGCAGATTTTTGTAAGATGAAACTTGTTTAAATTTGGTTCTGAGGTGGAGTTTAAGCAGATGTCTGCTTCATGTAGAGAGGGATGAAAGAGAGACACTGAAAAGAGGAAGAAAGGCAAATGAAAAGAAGCTCCAGGATTAAGAAAGAGGAGAAAGTCAGAGCAGTGTGTGTGTGTGTGTGTGTGTGTGTGTGTGTGTGTGGGTGTGGGTGTGGGTGTGTGTACGTGCTTTATGGCCTCTGATTTTTGCTGACTTTGCATTAAAAAATTGCGACCTCATTTGTGAAAAAGCCAAATTATTGTGCCAGTAAGTCTGCTGGAAATGTTTCAAGTCAGTGTAAACTCTTCAGTCCCAACTCGAGTGTGTGTAAAAGTGTGTGTGTGTGTGTGTGTGTGTCTGTATTACCTGGGGGTCACTGCGTAGAGAGGCCACCCCTCCCCCTCCAAGTGAATTCTTAAGGACGAAGTTGAGGGCGTGGATCCCTGGAAGAGTGTACCTACAAACCACCAAAGAGAACACACACACACTCATCATAATGACACAAAACTATAAAACACACACACACACTCAAGTTTGCCAGCACAGCCTGGCACCATGTGTGAGAGTGGAGGTTTATTGCGCTTTAATATGTGTGTGTGTGTGTGTTTGTATAGATCTGCAGCTGCACAGAAGAGAGGGGGAGGGTCAAACGTGACAGTATGCAAAACCTGTGAGTGTGTGGCTGTAAGCAGTTAAGTGTGTGTTTGAGGGTGTGTTTGAGTGTGTGTGTGAGTGTGGGTCTCCTGCAGCTTTTACAAGCAGTAGAGGTGCTCTAATGAAGCGTCTGTGGCGGCAGGGAGGCGTTTCGGGGTGTGAGAGGAGACGCAGGTCAGCGAGCTTTACTGCCCTCTTGTCTTCATTAAGCTAATCGCTAACATGCTGCACCGTGAGTCATCACTCAAACACGTCCGCCGTCTAAACAAATGTTTCCCATAATCCTTTGGAGAAAGACCTTCAACTGTTTTGGTGCTCCTCTTCTGCAGCATTTGCACCTCAAATTTTAAGTCCTGCTCAACAGCATCCCCTGTGGCTAAAACTCATAAAATACATGTTTGCTTCATTTCCGTTGTTTTGGTATTCTTTACACTTTATTACTCTGACCTTATTCTGTTGCACGGGACTAATTCTATTAATTTGACCTTATTCTACTGCTTTGACAACTTGTTATTACTTTGACCTCGTTCCATTGTGTTGAGCTCATTCTATTACTTTGACCTCATTTTAGTGCTTTAGTCTCATTGTATTACTTTGTCACCATTCAGTAAGTTTGACCTCATTCCATTGTGTTGATCTAATTCTTTACCTAAACCTCATTCCATCACTTTGATCTCATTCCATTGCGTTGATCTCATGTTGTTACTTTGACCTCATTCTATTGCTTTAACCCTTTTCCATTGTGAAGATGTCATTTTATTCCTTTGACCTCATTCTATTGCTTTGATAACATTCTTCTTTGATCTCATTCCATTGCGTTGATCTCATATTATTACCTTGACCTCATTACATTACTTTTACCTCATTCCATTGTGGTGATCTCATTTTATTCCTTTGACCTCATTCCATTGCGTTGATCTTATGTTATTACTTGGACCTCATTCTATTGCTTTATCTCTTTCCATTGTGGTGATCTCATTTTATTCCTTTGACTTCATTCTATTGCTTTGATAACATTCTTCTTTGACCTCATTCCATTGCGTTGATCTCGTGTTATTACCTTGACCTCATTCTATCACTTTGACCTCATTCCATTGCGCTGATGTTATTACCTTGACCTCATTCTATTACTTTTATTCCTTTGACCTCATTCCATTGCATTGATCTCATGTTATCACTTTGACCTCATTCCAGCGGTTAAAAGTTTGTGGACAATCTGAACTCCCGGAGCCTCCAGAGGTCCAAACATCAAACCTTCAGCGCCTATTTTTTTCCACAAATCCGCGTCGTTCTAGCGATGTTGCTTTGAATGAAGGTCATGACGCTCGGAGATGTTTACAGCACTGTGTTTTTCTCCCGACTTCAGTGAAATATTTGAAACCGCAGCTTCCTTCAGAGTCTGCAGCGCTGAGTTAAGTCTGGAGTCCGTTTGTTGGAAACTGGAGCCGGTGACATGGTTGAGATGTTTAAACAGGATTAGAGATCTCCTCTCATTATGTTTGTGGACAAAATATGGCAAACAGCTGGGGAACACCAGGCGGGCAGAGGTAAACAGAGATTCTAACTGACAGTATTTCAAGTTTATAATAATTCCAAAACATTTTGATTATTTAACTGTTGCATCTGAAACCTGACAGTGACAACAAGACTCCAGGAAGTCATCGCAAGAAGATTCTAATCAGCAAAATTCAGTCGTTGCACAAAAATCTACAAAGAACTCAAAATGTGATGTAGACGGTTTGTGATTCCTTCAGGTTTTAGTGGGAACATTTTTCAGCTTTTTTCAACCAGAGTTTCTGAGTGACTGCAAGTCTGACGAGGAGCCGTGCTGTCGGCCCAACAGATAAACAATTAGAGAAGAAGAAGACAAGAGAACATGGAGGAGGTTGCTGTGGTTTTCCTCCAGTCTGAATGCCGCGCTCGCTCTGCTCCACGAGTGTGTGTGTGTGAGCGTGTGTGTGAGCAATGCACGTCCAACCACAGATCCGCTCTGCTGTGTCTTGTTGCTGAAGGTCGACGTCTGACAGCGATTACACTGACCGCAGACGCTAATCTCTGCTGTGTGTGTGTGTGTGTGAAGAAGGGTGTGTGTGCTGTGTTGAAATCTGTGTTTCCTGGGTGGAGGAGCTCTAATGTGGTTCATCATTAAAACACGTGAGATAACGCTCACCGTGTTCAAAGCTAGATTTAACGTCTCCTCACCGTGTGACGGCGTCCTTCACGCCGGGCTGGATGAGGTGGGAGAAGTATTCCTTCACCACGGAAGAGGTCAGGTGTTTTTTCAGGTAGGGGAAGAAGAGCGGATGCCGGGCTATCACTCCTGAAATCAAAGACAGAGATGATGAAAAAGGAAAGCTCACACACTGGTGGGAAAAAAATGTTCTTTCTAAGAACTGGAGGGTGAGATTGAGACAGAATCGTGAATCTGACCGATGTTTGCAGAGTCTCCTTTGTCTCCGCTCCTGGTGTACGCCAGCTCCTCCAGCCTGTAGCTGTGTGGTCCGCTGGGCAGCTCTGGACAGAAACCAGAAAACCAGATCAGACGTCTTCCTGTGGCTCAGCGAGCGGGGATAAAAGAAGAAAACGAGCAAAGACTGCTTCGTTTCTCCTTCCAGCAGCCTGGTTTTCACTCAGGCCTGCTCTCAGCTCGGGGCTGGAAGCATTTTAATGTGTGTGAAAAGGTTTTCAACCGTCTGTTGAGGAGGTCTGAGGCCGTTAGATAGAAAAGATAAAAAAACCCTCCTGGCTTCGATACCAAAATTCTGGTATCTCTGACTTTCATCTCAGAATTTCAGGATCCACCAACTTCACTCTAAAAAATTCAAGGATCCCTTAGTTTAATCTCAGATTTCTGGATCCCTGACTTTACTTTTAGAATTCCAGAATCCCAAAATATATTTCAAGATTTTAGAGTCCCTAAGCTTCAGAATTAAAAAAATCTAAAATCCCTGGCTCTAATAGCAGAATTCTGGAATCCCTGGCTTTAATCTCAACATTCTAGAGTCACAGACCTTAATCTGAGAATTCTAGAATCCATCAGAATAATTCCAGAACTATAGACTCCCTGACTTTAAAACCCAGAATTCTAGAATGCCAGACTTCAAAATCAAAATTCTTGAATCTGACTTTAATCCCAGAATTCTAGAATCCCCAAATTTAATCCCAGACCTCTAGAATCCATGAAATTAATTCCAAAGTCTCCTGATTTTAACCTCAGAATTCTAGAATCTCTGACTTTAAATCTAGAATTTTAGAATCCCTTATCTCAATCCTGAAAATTCTAGAGGGCACGGCTTTAATCATAGAATCCCCTGTTGTGATTCTAGAATCCCTGACTTTAATCTTAGAATCTTGAATTTCTGACTTTACTCCTAGAATTTTAGAATCCCTGATTTCAATCCTGAAAATTCTAGAAAGAATGGCTTTTACCATATCATCCCTGTGGTCGATCTCAGAACTTCGGACTCTCTTGATTTTGATCGATTTTGAATTCTAGAATCTTTTGCTTCAATCTTTGAACTCAAGAGTCTATGGAAATAATTCCAGAGTTCTAGAACCCCTGATTGAAATCTCAAAATTCTAGAACCACTCACTTTGATTTTAAAGAAATCTAGAATCCCTGATTTCAATGCAGAGAATTCTAGAACGTCTGGCTTTATCTCAGAATTATTGAACTGTGTGATTTAAGTCTTATTTCTGAGTCATCACAGAATTCCACGATATCTGTCTTTAATTTGATTCTAGAACCTGTGAGTCAGTTTTTAGGACAGTTTTGTAAAAACCTCTCTTAGATTGGTTTCCTTCTGTCCTTTGAGTGTCTCCTGTTTGCTGTGGCAGCAGGACGGATTGATTCCAGTTAATCACAGATTAATTAGCTCTGCCTGCGGCCGGCTGATCCGTTCCTCACGTCTGCTTCCAGACACGCAAACGTGTCCACGTTTTGATTTGCTGTCTGATGAAGAGGGAGTGATTTTAACTCTGGATGCTCCCCGTGGGAATAAAGAGGAGGATGAGTCACAGCTGAAGTTTCTTTGATGTGAAAACAGGTGAATGAATATTAAACACAGCAGCTCCTCTTTTCTTCCTGCACTTCAATGTTTTTTATTCTCTTCGGTCTGTTTTTTGTGTTTGAAGGAGGCTTCCTGTTCCCAGCAGGAATGTGAGGAAGGCAGGGACGCAGCCAGGACTCTGAGTGTGTTTACATGCACCACCACAGTGAGGAAATAAAACGTCCTGATTCCACATTATTATTATTTTTAAAGTTTCAGCAGTGAACTCATCCCGTACAGACGGCTTCATGCTGCAGATCATCAACTGTTCTCCTTCATCGTTTCAGATAAACGTTCTGATGCATCTGGAGGACGTGATGAATGTCGGCTGGTAGCCCTTCTCATTTGTTAAAGGACTCTGTGTGTGTGTGTGTGAGTGTCACCAGTGTGTTCTGTGTGTTTTGTGAGGCCACGTGAGCTCAGCCTTGGTGAAAGGATAAGAAAAGCCCAGCATGAGCTCTTTAAGGGAATTGAAACACACACGCACACACACACACACACACACACACAAATGAGTACAGACACACACCACACAGAGCACACACACCAGGAGGTTGATTTTAAAGTAAACGTTTTATCAGCGTTTAATTGGAATAATCTGGTTGGTTTATTTTCAGGCAGGTGAGCAGCGGGGCGTCGCCCTCTGCTGGCAGACAGCATGAACTGCACAAACACTACTTTTCAATCACACCTGGAAACCCTGATGAGAACCCCCCTAAAGGACCCTTCAAATCTCAAACCCACCACTGGAGCATGTGCGTTTACCTTTGTCGTGCTCCTCCTCCTCTGAAGTGGGAGGGGCCTCCACCTCAGGTGTGTCTGACTCCGCCTCTGTGAAGGACTCCACCAGCTCTCCGCCAACATGAACATCAACCTGCAGAAAATTAACCAGTGAACGACCGAGTGGCTACGTCAGGGACGTGTTTTTCATTTTAATCTTAAAGATACAAACCTTGAGCTGGGATTTAGGGTGTAAGAAGAAAAACGGCTTCAGGACGGGAGACCTGAGGACAGAAACATGGAGAAATGACTGAATGTTGTTCTTCAAACTCTGAACAGATTTAAGTGGTAAAGTATGGTGGAGGATAAGGGCCATGTTGTTTAGTTAAGAGAATAAAGTTGAAATGTAAGTCGTAACCCCTTTTATCTTTTAGTACGAATAAAGTTGGACAGATACAAGAAAAAGGTAATATGTTACAACGATAAAATCATCATGTTACAAGAAAAAAAAAGTTATTATGTCATGAGGAAAAAGTCGTCATGTTACAAGAAAAAAAAAGTCATTATGTCATGAGGAAAAAGTCGTCATGTTATAAGAAAAAAAAAGTCATTATGTCATGAGGAAAAAATCATCATGTTACCAGAAAAAAAAGTCATTATGTCATGAGGAAAAAGTCGTCATGTTACAAGAAAAAAAAAGTCATTATGTCATGAGGAAAAAGTCATGTTATGAGAAGAGTCATCAAGTTCTTTGAAAAAAGTCATCATGATATGAGAAAAAGTTGTCATTGTGTTACAAGTAAGAAAAGTCACGTTGTGAGAAAAAAAGTCATGTTACAAGACAAAACTGTCATGTTATGTGAAAAAAAAGTTGTCATGTTACGAGAAAAGTCATTATGTTACGAGAAAAATGCCATCATGTTATGCGAAAAAAGTCGTTATGTCATAAGGAAAAAAGTCGTCATGTTACGAGAAGAGTAATAATGTCACACAAAATAAGTCGTCATGTTGTGAGAAAAAGTTGTCATTGTTGTACAAGAAAAAAGTCAATATTACAAGAAAAGTCATTACGATATGAGAAAAAAGGTTATCATGTTATGCAAAAAAAAGTCGACATGTTACGAGACAATAAGTTGTTACAATAAAAAGTTGTCATTGTGTTACAAGAAAAAAGAAGTCATGTTACGAAAAAAGTCGTCATGTTGTGAAAAAAGTCATGTTACGAGACAAAATTGTCATGTTGCGAGAAAAAGTTGTCATGTTACGAGAAAAGTCACTACGTTACGAGAAATATGTCATTCTGTTATGCGAAAAAAGTCATTATGTCATAAGGAAAAAAGTCGTCATGTTACCAGAAGAGTCATCAAGTTAAACAAAAAAGTCGTCATTTTACAAGAAAAGTAATAATGTCACACAAAATAAGTCGTCATGTTGCGAGAAAAAGTTGTCATTGTTGTTCAAGAAAAAAGTCGACGTTACATGAAAAAGTCATAACGATATGAGAAAAAAGTTTTCATGTTAAGAGGAAAAAGTCGTCATGTTGTTAGAAAAACTCATGTACGAGAAAAGGTTATCATGTTAGCGAAAAAAAGTCGTCAATATTACCAGAAACAATAAAAAGTTGTCATTGTGTTACAAGAAAAAAAAAGTAATGTTACGAAAAAAGTCGTCAAAAAAAAAAAACAGAAACAATAAAAAGTTGTCATTGTGTTACAAAAAAAAAAAAGTAATGTTACGAAAAAAGTCGTCATGTTGTGAGAAAAAACATTATGTTCAGAAAATGGTCTTTGGAACGTTGTGAGTTTAAAGTCTGAACGTTACCAGGAAACTGTTGTAATTATAAAAAAAATTAAAGAGAATAAAGTCGTTAAGATAAGCGACTGTTAACTCTCTTAATGTGAATATTTTCTGAGGCCCAACTCCTCCTCCGTAGATAAAAGATGCTTGATCGGGGAAAAGAAGTTTGTATGAGGGACTCACACTCGGGGGCGTCCGCCCACGATGCCCGTCAGTCCAGGAGCTGTGAGCGAAGATCAGGAGGAGAGAAAGTTACTCTGATCAGCCTGAGCCGCACAGACCATGAGTCTGTGACATGATGTGGATACGACAAACAAAATCTGGCTGAGAAGGACAAAACCTCCCTTATCACACACACACACACACACACACACACACACACACACACACACACACACACACACACAGCCTGCAGCTGTGTTCTCATGGCTGTGAAGGAAAGATGTGACTGAACCACTCAGAGGAGAGAGTTCAGAGTCAGTGGAGCAGCGTGTGCATGGTTTCATTTCAAATCATGACAGGTGTGTGTGTGTGTGTGTGTGTGTGTTTGTGTACCCATGCCGGTCCCTGCAGGAGCGATCTCTCGGGCAAACAGCTCCAGAGCTTTCTTCTGTTTGTGATGGGCGGACATCCAGAGCACGGCCTCTCTGCTGCCCTGGAGAGACAGACGATGAAAGGGTTAAATTCACTTCCTGCTGCCTCCACAAGCCGACAAACCAGAGATAACGCAAACACACACACGGAAACAGGAGGAACGAGTGTGTATGAGATGTAAAAAGCGAACAGAACAGCCCTGGAGGAGTGTGTGAGGTCAGAGACGTGGAACACGCTTAACCGTGACCTCGACCTTCAGGCAGAAGGAGGGTTCAGCAGCGTGAAACAGGATTTAGGCTGACCCTGAACCGTCTCTGGGGGGACAGCGAGCGAGTGAGCGAGCGAGGGATGAAAGGAAGAGGAAAAGAAGAGTTAAAGAACGTGTGTGTGTGTGTGTGTGTGTGTGTGTGTGTGTGTGTGTGATACCTTAGTCTGTGCGTTCTCGCCGTACGTATCCTCAGCACCGAGAACCTGGATGTTGACGGAGTTGAAATCATCCAGGCCCAACTGCTTAAACATTCGCTGTGTCCTGCACACACACACACACACACACACACACACACACACACACACACACACACACACACAGATATCGTTAGAAATCCATTAAAAAGCATCAACACACACGGACTCCAATCTTCGCGCCCACCGTTTGATGATGCTCTCCGCGGTTCGTCGAGCCTTCTCCGCCGCTCTCGGCCCGCCAACCGGACACACCGCCGTCGCCCTGAAACCGTCCATGTAAGTCGCACACACCTGAGGACATGAGGACAGGAAGACAGGTGGGATATCTCTGTGAGGAGGACAGGAAACACACCTTCGACGCACCATGAGGGTGTCTCACCTTGTAGTCGGGTGACGGAGCGTAGCCTTTGGCGCCGGTCACTCTCACAGCGCCTCCGTCCACACCTGGAAACACATTCAGGTCAATTACTCCTCCTCAAACACTCAGACTATGTTCCTCTAAGGAGTGTGTGTGTGTGTGTGTGTGTGTGTGAGCCAGTGACCCCGTGACCGTTCTCCTCTCTATCTGTTCCTCCTCCCTGACATTTCTCAGTGTGCTCCAAAACATCACGCAGCACTTTGTTCGCCCCGACCACAGACTGCAGACGCGGTTCATCCTCAGTTCGTGTTCCCGGCGTCTTCGTGTGAAAAAAGTGAACTCTGGAGGTCATGAAGCGGTGGAATGAGGCTGAAGAGTTCGTCCCAGGCTAAATTAGACCGAAATATTTACAGTTTTAGCTCGACAGCAGCTGGAAGTTCACATCCAGAACCCCCACAGAGCTTCTCAAGATTAGCTCAAGTTAACTTTGGAGCAAATGTGGGGAAAAAAAATAAAGTTTAACCACAAATACGTAAATTCAGCTTTTAAAACTGGGATTAATAGTTCCTCTTTTGGCTGCTAGAGTCTGTCAATTTTTTCATTTTTTCTCAGATTCCAAACTTTAAAGCCAAAAAACTATAACTCTGACTTTCATCCTGGAACTCTGTGAAATCAGATTCAGGACTTTTTTTTTTTTATTCGGACCTTAAATCTAGAATATGGAAATTTGACATCAATCTCACAACTCAATAAAGAGAACTCTTCAAGAACTTTTTAAGGAATTTTGACTCTAAAAAAGAGGAAAAACTTCTGACTTTTTAAAAAGAAATCTGACTTAAAAAAAAAGAAAATTCTGACATTCATAAAGATTTTTGACTTTCTAAATATGATTCTGATGTTTAAAAAATATTTGACCTTTTTTTTCTGAATTCCAGACTTTCATATAATTCTGCCTTTTTTACAGAATTATAACTTTTTCAAAGTGTTTTTGATGTTTTTAAAGATTTTTGACTTTTAAAACATTATTCATATTTTTTTCTTTAAAGAATTTTGACTTGTTTTTAGAAATCTGAATTTTTTAAAAAGTATTTCTGATGTTTTTCTAAAATTTTTGACTTTAAAAAATATTTGCGACCTTTTAACAAAACTTTGACCTTTAAAACAATTCTAACTTTTTTATATTCTGACCAAAAATTATTCCTAAATGTTTCTTTAAGAACTTCGACTTTTTTAAGATATAATTTTTTTTATATTCAACATTTCTCAAAAAGTATGACTTAAAAAAGTTTTTTATTTTAATTAAAACTTCCTTAAGGATTCTGAGTATTTTGCAAATTGTGAATTTTAAAAAAAATATTTCCAACATTTCTTTTTTAGATTGCTGACTTTTTTAGACTTCTGATTTTCAACTTTTTTAAGGTTCCTGAAATTTTTGGGAGTATTTAATTTTCAAAAACATCTTTCCAACCATTTTTTGTAATTCTGACTTTGTTTTTTTAAACTTTGACTGTTGAATTTTGACTCTCAATTCAGATTTAAAAACAAAAATGAAAAACACATTTTACAGGCCAAACGTTTTACAAAAAGTTTGAAGAAATCATACCTTGTGTTAGCTTTACAGACATGACTTTTTCTACTTTAAATTATGCACTGCAAACACTGAAATCTAATCAGGGTTCCATGTTTTAGTTTTTAATAAAAGTTTGATTATCAGACTCAACATGAGCCACTAAAAGTCTTACATGTTGAAATAAGATTTTTTTTTTTCTGGACTCGTAACATAAAAACTTGCTCAGATTTCAGTTTTGTGGTGTATCAGGTCGTTTGTTTTTCAGAGTGAAACTTTGCTCTTTTGCAGAGTTTAGATTTAAAAACTGATCCGACTGAACGTCCGTCAGCCGGCTCCTCCTGCAGACCACATCTGACCTACTTCTGTTGGCTCCTGCGGTTCACTCTGGGTGAGCCTGCAGGAGGAACTCATTCCTGCGTTCCAGTGCAGACACACTGAACGCTGCTGGAGGATCTGGGTCATGCTGGGGTCACGGAGGAGTCACTTTATGTGGAGCATCCAGAACTTTCTATACATGCATACATCATGTGGAGCGCTGTTTACTCAGTCTGTGCAGGCGGAGTGCAGAAAGTTGGTGTTTACACCTCTGAGTGCAAACTGCGGATTAACAAAACAAACATTAAACAAAAACTGAATTAATGAGCGGAAAGAGAAAGCTGACGGTCTTATCAGCGAGGAGGGTTCACGAGGTGGTTTTAGGGTTCATGTGAAGGTTCGGGGCTGCAGCGGAGGTGTAGAGGAGTTCAATCTGGGTAAAAAGACTCATGTTTGGTTTGGATAAAGACGAGGGATTAATGACTGAAAGCTGATAAGGAGACGAGTTTCAGTTCAGAGGAGGGTGAGCGGTTCAGTTGGAGGTCGATCAGAGTTTGTTTAAGGTTTCCTGACGAGTGTTTGTGGGTTATAAAAACAGTCGCAGTTCAGCTGCTGGTCGCGTTCTCAAAGGCGACTCACTCTGTGTCTGCGTGTATGTGAGTTCATATTACCCCGCACTTTCTTGATATGAACCCGGCTGAAGTCGCAGATGACGTCGGGCAGCAGGTATCGTCGGGGGTCTCCGATCTCGTACACCAGCTGCTCGGCGACGGTGCCGAAGGAGACGAGGCCGCCAGTTTTTGGCGGTTTGGAGAGAACGAAGGAGCCGTCGCTGGAGCACTCCACCACCGGGAATCCCATGTTGTCCCTGAGACACGAAACACACAGACAGCTCAAACAAATCCCCATCGGATCATCTCTTTATCAACTTCTTACACCTTCAGTTTGATCATTTTACGACCTGTGAGTCTCTAAAGAGACGATACGAAGTTAGCATATGCTAACTAACAAAACACTTTTATCAAAAACACTTAAAGTAGAAAACAACCAAAAAAAAGTAGTGAAGCTGTGAAACAAAGTCACACGAGGATGAAACACAAAGTTTGCTCAATTTGTGACATCACAGATTGGCGAAGCTCCGTAAAACAGCTTAAATGTTGCCGGACGTTTCTGTCTCCTTCTGGGTTGGATCAAAAGTCCAAAACAAACAGTCGTGTTTTATAATTTGTCACTTTCAACACAGAACCGTCAGTAGAGTTATTAGGCTGACTTTGAAGAATGGCAACAGAGTTGGAAGCTTCCTGAAAGTTAGACGTAAGAAGGGGAGTTTAAAGGCACAGGGTCAAAACCGATCGCTCTTTGGTTTCGTCTCACCAGTCGGGAACTTTGTGCCAGTCGGTGAAGATCCCGCCCGTGCTCTGAGCTCCACACTCGATCAGGTGACCTGCGAGACTGGAGAAGCAAAAACAAGAATGAAAGCACAACCCTAATTCCAATGAAGATGGGACTTTGTGTAAAACGTAAATAGAACAACACACAACAAGCGTTTGTGAACTGAGGACACTAATTGTTGAAGCTTTGGAGGTGGAATTCTTTACCATTCTTGATTGATGAACAACTTCAGTTGATCAACAGTCCGGGGTCTCTGTTGTTGTATTTTGAGCTTCATAATGCTCCATACATTTTCAATGGGAGACAGGTCTGGACTGCATGTAGGCCAGTCTAGCACCCGCACTCTTCTACTACGAAGACACGCTGTTGTAACAGGTGGATTGGATGGCAGCATATGTTGCTCCAAAACCTGTATGTACCTTCACAGATGGTCAAGTTAGCCATGCCATGGGCACTAACACACCCCCATACCATCACAGATGCTGGCTTTGAGACTTTGACCTGAGAACAATCCAGATTGTCCTTTTCCTCTTTGGCCTGGAGGACACCACGTCCATGATTTCCAAAAACAGTTTGAAATGTGGACTCGTCAGACCACAGCAGACTTTTCCACTTTGCGTCAGTCCATCTCAGATGAGCTCGGGTCCAGAGAAGCCGGCGGTGTTTCTGGGTGTTGTTGATATATGTCTTTGTCTTTGCATGGTAGAGTTTGAACTTGCACTTGTAGATGTACTGATGAACTATGTTAACTGACAATGGTTTTCTGAAGTCTTCCTGAGCCCACGTGGTAATATCCTTTACACAATGATGTTGGTTTTTAATGCAGTGCTGCCTGAGGGGTCAAAGGTCACGGGCATTCAGTGTTGGTTTTCAGCCTTGCTGCTTACGTGCAGAGATTTCTCCAGATTCTCTGAATCTTTTGATGATATTATGGACTGTAGATGATCAAATACATCAATTCTTTGACATTGAGAAACATTGTTCTTAAACTGTTGGACTATTTGCTCACGCAGTTGTTCACAAAGTGGTGAACCTCGCCCCATCCTTGCTTGTGAACGACTGAGCCTTTCAGGGATGCTCCTTTTATACCCAATCATGACACTCACCTGTTTCCAATGAACCTGTTCACCTGTGGAATGTTCCAAACAGGTGTTTTTGGAGCATTCCTTAACTTCCCAGTCTGTTGTTGACCCTGTCCCAGCTTTTTAGGAACGTGTTGCAGACATCAAATTTTTTACACAACGTCCCAACTTCATTGGAATCCAGATTAGATGATTCTGTTTACAACCCTCCGTCTTACCTTCCAGCTGCCAGCAGGTCGTAGTCGTCCTTCCCCCATCCAAACTGCAGAAAGAAAGTTACACAAAATTTACATCCTGTTTCATTTTGAGAGCTTTAACACACACACACACACACACACACACACACACACGCTTAAATCTGCGTACAGAGTGCATGAGCGGGCCCAGAGCCACGGCGCTGTCCACACAGCGTCCAGTGACCACGATGTGAGCGCCGAGATCCAGACAGCGACGGATTGGTTCAGCGCTGAAAGCACGAAGAGAGAGAGAGAGAGAGAGAGAGAGAGAGAGAGACCAGGAAGCATCGGAGTGACACACACACGGACAAAAATAAAAACAGAAACAAGTTTAGTTTCATTTTTGATTAAAGTAAGGGATACAAAGGGAGAGAGAGTGTGTGTGTAGGAGTGTGTGTACCCGAGGTAAGCGTTCATGCTGTGGAGAGTTTTAGGTAACGCCCGTCTGCTGCCGTCGTCCGCCATCTTTACTTCAGACAGACTGCTCCTCTGAGAGGACGAGGAGAGAGAGAGAGAGAGGTGAGGAGGCGTGTCTACAAACAGGTGTCATGATGACATCACACAGCAGAGGTCTTACATGAGGCATGAGGTCATCGCCCGTCACTACCGCCACTTTGAGGTCAAGGCCGGCCTTTTTTATGACCTCCTGGATGGCCTCGGCGCACGCCAGAGGGTTCACGCCTCCTGCGTTACTGACCACACGGATACCTGCGGGATCAGAGTCACGCTAAAGACTTCAAACTGTTTTTGTTTTGTTTATTTTGCGTCATGATGTGAGAAAAACTTGATAAAAAAAAAACAAAAAAAGAGACGAACCGGGCGTCCTGACTCACCTTTTCTGTGGATGTCGTTGATAAACGGGGCGAGAGCCACCTGGACAAAGTCCGGGGTGTAACCCAGATTCTGCAGAGACAGAGACACGATAATCATCCCACTGTGAGTGAAGGAGGAGACGCCACACTGCCCCCTGCTGACAGAGAGCTCACACTACAAACAGGCAGGTGACTCACAGGCATCTTGGATTTGGCGGCGGTGAGCAGAGACATGGTGATCTCACTGAGGTAGTCAAACACCAGGAAGTCCAGCTTCCCGCTGTAGATCAGCTGAGGCACTGCACACACACACACACACACACACACACGTATACAGATATAAACACAAACATGAAGCAAAGAATAAAACAGCCTAAATTAATTCCAATGCAAAAGTTAATTTAGTTAACTGCACTTTGTCGCCACATTTGAGGAAAAACTCCTACAAATGCGATTTACTCTCCAACGTATCCAAATGAATTTCTCTGTTTTTGCTGTTTTTAAATTCTTCTATTTTCAGGAACGGTGGAAATTTTTGCACAGCTGCTTCTCGGGCAGGTGAAAAAACACTGAATCCTGAAGGAACCTTTGATTTGGACCTGATGAATTCAGTCACAACAGTTTTGAAAAAGTCTTTTTGTTCACCATTGAAATGCATGGTATTTTGTCTATTGGTCGTCCTGACTGTATGATGGCATTTAGTATTTATACTTTTCTATCAGACACACTCACTCCTGTTCTTTTTGCTTCATTTGTCTGCACAAACATTTGCTTGAAAAACGTCCATGACGTGTTCGTGATTTTTTTTTTTTTCAAAAGTTTCTCATGTATCCCAAATTTTTAAAAAAAGGAAAGAGTGCTTTGAAACGCAAAACCTGGCGCCCTGAGAATTCAATTTTTTTAAAAAAAAATTCAAACTCTGTTTTGATGCCCCCGCCCCCCCAAAAAAATAAAAAATTCCAGGACTTTTTTTTCTGCCTCTGCTTTAATTTCACAAACTTCTGGAACTCTCTGTCCTTCACAACATTTATTTTATTTAATTTATTATCTATTTATTTCAAGTATTTCCTCACTGATTTTTTTCACTACAGCTGATTTTTAATGCTTACTCATACTGATTTTATTTTTAAGTATTTTTTATCATCGCCGTGTTCTTTTTTTGTCTTTTATTTTTTTCACCTGTCGTTGTTGTTTTCTGTTATTTATGAAACACACACACACCAACATAAATTGTTCTCTATAAATAAAGCTGAGTTGTTTTAAACAAAGGTCTGCGATAAATATAAATGTATATTTTCAGTCTGTGTCACAGTTACAGCCTCAGTTCTTGTTGGTTTAACAGTTTAACTGATGTTTTATTGGTGGAACAGATTCTGTACATGCTGTACAGACAAAGAACACACAGTCCTCTGCACCTTTAGGACGCAGCTCCGAGTTTATAACGTTATTAAATTTAATTTTAACACGTTATTAATGTCCGTCAACATGAACAGAGCCTCTCCATATGTCATGTGAGATTTAGACGGCAGAGGAGGTCGTTTGGTGACACCTGTAGAACAGTCTGTTTGTAGCAGGACGTCATCAGTTCCTACCTGAGGTGGCGGTGTCCCCCCAGAACCCGGAGGCACACCCGATCCGAACCGGTGTGGTCTTGGCAGCGTTCGTGTAACACCTGGAGCTGGTTTTGTTTTCACTGACTGCACTCGGTGATGAAGTGTTAGAGGAGACACAGCTGAAAAACTTCAGCTTTAAAGACGAACTGACGCTTTTCTCCGCGCTCCTGGCGCGCGACAGCCTCGCGAGGACCGGCGGCGCGTGTCGCTGTAAACGTGTAAAGGTAGACATCATGAAAGTGTTTGTTGATTCTTCATAAAATCGAGAAGACAACAGAAGAAAAGACGAGCGAGTCTTCTCTGACAGGTTCAAGGTGCACTGGTCCGTAGATAAAAACAGTCCGAGCGGAAACACGTCAAAGAAAGGTTCCGTCCGTCTCCGTGTCCTCTACTGTACGATTTGACAGCTGGATGATATTTTTATCTACACAAAAAAATGAAGTAACTTTAAATCCCTTACTTGTGTTACTATTTTGCTATGTGCTGTTCATCATTCTTCTGTCAAAAATAAATAAATAAATAAATTACATAGAATAAATAAATTTTATTAAATCAATACACAAATTTAGGCTTTATTCTCGTAACATAAAAAAAATATTTTCAAAATATAGACTTGTAATTTTTTTTTTTTTTATCTAGTGTTTTGCTGTGGAAAAAAGCGAACAGACTAAATATACAATTTTTACAAAAGCCCAAGACAGGTATGTTTTAATTAGTTTTGTATGTATATATATATATATATATATAGTTCCATTTTTGAAGGAAAAATCCTGTAAATTTGGAAGAAAACCAACTAATTAAAGCGATACAGGAAAATAAGAAAGAGGAGCATTCAGAAATGAACCAGATTTAACATGTTGAACAAAACGTCACAGAGAAAAAGGAGAAAGTTTTTCCTGAGTTTTCCTGTTCGACTCTTCCTTGAAGCTCTCCAGACTTTGTTTTCCATTTAAAATCGCCTCAGTGATGTAAGAACCAGAGGCAGGCTGAGGTCAGACCTGTTCTGCAGCTGCAGGGCGATAATGCAAAGTATCTGTGCTGTGGTCCAGTGTTCGGCTTTGGATAGCACGTTAGAGAAAGTGTGTGTCCTCTTGATTTGTGTATAAGTGAATGGGTGTGTGTGGTTGTGGCTTCTTGTTTCTGGACCATTAAAACTGTTTGCATTAAGAGCTGTCCTACAGGTAGATCCACTGGTGTAGGAATTTGCACCACATGACAACTTCTTAAAGTATTTTTCTCACGTTCTTCATTCTGAATGTGAATCACTGTCTCTGGAAGACGGTTCAGAGCTTGCAGATACAAAACTAATCGATTCAAGCTTTCATTCCTCCCTACTTCCACCACTCTACTCAACAAACAGTCAATAACAAAATACTTAATGTGAGGATTGTCCGCTCTTGTTTTTAACTTAACAAGGTTGGTTTTTTTTTTTACCATATTGGTATTTATTATTTCAGAGAGTTTATTTATTTATTGTTATTTTGTCTCTCCACAGTTTCAGGGCCTCTCTTTCTGTTGATGATGGGCTGTGGCTATAAATATTGTAATACTGAATGAATAAACTGATTGTGTGATGTAAGGTGCCGTTGTGAGCAGCACTGCACTGTATCCATGACAAATTTCTCCCCGGGATAATAACGTTTATCCTTATCCTTATCCTTAACTCAGTTTACTTTACATAGAAATTTGTAAAAAATCAGTCGACTAAACGATTAGCTCATCAAAACAGTTAAAACAAGATTTTAAATTAAATACATAAAAAATGAAATAAAATGGAAAATAAACACATGAAACAAAGAACTGAACAATAGAACATACTGAAAATTATACGAATTAGTGGAACATTATGTTGATTCAAAGGTAGAATATATAGGTTGAACAGAAGGGTTACAAGGGCTGACCCCTGAGGGACGCCACAGGTCATGGCCACTGAGGGATATCAGAAAGGGGGACAGCCTCCTGCACTGGAATGAGGAACATGGATCATCTTGTGGGGTTGAACTCACTAGCTGAGGACTAACACCTGCTGCGGCTGCCTGTTGACCTGCTATCATTGATAACAGGCTCTGTGCCTTCATTTGCATTTATTTTTATAAGCCATTCTGCACTCATTTGTGGATAAATACTCTCCTTCCTGCAAACAAACAAGCCTTATCGCAAAAGACACTTCAATCACCAACTTCAACTATTACAGTGATAGTTTTATCATCTGCTGAGAGCTCTCCAACATCAGTATCAGCAACCATCATCTGCATAAAAAGACAGTTTGGAGCACCAGGTGTTCACCGGTGGTTTTGTCAAATGCAAAAAACTTCCAGTTAGGTGTGTTTTTCCACCCACCCACCCAGCACACCTGCTTGGACTAAATGTGCCTTGGTACACAGTGTTCTTCAGCTGATCAGGGGACAGTGGACAGAGGTGCTGTGTCAGGCTGCCGCTTCTTTGAGTTCTCCAGTAACAGTAGTGTCTTGTCCATGCAGTATTTTCTAGGTCCTGACACACATCAAAAAGCTGCTTAAAGGTAAGAACCAACTTTTTTTTTTTTTTTTGCTTATCCCATGAGTTTGTTCCTTTATTTGTATTTTCTTTGTGTCTTCGTTTCTCGAGTTGATTTTCTAGTTTATTTTGAAGACTTTACATCCTGTTTATCACCTGTTATCCTTATGTCTTCGTGGTGTTTAATAGTGGTCCCCATCTTGTGTGGTTTTGCTTGTGTTTTTTTTTTATTTGAGTCTGTTTCTTGTTTTATTTTGTAGTTCTTCATCTCAGTGTGCCTGCGGTACTTCCTGTCCCTTTATCTTGATCGCCCTCATCAGTTTGACCTGTGTCCTGAATCCACACCTGTTGCCTGTAACCTTGTTTTGTCGGGTCGTTGAGTTATCTCTCATCTTCCCTTCCTGTGTTTGCTCTTTGGTTGTTTCTTGCGGTGCCTTATCGTTCTCCCTGTGGTTACATTTTGATGTTTTATTTAAACCATCTTATCACTGCATATGGGCCCTCCTCTTTTTGGTTTCAACCCAATGTGACGTTGATTGGATTCAGTTTAGATGATGTGTCCAGTTCTTTTAAGGTCTATGGTTCCAATATGGGAATTTAAAACACCAGAAAGTTGGTAAATACAAGTGGTTCTCTTTGTTTCTCCCTTTAAACAATACTTCAGGTAAGTTTTGGGCAACCCTTTTGACATCTGCCATCATCATTGAAACAGAGAAAATCAGACCTCTCTGTCTTTCCATTTTTTTCCTTATTAATGGTCCTTGTCTCTCCACAGACCATGTCCGTTAACTCCTCATCCTCCCCTAACTCTACCCTCCACCCCCACCCCATGTCCAACTCTTCGCTCTTGATGTTCTACGCCGAATGCACACAGCACACTTCCAGCGTCATCTTATACTCCATATACACCTTCATCAGCATCCTCCTCCTCCTTCCTCTGTACATCTTTGTCATCTACACCGGCTACCAGCGACAGAGGCAGCAGCAAACTGCTTCCAAGCACTCTGACATCCTAACCTACCACATCATTGCTGTTGAGATTGTTGGCCTCTTTGGATCATTTTTGTTTCACTTGGGGATTTACACCGGCAGTTTGATTTTGTATTTGATGGGAACTTTGGTGCCAAGTGTTATTTTCCCTGGACAGACACTGTTCCACTGCTTGACCTGCCTGGAGCTCTACCTGGCTGTACTCCACCCCATTATCTACAAGCGTCTGCAGGAAACGAACGGCGTCAGGGTCAGGAACGTTGCCATTGGCTGTGTTTGGCTGCTGTGTTTCGGATGGATTGGGCTAACACAGCTGTACCTGCCAACTTTTCCTGTCACCCCCGCTGGTCTGTTTGTTTTCACTCACCTTAACTTTCATCTCATTCTGCAGCCTTTCTGTTCTCTTCACTCTGACTCATCCAGGACCGAAGGACATGGGCGGGGATAAGGAGCGAGTGGCCCAATCCAAGCAGAGAGCTTTTATTATCATGATGTCTATAACTGGAGTCTTTCTCCTGAGGTTCATAGGGATTCTGGGTACCTCTGGCTTGTATTATTTTGAGTGGTCCATCCAACAAGCAGTTATATGCACGTTGATGGATTTTGGAATGTTGCTGACTATTCCAAGCAGTCTGGTTCTGCCTCTCCTGTTTTTACACAGGACAGGAAAACTGGTTTGTTGTAGGCACGGCAACAAGTGAGGATAAGGTGTCAGGTACCTCAGCAGCTTCACCACATGCACCAGAATCTTGTTTTAAAGAGTTAAAGATTTGCTATAATACTGAGGATTAACACTCTGTCTGCCTCCTTTGGTGTATAGTGGTCCCTGTAGTGTACAGCTATTCAACAGTCATTTCCTCCTAAATTCATTGGTTCATTGGTTGATTTTTTTCTATTTCTTTTTTTTTTCTTTTTTTTTCATGCCCAGGTGCATGTGGTCCTCTGGATTTGACAATTAAAACAAACAAAAAAACAAACAAACAAACAAATAAATAAATAAAATAAATAAATAAATAAATAAATAAATAAATAAATAAATAAATAAACAAACAAACAAACAAACAAACAAACAAACAAACAAACAAACAAATAAATAAATAAATAAATAAATAAATAAATAAATAAATAAAATATTTGTTTATTCAAGTTAAATGCAGCAATACATACACATATAAAAAGTGTCTGGTTGTCGTGTTGCTGGTTTTTATCTTTACTTTTGTCACTGTAGTTTGAGATCACTTCATGTTTATGTTAAGGTTGGGTGATTGTGAATTATCATGCATTATCATGCATCCATTTGTTCTTCTTTTTTGGTGTCTTAATGTGGTAATTCTGATGTTTTGTACTCTGGCTTTGGTTGTGGTGCGAATGTATTTTTCTTGTTTTTCTCATATACGTTGCTTTGTATTACAAACCAGTCGTAATCAATTTAAATCTGAACTTCTGCGATTATATTTTGAAGCTGCTTCCTGCAATAAAAATGTTCTTCATTATCTGACTCGAGGAACCTTTGGTTAATTCATTTGTCGATTCTTTTGAAATCTCGCTCTCTTACTGTTCCTGCACTCTGGGAGAGTTTGTGGTGTTGTGATAGTTATGCAAAATATACAAACTTACCACAACTCATGCGTTATTAGGAACATGCAAATCACCCACCACCAAGAGTTTGGATATGTCAGTCTGTGCTCTACAAAAACAAACATCCAGGCTGAGATGGATGGGACCAATGGGCAGCGAGAGCCAGGACATCACTGGGGCAATCAAGTAGGCACCGGCCTTCCTCAAAGTTTGGGTTTGGGGTATTGTCCTGTCTTTTACCGTTATTTGCATGCCCCCTCTTTGTGACGACTTTTGAGTTTTCTGAATACACATCACTTTTCATCACTTCTGTTTTGCATTCGTCCCCAACTCTGAACTTAACCCCTGAGTACAATGATCAAGAATAGCGTCAGATTTTCAGCCTGGGCACAAACAAATCAGATCCAAGAAAAGAACCCATGAATATGTGTCAGATCTGACATACATGACCAGAAAGATGAAGCACAACCACTCACACAGCAATGGTTTTATTCCTCAAGTGGTGCAAAAGTTGCAAAAAAGACAGTTTGTTATGAATGTTGAACGTTGAATTATTAGTTGTGGTTACATTATTTTAAGAAAAAAATGGCACTTTTGGCTCAAGATGGCAGCATCTGTTTTCCCCTCGGGTCTAAATTCTTGCTTGTGTTGTACGTTGCTTTGGACAAAAGCATCTGCTCAATGAAATTGTTGAATAGTAGTTTGTTTAGGAAGAAAGGAACAAGGCAATCACAGTGTTTTGAAGATGTGTTGCTTATGATCCCCAAACTGTCAGCCTGATTCAATTTTGCGTCTACAACACGATAGAGATTCTGCTCGATGTAGGAACAGCATCGGTAAGACCAGACTGCCGGGCAGAGAGAACCAGACAGCAGACGTCAACACAGCACATCCAACATGTCTCTGCAGCAGCATTGATGCCTCAAGAGCATCACAAGCCAGCATCCCTCCAAAGCACAGAAACAGCACTCCTGTTATGATAAGGATGGTGTGGAAGGCCTTTCGCTTCATCTGATCCGCCTGTTTCTTATCCCCTCCAGCCTCTCCCGGACCAGGACGCCTGAGAACATAGAGAACCGAGAGGCTGCAGAAACACACAACAGATAGGGATAAACCCACAAAGCAGAAATACAGGATCATGTTAGCCTCGGCGCTTGTTAGTGCGACTAAAAGTGCCCCCAGCAAGCACAGCAACCAAACACATCCAATGCTGATGTTTCTGATCCGGACCCCGCCGTCATTCTTGAATCTCAGGTAGAGGACTGGGTGGACGACAGCCAGGTAGCGCTCCACACAGGTCAGGGTGTGAAAGGTCATTTTGGCACACCAGGTGCAGGAGAAAGCCTCAAAGCCGTATTTCATCATGTCAGCCAGATCGGCGTATAAACCGACGCAAAAGACGACAGACGCCACAACGAGGATCATCTCCATGGTCATCATGTGATAGGTGAAGACGTCGGAGTGGCTGGTTGTTGCTGCTGGATCGGAGCGCTGACGCTTCCATCGCTTGCACCCGACGTACAAGACGAGGGCGGAGAGCGGGAGGAGGAGTAGGATGTTGGTGATGTAGAAAGCTGTGAGGATGGTGATGTCGAGGTCACTCCAGGCACACTGCTGAGCGTGGTCAGAGTGGTTGGAGAAGAGGTCGGTAGTGCCATTGGGAAAGTTGGAATTCACTGATAACTCCATGATGTGAAGGTCTGAATGGAAGATGAGGCTGAGAGAAGAGAATAGGTGGATGTTTAGAGAAGGGCGGAAATTTGCGAAAGGGCAAAGGTACTTTTGGTAAACTCACAGACAGTAGTACTCAAAGTTGGGTTCATTTGCAAAATTTTGCTTTAAATCTGCAGAAACTACAGGAAAGCATTAAAGGAAATTATTTAACTATCTGGTTGGGTATTTTACTGTGACTCAGTTCATTCATTCTTCTTCTACGCTGCTTATCCTGTTCAGGGTTGAAGGTATCTGGAGTCTATCCCAGTTGTCTTAGAGTGAGAGGCGGGGTACACCCTGGACTGATCACCAGTCAATCCCAGGGCTGACACACAGAGATAGACTTTCACACACACACTCACACCTACGGGTTATTTAGAATCACGAATTAACCAGAGGAGCATGTTTTTGGACTGTGGGAGGAAGCCGAAGTACATGCACAGGGAGAACATACAATAGAACCCCAACCAGGTCTTGTCTCACCCTGTACTTTGCATTACCCCTACAATTTTTTCCAAGTTTTTCTTTGTAATATTTGGAATCTGAATTTATCAAATGAACTGGTAGTTGTTTTTTTCAAATCCATTAATAAAAATAACTAGCACTATAGGTAGCACTGGTGAAGTCTAGAGGTCAAAGTAACACCCCGTGAAGTTAGTTCTCATTTGAATCTAGCCTGTGGCACCTGTTCCCTACTCCCTGCTCCAACCACTGTCCAGTCCTCTCAGAATAACGACAAAAAAGCAAAAGAAAATTTTTTTTTAAAAGATTAAAAAAAATGCTCTTTTCTTATTGTAGGAGTAAATGATCTCGACATCATGCACTTGCATCAATGAATGAATGTTGTTCTAGACACCATTTGTCCTTGTACCCATTGACTTGACCCAATGCACAAACCATAACAAACGTTAATCAGGGATAAAGACAGTTATTTTTTAAATTAAGGAATTCATTTTTGCTACAATTACTATTGCTGATAATATTTACCAGAATAAATACTTTCATGACTGAACCAATATGTTTAAACACCAACCTCAGCACTTTCCCGTCCGCGTCCTTCGCCTCCAACCTTGTGGACTGACTGCTGCTCAGTGCTACCTGATCCTCTCAGACCACACGTGAATTCAACCGTGTTATAAGTGTGAATATTTATGTTTTCTAATGTATTTGTGTACAAAAGAAACAGGTGAGGGAAGGTTTCTGCAGAGTTTTGCATGTTTAATAGAGCGTAGCAGCAGGCAAATGTACCTTTCCCAGGATCAGAGGTAAGACATACATTAAAAGAAACGTACATTATCCTCTTCAGTGTACAGAGTCAAATTTATCACTCTCTGTGCAAATCATATATCTGATCCATGTTTGGTACAAAGTCAGACACATTCCCACTGTGTTTTGGCCTGTCTAAGACTTGGCCTTGTCACTGATTGTTTGTCGTCTTTGTGGACTTGATTTCAAGGCACAGCTGGAAACAGTCTCCAGTTTAGGGGCCTCACTGTTCCATTTCTGCTTGATGTAGATGATGTAGCTCTGTAGGCTTCTCAAGGCCAGGACCTCAGCAGGCACTGGAACAGCCTTGTTTCTCTGGTTACGAAAGAGTCTTTGACCACAATTAGGAAGTTCAAGTTTTGCGGGTTCTTGTTCACCAGTGAGGGTAAAACAGATTGTGCGGTTGACAGGTGGATTGGTGCGAAACCACATCCGGACATCCAGAGGAAGCACAATGCCCCTTCATATCAACTAAATGCCCAAAAGAAAACAGATGTAGGGATGTTTATCTTTTCTCATCAGCGTTACGGCAGAATGAGAGTTTCCCTGACCTCTGTAGATACAGCAGAGGTAACACCAAACTGCTGGGGATGTTAATCCAGACAAAAATTTGTATCACCACACACTTTACACGCTGACTCAGGGATGCTGAGTTGTTCACAAAAAGAGCACAAATAAATCCTATAAACCACAAACTAAGCACCACCAAAATGACAGTAATGGTTAGAAACGCCCTTTGCTTCGACTTGTCGATTCCCCCTTTGCCCTGCTTCCTCTCTCCAGGCCTGGAGCGAATCAGAACAAAGAGAACAGACAGGCTGCAAAAGAAAACAACAACTATAGACACAACAAAGACAACCAAATATAACTCAGTGGATGAGTGAGGAAAGAGCACAGCAGTCATAGCCATCCATGCAAAGCTTGACAGCCAAACACATCCAATGGTGATGTTCCTGATCCTGATGCCGCGCACAGTTTTAAGCCCAATGTAGGTGTGGGGGTGAACAACAGCCAGGTAACGCTCCACACAGGTCAGGACGTGGAAAAAAGACTCTCCGCTGTACGGGACAGACAAAAGGCCATGGCCAACTTTTATCATCACTTTAATCTGGCCGTGGTAGCCCAACAGTAGAAATACTGTTCCCGAAACAGTGAATAACTCCATGACAGCCAGGTGGTAGGTGAAGACATCACAATGGCTCGCCGCTGTCAGGGAACCCTGCTGCTTCCATCTCTGATAGGCCAGATAGAGGATGAAGACCGCCAGAGGGACAATAAGAAGAATTTTGGTGATAATAAAGGCAGTGTCCACTGAGATTATGTCTGGCATGTCAAAGCAGCTGCCAAACACTGAAACATTCAATGAAGTGTTGGGGGACAAAGAGTGGACTGACATTTCTGGAGGTTGATGATGAAGATCTGATAAAGAAAAAATGGACAAGAGATGCTGTAGTTAAATTCTTTCTGAGCTTTTAAGAAACAAAAAGGTTGTAGAAACCATAGCCTAACAAATCCAATTTACCCTTCTTGATGGGATGGACATAAGTTATGATGAAAAACACAAACCTGGTCCGCTGTGAATTTCAGGTGACTGTCCTCTTCTGTTGTCTCCAGACTCACTGACTGTTCACCTGTTTCCGCACCAATTATTAACATCGACGTGTCTGAGTGGTAGATGGCAAAAGAAGCTGTTTTGCATGTTGTACAACGAATTCATTACACCTCCATCAATTATTCACCAAAAGCAAATTTTCTGTCAGGTTGTTTTTTCAGCAAACACGTACATCTGTCCACAAGTTCACCATTTGAGCTCACCGTGTTGTTGAGGTGTGAAAAGTTATTGGGCTCAAACTTAAAAAAGTTTCTCATCGAGTTTTAAATTTTAGTGAAGTGGACAAACCACCTTTGCATTTTGAATCAAACTTTAATTGTGGCCTTTTCTGGTTACTGTTTTCAGTAAAATTGCTGAGCTCACACTCAAACTTCAGGGAAGGGAGCTGGACTATCTCCCAGGACAAAAAATGACAGCCTTCTGTTTTAGTAAGAAGGTTGATTTGGTTAAGATGTAGAGCTGGATGTCATCTGCATAGCGATGGAAACTGATGTTGAATTTGCAACAATCGACTTGACACTATCGATGTTGAAACTGCTGAGGGGAATCATTTAGATACAACACAAATCAGATCCTTTTAATCTAACCACAGTAACAAAAAAGCAGTCTTGATAAACAAAATAATTTGAACAACCTTGTGATGTTTATTAAAAAAAATTTAAAGCTCTCAGATCAATTCAACAAATGAAAATTCAATAAAGATCAAAATACCTGTGTGAATTAAACATTAATCAACTCAAAGTTAACACAGACAATCGTCTACAGTCAACGTTAAAAAGTTTTTTTAGTCACTTGTCATCAATTGTTTTGAATCCATCACCACAGGTGCACTCCATTTTCCATAAACAAAAATCCATCACCCTCAAAAGAAAAACAAAACTAATCTACACCACTGTCATTGCAAAAGAACCAAAAAGCTTGTGTTAAAATCAAAGGAACGAAAACTCCCCTTTTTGTTTGGGAGAGTCCAGTAAGCATGTTCCTGGCTGTGCAAGGGAGGTACCCACTCATAGCTCCAAATAAATCCACTCTGATAATAAATTTGCCCATCCACACAGTTTGTTAAGTTTACGTTTTTCATCATATCTTCAACATTTACAAACTCAAACTAAGTTTGGCACTTAGCTGCAGACATCATCTGGCACTATTCGTTCATTTTTTCCCACGACGTTCCTTGGACCTCCTGTTCTGCCACACCATATCCCTCTTAAATCATTTATATTCCATTGAAACTAATTACATTTAACATCATATTCAAACATTCCTGAAAGTGGAAAACTGTACTTTTAATAACTCTGTAAACTAACTAAACATTTTTCTTTCATGATTTGACAGCTAATGTTACCATGGACACATACTTTTCATAATGTGGCACTGTCACAAATTTATGGAATATGGTGAAGAGGAAGAAAGTACATGATAAAAAGTGGAGGCCCCAGAACAGAACCCTGGGGAACTCCAGCAGTAACTGGAAATGGCTGGTATTTTAAACAATTTTGAAGTAAGGAACTGAGTGCAGCCAGAAAGATAACGTTTGAACTAGTTCAAGGATGTGGCAAGGATTATGTCTGAGGGTAATCCGTCAAGAGGATCCTGTGAGAGATGGTGTCATCGTTGAAAAGTCCAGAGTCAGATGCCATGAGGAGGCTGTTTCTCTGCAGTGGAAGGGATGGGCACCAGTCTGGAATTGTTTATAGGGAGTAAACCTGAGACAAAACTGCAGATTTAAGGATGTGAGATAGAAAAGGAAAGTTAAAGATAGTACAGGATGCCTCCCTTAGAGGTTTCTTGGGCACATCCGACAAGGAGGAAACACAAGAGTAGATCCAGAGCTTACCTTACAGATCTTGGACTAAGAATGTCTCAGGATCTGTTCCTAGAGGGTCACTCTGCTTAGACCGCTGCACAGCGACCAGTGTTTCCGACTTAGCGACTCTGTTGCCATATTTAGCCACTTTTGGAGACTCTGATGTAAACAAGTGTTGCCGGGGGCCCCTAACCCTTCTGAAAATACTCATGGACACCTCACACAGTTGCAATCAAATCAGGACATGGGGGTGTTTTGAGCCCACTTTGTGACTCCACTTTTTGTCTCTTCTACAGCGTCCGTTCCAGTTAAACTCACAGCATGATTAAGGCAAAGTAGGCTACACAATTTAGCAACTTCTGGTGACTTTTAGGACGGCTAATAGCTTTTTTTTCTTGCTGAGGAATTGGCAACACTGGCCACAACCTGTTTCCATCGGCAGAAGAAAACAGATGTAGGGATATTTATCTTTTCTCATCAGCGTGACGGCAGAATGAGAGTTTCCCTGACCTCTGTAGATACATCAGAGGTAACAGCAAACTGCTGGGGATGTTAATCCAGACAAAAATTTGTATCATCACACAGCCTGCACTGTAACCTTTAGACGCTGAGATGTTCAATAAAAGGACAGTAATAAACCCTGCGACCCACAAACAAAAAAACACCAAGATGGCCGTTATGGTTAGAAACGCCCTTTGCTTCGACTTGTCGATTCCCCCTTTGCCTCCCCTCCTCTCTCCAGGCCTGGAGCGAATCAGAACAAAGAGAACAGACAGGCTGCAAAAGAAAACAACAGCTAACCAGAGGACCATGATGGTTAGAGCTAAGTAAACTGGTAAGTTAGGATAGACCACAGCACTCATAGCCATCCATGCAAAGCACAGAAGCCAAACACATCCAATGGTGATGTTCCTGATCCTGATGCCACGCGCAGTTTTGAGCCCAATGTAGGTGTGTGGGTGAACAACAGCCAGGTAACGCTCTACACTGGTCAGGACGTGGAAAAAAGACTGTCCACTGTACGGGACAGACAAAAAGCAATAGCTCACTTTCATCATCACTTTGAATTCGCTGTAGTAGCCCAACAGTAGAAAAACTGTTGCGAAAACAGCAGACAACTCCATGACAGCCAGGTGGTAGGTGAAGACATCACAATGGCTCGCCGCTGCCAGGGAACCCTGCTGCTTCCATCTCTGATAGGCCAGATAGAGGATGAAGACCGCCAGAGGGACAATGAGAAGAACTTTGATGACATTAACGACAGCATCTATCAACATAACACTTTGTAAGTCAAAGCAGCTGCCAAACATTGAATCATTCCTGGAAGTGTTGGGGGACAAAGAGTAGACTAACATCTCTGGAGGTTGATGATGAAGATCTGACAAAGAAAAAAAAAGAAAAGAAATTCTCCAGTAAAAAAAAAATCTTTCCGAGCTTTCATGAAACAAAAACATTGTAGAAACCATGGCCTAACAAATCCATTTCACTCCTGTTGATGGGTTGGACGTACATTTTTCCTTACGTGCAAAAATGTACATCCAAATACAGAGCAGCTAAGGTTGTAAGAGTTAATTCTGAATTTCTTGATTCAAAAATCAAAGACATAAGTTGTTCTAAATGAAGTTGGTGTTGATGCACCTCAATAAGAATGGAATCTGTCAACCCAATGATGAAATTACAAAAAATGTAAAAACATCAAGTAATTATAAAAAACAAAAACCTGTTCTGCTGTGAATTTCAGGTGACTGTCCTCCTCTGTGGTCTCCAGACTCACTGACTGTTCACCTGTTTCTGATCCAAATATGATGTTAGACTCTTTTTCAGGGTGTGGGTTATATTTAACAAAGGCGTGTGTGGGTGGTAGATGGCAAAGGGAGCTGTTTTGCATGTTGTGCAACAATGCCCTAACACCTTCATCATTTATTCATCCAAAGCAAATTTTCGGTCCGCTTGTTTTTCCAACAAACACGAACTTTGGTCCAAACTTCTGATTGTTTAAACCTCATGTAGGTGTGGGGGTGAACAACAGCCAGGTAACGCTCTGCACAGCCGGATAGAGGATGAACACCTCCTGAGGAACAATAAGAAGAACTTTGGTTCTGGTGACGTTGGAGGTAGTGTTGCTCACTCTGATACCTGCCATGATCAGGCAATCATAGAACCCAAAAAAGGGAAAGGAGGCGTTTGAGTTAGAGGAGTTTGACGACATTTCTGGAGGTTGAAGATGCCTATCTGTCTGTCCGCCAGCTATACCCTAGTCCCTGAGATTGTATGAGAACACAACATAAGACGAGATAAAATGCTGAGCTAAACCAACGACAAAACAAGACAGTGATAACCAAATCAGAAATATCCTAACAGACCTAAGAAATGAAGAAGGGCAAGGGACAGTGCTGTGATAATACGTCACACGGGAAATCATGAACTTTCATGAAACATCCTAGAAAGCCTTCAACACTGATTGTTCAAAGTTATAGCTTGCATGATTTCAACACATGAAATATAAAAGGGGAATTTTCTTAGTTGGACTTCCGCTTGGAGCACAGCAATCTGAGAGCAATAGGAATGTTCTTCTCATTCACCTGGTCAGCAGCGATTTTTTTTGGTGTCTGTCCTCCTCTGTTGTCTCCACACTAACTCCCTGTTTGGGGTTTGGGTTATCACTTTAGTTCATTTGTGATAGGAGCCAGGAGCCACTTTCAAACTTTACCAACTTACAAAAGTTCCAAGCAAACAAAGACTCTCAGCAAGGCAACACACCAAACAAAATCAGACAAAGTTATCTAACCTAGTCAAAAAGGGAAAAACACAGACGAGTTCCCAATTTGTCATGGCATGGCTCAAAGGCTTTGACAAATACAGGAAGTACATGATATAAACGCTTAATTTTAAACATAAGGTTGAATGTTTATTATGTAATTGAATTAATAACTGCAAAAATGGGGTGTAAGTCAGTCCAGTTAGTGGTGTGCGTGTGGATTTGTGTGATAATGAAGTGTGGGGTGTCAGACAAAGCAAAGAGAGACAAAAAGGTGCATGGGTTGGCTGAAATGTATAAAGCAAAATGAGAGAGAGAGAGAGCAGCAGCAGGGCTCTGCTTTAAAGCACCAGCCAGGGCCAAGCCCAGGTGCTCCAATCAGTTCCAATCAGGTATTCTAAGGCAGAAGGAGAGAGGGTAGATTGGACGCAGTTCGACAAAGGAACAGCAGGGCCGTCACGGTTGCACCAGGAGCTGTTTTGCATGTTGTACAAGAACTTTATCAAAACTTCAGTCAATTAATCACAAAAGGCAAATTTTCTGTCAAGTTTCCAGACAACTGAGTGACCTCTCCAAACCTGTTTTGCCAATCTACCCACACATTTGATGACCTTTTGACTGCACTGATAGACTCAAAGTCACTGAGTTTGAGTTCTTTTAAAGGGAACGGGGGAGTCCCAATGTGTCCTCTTGATCATTATATTCAGGTACAAAAACACTCCTGGAGCAAGTTTGCAAAATTCAGTTTATTGGGATTAAAAGTCTTTGTGCAAAAATATTTCAGTGTATCACAAATTTTCCAAACGTTGTAGTAAAAGACACTTTCTAACTATACAACATCCTTCTGTCCTGCAAACGTATAATGAGCGTTCGTATCAACACAGTCGGACAAACCCATGAATAAAGCTCGCTGCTTATCCGTGACCGTAACAAACTGGTAGTTTTCCTTCCCTTTGCAGGTACAGCAGAGGTAACATCAAACTACAGGGCAGACTAAGCAAAGGGGAATCTCTTGTTATCAGACATTTTAGGTCTGGATTCAGAAATGGTGAGATCTGGACTACAAGGGTAACAAGGAGCCCAGCGAACCAAAACCACAACACTCCCAAAATGGCTGTAACAGTGTAAAACGCCCTCTGCTTTGATGGGTCAACTCGCTCCTTGCTTTGCCCTCCTTCCCCAGGTCCAGGTCGAATCAGAGCACAGAGAACGGAGATGCTGCAGAAAGAAATGACGACTAAAAAGAGGACCACGACGGCTAGAGATGGGATGTCCTCTAAGTCAGGGTGCCGCACCCACACTGAGACCACCCATGACAAGCCCAGCAGCCAAACACTACCAATGATGACGTTTCTGATCCGGACCACACGTGCAGATTTTAGACCCATGTATGTGTGAGGGTGAACAACTGCCAGGTATCGCTCCACACAAGTCAGGATGTGGAAGAAGGACTCCCCACAGTGTGGGAGGGAGTAAACACTTCGCCCTACTTTCTCCAGCACTTTCAACTCAGTGTGTTTGCCGCACTGTAACACGATGATCCCAAAAACGCTGAACAGCTCCATCACAGTTACATGGTACGTAAAGACGTCGCAGTGGCTTGCAGTTGACCAGTTCCCTTGCTTCTTCCATCTTTGGTACGCCAGATAGAGGACGATGATGGCAAGAGGGATGATGAAGACGACTTTAGTGATGTAACAGGAAGCAGAGATATATTCACCAAGGAGGACTAAGGAGGAGGAGCGGTTACAGTGTGCTGGATCAAGAGAGGAGTTGTGGGAGGACAAGGAGTTGTACGACATGTCTGATACTTGAAGGTGGAAACCTGATGAAGAAAAGAAGAGTAGAGTGTGGTAAGGTAAGGTAAGGTAAGAAACAATTCTGATCCTCTGTAATCTGAGAGTTTCAGTGAGGTTTTGACTTGGACAGACCACCACCACAGATAAAACTCCAAATGGACCAGAAGAGGTCCAGATGACAGTTAAAACACGGCATCCAATGGAAGACGAACACAGACTGAGGATGCTTTGTGCCCTTGTCTTCAAACAAGGTACAAACCATCAACCTGAAGAATGACTATCGTTTGGACACCTACCTTGAGAACAAAGTCAGGTGTTGGCTGTTCCTCGCTAGCATCTCCAGACTCTACTGTCTTGCGTGTGTCCTCGTGATATTATCCTCTTGTGTTTGGGGTGTGTGTTGCTATTGATGTTTGCGTGTCAGAATATAAGAAGTTAATGAGAGCCGTTTTGCATGTTGATTTATGATAACTCCATCAGTAAATCAGAAAAACAAATTTTTTGTCAGGTTGTTTTTCCAGCCAACACGAACATCTCTTCTTCTGTTTTGTTGGTTCTGATCATTTGAGTTCATTATATTGCTTTTGCGTAACACTTGAGGTTTTAAATTTCCTTGTTAACTGGACAAAGTAACTGCCCTAACAAGTTAAACTGAGTCTGTTGAGCCAGATATTGGTAGAATTCTTCAAAAGTTAGTTTGTGTCCAGGTATTGCTTTGTGTTGTTCTTAACTTCACAAGTAGTCTTGAAATAGTCTCATTTTTATTTTCATTGATTTGTCTTATTTGCCTGTTCATAACCTACAATTTAAAACGAGATTATAAATGCCAGAATTGATCATTTCTAAAGGATAATTCTCAGTATCAGGTCAGATTAACATGAATCCATTTCTGGCATATAGACCAAAAGTCTGTTTGATTATTTTACGCCAACTGGCAAAGTTAGTGGTGAGAAGTGAGTTGACCAAGTGAGAAGTAAGATCTGGGCCCCTATGCACGTCCATTGATGTTACAGAAATGGGACCATTAATGTATGTGGGGGGAAATGTGTGGGCATGTTCAGGAAACTTTCACTCAATTGGTGACATCATCCACTCATGCTGACATGGTACAACCCATAATAAAATCTGAAAAGAGCCCGAAACGTTGTGTTACTTGAAGCTGGTTTATTCACAAAGTTTAACAGATGTTATAAAGATAAATACAACATAAATCATTGAAAAGACTGTGAACATGTTAATACGCCTAGCTTAGCAACATTTGGTCAAGGCCCAATCTTGAGGCAGAACCTAAAACTTTTCAAACTGAACAAACTGTTCATCATTCTAAGATATACATTGGAAAATTATCAATTTTCATTTTTATCAAATGAAGCGCCATATCAAGACTGTTGGACATGCTACATGCTAATGGTAACCAGTGCAACAAAATGCAAGGGGTCTACCTCTAAGCAAGTGTTTTACTTAGTGATCCTAAGTTTGTGGTTTCCTTTTTTACAAAAGAGAAATGACAGTTTTCCTTCCCTCTGTAGATAAAGCAGAGGTAGGACCAGATTGCAGGGCACATCGAACCAGGACACACTTTTTGCCACTTGACATTTTATGTTCTGGCTCAGCAAAGGTGCGGCATCGATTGAGAAGGCAAAAAGGAGCCCTGCAAACCAAAACCACAGCGCTCCCAAAATGACTATAATTGTGAGAAACGCCCTTTTCTTTGATTGGTCAACTCGTTCCTTGCCCTGCCCTCCTTCCCCAGGCCCAGGGCGAATCAGAGCATAGAGAACGTACAGACTGCAGAAAGAAATGACAACCAAAGCGGGAACCATGATGGCTACAATTACTTTGACTGGTATAATAGGAAAGTACAGATACATTCCAGCCAGCCATGCAAAGGACAGCAGCCAAACACAGACGATGATGATGTTTCTGATCCGAACCCCCCGAGCATTCCTTAAACCCATGTAGGTGTGGGGGTGAGCGACAGCCAGGTATCGCTCCATACAGGTCAGCATGTGGAAAAAGGTCTCCCCACTGTAAGGAATTGTGAAAAGGCTTCTGCCCACTCTCTCAGTATGTTTGAACCCAGTATAGAAGCCGCAGAGTAAGAAAGCTATCCCTAAAACACCAAACAGCTCCATCACAGCCAGGTGGAAGGTGAAGACGTCACAGTGGCTCACGGTTGTCCAGCCGCCTTGCTTCCTCCATCTTTGGTATGCTAGATAGAGGATGAGGACAGCAAGCGGGGGGATGAGAATGACTCTGGTGACGTAGACTGGAATACTTAATATGTCACACCTTGCGAAGCTGGTTCCATTATTCAAAGCCAAAACAAAGGAGGAGTTATAGGAGGACGAGGAGTTGGCTGACATTTCTTATATTTGCAGAAAAAGACCTGATGAAAGGAGAAAAAATGGAACTGTAAAAATAAGGGACCGAACTGCCAGTTTGTTAAAACAGTATTTATTTTCCTAGATGTCGGGTCTAAAAGTAAGTATGAACCCAAGAAGCGACTAAAGATTTGTACTATTTAATGTAACATAGCTAAAGACAGGATCAGAGTCTTCTATGCTACAGAAAACGTAGAACTGTTTCAAGCCAATATAAAGAAGATACAACACCCACCTCATAGACGGTCTTTGCTGGTGATTGTCCCTCTCTCAGTTTTCAGACTCTGACGGCTTGCCTCTACAGCCATTATATTATACAGTTGTGTTTGGGGTACGTGTTATTATGAATGTTGGAGTGTCAGACCATCAGGAGGCAGTGAGAGCTGCTTTGCATGTTGTACAACAGATTTATAATAACTCAGACACCGACTCATAAAAAGCAAATTATCTGTCAGCTTGTTTTCCCAGCAAACCCGAACATCTTCCCACACTTCTGTCTGTCCTATCATGATTATATAAGTGTTGCTCTTTACCTTATTTACACTCTCTAAAGTCTGCTGCGTCATTTATAACGTCCTTCGTAATGTGAGGCTAATCCGATGAAAAAATAATGAGACACTTTGAATATACTGTTCGGTACGGAGGCGACTTTATAAAACATGCAGCCAATAAAGATTCTAGAGTCCTTCTTCAAAGTTTTCCTTCTGCAAGTTATTCAGAGCAACACTACAGAATAAAGCCAATCTGGGAACATTCCAGAACAATCATATTTATCTACAAAGACATTCAGGGAGAAATCCAGAATACTGAAGTCACAAACACACCAAACCAAAACACTATTAGACATTATTTAGATCGCCAGTTCGTCCAATCAGAGGCACAGCTCAATTCATGTGACTGCCAGGCACCATATGGCTGTTACTGTGGAGACTCAAAGCTTGCCTCATTTCCAATATGGCCGCGCCAGCCGTTTTGCTTCAAAAATCTGTTTCAGAAACAGACGGGTGACATCGCGGACGCTATGTCCATTAATCATACAGTCTATGCTCCGGATAGAAAGATAACAAAAAGTTTAAAAAATTAAATCAAAAATAATAATATTAATAATAAAAAAAGGACAAGAAAGAGAGAGCTACTGCAACAGGCAGCCACTCAAGTGAGGCTTAACTATAAGAATGGGCTTAAGTCTTTGCTTATAGCAAAAATTTGAATCAGCCCTCAATGACTTACAGGATATGTTGAACCCTGAATGACCTACCTGAGTTATCCTTTGTCGCCTAGGAAAAGCAGGTAAAAGAATGGATTCAGCATAAACTTTTGTGGCCCAGAAAAGAAAGCTGCATTGATGGAGTTGGGTTTAGGCACTAGCCTTCCAAGGGATATGAGTACCTGAACTGGGACACGGCCATTGTGACTTGTAGCTCCACACAGGGGACGCCATGGCAGTCAGGTAGAGTAGGGGAATGTGGAAAGGCAAGAGAGTGTAGCTGCACAGACGCTTTTAGGGTGTTGGAACCACCACAAAACAAGCAAACATGGCGGGACCAAAGTGAGTTGGACAGGATCATTTGCACCCAGTGCCACACAACACATCAAATAAATGCAATATCCTGTGACAAACCTATTCTGAAGAAATATACAGCTGACTTCAAAAACATTACCCAAAGCTAACCATTACACACTGCTATGACAACAGTTTGGTAGGTTCCCTGTTCTCTGTAAATACATCAGGGGTAACAACAAGCAGCTAGGCAGGTCTAAAAATAATACACATGAAATCACCACACAGATGACATCAGGCCCCAGCTGTGTTAAGGTATATAGAAAGGAGGAAAAAATGAGACCCAAAAAACGTAATGACAGAGCTGCCCAAATGGCCATGATAGTATAAAATGCCCTTTGTTTTGTTTGGTCAACCCGGTCCCGATTCTGGCCTGTGTCACCTGGCCCACGATGAAGTAAAACACGGAGGACAGACAAGCTGCAGAAAGAGATGCTCACTAAAGAAAAGACCAGAATGCTATTGGACACAACAGGAAGGAACTGGTAAAAGGGTAGAAATAATGTGGCACTGCTTATGACAGTTAGCAGCCAAACACAACCAATGCTGATGTTCCTGATCCTGACCCCACGCTCATTTTTTAGACCCATGTAGGTGATGGGGTGAACAGCAGCAAGATATCGTTCCGCACAGGTCAGGACGTGAAAGAGGTTCTGGCCGTACCAAGTGATCGTATAAAGGTACTGCCCTGCTTTCACAGCCTGTCTGAACTTGGCGGCAGGGTGCAAGCAGAGCAATACGAACCCCAAGAGCCTGGTGGCCTCCAAAGAAATTGAGTGGTAGGTGATGATGTCTGAGTGACTCTCTGATTCAAAGGAGTGCTTCCGCCTCCATCGTTGAGCGGCTGTACGAACAACAGGGATGAGGAGAGGGAGGACGAGGACGCTTCTGATGATGCCATAAATCGCAGCGATTAAAGTGGTAAGTGTGGCGTTTATGCAATATTCGAACATTGTGTTAACAGAGGAAGTGGAGTTTACTGACATTTCAACTTGATGGAAACCTGAGGATAAGAGGGAAAGATGAAACTGCGCTGAGAAATTTTGTTACCAAAGCAGACAATAAGTACTTCAGAAACTTAACTCAACATGTTTGGATAGCAACAAAAACAATCGAGAATTTTGTTGTCATAAAACTTTAAGCTCTAAATTTGGTTCCAAATCCAACGCGTAATTCTTGTGTTGTTTGTTGAAGAAGTTGTCAGTTTGTGATTGGAGTTTTGGATAAGAAAAAATATATATCCCATAATCATACCAATAATACCTACACTACCTTCTGTCCAGGCAAGTATTAGCTGGACACCTACATCAAATCAACACAAATATGTAACAAAGCAGAAGATGACTAACCTTGTTAGCAGTATAACGTATGTGTTAGTCCTTCTTCGAGTCCTTTGCACTCAGTGACTGCTGCCAACTTCTCTCCTGTCTGAATCTATGATAAAACTTTGGCGTGTGTGGCTTTGGTTTATTTGATTTGTTAATGTTGCGGAGTGGAAAATGTTTGCAGAAGCTGTTTTGCATGTTGAAAAACAAACAAATGTTTTATTTATTTGACATTATTCATCTTCTGAATGTGTTAACCTGCCTCAATATGTGAGACACTCAAAGATATGATAAACACTTTTATCATCCCGGATCATTAAGATGTTATTTGAACGGGGCGATGTTTCTTAAAAAGTTTTAAGATGTGTAAGTCAGACATAGTCAGCTGATATACAACCACCTGTAAGGGAATCCACTGGGCACTTTTTTCAACAATTCTACAACTTTATTTAGCAGAAGCTTTTGTCCAAAGCAATGTACAACACATTTTCATATGTAATAAACTCAAAGGGCATTCAGATGGCACATTTTGATACATTATCATTATGAGGGGTATCCAGAGGGCAATTTTTTGACTATTTACTTACAGATTGCATTTATTGATACATTATTCACCCAAAAGATATCCAGAGGGCAAATTTTAGTATTCTATCAACTGAAAGACCACCCAGATGGATTTTTTTTTAATTAATTATAAACTAGAAGGGTATCCAAAGTGTACTTTGCATCAATCCAGACTGCATTTTAATATTCTATTAACTGAAATGCCATACATGGGCATTTTTTGGGCATATAAAGAATGTAAACTGCCTCCAAAGGGCACTTTTTTTACACATCATCCACTGGGAAGCTGTCCAAAAAGAAAGACAATTTTCCCATGTAATCACCTCAATTAAAAAATATGATTAAAAAAATTACAAAAGGAAAGTCAGTCAAAAAGATATACAGAATAATTTTTCAATAAAATAATCTAATTAAATGTGCACAAGGGGATAATAAAAGAATGTGAAAAAGCAAATTCCAGACAAAACACAGAAAAATTCTGTGAAGATCAAAGGATTGAAAGATGCACTATACCTCAATAGGAGACTAAAACTACAACCTCCTGTATAGTCCAACCTTGAAACAAGCTCATTTCTTTTACATGTTGCCTATTGTTTATCTTAGCTTTAATTATGTAAGCAGAATGAGAGTTTCCCTGCCCTGTGAAGATACAGCACAGGTATGATCAAACCACTGGGCAGGTTGAACACAAACATACATATCAGCAACAGACATTTGGTATCCAGGCTCACACAGTTCGAGCTGTTAACACCATAAGTCACAAGAATCCCACCCAACCACAGCCACAGCACCACCAGTATGGCTGTAATGGTGTAGAATGCCCTCTGCTTTGATTGGTCCACCCGGGCTCCTTCCCCAGGACCAGGACGAATCAGAACACAGAGAACCGAGAGGCAGCAGAAAGACACAGCAACCAAACAGATGGCAAAAGGGCTCAAAAACAGGATGGGACGTTCAAGCTTAAAGTTTATACAGGCTATAAAAGAAGATACAGGAGACAAAACCCAAACACACCCAAGGCTGATGTTCCTGATCCTTACGCCACGTGCATTTCTTAGCCCCCTGTAAACAATGGGGTGAACAACAGCCAGGTATTGTTCCACACAGATCAGGACGTGAATAAAGTTCTCTCCATACCAAGTGACGGAAATGAGACCAAAAGCTGTGAAAGTTATCAGACCGGTAGCAGAGGAGGTCAGAAAGCATATATAAAAACCGAGTGCCAAGACCCAGATCAGCCGAAACGCAGCCACATGGTAGGTGAAGATATCGGCGTGGCTCGCTGTTCTGAAGGAGCGTTGCTGCCTCCATTTTTGCACGGCCAGAAAGATGACCAAGGTGTACATGGGGATGATGGAGGCTGCATCGATCAAAGTTATTGAAAGACCAATCGCAAAAACAAACGTTTGGTTGCACGAAATTGTTGCTGAATCACCAGAGGAACTGTTTAACATAGCTGGAAGAAAAAAGAAAGGGAAACAAAATGAATTGTGGTATAAAGACAATCTCTGAAGATGGTATAAGAAAGAAGATGAATTGAGTACTACAATGGTAGCCATGTCCGCAAATTTACAAGAATATGTCTTAAAGTTTTCTAGAACTTAGTGAAGATGTGAATCTGCTCCCTAAATCCAGGTTTCTGCTTATTTGATACGTCATCTGTAAATCAGTAACTTCTCAATGATCACCTACCTGGTCTGCAGAGTTTGGTGGTGATGGTCCTTCTTGAGTGTCTACAGACTCAGTGGTGACTCTGCGCTTCTTTATGCACCAATTAAACATTCAAACTTATTTGTTTGTGACTGTGGTTGGTTCATGTGTCAGAGTGATGAAGTGAAGCAGGAGCTGTTTTGCATGTTGGATAACATTTCTGATGGCTCATGTCAAACAATGTCCAGAGGTAAATTGCCTGACACATTAGGCCGCCCGCATGCACCTGATAATTCAGAAGACATCACAGCAGAGTTTAAAGATTCATTCACAGTAATTATGACATTTAAAGGGAAAAGAGCAATTCTTGAGCACATGAATACAAAGTTTGGACATTCAAGACAAGATTAGGGTTGGGACCGTGATGGTCCAAGAGGTCTTGTCCAAAGGAGGGATTGTACAGACGCATGAAAGCAGTTCATGTGGCAAACAAAATAGTTTGAACACACTGACTGACATGTTGCCTTACACGTTTTTATGACAACGGAAAGAAAGTCTTTCTGTTCTATGGAGATACAGCAGAGGGGACACCAAACCACTGGGCAGGTTGAACCAGAATGAGAAAATCGCCAAAACACATTGAACCTCAGGTCTGACAGGAAGTTTGGTGTAAAATAAAGTAAAGGAAAAAATAATTCCTTCCAATCACAGCTACAGCACCACAAAAATGGCCCTAATTGTGCAGAACACCCTCTGCTTTGATTGGTTAACTTGGCCTCCTTCATTGGGAACAGGACGAATCAGAACACAGGGATCATAAACAGGATGGAAAGATTCCCGTTTATGTTTTATCCACTGGATAGCTGTCCAAAAAAATAAAGGGCACTTTTTATAGGCTATATAATCAACTCAAATGGAATCCAGATGGTGATTTGCAATGTTTCAACCACTACAGGGAATTCCAACAAGGCACTTCATCTGGATTATTTTTGCACATGAGGAAAGTGGTTGATTGTGATTGGTACGAGTTAACAGATAATGCGAATGCTTTGGCTGAGGGGAATTCCCATTGTGGAGAAATTTAAGATCAGACCCCAGCCAAAGGTTAACACAACGAAAAAAAAAAACTTTTCAGCAGTTTGAAATGTGATAAAAAAGAGACAGAAAGAGAGTCCAAATCAAAATTCCAGAATAATTTATTCATTACACAATCTAAAGGGGATACATGTTTCTAAGAACTGTCTTGGCCAATAAGGAAATGTCAAAGAAGTGCTTATAGCTTTCAAATTTTCAGTTTATTTCCGATATTTTTAGCAGACTCAATTTACAAACTCCTGTATAGTCAGTCCTTGAAACAAACTCATTTGTTAAAATGACGTTCATTGCTTGTCTTAACCTTTATTGTGAAAGCAGAATGAGAGTTTCCCTGCTCTGTGGAGATACAGCACAGGTATGATCAAACCACTGGGCAGGTTGAACAAAAACATACATGTCAACAACAGACATCTGGCATCCAGGCTCACATCCAGTGAGCTATAAAGACCATAAGTCACAAGAATCCCACCCAACCACAGCCACAGCACCACCAGTATGGCTGTAATGGTGTAGAACGCCCTCTGCTTTGATTGGTCAACCCGGGCTCCTTCCCCGGGACCAGGACGAATCAGGACACAGAGAACTGAGATGCAGCAGAAAGACACAGCAACCAAACAAGCAATGAAAGGGCACAAAAACGGGGTGGGATTTCGAGGGTTAAAGTTATAATTAAATATTACACTAAATACAGAAGACAGGAGCCAAACACAACCAATGCTGATGTTCCTGATCCTTACGCCACGCGCATTTCTAAGCCCCCTGTAAACGATGGGGTGAACAACAGCCAGGTATTGTTCCACACAGATCAGGACGTGAATGAAGTTCTCTCCATACCAAGTGACAGAAAAGAGACCATAAGATACCGAACCAATCAGATCAAAAGTTGGGTAATAAGAGCCTAAATAAAAGCCGAGTGCCAAGATCCAGATCAGACGAAAAGCAGCCACATGGTAGCTGAAGATATCCGCGTGGCTCGCTGTTCTAAAGGAGCGTTGCTGCCTCCATTTTTGCATGGCCAGATAGATGACCAAGATGTTGATGGGGATGATGGAGGTTACATCGATCAAAGTTACTGAAAGACCGACTGCAAAAATAAACGTTTGGTTGCACAAAATTGTTGCTGAATCACCAGAGGAACTGTTTGACATAGCTGTTTGAAGGTTTGCACCTGAGGGAAAGGAAAAAGAGAGGGGAATAAATCACTTTTGCTGTACGACAAGTTTACGACAATTTGCCCAAAAATTGTTCTAGAATAAAGTAGAGATTAAAACTACTTTGTCTCATTCCATCATCTGTGAATCAATAACTTATCTCCTACCTGGTCTGCAGAGTTTGGTGGTGATGGTCCTACTTGAGTGTCTACAGATTCAGTGGTGACTCTGCACTGCTTTCTGCTCCAGCTAAACGTTAATAGTCGTTTGTTTGTGACTTTGGTTGGTTCATGAAGTAACACAGGTGCTGTTTTGCATGTTTAATGCAATTTTGATGCCTTATGTCAATTATTCTCAGAAGGCAAATGTCCCTTCACATAAAGTCTCATTAAGCCACCTGCGTGCACCTCACAGCAGAATTTAAGGATCCATTTATATTTATTATGGCATTTGGAGGGAAAAGTACAATTCACATGAATATAGTTTTTGTACATTCAGGAAAAAGAAGGGTTTTGGCCCTTGATGGTCCAAGAGGTATTGTCCACAGGAGCGATTGTATTAATACATAAAAGCAGTCTATGTCTGAATCTCAGTGTCCCACCCTAAACCCTGAACTCTTACAAACTTCAGACTTCACCAGGAAAGTGGTTGAGTACATGAATCTGTAAGCACTCAAAATGGTAAAAGGCATTAATGGGGCTCACCCTAACCTTAGAAATGACTGTTGAACAAGTTTTAATTTGAAATAATTCAATTTTTTACTGATGCACTCCTTCAGTCAAAATCGTTTAACAACAAAATTGACAGAAATATGTAGAAACAAATCTGAAAGTATTAATTAAACTGCACATACAATATTCCTGTGTTTTCAATGGTTTCATGCCGGATCACAATGAACTGTGGGAAATTCCCACATACTAAGTCTGCAAATATGCCCAGAAACCCCTCACAACCTTTACAATTTGACAGTGGGACATAATTACGACAACAAAATGAGAGTTTCCCTGCTCTGTGAAGGAACATTAGAGGGGACACCAAACACCTGGGCAGGTTGAACCAGTATACCCAAATCACCATCAAACATTGGCACATGGCAGTAATGGTGTGGAAAGCCCTCTGATTTGATTGGTCAACCCCGCGTTCTTCTCCTGGACCTGGACAAATCAAAACACAGAGGACTGAGAGACAGCAGAAGGACATGGCAACAAAACAGATGATAAAAGGATCATAAAAAAGGATGGAAACTGCAGGGCTTGTGTACACAGGGACCAAGGAACTACTCATGAAAGTCAGCAGCCAAACACACCCAAGGCTGATGTTCCTGATCCTTACACCACGCAAATTTCTTAGCCCCCCGTAAATGATGGAGTGAACAACAGCCAGGTATTGTTCCACACAGGTCAAGATGTTAAAATAGTTCTGTCCTTACCACGTCATGCAAGAAAGAAAGTCCACTGCGGAAAACAGAACTATAGAGGCCAACACGCCAAGTAAAGCAGCGTGTTTTACACACGTGTTGATCACACTATCAATAATCTTGGGGTGAACCAAAGAGGGTCCCAACTTTGTAAATGTTTCAGTAAAAGGTCTTCGCAAACTCCCTAAAACTGACAGAAAAATGAATATTGAAGGAAAATGTGCTTGTTTAAATTGAACTCTTTCCACTGTTGATACGGACCATATAGAACGTGTGTTCATCAGGGCGCTTTCTTGAGTGTCTACAGACTCAGTGGTGACTCTGCACTGTTTATGCACCACCTAAACATGAATACTTGTGCGTTTGTAACTGTGGTTTGTTCATGTGTCAGAGTAAAAAGATGAAGCAGGTGCTGTTTTGCATGTTGGGTAACATTTTTGATGGCTCATGTCAAACAATCTCAGGTGGAACATTAACATCAGATTAGCAACCTGTTTGCACCTGTGATTAAAGAAGACAATTCAGACATTGAAGGGTCCATTCAAAATTTATTATGACATTTGTAGGGAAGGAGCAATTCTTAAGCACATGGAATTTGATTTGGAACAGTCAAGACAAAATTAGGGTTTTGGTCCTGGTCCAATGGCTAATCCATTGCTGGACCAAAGAGAATTGTCCAATATAGGGATTAGATAAATGTATGACAGCATTCCATTTGGAGAGCAGAATAGCCTAACCACACAGGCTGATTTGTTACCTTACACATTATGATGACAACAGAAAGAGAGTTTTCCTGCTCTTTGAAGATACAGCAGAGGTAACACCAAACCACTGGGCAGACTGAACCAGCATGACAAATAAATCATCAGACGTTTAACTTCAAGTTTTACAGGGAGTGTGTCATAAAAGACGTAGGAAACAGTAATCCCACCCAACCAAAGAACCAGCACAATAAATATGGCTATAATGGTGTAAAACGCCCTCTTCTTTGTTTGGTCAACCCGACCTCCTTCACCTGGACCAGGACGGATCAGAACACAAAGAACCGAGAGGCAGCAGTAAGACACAGCAACCAAACAGACAGAAAAAGGGATCATAAACAGGATGGGAACCTGAGCTTCACTGTACACAGAGATCAAGGAGCTACTCATTAAAGTCAGCAGCCAAACACACCCAAGGCTGATGTTCCTGATCCTTACGCCACGTGAATTTCTGAGCCCCCTGTAAACGATGGGGTGAACAACAGCCAGGTATTGTTCCACACAGATCAAGACATGAATAAAGTTCTCTCCATAGAAATTCATGCATATCAGAAAGTACCCTACTGAACGCAGAATTCTGGAAACGAACACAAAGCATAAAGTTAAGCCTGAGGCCAACACACCAATCAAAGCAAAGGCAGCCAGATGGTAGGTAAAGACGTCCGAGTGGATTGCTGTTGTGAAGGAGCGTTGCTGCTTCCATTTTTGCACAGCCAGATAAAGGATGAAGGTGTGGAGAGGGAAAAAAAGAGCAATCCTGGTTAAACTGAAAGCAATACCAACTGCAGAACTAATTGTAGAGGAAGCACAGCTGTACGCTTCTGGGTTATAAGAGGAGTTGTTTGACATGTCAGCTGTTTGCAGGTGGAGATCTGAGGAAAGAACAGATGAAGGACAAGGCACTGCAATTAAAAAAAAAAAAAAACATTCATAGGTTTTCATTTTGATTAGAAAAAGGTTAATTCATTTAACTGATGGCAGTATTCACCTACCTGGTCTGCAGAGTTCAGCAGTGATGGTCCTTCTTGAGTGTCTACAGACTCAGTGGTGACTCTGCGCTTCTTTCTGCACAACCTAATCATTAATACTTATGTGTTTGTGACTGTGGTTTGTTCATGTGTCAGAGTGATGAAGTGAAGCAGGAGCTGTTTTGCATGTTGGATAACACTACTGAGACCTCAAGTCAATCAATCCTTGAAGGCAAATCTCCCTTCACATTAATGTCTTAGTTTGGTAGCAAAATATTAATGTTACAGGAATCAGATGTTAGTTTAGTTTGTCTCGAGAAGACACTTGAAGGAGGTCATAAGGTTGTGCACATTAAACAAGGCATTCCGGTCAGTCCAACCTGAAAAAACAATATGATCTGAAAAATGGCTTCTGGGAATGTTCGAGAGCTAGTGTTTCCAGAAACCGTCAGGGAATCGGGCAAGATATGCGCCGGCTTGTTCCATCGAAGATAAGCGTTTACAGGAAGTCTCCCTCTATGAGAAATCACCCACGGTTTGGCCATGGTGCAACAGGGCTGGAGACAGAGAAACAATGACATTACCGAGGGTCTATAAAGAGTTGATGAAACTTAGATCTGGGTCCGAGAACTTGGTTGTGTTCTCCTGGTCATCATTGTCTCTGTGTTTGCATCTGGGAAATCCACAATATTAGTAGCCACCTGGACAGACCTGTGATTTAAGAGGACATCAAAGCAGTGTTTAAGTGTCCAGTCACGTTTATTATGACATTTGAAGGGAAAAGAACATGAGTTTCAAGAGGATACCGTCCTTCACCAGTGTTTTGAGGACTAGTTCCCAACACTCCAAGAAGGCTTATCAGCGACGTCTGGTGTCCCAAGATGTTTTTCTTAAGATACTGGATACGATATTGTTTCATTTAGATGTTAATCAACAGCCGACCTTTTCATTCATTTTCCCCACCCACTGTGATATTGGATGCACTATATATTGAAATTTTATACTATAATGAACGACAGTCTGTCTTGTTCTATTTTTTTTTTAAATTTTTATTATTATTATAGTTTTGTTAGAATTTTCAAATAAAAATGTTCTTCATGTTAAAAACAAGATTTTGTCATTAAAAAAGCCTCTTTTTCCAAAAATTCCATCTTGGAAATAAAAAAGGTTATCTTATAAACAGGATTGTCTTATATTCAGATCAATACACTATATATATATATATATATAAATATATATATATATATATATATATATATATATATATATATATATATATATACTATATATATATATACTATATATATACGCATATATATTTTTGTATATATATATATATATATATATATATAGAGAGAGAGAGAGAGAGAGAGAGAGAGATACACACACACAAATAATGATGACCAACTTTCTAAGAAAACATAAACACAAACTCGTTTCACTAAATGCACGGCATGTTTGAACTCATTTCAGAAACAAGACTTTAATAGAATTCCATAATAAAAACTGTGAATTGACCAAATGTATTAAACAACTATGCAAGTGATGTATTTTCACCCTTATCATACTTAAAATATTGAATCTTAAATTGAATGCTTAGTTTACAATTAAAAATATGACAATGCACACGTTGAACGCGAGGTGGTCAGAGCAAAAATGGCTATGTATTTATAAGAAATTTTCTATGTATTTACAATGGGGTGAAAAACAGCCAGGCATTGCCCCACACAGGTCAGGACTTGAATGTAGCTCTCTCCGTACACAGACATGTTAAAGAGAACAGACAACCATGAAGGAAGCCTTTGGGAACCTTCAGCAGTGCATAAATGTAAACCCGTAGCCAACATGCCAAGTAATGTAAAAGCAGCCACATGGTAGGTGAAGATATCCGAGTGGCTCAATGTTGTGAAGGAGTGTTGCTGCTTCCATTTTTTCACAGCCAGATAGAGGATGAAGGTGAAGAAAGGAACAAGAAGAGACATTTTTGTGAAATTGAAAGCCATACCAACTGCAGGTGCACACGGGCACCGCGTTAGTGACACATTTCATCAGAGTCAGAATCAGAGTAATACAATCTCAGGTGGAACATCAACATCACAATAATGACATTATTATTATTATTATTATGACATTTGGAAGGAAGGAGAAATTCTTACGCACATGAAATTCAATTTGGATCAGTCAAGACAAAATTAGGGTTTTGGTCCTGGTCCAATGGCTAATCCATTGCTAGACCAAAAGGAATTATCTAAATTGGGATCAGGTAGAAAATCAGTTTGAACACACAGGCTGACATGTTACTTTACACATTATGATGACAACACAAAGAGAGTTTTCCTGCTCTTTGAAGATACAGCAGAGGGGACACCAAACCACTGGGCAGACTGAACCAGAATGGCAAAACAATCATCAGACATTTAACTTCAAGTTTTACAGGGAGTGTGTCATAAAAGACGTAGGAAACAGTAATCCCACCCAACCACAGAACCAGCACCACAAATATGGCTGTAATGGTGTAGAACGCCCTCTTCTTTGTTTGGTCAACCCGGCCACCTTCACCTGGACCAGGACGGACCAGAACACAGAGGACCGAGAGGCAGCAGAAAGACACAACAACCAAACAAACGGAAAAAGGGATCATAAAAGGGATGGGATCCTCAGGGTCACTGTACACAAAGATCAAGGAGCTACTCATTAAAGTCAGCAGCCAAACACACCCAAGGCTGATGTTCCTGATCCTTACGCCACGCGAACTTCTGAGCCCCCTGTAAACAATGGGATGAACAACAGCCAGGTACTGTTCCACACAGGTCAGGACATGAATAAAGTTCTCTCCATAGCAATTCATGCATAAAAGAAAGTACCCTGGTAAAAACAGAATTCTGGAAATGAACACAGCGCATAAAGTTAAGCCTGAGGCCAACACACCAATCAAAGCAAAGGCAGCCATATGGTAGGTAAAGACGTCCGAGTGGCTCGCTGTTGTGACGGAGCGTTGCTGCTTCCATTTTTGCACAGCCAGATAGAGGATGAAGGTGTAGAGAGGGACAAGAAGAGCTATCTTGGTAAAATTGTAAGCAATACCAAATGCAGAACTAATTGTAGAGGAAGCACAGCTGTATGCTTCTGGGTTATAAGAGGAGTTGTTTGACATGTCCGCTGTTTGCAGGTGGAGATCTGAGGAAAGAACAGATGGAGAACAAGGCACTGCAATTAAAAACAAAAAAAACATTCATCGGTTTTCATTTTGATTAGAAAAAGGTTCATTCGTTCGTGGCAGTGTTCACCTACCTGATCTGCAGAGTTCAGCGGTGATGGTCCTTCTTGAGTGTCTACAGACTCAGTGGTGACTCTGCGCTTCTTTCTGCTCTAACTAAACAGCATCACTCATGTGTTTGTGACTGTGGTTTGTTCATGTCTTAGAGTGATGAAGTGAAGCAGGAGCTGTTTTGCATGTTGGATAACACTACTGACATCTCATGTTAATCAATACCTTTAGGCAAATTTCCCTTCAGATTGATGTCTTAGTAGCCACCTGGACGGACCTGTGATGTAACATAATTACTTATTTTATGTATTTATTTATTGATCATAACTCCTCAAAATAGAAAAATACAACTTTAAGGAGTCACTGAATGTTGCTCCAAAGTGCCCATAATTTAATGTGAAATTGATTTTTATATAGATTATTTTTAAGGGGCATTACATATCACTAAGTCTACCTATTTCGGCTATAATTGGTTATATTGACCCCTTATACTGAAAAGTTCTGAATTTTTTCAATCTAGCAGTCAAAATGACCACTCGTGTCGGTTCTAGCAGTGCTGAAATTCTGGTGCTTCAAGTATTGAAGAGATATCAAAGCATAATTTAAGGATCCAAACGTCTTTATTGTAATGTTTGATGGTAAAGGAACAATTCTTGGGTACATGAATACAAATTTTGGACATTCAGGACAAGATTTGGGTTGGGTCCTTGCTGGTCCAAGAGGAATTGTCCAACGCAAGGATTTTACAAATGCATGAAAGTGGGCAATGTGGAGAGCAAAATAGTTTGAACACACTAGATGACATGTTACCTTACCCATTATGATGACAACAGAAAGAGCGTTTTCCTGCTCTGTGTAGATACAGCACAGGTAACACCAAACCACTGGGCAGGTTGAACCAGAATGACAAAAGCACCAACAAACATTGAACCTCAGATGTAATATTAAGTGAGGTGTAAAGAACATAGGAAACAGTAATCCCACCCAACCACAGAACCAGCACCACAAATATGGCTGTAATGGTGTAGAACGCCCTCTTCTTTGTTTGGTCAACCCGGCCTCCACCTCCAGGACCAGGAAGAATCAGAACACGGAGAACTGAGATGCAGCAGAAAGACACAGCAACCAAACAGATAGCAAAAGGGCTCATAAACAGGATGGGAACCAGAGGGTCAGTGTACATAATAACAGTGGTCGCACTCACAAAAGTCAGCAGCCAAACACACCCAAGGCTGATGTTCCTGATCCTTACGCCACGTGCATTTCTTAGCCCCCTGTAAACGATGGGGTGAACGACAGCCAGGTATTGTTCCACACAGGTCAGCACTTGAATGTAGCTCTCTCCGAACCAAGACACATTAAAAAAAAAGTATGACACATTGCGAGCTACCGCACTGCAAAAAAAAAGTCCTGAAGCCAATCCCAAGAAAACCATAAAAGCAGCCAGATGGTAGGTGAAGACATCCGAGTGGCTTGTGGTTGTGAAGGAGCGTTGCTGCTTCCATTTTTGCACACCCAGATAGAGGATGAAGGTGTTGAGAGGGACAAGAAGAGCCATCTTGGTGAAAGGGTAAGTAACACCAACTACATAACCAACCTCGGAGGTACTGCACTCAAACGCTACTGGCCCAGAAGACGAAATGTTTGACATGTCGGCTTTTTGCAGGTTGAGATCTGAGGAAATGAACCAATGAAGGACAAGGAAATTGTTTGTAAAAAAAAGAAAAAAAAAACTGGAGTTTCCCCGTATTTGTAGACTTACAAAATCTACCCTCTAAATCAAGGTTCGGCTTGTCTCAGTACATTATCTTTAAATCAATGCCTTCTAAATGATCACCCACCTGGTCAGCAGTGGTGATCCTTCTCGAGTGTCGACAGACTCAGTGATGACTAAACATTACTACACGTTTTTGTGACTGTGGTTTATTCATGTGTCAAAGTGATGAAGTGAAGCAGGAGCTGTTTTGAATGTTGGATAACATTTCTTACAGCTCATGGCAAACAATCTCAGGAGGCAAATTTAACTCGCCACCTGCATGCACTTGTGTCTTTTTAAAGACACAAGCCATCAAACCCAACCAGAACCAAAGAGTCCCATCACATTTGTTTGCATTAAGCTAAATATCATGATCAGGAAGTAAATGTCTCCATAGTTTATTAGTTATCTTAGACAGGGACAGTGTCACTGCAAACCACCCCTCTCTCACCAGTGCTCATCTCTTCTGTGTATTTCGGGTGCAGAACATCAGTTTTCCTGCCCTCTGAAGGTACAGCAGAGGTAACACCAAACTACTGGGCAGATTTAACCACATTGCACCCGTAATGACCACGCAAAGAACATCTGGGCTCAACAATGATGAGCTTCTTAGAGAGTACGACACAATGACCCCCAGAAACCACAGCCAAATAGCTCCAGTTACAGCCAAGATGGTGAAGAACGCCCTTTGCTTCACCTGATCAGCCTGTGCCTTATTCCTCCTCTCTTCCCCAGGCCCAGGCCGGTTTAGGACACAGAGAACAGACAAGCTAAAGAAAGACAGAACAACCGCAGAGATGAGCAAAGGGCAGAGGACGGAGATTGGGACACTATTCAACGGTTGAAATCTTATCACAATGCACAAAACAACACAAAGCAGCCAAGCACAAACGATGCTGATGTTCCTGATCCTGACCCCTCGTCCATTTTTCTCCAACCTGTAGGTAATGGGGTGAACGATAGCCAGGTATCTCTCCGCGCAGGTCAGGACGTGAAAGATGTCCTCTCCATACCAAGTCATGGCGAACATAGTGCGCGCCACTTTGCTCATCTCTGACTTCTTCCCTTTGAAGACATCGTAATAAAAACAGACTAAACCCAAGACCCAGATCAGCTCCAAGGTAGCAACATGGTAGGTGAAGATGTCAGAGTGGCTTTCTGTTGCAAAGGGGCGCTTCTCCCTCCATCGCTGGGCACCCAGACAGAGGATGAAGATCGACAGGGGAAGAAGCAAGAGGGCCCTGGTGATGTGGACGGAAGTGCCGATGGACAAATTGAGTGTTGATAATTCACAAACCACTTGCTCTGAACTCAGTGAGGAGTTGGTGGGGGTGGAGAAGTTGACTGACATAGTGACTGTTTGAAGGAGGAAACCTAAGGAGGAGAAGAACAAGAACAACACAGATGATCTCTGTGGGCAACGGCACAATGGAACTAATCCAGGTTAATTAGGTACTATTAATGATCACTAGATCCAACATTTTTGAGTTATGTCAGTGGGGTCTTTTAATGATACGTCCCGGTTAAAGATGCCCCATTTCAGTTTCAACTTTGTCCTTGCACAAATACGAGGTAAAGCGTAAACAAAGAAAACGGCAACACTGAGCGGACAAATTCAAATGGCTCTCTAAGCCTGATCCAGGCAACCAGGGCACTACATGTAATTGCAGTAAACGCTACAATCCAAAGCAAGAACACCTTGTTTTGAGGTGAAGTTCATAAATTCTGACCTTGAGGTGACTAGTCTGCAGAAATGGACGACCAACCAGATTGAGTTCTGTATCCAAATGACCTGCAATTGATCCAGGTTTTAAGTTAAAGGTAAGTTTCTGATCACTGAATTCCCATATTGTCACAATGCTCTGTTTGGTAATTGGCAATAACATGAATTATTATCAGTTTGACAAAAAATGGAAGTAAAAATATAAGTTTTACCTGTTTATGGCATGAAACAGGAGCACAGGATCCACAACAACAGCAATTCCCATTGAGAGGCGTGAAAACAACTGACCTTCATTTCACAATGATGCAATCAAGAGTTGAGATATTTCATTATTAAACAAATCGACTGAGCCTTTGCAGTAAAAGTCACTGGATTACCATTACAGATCAATCTGAACCAAAGTGTTTAACCAAATCTACAGCCAAGTCAAGTTCCAGTTCCTTTAAAAGCTTTGAAGGTGTAAATTAAGACCCACTGGTCAGGAGTGTACAGTGGTGATCGTCCTTCTCCAGAGCCACTGGACCCAATGTGAGCACTTCACTGGTTCCTTGACCACACACAAATCATATTAGTGTGGAAAAACATTGTTAATGTTTTTTTTAATGATAAAAGCATGAGTAGCTTTGCCTGTTGTTTACTATGTTTATGGCAGCTCTGGTCAAACAAATCACAGGAGGCAAATTTCCCTTCGACAGTCAGCCGGCTCATGCTTGTAACAACAGGTCATAAATTCTGAACATTGGACTTTTCAAATTTTCCAACAAATGAAAAGGACAAATAAAGACAAGCAGGCTTTATGTGTTCAGACTCATCCATAAAAACATAAATATTATATAGTTTAGAGACTAAAAGAAATAAAACTGAAGGTGATTCAGCTGTTTCTTTTACGGCACCATGTTTTGAATTCATTCATCTTGTCCGTCAGAGTCGATGTGTGAACCAGGAATGAACCTGCTGCTTATGCAAAAATCAGTAGCTGTGTGTGCTCACTGTCTATTTGTGTGCAGGCTCATGTTGGTTAAAGCTGCAAGTGGTGGTCTGAAACTTGACAAAAACTTTATAAGATAAAGACATCGTGGACTTTCAGAAGACGTCTTCATGTAACTGAACAATGTGTCAAAGAATCTGCACGACAAATAAACACAAAGTGATGGATGTAGATGTTATACATGTATGACTCTGATGGAGACAAAAACAAAGTGTTAAGGGTGTCTTGGAATCAATGCACCAATGATTTTATTCCTTTTTGTATGAACACAACATAGGTTCTCATAACATAGATACACAGTCTACTGTACATGTCTACCAATGCTCATCTTGTATGAATTTCGGGAGCAACCATAGGCTGTATATAGAATGGACAGCATGGCTCAGCCTTTTACCATTGTACGGTTTTGAAGCCAAGAAACCTCCGTCACGGGAGCTGCCATTGGCCGCCACTGTAAAGACGAGGAACTCTGGGAAAATCTGAGTGGAAGCAGGTGACAAAAATATTTGGGTTTTTTTCTTTCAACAGTCTAATCGCTTCTTAACTCTCCTTCCTGGTGTATTTCATTATTCCTGAAAAAAACTGCACAAGAACAGCAGCTGTCAATCATCGTTAAATGAGAGGTGAAACCCCATTTTTAACCTCTAATGACTAATGAAAAAGAAAGATTTCAGAAAAAAAGAGGACTTGAACAGAATGCAGCCCAATAATATCTAAATATCACCACAACATATGGATGTGAGAAACATTTCTATGAGGTGTAATAATTTCTTAAAGTTTGACCACAGCCCATCTGGAATGAATAGAGAGGCCGAGTTTTTGACTTGTACTGCAGCCAGCCACCAGGGGGAGCAGTTTTTGTGGCGACTTCAGTCTGCAGCCAAGTGAGATGGCGTCCATTTTTTTTTTTTTGCAGTCTGTGGGAGCAACACATCAGTTTCCCTGCCCTCTGCAGGTATAACAGAGGTAACACCAAACTAGTGGGAAGATTTGTCCACATCATTCACATCAGTGCCACACAACGGATATCAGGGCTCAAGATTGATGAGGTTTTTTAATAGCACTTGGGAAATTTTTGAAAACAACATAAAATTGTATTAGTTTGCTAATCAGTTTGGCTTCAACTGCATCCTTTGGCGCACTGAGTCGCTTTTAGCTCTGTAATGTCTGACTCTTTGTATGGTTTGGTTTTATTTTAGTCTCTTTGAAGCTTGAAAAAAAGGTTTAACGACTGATCAATGTGCTATTAATCCAATGTCATTCCAACACAGACCTCAAGTTGACGCATTGCTGTGTCTAGCGCATGGTACTTTTCCTGCTCGTTGCAGGTACAGCAGAGGTAGTACCAGACTGCTTGGTATGGCGAACCAAAATACGCACCATGAAATTAAACACTGAGAAACTGGGTTTGGGTCAAAGCAAATATTAAGCAAAGTGGAAACCAAACTGCTCAGAAACTTCAACATTAGAGCTCCCATTATAGCCACGACAGTCCGAACAACCCTGCGCTTGGATTGGTCAACACGCCCCCTTATGCAGCCCGTTCCCCCTGGCATCGTACGAAGCAGGGTGCAGAGAACAGAAATGCTGCAAAAACAGATGACGATCAAGGAGACGAGCAGGAACATGAGTTTTAAAAGTACGGATGGATCAAGAATGCCCCCAATAGTTTGGGTGGCAAGGCTAATCAGCCAAACACATCCAATGCTGACATTTCTGATCCTGACCCCCCCTGACACTTTCAGCCCTCTGTAGGTGACAGGGTGAACAACAGCCAGGTAGCGTTCTGCACAGGTAAGCACATGAAATAAAACCTGTGCAGGTGAGATAACGGACCATAAGCTAATCCCCACTTCCAGAAGAACTGTATGGCTAGTGTATATGCCGTAACAGTAGAAGCAAGACCCCAGAGTAGAAAAGATCTCTATGGCAGCCATGTTGTAGGTGATGATGTCAGAATGGCTTGTGATTTCTGATGTGGCGCCAGCGCGTTGTTTCCTCCATCGTTGGAAGCCAGTGAACAAGACAAAGATGAAGAGGGGAAGGAGGAGGATATAACCAGCAAAGGAGACTGTAAAGGATGATAAGCAGGCTGGGAAATTCTGCCAAAAATAGGAGGAGAAGTCGGAGGATGAATTTACAGACATGTCTCTTTGTCAGGATGACTGGAAAGAGAAGAAAAATATGGCAGACTGTAAATAACCTGACATGCTTTAAAAAAGCCGCATCAGACTTATCAGCTATCATGAGCATGTCACAACACAACACAATCTGTTCAAACATGACCATCTGGTCTAGTTGTGTCAGATTTCACTTTACAAATCTTTGGGTTGCCAGAAAAAAAATCTTTCTTGTATTTTCAAAGGTTTTAAGTTCAAATAAAAAAAAATGGAAGTTACAAAATAACTTGTTTCCACTTAAACACAGCTGCAAAAACTGAAACTGCATTGTGTTGTCTTGGGACCATACACCACTGTGGGTTCCGTAACTTTGAGTCAAGACCCTTGCAGACCATCCATCACATTAAATAAACTTGTTCTACCAGAATCAATAAGACACTTAAGGACAACTAATGATGCATCTCTAATCCCGCTGAGTTTCTCTTGTTATATTTAAAAAATCAAAGTGTTTGAATAATGGGAAGAAGAATGAATCACACCCACCTTGTCTGTAGTTGTTGTTTCAGATCCACTTTTCCTGACTCAGTGGCTGACTGCTGTCCACTGCCAAATGATCCAATGCAACCATGCCTGTACATCAGTGGGCCATGCAAAGCTTGTTATGATGACAGACACTTTGGTGCAGTTTTTGCATATTGCATATTAGTTAGGTGTTTCACGTTCCCTGATGGCTTTATTTTCATATGTCCACTCCACGTATTTTAAACCGCTGATGTTTTTCTTATGTTCATTCGCACCTGTACTGGCCAAAATGCCAGTCCAACTCCTTTCCATCATGGCACCAGGTCAGATAGGTTTCTCTTCAAGTCAGTGTGACAACTCACACTTGATCCAGTCTGTTGCGATACATCAGTTTACAAAAAGCAGATTGAGTGGGACAGGAAGTCGTGCACGGAAACCACCCAAAAATACAACCCATTGACTTACAGAATAAATAGAACTGCGTCAAAACTGAATGGTGTTTATCTTGAGTACAACAAGAGACCTTCTGTTCTTCTCTTTGCGTAAATGTGGCATGAATGGAGGAATGTGAACAGTAATGTAAAAGCACATGATGGGGTTGAAGGGGTTGATATGTTCAAAAACACTGAAGCACAGCCTACAATGCTCCCCAACCCTGTGTTATGTTATAACTGTGTCAGCCATCTGCGAACTTGTGACAGCTAATGACACAAATGACTGACTGTTATTTGCATGGCCGTGATCTGCTCCTTTATGCTTTTTGAAAATAGGTTTTGCATTTGGGTTTTTTTTCTGTCTCCATGCTTTGGTATGGAAATATCAGAGGAAAGTTGTGGTCAGCTTAAAAGGAGTCATATAAAACCAGTGCTTGTGTTTAATTCCTTTCTTTATTGATATTTGTATACAGAATAAGACAAATAGGAGATACAAGAAATACAAGGATCAGCATGATCAGCAACAGCAAGTGAGAAAATGACTCTTATACAAATAAAAAATAGCAAATAACAAATCATAGTAATACCACTACCAATAATAATAATAACTAATAATAAAGATGATAACACACAGGTTTCAGGTACACAATGTGTGGGCACATTAAGAAATATTCTCTAAAAGAAAATGTCAAGCCTATATCAATCATTTTATGTAACAGGCAAAAGAGGTTAAACAGTCTCAAATAAGTCAGAAAACTGAAAGCAACCACCCCCTAAAACCTGGACACTGGAGAGCAGTTCTAAAACATATGGACAAAAGTAAGAGTGGCCTTCTTCAAACAAGAGAAGGAGTGTTCCAGATTCCTGTAAACATTGTTCTTGGTCAGGGATATGGTCCTTCAAAAGATGGGTCTAGGTCAGGTAAGTCAGACCTTTATATCCCAATCAAAAAGAAACAAACAAAAAAAACAGTTATAGGTCAAGGATAACTACCTTCCATCACCACCATAAGCTAGGTCTAGGTCTATGGGTCCAATATACCCTAATCAAAAGTTGGTTCTAGATCAGGGATGTCAGAGCTCAATATTCTAGTCATCAGCTGAGTCTAAGTTAGGCATATCAGCCCTTTATATCCCAATCATCAAATGGTTCTAGGTCAAGGGTATAGGTCCTCCATCTCACCGTCAAAAGTTGAGTCTAGGTCAGGGAAATCACCCCTCCAAATCCCTGTCATAAACAGGATCTAGGACAGGGGTGAGGATCCTCTATCCCTCAATCAAAAGATAGGTTAAAGTTAGGAATATTTGACCTTTTTATCCCAATCAAAAAATGGGTCCAGGTCATAAATATTGGCCCTCCATGTCCCATTGTCCAGACAGATGATAGTTAGGGACATAGGTCTGCTACATCCCTGTCAAGATTTGATTCAAGGTCATGGACATCAGCCCCCCATATACGATTCATAAATTTGGTCAAGGTCAGGGATATGGGTCTTCTATACTTAATCAAAAGACGGGTCTAGGTTTGATATGTTGGACCTCCATATTCTGATCAAAAGCTGGATGTAGGTTTATCCGACTGTGATAAGCTTGAGCAATTCATACACCGGAAGGCAGTATTTAATTCTGGAAGGAAATAAGGTCCAACCAAGCTTCCCTCCAGGGCCCCCATTGTATGCTAGAATCAGACTCTAGCTACATTAACAATGGTCAAAGTACGAATGCCCAGCTGTAACATTACAGGTCAGAGTTATTCAAACCTGAGAACTCTTTTTTTAATGGGTTTGTTAATGCCGAATGTGTTCATTCATCTGAATAAATTAATAAATAAATGAATAAATAGATAAATAAATAAGAATCATGGACCAGAACCAGTGTTGGTTTTACAGCTTGTTAGTTTTCCTACTCTGTGTAAAAACAGCAGAGGGAGCACTAGACTGCCAGGCACAGCGAACCAGGATAAAGACCACACCATAACACATCTATCAGCTGATTTTGACAACGGTTTAACTAGCAGTATACTGTAAACCATTGTGGTCAAGACTCTTATCATCAAAGTCACCATTATAATCATGATGGTCTGAAACGCTCTTTTCTTAGATTGGTCAACTCGACCCCTGTTCCTACTCACATCCCCCGGTCCAGGATGAATCAGAACATACAGAACAGAAAGGCTGCAGAAGCAGATGACAATAAAAGACGAGAGCATGAAAATGATATCTAGGATATCCTCGAGTGGGTGATTGACTAAACCCAGGGCTCCAAGGGAAATCAGCCAAACACATCCGATGCTGATGTTTCTGATCCTGACCCCACCTGACTGTCTCAATTTAAGGTAAGTGACAGGGTGGACAACAGCCAGATATCGATCGACACAGGTGAGGATGTGAAACAGATACTCTGCTGGCGTGACAAAGGCAAATAGGTACGACCCCACTGCATAAGTTGTCAGATTACCAAAAAAAGCACAAAGATAGAAGAAAAAGGCCAAGATGCTGACCATCTCCATGGCAACCATGTTGTAGGTGAAGACGTCAGAGTGGCTCGATGTTGCTGATGTGGAACCAGAGCGCTGTTTCCTCCATCGTTGGAAGCCCAGGTACAAGACGAAGACGAACAGAGGGATGAGAAGGATGTAGCAGATGAAGAGGCCAATAAAGATAAAAGCACACTTCTGGTTATGTTTCCAAAAATCCAGTTCACTGAAGGAAGATGAATTCCCTGACATGTCTCTTTGGATGACTGTGGAGACATAAGAACAGAGAGGGGGACAGTGTCAATAAAAACTAGAGAATCAGTGAAAATCACCTCAACCTGTATTTATCCCCCTCTTCCTGAAACCCTTACTGATCCCATTGTTTCATGACCTGACTCATTTTTCTTCTCTTTACATTATTTAAACTGTGGTTTTTCTGTCCTGAAAGAATACAAATTGCAAGTGAAATGCAGTGAACCAAAACTTATCAGGTAAATATAACAGTATTACAAACAGTATTCAGCAATACAACAAATATAAAGGGTACTTATTGATTACTTCTTACCATTTGCTCTTTCTGCATTAGTTGTCACATCCACCTTGACAGCAGTAGGTGTCTCTACTGGTCCCTCTCCCGAGTCTCCAACACCACTGATTGCATTCACCGCAATGTGATCCTAATATTCAAGCACTGGGCGTGACTGTTACCAAGTGGTGGCAGTCACTGGGAGTCTGTTTTGACAGTCTCTTAATCAGCCTTTAATAGCATATTTTACCTGCTCACAGATGGACTGCCCATCTGAGATTTGCAAGACTTTCCATAGTCTGAGTAAACACTGGTAGATTTTTGATGTGCTGTATGAAATAATAAATGACAGTGAGCCTGACCCAGCAAAGCACATTACATCTGTTTTACATTTTTAAATTTCTTTCTCTTGACATTACGTTACATGACTTGATGAACTGTATCAACTTATGCACATGCAATGTATCTCCTGTTAGAAGGAGGTACAAAGAGGCAGTTTTAAGGGAAAAGGGTTGGCAGCATGACCTAAAAATCATACCACTTAAATTTAATTATTTTATTTTTCTTGGATAAACTTGTTTTATCTCCTGTTATTACAAATTAAATTAGAGCAACAATTCTTAAGAGAGACAAACCTTTTTTTGTGATCACATTCATTTATTGATAATTCTGTAGAGCTAAATACATATAGGAGAAACAAGTGGAAAAAAATGGTTGAAACAGACAGCAAAAGCAATTAACAAAATGAACTTTATACATGAAAAATAATGTGAAATAACAAGTGGATTAAATCAAGAAATAGTTAAAAGGTCAAAGTCAAGGAGTTCAGCTCTCCTGAATTCATTTTTGAACTGTCACGAGTGAACCTCCACTAAGGATCTATGCAATCAAAAACTGAATCTAGGTCTTTCTAATGGTGCCAAACTAAAGCATCAGACACATTGAAATACAATAGCTCTGGGATTAAGCTGTCTTCTCGGGCCCACCAGGACATGCTAGTATTAGACTGTAGCCAAGTGAACAAAAATCCACTTCTCTTCAATCTTCTTTTAATCAGTGAGTCTGTTAAATGTATTTTCAACGTTTATTAATAGGAGTGCATCAGTCTCTTAAATGATGGGACAAATTTCCCAGGTGGGAAATTTAGTCCAGAGACTAACTAAAAAATGGACAATGACACTTAATATTCAACATTTAAAAAAAGATAAATAAATAAATAAATGAAATAAATAAATAAATAAATAAATAAATAAATAAATAAATAAATAATCAACCAGTGTTTGTTTTACAGCTGGGTAGTTTTCCTGCTCTGTGTAAAAACAGCAGAGGGAGCACTAGACTGCTCGGCACATAGAACCAGCCCAAACTCCACATCATTGCACAACTACTGTAACCCAACATTGATCCAGCTTGAATTGCATTAATCGCTGAGCTCAACAATCGGATAAATAAAGCCACCAATATAAGCATGATTGCCTGAAAAGCTCTTTTCTTAGATTGGTCAACTCGACCCCTGTTCCCACTCACATCCCCCGGTCCAGGATGAATCAGAACATACAGAACAGAAAGGCTGCAGAAGCAGATGACAGCAAAAGACAAGACCAAGAAACTGATTTGTAGAACCTGGTTGAATGAGTGATTGACTAAACCCAGGGCTCCAAGGGAAATCAGCCAAACACATCCAATGCTGATGTTTCTGATCCTGACCCCATCTGACTGTCTCAGTTTAAGGTAGGTGACAGGGTGGACAACAGCCAGATATCGATCGACACAGGTGAGGATGTGAAACAGATTCTGCCCAGTTGAGATCATGGCCCATAAGTACAGTCCTACAACAACCATAGATATATGATTACTAAATATACCACAAATATAGAAGCAAGAACCCAAGACGGTGATCATCTCCATGGCAACCATGTTGTAGGTGAAGACGTCAGAGTGGCTCGATGTTTCTGATGTGGAACCAGAGCGCTGTTTCCTCCATCGTTGGCAGCCCAGGTACAAGACGAAGACAAACAGAGGGATGAGAAGGATGTAGCAGATGAAGAGGGAAATAAAGATAGCTAAACATTCCTGGTCATTTTTCCAAAAATCCAGGTCACTGAAGGAAGACGAATTCCCTGACATGACTCTTTGGATTTCTGTAGAGACATAAAAACAAGGAGGGGGACAATAACAATAAAAATGAGAGAATCAGTGGAAATCACTTCTTCCAATCCTCCCCACCTCAACCCCCATTGACTGCACCTTGTCCTCTACCCTGTTCTCCTAATCTCAAACCCTTACCTGGACCCCTACCTATCCTACCATCCCTTGGCCACCACTTGTCACTCCCCTTTGACCACTACTTGTCCTTGCCTATCTTTAACCCCTATTCATTACACTCTACCGCAACATCTTGTCAAAATTCTAAATTAACCCCTTCTACCTGTTTCCTACAGAGATCCATACTTAACCATTTCTACCTTGAACCTCTATCAATCCTTGCCTCCACCCACAGTCTTCTTTCCCTTCTTCAACTCACGTGTTTCTTTGTGAACCCCTACTTATCTTGCCCTACCTCAACCCGAACTCCTTCCCTTCCACATCTCTGCTTTTTATTCCTCCATACCTGAACTTCTACTCATTCGTCTTTACCTCAAAACAAGTCATAGTTTTTTTTTTTCATAATTGACCCCCACTCATCCTTCCCTACTCCTACCTTGAGACCTCTAGCCTCTCTTTGACCACCACTCATCTTTACTTTTTGACCCCTACTTGTCCTTACCTACCATGAACTCTTCCCCTCCTGCCTAAACCCCTACTCAACCATTCCTGCCTCAAACTCGACTAGTTCTTCCCACACACATACCCTATTGAACACTCCCTACATCTTTCCCTCCCTACCTCGACCCCATCTCTTCTTTCCCTTCCTTATCGCCTAGTCATCCTTTTTCCAAAATTACCCCCAGTCATCACTTCCTACCTTGTCAGTATCGTCTGTCTCTGCTGGTCCTTCTCCTGAGTCTCCAGAACCAATGACTGCATTCACTCAATGTGACCCAAATATATTACATGTTCATATGCATATGGGCGTGTGCGCTTGCGGTTTGACTGCTTTATACTGACAGCATGAAGTCTCTTTTGCATGTTGCAAATCTGTTCTTTTCCCAAGACACAGACTAAACCAGGTGTTTTACCAGTCTCTTAGTGAACTTTTAATAGTGTTGACTGAAGATGATAAGTTATTTATTCCCTTAACACAATCAAATAAGAAGCAAAAACTACTCATGACCACAGGCCTGAAGAAAAGTCTTAACGACAAAAACTCATCAGTATAGGTCTATATTTCTCCCACATCCCAGGTGTTCAACGTGCTCACAGGTGGTGCCCGTCTGAATTTGCAAGACTTTCCATAGTCTGAGTAAACATTGGTGAATTTTTTGATGTGCTGTATGAAATAATAAATGACAGTGAGCCTGTGGAGTGATGGAAAACATACACTTGATTTGTCCTCTAGTTTGCTTGACCACCAGCTAATATTACCTGCGTGCTGTCTACAAAGCGCATTACATCTGTTTTACATTTTTAAATTTCTTTTTCTTGACATTACTTTACATGAATTGACAAACTGTATCAACTTATGCAAATACAATGTTGCTCCAGTTAGAAGCAGGTGCAAAGGGCAGTTTTTAAAAATCATACCAATTAAATTTTATTAATTAGATTACTTTATTTTATTTTTCTTGGATAAACTTGTTTTATCTCCTGTTATTACAAATTAAATTAGAGCAACTATTCTTAAGAGAGACAAACCTTTTTTTGTGATCACATTAATGTACTGATAATTGTGTAGAGCTTAATACAAAAAGGAGAAACAAGTGGAAAAAATGGTTAAAACAAACAGCAAAAGCAATTAACAAAATGAACTTTATACATGAAAAATAATGTGAAATAACAAGTGGATTAAATCAAGAAATAGTTAAAAGGTCAAAGTCAAGGAGTTCAGCTCTCTTTATTAAAGAACATTTAGTGTGCTGACTCCATTTTTGAACTGTCACGAGTGAACCTCCACTTAGGATCTATACAATCAAAAACTGAATCTAGGTCTTCCTAATGGTGCCAAACTTAAGCATCAGATACATTGAAATACAATAGCTCTGGGATTACCAAGCTGTCTTCTTGAACCCACCAGGACATGCAAGTATCAGACAGTAGCTAAGTGAACAATGATCTACTTCTCTTCAATCTTCTCTTAATCAGTGAGTCTGTTAAATGTGTTTCAAAGTTTATTTATTGGAGTGCATCTGTACTCTTAAATGATGGGACAAATTTCCCAGGTGGTGCAGGTGTAAAAAGGTCCGAAGACTAACTAAAAATAGACAATAACATTTAATATTCGACATTTAAAAATAAATAAATAAAATTATCACCCAGTGTTTGTTTTACAGCTGGGTAGTTTTCCTGCTCTGTGTAAAAACAGCAGAGGGAGCACTAGACTGCTCGGCACATAGAACCAGCCCAAAATCCACATCATTGCACAACTATTATAACCTAAAAGTGATTCAGTTTGTATTGTGTTAACAACTGAGCTCACCAATCGGAAAACTAAAGCCACCAATATAATCATGATGGCCTGAAAAGCTCTTTTCTTGGATTGGTCAACTCGACCCCTGTTCCCATTCACATCCCCCGGTCCAGGATGAATCAGAACATACAGAACAGAAAGGCTGCAGAAGCAGATGACAGCAAAAGACAAGACCAAGAAACTGATTTGTAGAACCTGGTTGAATGGGTGATTGACTAAACCCAGGGCTCCAAGGGAAATCAGCCAAACACATCCAATGCTGATGTTTCTGATCCTGATCCCACCTGACTGTCTCAGTTTAAGGTAGGTGACAGGGTGGACAACAGCCAGATATCGATCGACACAGGTGAGGACATGAAACAGATTCTTTCCAGTTGAGATCATGGCCCGTAAGTACATTCCTACAACAACCATAGTTATATGATCACTACATATACCACGAAGAAGGAAGAAAGAACCCAAGATGGTGTTCACCTCCATGGCAACCATGTTGTAGGTGAAGACATCAGAGTGGCTCGATGTTTCTGATGCGAGACCAGAGCGCTGTTTCCTCCATCGTTGGAAGCCCAGGTACAAGACGAAGACAAACAGAGGAATGAGAAGGATGTAGCAGATGAAGAGGGAAGTAAAGATAGCAAAACATTCCTGGTCATTTTCCCAAAAATCCAGGTCACTGTAGGAAGACGAATTCCCTGACATGTCTCTTTGGATGTCTGTGGAGACATAAAAACAAGGAGGGGGACACTATCAATAAAAATTAGAGAATCAGTGGAAATCACTCCTTCTCATCCTCCCCACCTCAACCCCCATTGACTGCATCTTGTCCTCTACCCTGTTCCCCTAATCTCAAACCCTTACCTGGACCCCTACCTATCCTACCATCCCTTGGCCACCACTCGTCACTCCCCTTTGACCACTACTTGTCCTTGCCTATCTTTAACCCCTATTCATTCCATTCTTCCACAACCTCTTGTCAAAATTCTAAATTAACCCCTTCTACCTGTTTCCTACAGTGATCCATACTTAACCATTTCTACCTTGAGCCTCTAATAATCCTTGCCTCCACCCCTAGTCTTCTATCTCTCCTTCAATCGTGTTTCTTTGTGAACCCCTACTCATCCTGCCCAACCTTAACCCTACCTCAACCCTAACTTTTTCCCTTCCACAACTCTGCTTTTTAGTCCTCCATACCTGAACTTCTACTCATTCCTCTTTACCTCAAAACAAGTCATAGTTTTCTTTTTCATAAATGGGCCCACTCATCCTTCCCTACCTCTACCTTGAGACCTCGAGCCTCACTTTGACCATCACTCATCACTTCCCTTTGACCCCTACTTGTCTTAACTACCTTGAACCCCTACTCAACCATTCCTGCCTCAAACTTGACTAGTTCTTCCCACACCCATACCCTATTAAACACTCCCTACATCTTTCCCTCCCTACCTTGACACCTTCTCTTCTTTCGCTACCTTATCGCCTAGTCATCCTTTTTTCCAAAATTACCCCCAGTCATCACTTCCTACCTTGTCAGTATCTTCTGTCTCTGCTGGTCCTTCTCCCGAGTCTCCAAAACCAATGACTGCATTCACTCAATGTGACCCAAATATATTACTTGTTCACGTGCATATGGGCGTGTGCGCTTGTGGTGTGACTATTTCTCCCACATCCCAGGTGTTGATCTGCTCACAGGTGGTGCCCATTTGAATTTGCAGGACTTTCCAGAGTCTGAGTAAACACTGTCAATTTTTTGATTTGCTGTATGAAATAATTAATGACAGTGAGCCTGTGGAGTTGTGGAAAACAAACACGTGATTTATTCCCTGATTTGCTTGACCACCAGCTGATATTACCTGCGTGCTGTCTGAAGGCACGCTACATCTGTTTTGCATGTTCTCATTTCATTACTTCACATGAAACAGTCAGAGGAATTTTCTGATTCCTGGATTATGACATTATATACTTATATAAATCAAAAAGATCCAACAAAAAATGCCACCGCTCAAGTGATTTTCTGTAGGTTTGTAGAAATGTCTAACAAAATTTTGGCTGCCAGTTTAAAAAATATATATAAACTCAGAGCATTGACAACCTAACGTCAACAAAGCAACTACTACTGACTATGGCAATGCACATGGAACAAGCTCGTCACATCAAAGATGCAACCTCAGGTAGAAAAAAAATATATAACCCTAGGGCAAAAGTGCTTGAACCTGCTGAACCTGAATGTCCATTTGCAGCTAAATAAATATGATTGTTTGACATGACAGCTCATTTCTGTATCAGCACACATTGTACATGGATGCATTCTTTCAGTGAGTTGTTACATTTTAAAATATTACACAAATTTCATTGCTAAGGGCTGCCCAAGTGGCAGCATGTTGCAGCAGCTTTCTCTTCCTTTTCTACTTTCTTTCTCGTATCTTTTTAGTTCTCTTTGTATTTTTATGACTCATTTGTTTGGCCATGGACACCGGGCTGGTTATGTGTGCAGTGGTGGTTTTACCATTCTCTCTCCTGTGTTTGTCCAGAAATTCCTACATGTGACCATGGTGGCATTGTTTATACACAAGATTAGCTGTTAGCAGCCCGTGCTAGGCCCTAATGTTCCCCACAAGCTTAGAAGCAGGCAAAAGCTTTTGAGGAGTCACATCATGCTATTCACAGAGACATGGCTAACCCAGCTAAGTCTTGGGCTGCTCTCTGGACCCTTTGGAGGTCACCCCTCACCCCTTTTAGAAAACTTTTTTACCTTTGTATTATCAGTCTGTAAAACTTCCCTAGTGTGGGATGAATAAAGGATTATCTTATTTTACATTAAATTTTACGTTTACATTATTGCTGATATTGAATTTTTGGTTGTGGCTATGTTATTTAGATGAAAATAAAAAATAGGGCGTGTGGTCAAACAAGCTTGAAGCACTTTGTTGCACCTACCAAGGTTTTTCCCTCTGGTATAAATTCTTGCTCGTGTTGTTAGTCGCTTTGGATAAAAGGGTCTGCTAAATAAAATTGTAGAAGTTGTAGAATTGTATAGTCTAAAAAATAGCTGTGTGGCTTTTTCTTTTTTATGACAGTTGGGCACACTATAGCTGTTAGCATGGAGGCTAAATCAATCATATTCAGTTTGAACCAGAATTTACAACATGTCATGTCAACTCATTCTTTTCCTGTTGGCAGTGCGCTGTCATATTTATAAAAGCCAGACTGTTTAACGCTCAACTGGCCCTGTGTTTGTTATTATTAAGGAATAGTTTCCCTGCTCGATGTAAAAACAGTAGCGGTAGCACAAGACTGCTGGGAATGGCGAACCAGGCCAAGGACCATATTATTATACAATGTTCACTTATGCTAAGCTTGTTTAGACTAAATGTTATAAGGTAAATCAATGTGCCCAAAAACCTTGTTGTTAGAGACAGCATTATAATCATAATAGTGTGAAAAGCCCTCTTCTTAGTTTGGTCAGTGTGAATTCTTTTCCTGCCCCTGTCCCCCGGTCCAGGACGAGTCAAAACACAGAGTACAGAGAGGCTGCAAAAACCAATGACAACACAGGACACGATCAAGATAACCACATTAAAAATGACCCAAACCCTAAGAAAGTCGATTAAAGTCAGAGATCCAAAGCAAATAAGCCAAACACATCCTATGGTAATGTTTCTGATCCTGACCCCACCTGATTGTCTCAGTCCACGGTAAGTGACGGGGTGCACAACCGCCAGATATCGATCGACACAGGTGAGGACATGAAACAGATTTGGTCCTGGCGAGACAGTGGAGAAGATAAACAACCCCACAATCATAGGAATACCTTTACAAGCGTAGGTACCATAAAAAAAGAAGCAAGCACCCGTGTAACTGCTCAGCTCCATGATAGTCATGTTGTAGGTGAAGACGTCTGAGTGGCTCGATGTCTCTGATGTGGGACCACAGCGGTGCGTCTTCCGTCGATGGTAGCCCAGGTACAGGACAAAGATGAAGAGAGGGATGAGGAAGATGTAGAAGACGAAGAGGGCAAAGAAGATGTGAAAGCATGGTTTGTAGTTATAGTCAAGGAAAAAGCAGGAGGATGAATTTCTTGACATGTCTCTTTGCCTGGAAGTAAAAAGATGACAAATGGCCACGTCTGGCATTTTAAATCAAACTATGTTAAGTCAGAAGAAGTAAACAGTTGCTTAAAACCTCCTCAGTTACTTTAAGTGTTACAAACTATTTGAAAAAGTGTATAAAAGACACCCACCTTGTCCAACGTTGTTTCTGATGGTCCTACTCTTGAATCCCCTTAGACAATGAGTGCTGATCACTGCTTTGCCATTTAAATATCCAGGTGCATCTGAGTATGTGTGAGTTTCTGCTCAATCACTGGTAATACTGACAGATTTATTGTATTTTTGCATATTGCAAATCTGTGTTGTCTGTGTCACTTGACTAGGGGGTAAGTAATTTACATTACTTGTTAGCATCTCTTTCATTGTTCTTGGCATCTATTGGTAGAAATTAGCATAGATCACATTTGAAATGCATGCTTTTATCAACACTTAATTTATTCACTTCGATTTGTTCTCAAAAATGGGAAGTTTGTGGACCAGTATCCAGAGGATTTTTGCAAATTGTCCCAAGACTGGTGTTGAAAGTTCCTGATACTCGATGGTTGAAAATAAATGTAACAACAAAACAAATAATATCAGACATCATGAGCGCCAGTATGTTTTATTGAAATTTTTGAAAAGTTACGGTTTTACATTTTAGAAATTTAAATTTAAGTGAGAAGTCAGCAGATTGTATTTAGTCCAGCAGATCCCCAGTTTGGAAAAGGCTTTTTTTTTTATATAGCCACAGAGACGACAGTAAAATGTGAAGGGAAGTGGACCATTAACATGCTGATCCAGACCCAAAGCCAGACTCGTTTGGACCCCAAGACTTCGTAGGGGAGGTTCATACTTGTGAGTTATCAGCGTTCAGGTGTAGGAAATGATCTACCATTTTTAGGCTTTTCAACAGTTCACAGAGGAAGTGTACAAGGGATATATTTTCAGGTATATAGACACTTACAGCTGAGTGTCATCTGCATAACAGTGATAGTCGTCGTCATCATATTTACAGAGCCCCAACAGGTTAACACAGGGTTCCCACTCTTTCCCTGAAATTATTTACCAGGACATCTTCAGCCACTACAAGTTTTCACTCTTTGGAATTGTTCTTTTCAAGTTTTAACTTGCATTTACCCAGACTGTAGTATGTATATTAGTCAGACATTTGACGATTAGTCTATTAAAAGAACAATAAGACAAATATATAGAACAATGCAAACACAGCCACAGATTACAGCCTAGCGCTTCATTAGCATGACAAACTGGAGTTACACCCTGTCAAGCCCTTTGAATTGCATATGATTCGTTTAAAAGTTACAAAATTCGGTCAAATTTACCGAGTGATAGCTCTAATGCTAATTTAGCCATTTTAAATCACATTCATTTGTGCTAACAGTGCCAGTTAGAATTACAGAAGCGCAGTGTCTTAATGTTGCCATCTTAAAGATCAGTTGATAACAGACATGTACGCACCTAATTTTTAACCCGTTTTAAATCATTTTTCAGGATAATTTTACAGTTTCCAGGACATTTGACCTTTTTTTTTTTTACATTTGCCATATGTTTTTCATGACTAGAAAACTGGTCAGTCATTTTCCAGGTTTTTCAGGACGTGTAGGAACCCTGTTAACAGAGTGATAATTTCCCCGCTTTATGTAAAAACACAAGAGGAAGTACCAGACTGCTGGGAAAGCTGAACCAGGCTGTACACCAAAATAAAATACATTGATCATAAAGAGATGCTCTTGACTTTAAAATCAAAAAAATGTAAATCACACTGCTGAGGAACCTGAGAAACAAAGCACACGTTATAACCATGATGGTCTGGAAAGCCCTCTGCTTTGACTGGTCCACCTTCCCCCTTTTCCCACCAGCCTTTCCCGGGCCTGGATGAAACAAAACGTAAACAACAGAAAGGCTGCAGAAGCAGATGATGATGAAGGTCAACTGGAATAAAAACAGCATTAAGAAGATCCGGATGAAATTATCAATTATACACAGGGATCCAGTGCAAATCAACCAAATACACCCAATGCTAATGTTTCTGATCCTGATTCCCCACGTGTGTTTCAGCCCCAGGTAGGTGACGGGGTGAACGACCGCTAGGTAGCGCTCAAAACAGGTGATGAGGTGAAACAAAGCCTGTCCAGGTATGAAACTTGAGATGATATACAGCCCTGCTATTGTGTAGCTCAATTGAGGCGTGTATACACCAACGCAGTACAAACAAGCACCTGAGATACAGACAAGCTCAATGGCGACCATGTTCAGGGTGAAGACATCCGAATGGCTCATTACTTCTGATGTGACAACAGATCGCTGCTTCCTCCATCGCTGGTAGCCCAGGTACAAGATAAAGACGAAGAGAGGGACAAGAAAGATATTGGCAGCGAAGACGCTACTGAAGATTGCATAGCACACCTGGAAATTCAGCAGAACGTCCAAGGAGGAGTTGGAGGATGAGTTGCCTGACATGTCTCTCTGTGTGGATGACTGTACGAAAGGAGAGGAGAGCACAGTTTGTAGAAAAATGCTTCAGAAAAAGAACAAGTGAAGCACAAAGACATTAGCCTCCACTTTTTGAATGTTTTTCAACTGGAACTTCTTTCTTTTGGTGGTATCAAAACCCCTGCCAGGTGTGAAGGCGATCGAATGAAAGGTCAGAACATTGTAAGGGTCAACGGACCCAAAGTTTCTTCTTTACTTATTAAAATTAAAATATCTATTATGATCCCTGTGACTAAAAAAGTTCTCGAAGAACTGTACTCTCAGCAAATTGCACCAAGTTTAAAGATGTGCCACTTAATCTCCAAATGACGCGAAAACTGCAAGGGTCTTTAATTCTGAATTTCAATGGGAAGTATTTCCCTTCTACTCAGTGTTCATGTTTCCACAGGAAAATCTATGCTGACAATGGATTCAGTGATTTCCTGTTCAGAATCCAGTCGTTTCGTTAACATTGTGAGAGTTCCCAGAGACATTGTGGGCAAACTGGTTCTGGATGTAAAGGTTTTGTATTTCTAGACTTGTCATTGGAGATATAAAGACTAAAAGTTGAAGCAATGCTGTAAAGACATTTTATCGTAACAGAAATACTAGCAGATCTTTTCCAGGTAAATGCAACAGGAAGTAAAACAGTTGAAAATCATAATAATGTGATCTCGCTCACCTTTCAGTAGTTTCAGACCATCCTTCTTTTGAGTCTCAAGAATCCCGGACTGTCGTTCACTGATTCATGATCTCAATGTTCAAATGACGCGAGTGTGTTTACGTGTGAGTCACTACGCGTGGTTATTGAGCAATTTGTCACAATGACAGACAGCACCTCGTTCACTGTCATTTTTTGCATAATGCAAATTCGTATTGTTGAATTTATTGTACTGTCCTTATCATCTGTAGGGATGAATACACACCAGATAGGAGAATCAAGCTTTGTTTCTGTTCATCTCTCATTTATTGAAACAATGTTTGCTGAATAAAAATCAACATTCTGTTGAAATAATTCAAAGACATAATTTATTCCATCATTTGCATGGACGATTCAATCCTTTCCTAACACCACGTCATTACTCATTAATAACTCTGACACAGTTCTGTGTGAAATAAATAACCCAGTGCAATAATGATGTCTGATTGTTTCAGAATGTCTTTCAGCTTCACTATCCAATGAAGGCAAAAGTTCTCAAAAACATCCAACAAAACCATGATTCACTTTATAACCACTGAAATGAGACCAAAGCGTTAATATTGTTAATATCTGTTGAGAGCATCCCAACATATTCCATCTCCTCAGTAGAGCAGCCAATATTCAATGACCGAATGGTTGAAGAGTAACAGTAATGAGAACAGCTTGCATTGATTATTGCCCATGATTGGAACACCCTGGATATCCCACCATAAAGCTTGTCTTTTCTTCTTTAATGATCCATTTGAATTTTCTTGCCAGCCCAAATTCTTGAGGAGTAACAGTAATTTAAATTCTATATACCAATTCATGTCACCGGTGACACCATTCATAGCAAAAGGTATATGATCTAAACCATGATATAGACGGTTTTTAAAATGGACAGGTAGTGATCTGCTTGTTTATATTATTGACTGTGGATGTTTCTGTTCCCATGCTATGTATCTGGAGCACCAAAGGTAACTGTGTACACCCTAGAGGACAATATAGATTAGTTCTATTCTCTGCTGACACTTCTTTTCCATTCCAACACTTAGCCTGTTGTAGTGTCTTGCTGGCAGCCTCTCAGTTTCCCTGCTCTGTGCAGAAACAGCAGAGGGAGCACTAGACTGCTTGGTAGAGCGAGCCAGGCAACAGTCCATGTCAGTAAACAATCTTCCCTCTTGCTTATTGCTGATACAATGTTGAGCAAAACATAAACCAAAACACCCAACAGCCTCACAAAAAGAACTCCTGTTATTACCAGGATGGCGTGGAAAGCCCTGTGCCGTCTCAGGTCAACCCGCTCTCTGTTCCCTCCAACTTCCCTCGGTGCCGGATGAATCAAAACACAAAGAACAGGCAGACTGCAGAAGCAGACAACAGCGGAGGACGCAAGCAGAATCACAAAATTCACAATCATCAAACACTTGCCTGCAAAAAAAATGACAGCAAAGCAAATCAGCCAAACACAGCCAATGCTGATGCTTCTAATCCGGACCCCGCCGGACTGCTTCAGCCGCACGTAGATGATGGGGTGAATGACCGCAAGGTAACGATCCACACAGGTAAGGGTGTGAAACAGAGTCTGTCCAGGCATGATGATGGACAAAATGTAATATCCCAACATCAATATAGTTTGGTGACTGGAAAAGAAGCCATAAAAGTAGAGACACGTCCCCAAGATAGCGATACACTCCAGAGCCATGATGTTGAAAGTGATGATATCAGAATGCGTTATCGTCTCGGCTGTAGGATTAGAACACTGTTTCTTCCAGCGCTGGAAGCCCACGGTATAGGTATAGACGAAAAGAGGAAGGAGGATGAGGAGGATGCAGGCAAGGAAGACCGTAAAGATGGTTTGGCATGCTTGGAGGTTTTGAAGGTCATCATGGACGGAGTTGGAGGATAAGTTGACTGACCTTTCCATCTTTATGGGCGTCTGGATTATAGATACAGAAGAGGAGGAGGACGCAATGTCTGTGGAAGATTAAAATGTCCTTTCTAGTCTAAAGTCAAAAGCAAACTTATAGTTTCTTTCTGTGCTTCGAAATCAGGGATACCCTCAGCTAACCGGTCCAACACTGATGTGCTAAAGTGTTTGTACATGGAACTGTACACAAAAAAAGCTGCGAGAGGCTTTTGAATATTGCAAATCAACTTCCGATTATGCATGATAAGGCTCTGTAAGCAAATAGTCCTAATGGTGTTACCTTACACAGCTGGGGGGGGGTCAGTTTAATGTTCCACCAAGGTCTATACTGGTGGGGTGTAATCTCAAACAGTGTCTGACATGATGCCAAGAAAAATTTTCTGTCTCTATGCCAGTTATTAGTCCTTTTGGTTTTATTGTTCAAGAGGACAATAAGGTACAAAGTCACTGGGATCAAGACATTACCGGGACCGTCAGGGGTCGAGACCAAGCAACAACCTCTGGACTGGAGGGAATGGAGAGTGGTGTGTCTGGCAATCCTGGAGATCGAGGACGTGGAAGACGTCTTCTTGTTTGCTGCAAGTGGAATAGCGATTACAATCATGGGCCTGGGCCTCGGAGGGATTATATGGAGGCTGAGACGTATGATGGCTGAGTTTTCAGCAACGAGAGAGGCGATGCTGCAAGCATGTGATGAGATTAAGAGATCCGAAAGTCAAAGAAAGATGGCTCGAGCACCCCTCAACAGAATCCGACTGGGAGGCGGAAACACCCGCACGGCTGGAATCTGCAGCAAAACCCGGGACGACAATGCAGGAGCACGCCCGGATGAAGAGGAGAGTGACGGAGAGTCACGAGGCTAACACGTCTAAAACCTGGGAAAAAAAGAAAGAAATGCAGCGCAAACACACCACCCCAACATCACTAACTAAATTAAAATAAAAACACTCATGAACCATGCCTTATGTGGATCAAGGGACTGGATGCGGCCTTAAGCGGAACAAAGAACTGGAAACCAAGAAATATGTCAAATTCTGTAAATGTAATACAAATTTATGATAATCTGATGATATGTGGAAAAGAGGAGACAAAATATTAAATATTGGTGAAGGGGACTAGATAAGCTCTGCTTCTCCCGTCTTCCCTTTCGGACATGTACAAATTGTTCAACTATTGACAATGTGTGATGTTGTATGTGTGCTGACGTGACCGGGGAAAAAAAAAAAAAAAAAATTTGGGGCAATTCAGTAGTTCTAAAATCTGCAGTTTGTTGAGTATCAACTTGAGGCTGGCTCTGGAAGTACCAGGAACCACACACACAACAAGCAAAAACAAACATTTAGAGGATATTAAGATCACAACTTTGCCCAATGAGGTCACCTGGTTGACAGGCAGGTGCCCTACAGCTGTTAATGCAGAGGCTCGATGCTGCCTCATTTCCAATATGGTTCCCTCCAACCATTTGCTCCACAACTGGCAGGTGACATCAGAGAGACTACATCCATTTGTTATAGTCTATGGTTGAGACTGAGTCAAGACAAAAACAAGCCTCCCTTCCTGTCGTCTCCATCCAGTTCTTTTTGACAGAATGGTGTCACTCATTTAGATTTACAAGAAAAGGGCATTTACTTTCTACTCACAGGAATGACTTAGTTTAGATCAGTCTTGATTTAAAATCTTGAGTCCACCTAGCCTTAGATCTCTGTCCATCTCTGCAAGACTGAGTACCAAGGCTTTCAAATCCAAGACCAATACTGCAAGGACACACGACTGCAAGTGGGAAAGTACACAAGAGGAAATAAGCTGATAAGGCAAAGCGGGTGTTCCAGAATAGTACCAACTGTAAAGGACCTTCCAAGCTGTGTCAGTCACTGGCTTGTGGAACGACATTCCCAAACAAGTGGGTCTTTCATTAGCTTTTTCAAACATGTACGAATTGTAAGGAAACTTGAATGAATTCAATTCAATTGAATTCAATGAATTCAATGTACTTTTTGGCCCTATTAAGTTGACTTGAGTGGGAGGTTATAGATAAATACATGCCGAAAAGAAAAACTCTGGTTTAGTTTTGCTAAATCATCAAAAAGAATTGCCAACCGCTTAGCAGTGAAGTGTTGAAATAAAGCTCAAACTGTCATTTCAACAAGGACAATATAGGATGATTGTTTCTTTTAAACATTCAAAGCAGCACATATAACAGCGTGACAGATACAAAAATGACCATATAGCATATTCAAATACTGGAGCCTCTGACTCTGCTTTGGCCAATTTGTGAGGTGTAATGAGCAAACAAGTATCGCTTTACAGTGACGAGGTTTGGGAGCATGCAAAAATCCATTGGACTTTTGCGTCACCTGCTCTTCACACACTGATACCTCAATCAGACAGATTTTAAAGTGCATGTGGATCAGATATTAGCGAGGAAAGGACGGAAAGTTTGACGGCATAGGAGAAGGGTGATCAGGGAAGAATCTGAGGTGGGTGTTATTCTTTAGTATACAACTCAATATCAATTATTGAAAGTGAAAATGTAAGAAATGAAAACCAGCTGAAAGCATTTGGAAATGTTTGTCTTTGTTCACTTTTGGGAAGCATGTTGGGTTTCTGGCTTAAGATGTGCATAAGGTGTTGGTGGTTAAAAAAAAAAAAGCCCATTCAAATAAGTCCACTAAAGTCTTACCTCCGTTACCAGTACTAGCTGCTAAAAGGCAAGCTACCTAGTTTACTTTACAGGCTGTTTCACAAAATGTGCCAAACACCCTGTGGTTCAGTCATTCAAGTGTCAAACCATCCCCAGTTTCTCCATGATTGGTCTCCTGGTCTGTGTCTCTTCTACCTCACCTTCTTGATTTGGAATGCTCTCCTCCTCCACGACAGGCCCAGGACAATCAACATGCCGGTCGACAACACCACAGATTTCCCCCCTCACTTCTCCAACTCCTTCTCATGCTTCAAATTAAGAGCAAGCATCTATATCCTTTCTGCTTTCACCTTGAGCCACATCCTCCTCCTTCCTGTCTTTATCTCTGTCCTCTACCTGGGCTACCAACGCAGACGGAGAACATGCTCTGCTTCGACCAAAACGACAAGCCCCTCTGACCTCTTCACCTATCACGCCATCATCATGCAGCTGATTGAGTTTATTGGGTTCATCATGGCGTCTGTGGGTAATTACTGTGATCTTATGGAGATAAAGACAGTTGGGATGACCATTTTAAAGATCACATTCTTGGGTAAGGCTCTGGTCCATCTCCTGACCTGTGTAGAGCGCTACCTGGCTGTTGTTCATCCCATCACCTATCTGCAGCTGAAACAGGCGAGGGGTGTCAGGATTACAAACATTAGCATTGGATGTGTTTGGGTGCTCAGCTTTTTAACAATGACCACAGTTTATAAAGGCAGCTACAAGCTAACCATCATCACGTTTGCAAGCTTCGTTTTTATACTTATAGTTGCCATTACTTTTTGTAGCATTTCTATTCTTTGCGCTCTCAAGCGTCCAGGACCTGGGAGAACTGGTGGGAGCAGGAGGCAGGTCGACCAGTCAAAGCAGAGGGCTTTCTACGCCATCATAGCTATACTGGGACTGCTGGTGTTGAAGTTTGGAGGAGGTCTGATTGTTAATGTGACCTTGGATGTATCTTTGTGGAACGCCAGCTGTCTAAGGTTAATGACTGTTGTTTGGTTGGATCTCCCCAGTACCCTGGTGTTGCCTCTGCTGTTTCTACATCGAGCTAGGAAACTGCACTGCTGTAGAATTTAACTGATCTACTATATGAAACTTGAGGGGTGTCCCCATGACCCTGAACTGGAAAAGCTGAATGGTCAAACCATGTGGTTGTATGATTAAGCAAAGTGCGTTATACTTCTGATCTCTAGTGTAAATCAATATTTATGAAACAGTAATATGTGTATAGTAACCTGTTTATTGAAGCACGTTGTAAATTATGACATAATAACTGTACGTAACTGTGTTTAAGTGTTGGAATAAATCAAATAATAACAGTCTTTGTGTCATTGATTTCACTATCTCTCTATCTATCTTTGGGGTTAAGACGACTTTGATCTGTATGAATTTCACAGGATGCAAATTCTCTAAAATACTCTGAGAATGAAGAAATTCATTCATTCTTTTGATCATCATACATTCATCCATCTTCTGTACCTTGTATCTTCTTTGGCCGGGAGGGGGTGTACACCCTGGACAGGATGAAGAATATCAACTAAACCCAAACTAATTTTCTGACTAACGTGCAACTGATATGATGGTGTGTTTGACAAACAGATACCAGACTGTCACCATGGACCGTAGGGTGGGATAAACCATAAGTTTCCTTTAGCATTGTTTCACTAAACAATTTTGCAAAGTGTAAGCTGTTGCCAGGGGCTTCGTCTTGGGATCTTGCCTCCTCTTGTCAGGATTCTATTCCACGTTATCATCCACAATCGTCCGACAATTTAAAAAAAAGGCTAAAAAATCTCTGTAGAAATTCACCAATGAAAGAGTGATAATGTGTATCAGAAGACTCGTGAATGCATAGGATGACATGACAGAAACGTAAATTAGCAGGGTATGCAAATACCCTGACTCCGTGCTCCAGCCTCACCTTAAAAAACTTAATGTAATAAATTCATATGTGAACTGCAATGATCCATAAAAGTATCGTTTCATATGTAAAGGTTTGGGTACATGCAAAAATCTGAAAGACCAAACGGCACCTGCTTTCCACACACAATGATGTTGAACACACACACACACACACACACACACACACACACACACACACACACAACTAAATTACAGACAGATATCTAATAATATTTGGCCCTGTTCCACCTCCTGACCTGTGCGGCGCTACTTGGCTGTCGTTCATCCTATCACCTATCTTCAGCTGAAACAGGCGAGGGGTGTCAGGATTACAAACATCAGCATTGGATGCGTTTGGGTTTCTAAGCTTCATAACACTGGCTTCTACTTTCATTAAGCACTACGAGTTGAGCTTTACTGTGTCTGTTTGGATGAAACGTGCATACAATAAAAAAACTTTTGCGTATACACCTAAACCCGTCTTCATCTGGACGGCCCCCAAGTGATCTTGAAAAAGTTTCCACGATTTAAAATGAGATTATCTGCAGCAAAATACATTACTTCTACAACCCCCAATTCCAATGAAGTTGGAACATTGTAAAACATTAAAATAAATTAATAAAGAAATAAATAAGAAGAACAGAACACAATTTGTAAATCCTGTTTAACCTTTATTTAACTGAATACACTACAAAGACAAGATTCCAGTTCCCAAATGCTTACTGATTGTTGTTAAAAGGAAAGGTGACCCTGTCCCAGCTTTTCTGGAACATGTTGGAAGCATCAAATTCAAAAGTAGTAAAATTTTCAAAAAATAAAGTTTATCAGTTTGGACAATAAATATAGTATCTTTGCAGTGTATTCAACTGAGTATAGGTTAAACAGGATTTGCAAATCACTGTATTGTTTTTTATGTTGTACACAACATGATTTACGGCACGTAGAAGTCCCCATGACAACATCATCATGCCAGCCAACAAAGTTTAGCAGAAGTTTACTTGTCATTACATTTCAAACAATAGCTCTACATAAAATATTCAAAAATATTACCTTGTTGCTTTGTAACCTGAGAAAAGTTGACTTGAACAAAGAAATGCAGTGTTAAAAAGACTATCTGATCTCCAAAACAAATGCACGCCTTGGCCTTGGAGTCATGCTAGTGCTCATGGGAAACGGAGTCTTTATCCTGGAAATCATTAGCTTTCCCAGATAGTCCTCACAGCCCCTTTAATTTACTTTAAATATTTTACACAATTTGTCAATATATCTCAGCCACACTGAGAAGGGTTCACATTTTTTCAACAGTGCCTTAAAGGCTTCGCCACAAGGTCATAACTGAGTAATGCACCATTGCTGTGTGACACTATATGTGATGCGTTTCATCTTGTTGAATACAAAACCTAAGAAAGTGGCAAGAAAACAGCTGTTGGCTCATTCAGTGACAATTTATGTAAATATATGTATGAATGTCTCTGTTTTCTTTAAGAAAAACTTCCACACAGTTAAAGCGACCCTCATATTATTGGGAAATTATTCAAATGGTGGTGAGTCGACTCTACGATCTGGTCCATGTGGCACAATGTGAGATTTGAATGTGGTTATTTGGTGTAAAAGAGTATCATTAGTATGGACACACAAACACACCTTGGGTACAGAAACTTGTCACAAGCTCTTTGGATACGACTCCAACCAGTGTGTTAGACGGTTAGAGACAAACGAAAAGGAAACTCTCCTGAGGTGGGCATGCTTGCGGACTATTTTAAGCATCTTTACTACAGTGTGTTGTTTCTTAAAAGATTAGATTATTGCATTTTCATTTTTACTCTTTCCTCTACAGACCTTCATGTTTAGAAACATGTCTGTCAGCTCTTCGTCTTCCAACCTCCTGCACCATGATCTTCTCAACTCCTCCAACTCCTCCCTTCCTTCTCAGGCAGCCTTGTGCTTCAGATCCAACATTAGCATCACCTTGTTTTCAGCTTTTTCCATCACTTACATCCTCCTCCTGCCGTTCCTCTTCCTCATCTTCTACCTGGGTTACCAACAGTGGAGGACACATCGCCCCGTGCCGACGACAGCGTCGTTTAACCCTGATGTCATCACCTATCACTCCGTGATGATGCAGCTGAGCGAGTTTTTGGGCTTTGTGCTTAATTTCTTTGGTGGTTACAATGCCGACGCAGTGATGAAGGAGGCAGGGGTCTTCCTGTGCTTCCTCACCACAGTGGGACAGTCTCTGTTCCACTTCCTGTACTGTTTGGAGCTCTACGTGGCCGTTGTTCACCCCATCACCTACCTAAGACTAAGGAAGGCATCGTACATCAGGATCAGGAACATCATCATCAGATGTGTTTGGTTTCTAAGTTTTGGATGGATGGTTATAATTTACACCATGAGCCTTGAGGTTCATTTCTTTATGAATGTCAGCTTCTTGATCTTCTTCATAACTGTGGTCTCTTTTTGCAGCTTTTTCATTCTCTGTGTTCTCAAACGCCCTGGGCCAGGGGATGGGCCGAACAGCCAGCAGTTTGGCCCGTCGAAGCAGAGGGCTTTCCACACCATCATCACTGTGTTTGGAGTACTTTTGTTGCGGTTTTGCAGCAATCTGACAAGCAATGTGACACATTATTTGGGGTTGCTAAGCCCCCATTACATGTGTGTGGTGTTTCTGTCGTCATTCTGGCTGGATCTTCCCAGCAACTTAGTCCTTCCTCTGCTGTTCCTACGCAGAGCAGGAAAACTACCCTAGACAAGCATATTTCAATGTCAGCCAACAAGCTAAAGGTACATCTTGTGAGTGTTTATCTTGCATTTTTTGTAACTTGTCTGATTAGACCTAATCCGAGCCACATTTGTTTGACAAGTTCAGAAAGAAATGTCTTATTTCAAGATAGTGAAAGACAAAAATGAAACCTGAATTCTTACTTTTTGTGATGAGTTTGATGTGGACGGTTTGATGATCACATATTTTGAGGGGATTTTGTGTAACAGTTTGGTGTTGAGGAATAATTTTGGGATATTCGTTTTTTGTGTTCAATTTTGTTTTATCAAAATTTCCAATCACTTGTTTCGATCCCCTAGCAAAATGCACATTAAAGTTGAGATTTAATGCTGTGGACTTCTTTTACATCTTCTTTTACAAAATACTGTATGATAATGAATAAATGTCTTAAAAGTTTAACCCTTTATCATCTAAGTAGCATATGGACCACATAGACTTTTTTTTTTTAGTTATTTTGTCCTTAAAAGAGTCAGAGGACATACGCGAAGAGCCCCTTTTTTCACCTTGCCCAAATAGTTGAAGAGTTACGGTAATGAGCATCAATCATTTCTTGTGATTGGAACGTTGTTGCGCGTGGATTCCCTTGCAGTACTGCAATGCCCCGGATATCACCATAAAGTTTGTCTTTTCTTCTTTAAAGTACCGTTTGAATCTTCTCACCATCGCAATCAGCACCATCCGTAGTGAAAGGGATAATAAAGAGTTGCCGTGGAGAAAGAGAGACATTCAAATTTAGGTCATCTGCATAAAGAATGAGCAGACCTGTCTACACTACAAATTTAGGCGTGAGTCTCCATCCATCCATCTTCTACAGCTTATCTGGGTCCAGGTCACGGGGGCAGCAATGTCATCAGTGAAGACCAGAGGCCCCCTGTCCCTGGCCATTTCCACCAGCTTCTCTGAGGGGATACCGAGGCATTCCAAGGCCAGCTGAGAAACATAATCTCTTCATTGTGTCCTGGGTCTACCCCGGGGTCTCCTCCCAGCTGGGCATGCCCGGAACATCTCCCCAGGAAGGGGTCTGGTACTCTGGTAGGCATCCTCACTAGGTGCCCAACCACCCTATCTGGCTCCTCTCAACCCAATCTCTAAGGCTGACCCCAGACACTCTGCTGAGAAAGCTCATTTCAGCTGTTTGCATCCGCAGTCTTTTTTCCTTTTGGTCACTACCCACAGCTCGTGACCACTGGTCACTCTCTTCTCCACTATAGACCAGTATAACAGCTGCGTTACTGCCCCGTTAGGTCTGTCAATCTCTTGCTCAATTTTCCCCTAACTCATAAACAAGACTCCAAGGTACCTATACTCCTCCACTAGGGGCAGAGACTCTCTCCCAATTCAGAGTAGGCAGTCCACCCTTTCCCAGCTGCACCTCTAAGTCTGAGGCCATGGTTCTCAGCCGGGGAAGGGTGGACTTCCCACTCCAGGTTGGGAGAGAGCCTTTGCCCCACGTGGAGGTGCGAGTCTCCTGCTCTACTCCCAACTTGTAATTTCTCCCCATTATCCCCCTTTGTTTAAGTACAGTCCTGTGAACTCTACATTTTCAAGTCAAGTCCTGGTAGGCATGTAGGGGAGGCAATAATTTCATCTCAATATTAAATACTAAATATCAAGATTAAGGATTGGATGTCAGTGCTCAAATAAGCTCTCCAGATTGTGCTCTTAATACTCAAAATAATGCTTTCAAGGTATGCCAGTTATGAATCAACTTTATTAAAATGCTGAACACCAGCTGATGGGAGGTAGAGCCTTGAGTTATCATATTTCCTTGCCTTGTTCCATTAGAATGGGAGTTTGTGGGTGTAAGACTTCAAGACTCCGGTGGATTCTTAAAATCTGAATGTGACCTTCACAGGCACCAGGTTGGCCCCTCATGGTCGAGGCTTATCCCACGAAAAGAGACAGACAAACCGTCCTCTTTCCAAATGGAGTTTATTCAACATACAGATTAAGTTCAACAGTACAAAACACAAGAACACTTTCACAGTTTGAAGAAGTAAAAAGTAGAACTGGTCCGGAGTCAGCGTCACATCGCAGCCTCAGCCTCCTGGTGGGTCTTCATGTGTGTTTTTAGACAGTGTCCCTGAGTGAAGGCTTTCTCACAGAGTGTACACTTGTACGGTCTCTCCCCGTTGTGAGTCCTCATGTGGACTTTCAGGTACTTCTTCCGAGAGCATGCTTTCCCACAGATCCCGCACACGAATGGTTTGAGGTTCGAATGCACCGTCATGTGGTTGTCCAGATGGACTTTACGTTTGAAGGACCAGCCACAGTCTGGGCAGCGGTACGGTGTCTCCCCCGTGTGGACCCTTATGTGAATCGTCAAGGCTCCCTTTGTGCCAAAAGCCTTCCCGCACTCGCCACACTGGTACGGCTTCTCATTGGTGTGCGTTCTCATGTGGATCTGCAGCTGCTTGCTCGTCAGGAACATTTTGCAGCAAACGTCGCAGAGGTATGGTCGATCTCTCTCCGTGTGAATCTTCTCGTGCTGTCTGAGCGTGCCCAGAAGTTTGAAACTCCTCCCACAACTCTGACAGCTGTGTGGTCTCTCCTCGATGTGGGTCATCTTGTGGCGGGATAAAGACCTGTAGTCACTGAGGGACTTTCCACACACGCCACAAAGATGCGTGTGAGTCATCTGGTGAGCTTTTAACAGCGACTTCAGCCTGAACCTTTTCCCACAGGTGTGACATTTGTGCAGTTTTGATGCTTCGTGCAGTTTCCGGTGATTCTCCAGAGAAGCTTCCAACGCAAACCTTTCAGGACAAAGGCCACATTCGTACGGTTTCTCTCCGTCGTGGGCCGCCACGTGCTCGTTGAAGCTGAGGTCACAACTAAAAGACTCCCCACACAGGTGGCAGTCTTCAGTTTTATGGTGACTGACATGATGCTCCTGTAGTGCTTCAGGTGACTCTGACAGATCCCCACAAACCCCACAAAGACCGTCTGGATCCCTGATGTGACTCCAGGAGTGTTTAATGAGCAAGACTTCGGATTTCTCCATCGTTCCACAAACTCTGCAGGTGAAAGCATCGATGCTCTCAATTTTCGTCTCTGTTACTTTGACACCGGATCGTCTGAGTCTCTGTTTCTTGGTGGTGTGCAGCACAGAGTCGCTCTTGTCTGGTTTCCAATCCTCATCGCTGTCCTCTCCTTTCTCTACCCTCTCCATTCGATCACTTTCGCCCCCCTTAGCTCCAGAGTCCTCATGTGGCTCTGTTAGTCTACAATCATTAGCTGCCTCTGTTTCCACGTCTTGTTGCAACAATTCGTCTCTGCGACCGTCGACCTCCTGAGAGGAACAGCTGAGGGGAACAGGTGCAGATGTGATGCATTTGAAATCTGACTGATAAATCTGTTCAGGGTGAAACAAAACTATTTGGTCAGGTGTATGTGAACACGTTTCAGCCTCTGCCACGTCTGCTTTAAGCAAAGGAAACCAACACCAAAGGCCGTTACGGTGGCTCGCTAATGTCAGTCAGCGATCTCCCCTCTCTGGTGTTATTTAACAGAGGTTTGATCTTACCACACACAATGTTTGAAAACAAGAACTGTACAGAAACAGGACCTAAACGCTCTCAAAGTATTTTTTGGAGATGAACTAAAGGAGTTAAATTTTGTCAGCCAACATCTGTGAGACATCTCATCGATGATCTTTCAGCCTAGTGGACGCAACAATCAGCAAGATAAAAAAGAAAGAACTGGAGCTCACAGAGCACAGCACTGACTGTCAAAAATGTGATTAGGTTCACATGCTTTTGGCCAAATAGTTCCTGTTTTGCCTTTTAAAGCGACTGAGGTCATCTCTGCTTTCGTACCTTGTTGGAAGCGTGTTTTGATCGCACATCAACACGTCTGAGACTTCAGAGTTCTCCATTCTTTGAAGAGGATCTCCCTCATCGTTTGTCTTCTTAGTCTGGAAACAAAAAGAAGTACAACTCTGTCATCGATTGTTAAACTTCCCAACATCATAATGTTGGATCAATCCATTTCTCTCATAGAGTAGCATCGACCCCCATGTTTCTTTAAAACATCACCTTCAGTCGGATGTAAATCGTCGACTTCCTCCGTTCCGAGCAGCTGAAGTTTCTGTGGATCTCCTCCGGCGTCACCGTCTTCAGCTCCAGAGGATGTAACCTCCGCCTGCCATCCGACGTCAAGATGTCAAACAGTTTGTCGTCTCCTGACAGCTGAGGGAAGGTGGACCTCAGCAGGCCCAGGAAGTCCAACTCCTGCAGGTCTCGAGGACACTTCAGTTTGTGTTGAGGACATTTCTCCAGGACTATCAGAGGAAAGATGGACAGAGGAGAAAAGCTTCTCATGGTGGTCTAAAAAGAGTCTCTATGACCTTACTTTACCTTAATGAACTGGAATTTAGCATTTTTATCTCTTTTTTATTTCTTTTTCACACTCACTGCTGTTTGAAAGCACAGTGATCTGAGGGTCTTCAAGGATCCGGATCACGAGGTGAACAGGTCTGTAGGACTTCCTCTTCTTAAAGCGACACCTGACAGCAACAAAAACAAACATTTGTGCGTTTTTCTGTGAGAACTGATGCACCTAATGTTAAATTTAAGACTCCCAGCCACACATTTACCCTTGATTTAACATATTTTTGAATTTTAAAAAAATCATGCAACATTCAAGCAGTTCAATCCTTTTCTCACCCTGATGAAGCTGAGTTAGTGGAGTCTTCCTCCTCGTCTTCCTCATATGTCCTGTTAGTCTTGCCGTGCCTCACATCTGTAAAAACAGAAATAAATCAGATATTTTCACTGCTAACATGTCCAGTCTTTGTGTGGCTCATTAAGCTTTTTTCATTGTGAACATCTGACCCACAGCACTGACTTCAATTTTTCTCGTCTGTAATAATAATGTGATAAAATCCTGATTTAAAACTTAATTATTAGTTTTTAATAGGGCTGCACGATTTGGGAAAAAGGTGCGATTTGCGATTAGGTGGACAATATTGCGATTGCGATTGTGCTTGCGATTTAATAAAAAAAAAGTTGTGTCATGAGTCTACAGACTTGCTTCGTTATCATGGGGAAAAAAAAATCAAGGAAAAGGCAGAGATGGATTACTGAGAATTTTTAATTGTGTCCTAATTCTCAAAATATCCAAAACATTCTGTATACAAACAACAGTGTACAGCACAACAGTGCTGTTTTTTTGTATTCAAATTAGTGGTGGGACTTGATTAAAAAAAAAAAATCAAATTAATTATGCCATTTGTAATTAATTAATCGTAATTAATCGCATTTTAATCACATCGATATTCAACATCAGAAGCAACACTTTTCAAACAGATTTTGGTAGAAGACTAAATCATTGAATAGTCACATATAGAAGTTAAAACTACAAAATCCTGTTTATTTTTCTCAAAAGATGTTTTTTGAAAACGCGTCAATTTCCGCAGAGCGGATCGTACCAAACAGGAAAACAGACACGAAAAACGATCAGAGTTTCCGGTCTTTTCAAAATAAAGCACCATGTTCAGCCTGTCGATCCTAACATTATCCTCGTATATCAAAACTACGACACTGGCACAGGGCCAGCAGTCATCAGCGGGTCAGATCCAGAGGAAATCTGACGCCATGGACGAGGAAAAGTTTATATTGGAGGCGGAAAACCAGATAATTATATACGATACAACACATCCTTTATATAAGGACACCAACAGAGACTAAAAGTGAAGGACTGAATTAATGAAGCTCTGGGAGGGCAGGTGAGTTTAACATACTAAATATCATGAAAGTAGTTGTCATGGGTGTGATTCCTGCGGGAACATGTGGTTCTCCTGTGATCTTGTGTATCCAGCTGCTGTGAGTACGCTGAGCTGCGCTCCGCTCCTGAGACGGATGCAGTGTGAAGTAGCTCGCGCTGACGGACCCGCTCATGGAGTATATGTGAATCCAGGCTTCCATCCGACTGTTTTTTAAAAGTAAATTTTCCATCCACCGAGCTAAGCAAGGCGCTGTCATCAGTGTTATCCATCACTCAGTGCGTCGCTATAATCCGTCTGCCAGAGACTCGTGCACTGAGAACCGTTCTGTGTGATATAGAATATAAAATAAAATATGATAAAATGCGTCATTTTTTAACGCCGTTAATTTCCCCCGCGTTAATTATCGAATTAATATCTGAACATATCATGATGACCATGATTGGTCATCTTACGCTCGCTCTCTCACTCACACACACACACACACACACACACACACACACGCTCTTTTTTTTTTTTTTTTTTTTTTTTTTGAATAATCGCACAATCGCACATCTTTTGCGGTTACATAATCGCACGTGCTGACATCGCGATTGCGGTTGCGATTGCGATAATCGTGCAGCACTAGTTTTTAATCAATTCAAACTAAGCCGATTTGAAGCTAAAGTCCAGCTGATGGGAAAAAAATACCAAAAGTTTCAATCTGAGGGTGGATAAATTATCTAAAGTCGAGTTTGAGTTAAATTAACATATTTCTGAATGGAGTTCCGCATGTGTCCGTATAGCTAACCCTCTATAACAGTATTTCTACGTTTTAATTTCAATGCAAAGATATTAAAAAAAAAACAAACAAACAAACAAAAAAAACTAACCCTCTTTGTTTGGTGTCACCAGGAGATCCTCCAGCTGCTTCTTCTGACGGTCTATCTCCAGTTTGAATTCCGAAGCCTCCTCCTCGTATTCGGCTACGACTCTGTCCACAGCCGCTAAGATTTCCCGGGAAGCGGCAGCGAGCCTCTCGGTGACGAATCCTCTGAGCGCCTCACTTTTACTCATTTTAACGAGAAATGAGTTTTAACTTAGACTGCAGCCAACGTTCGGGTTTTTCGCACAGAGCATCCTTCAGGAGCCTGAGCTGTTTACGGTTTGGGGGATGAGCAAAAAAGTCTTCCGTGTGGAAACAGACACGGAACAACAGTTCCGCCTTCGTTCCTCCTCTATTCTTTGGGTTTGATGTATTTTTATTTTTAATTGGTGACAAAAAATATGTCCAACTGAACACAGATAATGGTTAATTTGATCATAGGTTGAGGTTTTTAAATGAGCAAACCGTAAAATACAATGAAACGGTTGCTACAGAAATCCACAGATTTCCAGGGCCTGGGTTAAAATAGATTAAGAATTTTAATAAATAAATTAAAAGAGAGCTAGAATAATAATATTCAAGATTAAAGTTGAAAAAGAGCCGTTTTTATCAGAGTGTTTTAAAAATGTGCTATGTTAAGAGATTTAACTCAAAATAAAAATCCATATGTTATGAGATTTAATCTACAAAATATTTTGAGATTAAAGTGGACAAAGAGTCGAGATGTTATAAGATTAAAGTTGAAGAATAATTGGAATGTTAAGAGATTAGAGTATAAATAAAATCAAAATCTTACGAGACTAAACACAAAAATAAAGGTCAAAAAGTTACAAGATATGAAGTCAAAAGGGGGGCACTGTTAAAATATTTGAGTTAAAAAAAGTTTAATGATACAAAATAAAACAAAAGGCAAGTTGTCCCAAGCTTTAAGTCAAAGAGAAGTCGAAATGTTACTTGTAAATGTGTTACAAGATTAGACCCGGAATTAAGTCAATGTTTTATGAAATTAAAGTAAAAAGAACGTGAAAGTAAAGTTAAAATAAAGACAGAACCTTACAAGACTAAACCAAGAAAAAAGCCAAAGTGTTGCAAAATTAAACTATAGAAAAATAATGCTACAAGATTAAATTTAAAGCATAAATGGAAAGTTACAAGATTTAACACTAAAACATGTCAAAATGTTTAAAAATATTTAAAATGTCCTGATGTCCACAAGTTGGAAAATGGTCTAAATGTTACAAGAACAATGTCAACAGAAAGTTGAATGAATGAAACTTGAGGGTTTTTTGCAGTTTATTTCATTTTATAGAGTGAACACAAGGGGGAGCTCCAGCACAAGAGCAGCATGCTGTAACCACAATCATGGCGGGGGGGGGGGGGGGGGGGGGGGGGGGGGGGCAAAGTGCATCAGTGTAGATAAAATATACAAACTGTACATTTCACAGGAGTCAGCTTTCCATTATAAAACCATCTTCTTATCTGAGACATCAGTTTGTTATTTACTGCACTTTTTGATCAGGAGATGTTTGCAGCGTTGACTTTTTCTGGGTTTTATTGCAGTCAGAATTCAATATGAGTCCGACATCGGGCATCTTTTCAAAAATTACACAGCAACAGTCTGCTGATATTCAGCTCTCCTCCTCCTCTTCTTCTTTCCCCACTTCCTCTGTCTTCTTTCTCGCTATTTTCACCGGCATACTTGACTTCCTTGACTTCTTCTTTGGCAAAGGGTCATGTGTTTCCCAGTGTCGTCGCTGATTGATCAGTGGGCTGCTGCCTTGATGTGGCTCTGGGACGCCATCGTCATGTGGCTCAGGGTGACTGTTGTGGCTTGAAATGGTGATGGAGGAGGGGTCAGGGAGGGGAGCAGGTGATGGGTGGTTCAGTCGAGGACTTGAACAGTCAGTTTTCTCTGGTGTTTGGGGAAACAGGGGGATGAGGGAGGGAGGGGAGCCAGGTGAGGGAACACTCTGAGCTGGAAAAACTCGGGTAAGAGGTGGAGCCTGAGTTTGCAGGTCAAACCTGGAGGAGTCACTCAGGGTGAAGTTCTGGTTGTTGTCTTGTTTCAGAGTCTTGGACAGAGGTGGAGGAAATGAAGGAGAGTTGGTTTGAGGCGGTGTGTTTTCCTGGCAGCCTTGTCGAAGGTCTGCTGGGTAGTTTAACCCATTCTTTACGGTGTGTATGTGCACAAGATCGTCTTCATCCTGTTGCCACAGTAAGTTCCTGACCTCTTTTTCCCTGCAGAGTTGTGTCTGGGTGTTTCGCACATTTTTGTGAACACTTTTGTGAATTTCAGAGTGTATGTTTGAGCGTGGGTCAATGTTTCTGTTGGTGTGGATGTCCCTGCTCACGCCTGTGTGCAGCCGGGGGTTTGGGTTGGCACTGTGTCTGTTTCTGCTTCGTAGTGAGCTGAAGACCATGGTGCAGCCCGCTACTGTGCAGCGATGTTTGATCTTCAAGTGGACGGCATTGTAGTGGATCTTCAGGGTTCCTGTAAGAACAGAAAATTATGCTGAGTACAGCAAAACCCCTCTGGAATCCCAAAAGACCAGTCAAGGACCCCCAAGTGACAATAAAAGCTCAGGAACTCTAAAGGGACTTTGCAGAGGAAGAAACTTTCACATCCAAAGACACAAGACCCATTTAGGATCTTGAGTTTGACCGTTGTGGAGCCGAGAATTGGACTCTGTAACCACAAGATACAGTATTAGATTGGATCACTATTTTTGGACCTTCTGGGTGAATCCTTAACACAAAAATAATTGAAGGATCTTGAATAAAACCACCTGGGATCAAACTTCAGGATCAGGATCAGTGGACGATTGAGGTTAAACCTTATTGAGCCCTTGAGTACAAGAACAGTAGAGGTTTCTGAAACTGACCCTTGGGGACTCCAAGACTTAAGTCCCAAGTCACTGGACAATTGAGGTTCTAAACTGGACTTCACATAGTCCAAAGACACAGATGGGTTGAGGATCAGGCTGAGATTTTAAACTAGAGTTGTTTGATCCCAAAGGTACAAGATGCACTCAAAACCCCAAACACACAAGATCGGGTGAGGGCCAACTGGACTATGTAGAGCTTCAAGGTACAAAATCAGCCGAGGAATTGAAATCATAGCTCGAAAAAACCAAAGATGGATCAATTCACGTTTGAATTCTGAATTCAACCAGATCCGATCCAAGGGTGTTGGATCTCAAGGTGAAATCTTTGGAATCCAAAGACAAATTCAATGTTAAAAGGAAATCTGATTTGGCCCTTTGAACCCCCCAAATACAGAGCCAGTTAAGGATGATCTGGACCATGTGGTAAGGGTCTTGTGTACTTTTTATCACCCATTCTCCTTCATATAAGGTAGACTTTATTAAGAATTAAACTAGAGGAACAACAGTACCTACCTTTGTCGTAGAAGCTTTTCCCACAAACGCCACAACAGACCCTCCCTTTCCGACCTCCTGCTGGGGAAAGAGAAGGGAGGGTGCAGAGAGAAGTTGGAAGAGGGTGCAACGAGGAAGGAGTGGATGGGAGAGGATGGAAGGAAGAAGAAAATGAGGAGTTAGGAAGAGAAGAGAAGAAGGAGGAAGAGAAAGATGGAAGAGGACTGAGGGAGTGGGAAGAGGAGCTTTGGGGATTCTTAAAGGGAGGGGAGGAAAGTGAAGGAGAAATGGAGTTTAAGGAAGGAGAGCCTGGGGAGGAGATCTCTGGTTTGGACATGCTCCTGTTATTGTGGAACCAAGGTTTCTGATGCTCGGGTATCTGGGACAGGTTTGGCTTGTCTGGGTCAGCTTTGATTTTGATCGGAGGTTCATCTTTGGATCGTTGTAAGACATTGTCCTCCTCTTGCTGTCCTCTTCGTCCTTCCTGCCTGGGTCTTTCAGCCAGCCTGGGATTGCTTGACTTTTGTAAGTATGTAACCTTACTTGGAGGAATAATGTCCTGAAAATGGCAATCAGAAAGAAGAGAAGTTTCAGAAATACATAAAACAAACTTAAGAACCTGGATAGAGGTGGACGGTTGTTAATCCAGTATGAGTGGGTGCAAATTGGAGGTTGGACAGAAGTACCTTGGTGGGAAGGTGGAAGGCGGAGTTTGGAAAGTGGAAAGGCAGAAGCAAAGACAGTCCACCTGGAAAGTTTTCAAAATGTTGCACCATGTGGTTTGGAGGGCTGTTTTTCTTGAACCGACAGACATCAACCACTGGTCCCAGATCTCCTCTTGTGTTTTTAACCTCTCCTGGAGTCCCAGCTCTTTGTTCGGTGAAGGTGTTGATGTTTGACTGGTAGCTCCTTGGGCCCAGGTTCAAATCCGGGTTGGAGAGGTGATTGGCAGCTGCCAGGCACTGAAGGGACATCAGCTCTACGATGGGGCGCGTCTCACCAAAGCGAAGGAATTGTTTGAGGATGAGAAGCTCCTCTTCGGGAGTCACCATCATCCAGCGGTCCAAGACCTTTCCATTGGGGTACTGGATGGAAATATAACCAAGTGTTCACAGAGGAAAGTGCTTCTTGAGTTCAATTTTTAAAAGCCAAAAACCAAAGAGGGGTTTTTCTGAAACTTTTTATTTACCTGCAGTTTGTACCCTCTGACATAATCCCCCAAGCTCCAGCCCAGTGTGTGCAGTATGTGCCCAACCTGGAACAACAAACATAAAGTACAATACATAACTCTGCCCTAAAAACATCATATTCAATTTTTTTCAATGTATGCATCAGAGGTACCTGCTCCGGGGTCAGGATGCTGTAGAGACGATCCAGCAGAATTTTCAAGCGAACAGGAATGGCTTGAGCCCCATACAAGACCAGGGAGCTCAGGTCGAACACCAGCCCAGGAAGGGCCACCTCAACTGGGCCACAGCTGGAGAGAGGCTGGGCGTGAAACTGGAGCTTCTCCAGAGCTGCAGAAGAAGAAGACGACCGTGGATGACTGGGTAAAACCTTGTGGTCAAATGACCACTAATGTGGTCATTTGACCCTGATTATTTTTCAATCGGCCTTTTGATTGGAGTCTTTGCCTGATCCCACTTATCTGAAATACTAATAACTGTCTAACTCTGCGAGAAGACGTGTAAAGGTTGAGGTGTGTGAGGTGTCTTCGTGCAGATGTTCTCTCCAGATGCTTTCAGCGTCCCAATGACAGCGACACCTGACTTAATGTCACACGGGTGACTCAACACATCTGCAGTGTGTGTGTCTGTGACAGCTTTGTGGCGGGAGTCCAACACTGTGTTGCTCTCAAACTGAAGTGTGAGACGTTTTAACGTCATTCACCAGATTACAAACTTGGCCATGTACACAAATCTCCAAAACAACAGACGGCCATGAAGTGATGAATTCTTAAAGGTGAGTCTGAGATGTGGTTTTCTTTGTCTTACCATGAGCAACCCAGCTGTGTCCACAGCGATCACATGACCTGATCTGGATGCTCCCAGGTTTGAAGCACACACAGCTGCAGGTGGAGGCAGTGCACCTGATGGACTGACGGACAGGAGGACGCACATTAGGTAATTTAAAAATAAAAAAAAAATTAATGTCTCCTTCAGAGAAGAAGCTCGTGTATAGAAATAAAGTGTGAACAGAATGAGAATTCAAACCTCCTCAGAGTCCAGAGTCATCCTCATGTCTTCGTCCTGCAGTCAGAGTTAAAATATTCAGATTAGACTCCTGATCACACAAATTAAACATCCTTTATCAGCTGATTTCTGAACAGTGAGTTATCTCTGATCTTCATTTAATTAATAAAGATTATTAAATTTTAATTTTTTATAACTCATCTAAAAAGTACCTTTTTTTTTTTTACATTAGTAAAGTTTTTTTTAACACACCTAAAAATATTTATTTATATATTCAAAGGTTAACAGGAATACCTAAATAAAAAGTATATCTCTTGATTTTTGAATTTCATAAAAATAAAAAAATCTTTGTGTACAAAACATGTCAGAAAAATGTTGAAAAAATCACTCATTTTAATTTTTCAGTTTCTGTGAAACAAATTAATCAATTACTCACAATTCAAATCTCATCATATGAAGGGTGGTTTTTGTTTTGCTAAATTTCGTTTTGTTTTTATACATGATAACTGGATTTTTATTTATCCCATGATGTATATGTTACTAATTTAGCCATTATATTTACTTTTATTTGAATTAATCTTCATGAAAATTCAAATCCATGTTGATATTTGACATATTTGCTTAAAATTATGTGAAATACTCATCATCTCTGACAGATTTCAGCTCAATTTTTCTCACCGCTGACAAAAATAAATCAACGATCCATATCAGTTAAAATCCAAATCACATTATTATGAATAAAGGAGTCTAAATATCATCATAAACACCAAAAGATGGATGTAAATGTTTTGGGTCTTTTTAAAATATTAAATTCAGTTAACAAAAGTTTGATTTTAATTCATATAAAATTAAACTGACCTGTCAGATTTCGGTTGAATCCTCAGCTGATGAAAAGAAAAAAACCTCTTCTTCCCCACTTTCTGTTTTTATCCTCCTCAGGTTTGACCTCCTGATTCCTCTTCTCTGTAAGGTTTATCGCTCCGTTTCTTTCCCTCTCCTGACTTAAAATCCCCACTTTCTCCCTGCCTCCCTCTTTTCTCTCTCTCTTCTATATATTCAGTGTTTCTTTCCTTTAAAGACTCTCCATCTTTGGACTCCTCCCCTAATCTGCGCCAAACCAATGTGATTGGATCAATTCCTGGATGTTCTCTCTTCTTCTTCTTTGTCCACAGATCTTGTCCCAAATAAACTGAGATAAACAGACCACAAACACTAAGGAGGGTCAAAGGTCACAGGTAAGAGGGGATGTTAACCCTAACTCGTGCAATAACATTATTTAAAACATAAATTCCCTTCGATGTAACAATAAACTGAGGATGTATCGGCAGGCTGCTATAAATGTGTAACCCTTTGTAAACAGCAGGGGGCGCCTCCTGCCTTTGACTACTCTTATTAGACAATTTGTTCCAAACGAAGACAAATAAATTTTTCGCACATGTGAATTACATCATCATAAAGATTTATCTACTATTTGATTCCAGTGGTCGGTTGTACTAGCAAGTTAGCGCTGCTCCAATTAGCATAACCGTCTTGCAGGAATGAAGAGAGCCCCCCCTTCTGGTGGAGCACTAATACATCCAACATTTCTACTTTTTAATTTTCCTTTAGTTGTTTTAACTCCTCCCATGAATTTTAGTGATAGTATTTGTTGAGCCCTCCAAAATAAAAGCACATTTATCACCAAAACAGATGATAAGGTCCCTGTGGTTTGAGGCAGTAAAAGGGGAAGTACGAGGTGATCTCATCACTCAACTAGCGTCTAGCATCATGAAATTCAGAGGTTTTATGACTACAGAAAACAAAATTAAGACAACTCCATCAAACTCCAACAAAGTGTCTCGAAACCCGTCTGATATTTTGAGACTTTTGACTTTTGGTGTGTTGTCTGAAAAGTTTGTCCCAGGGCTAGCATCACGCCTCACGGCTCTGTCCTAACTGCCCCCCTACCTCCTGGTCTATCTGACCCAGAACTGGACCATAATTCACTAAATGAACAGCATGCTGTATTGAAGAAGACTCAAGACCAGAAACTCATTCTGGAACCAGTGGAGTCGCCCCCTTCTGGACGTCAAAATGTACCCATGCTATCATCTGTACAACATTTACATCTTTTATTTTTTAACCTAAGGCTGAAGGTCCGTTTCTTCTTAGTTGTCCTTGGTGTGCCCATCAGCCCCTGTGTCCCCAGGGAAACAGCTCCCCTCAGGGAGGACCGTTCCCCCCTGAGGCTCCGATTGAATCAGGTGACAGTGGGGCACCTGGCCCTCCGCACGCTTGCACACACACAAATACACAAGGTTAAATGAATCATGGTGTGGAGACTTCTTTTTGCCTTCATTAAGGTCTCGTTTGACCAAATTGAATTGGGACCAAGTCCTCGAGCAGCAGCGGAGAAATCCTGAAGAAAAACTGAAGAAAGAAGAAAGACGTGGAATGACGACTTCACAGTTTGTCTCCCCGGAGCAGAAACGACCTGGAAAGTTTTTGATATTGTTGATCAGAGGTGCACACACACACACACACACACAGAGACACACACGCAGACTGAAGGTAGGGCTGTTGGACAGGCTGTGTGTCTGCTGGGATCTGGAGGACCTCTTTCCTGTTTTGATGTCGTACTAATTAGAATATCTCACGATGTGTGTGTGTGTGTGTGTGATCACCGCTGCTGGTTGACACACTTCCAATCCAGAACCGCTCAGAGGAGACGTGTTTGAAATGCAGCAGCGGTACCACCTCCTCGATGTCCTGAGAGTGTCTTTGTGTGTGTGTGTGTGTGTATGTGTGTGTCCTGGTCCTGTATTCTTGGCTCCGTCTTTAACTCAATGAACCAGATCACAGAAAAGAAAACAGAAACTCTGCACCTCCAAAGACGATCATGACTGTAGCCTTCTTTGTCGACTGTTTTTATCAAATGAGATGAGTTCACAGACAAACGGGCGACCTTAAAAGTCATCAGCACATCGTCACCGACGCTTCTAAGAAGAACCGTCAGTCGCTTTGATTCTTGTGTGCAACATTTGCAATCCTAACGCCCCAATAAGTTTGACTTTGTCCACTCATGGTGGACAAAGACACATCCAAAGCAAGGCATGTGATCCTTGCAGTGTGCCCTTGGTGTGGTCTTGCTCGGGATCCCACTTGGGCTGATCCAAAAGCACCTCAAATTGAGGCTCTCCAGACTTCCTGGCAAGACACCCCAAATCCCCAGTCCTACTTGACTACTGTCAGAAGTCCATCAGTTTGGGGTTAAACTTCTGTCCCTGACGTTGTTGGGGATCAGGCTTAGGCCACGTAAATACTGAACAAAGCCGCTAAAATCCTCAGTCTACTACCTGGAAAAAGGTAAATCTTGAAGTGCTGGAGACTCGCCGATTCTGTTAGCAATCGATTCAACTTTTTATACTTTCAAATGTTGGTTAAATCATCAATTTGGCACTCGTGTCTTTCAGTGCTCATGCTAGCTGCAGTTCCTGCTGTTTCGTGTTCCCCCCAAGTTTCTTCGTTATGCTGATGACTTTATAGTTGAGTCTTTATAGTTGAATACTTGATTGAGATGTTTCATCGCTGGATTACATCGTAGTTTCTGGTTTGAAAATGTTCGGCGTCAAAGCACGACAAGATGTCACTTTGGATTTTGGTAGCTAGCTTTCAGATTCGACACATTCGGCCAATCTGAGGAGCTGCTGCTGTATACGAAATAAAACTTGATGTCCCCTGGAAACTAGTGGAACATCTTGAAACTCACTAATGTAGCTTTTGGTTGTCATTGAAAAACTTTTTGCAGCTTTTTTTTAAGCTAGCTGCAGCTCCTGTTGTTTTGTATTTCCTCCAAGCTTTTTGTTTTTTACGCTGATGAGTCGTGAATCTTTTGTATTAAAATCCAAATAGTTTTCTTCCTCGTCCAGCGTTTTGAAAGTCGCCTTACTTCCTGAAACTGTGGCACCATTTTTTTTTTTTTTTTTTGTACCTTTTTGTCACTTTGTTGGGGTTGTGTTCTTTCTTCTTCTCCACCTACTGTACAAAATGTGTAACTTTTAAATATGTAAATGGAAGATTTTTATTTTTTATTGGTTGTTTTTACCTGATAGAGTCACAGAATCTTCTTCTTTCAAGTGTTCTGGTTTTTAGGGGTCCCTTATTTTCAATTTGTGTCCTTCTGGTTGATTTTGCGCCGTTTCACATCGGCTGCTCCTTCCTGACACAATCCTCAAACATAGTGACTGAATCAATAATCATAATAATATTCCAGTAACAGGATGTTATTTATCAGACTTGTATGTGTCAAATATCCCTAAAATAAGTGGTGTAATTAGTCCGATGTTCCCGATTTACCGTAACTTTGTTCTTGGATGAAGATTGCTTTTTTTAGCTAAAAAAAAAAAAAGACTGGGCAGCATCCTGGGGCTCGAAAACAGGCTGTTGGTTGGAGTTTTCCCTCTCTGTCACTTTTCTGTCATTTGTCACCACAAACGTCGGCTTCAGGGGCTCCGGAGGTGAATTTTACATGACACAAAAACCTGCCCGCATGGCGAGCGTTAGGAGCTTTTAGGCCTCTTTAGATTGTCCCACCACTGTCTGAGTGTGTGTGTGTGTGTGTGTGTGTGTGTGTGTGTGTGTGTGTGTGTCCTCTCTTTCCTCTCTCACACTCTCCCCCTTCCTCCACTCTTTCCAGTCCCTTATCCCACCCCTCAGAAAGTGTGTGTGCGATCCCGCCCCCTTTATATCTGTGTCATTGCTCCATCCGAGAGCGAGTGTTTCTCTTTGTTCTGCGTCCAACTTGGCACTGCAGCGGTGGCTGCTGGGAAAAGTGTGTGTTTAAGTGTGTGTGTGTGTTGTCACAGGTACAACTAGGACAGCAGGCAGGGAGGAACAAGGACGAGCGGAGATGAAACGTAAAGTTTTTGAAATAAAACGCTGAATATTCATGAGGGAGCTCCGGAACAAAAACAGGACACCGCCATTGATTAATTTATTCTTTCAGTACTTTTTGTTTTCTTTGGATGATTTTATTTTGACTCTTTTTCTAATGAGCTTCAACTCCGAGACAAGCTGAGGAGAAGATGACAGAAAAACACACTTTTCAGCGTCCGCAGCTCAGCGTGTGGCTAATATTCAATGAGAGGACGCACGCTCAAGCTTTAATCCTGTTAGATTCTGGGAGCGAGTGAGGGATTAAAGTCTCATCTCAATGGTTCAGATGTAAAGAAGTGTCGTCAAAGTGTTTCATCGCGGGAAGTCGTATTTTCTGACATTTTGTGGCGTCAGAGTGTTTGGCCACAAAGTAAGACGAGACATGACTTTGGTAATTTGGCAGCCAGCTTCAGATTTGTCACATTCAGCCGCTTCATCGGGACTTAAACTTAATCTGTCGTCTGAGAGCGGGACAAACTCGGACCAAGACACCGGACGTCCAGGGTTGAATAAACCTGTCACTTCTGGAAACACCAGAGTCAGCCGTCCTGGCTGTGATGCTAAGCTAAGCTAGCTGGTCCATTGAACAGCAATGACAGGAGAGTCAACAACTAAAGTAGGGGGAAGAGCTTTAGCGCTTTCAAATGTCTGAGGCGCAGAATTTTGTGTGAAAGATCGAGGAGAGGAAAATCGCAGAGGTGGCGAAAAATCCTGCCACGTCGCAACCTCGACTCTCCAACACGACAAACACCAGAGAGGAGAACAAGTCCAAGAAAAAGTTAGAAATGTTGTTTTACTCGTGACGCCAATTGAGTCTCCATGAGGTGCCCAAAATATGATGAATACCGTAATGATCCTAATAGAAAACGTGTTTTCTTTCCTTGAATACATCTGTGGGATCATCTCACTCGTTCAAATGCTGGTCACTTGGTAACCAGCATAAGAACTCCATTAACCTCTTTAGAACAGTAGAGGGCGCCCTCATGAGTGAGGCAGGCAGAGAGCTCCCCTTAAGAGGATCCGCCCTTTAAGCCCGGTTTCCACCAAGCAGTCCGGTTTGGATCGGTACAGTTTGGTACAGTTTGGTACAGGTTGGAACAGTTAAGCCCGATCCTATTTGCGTTTCCATCCACCTTTTTCCTGACTACCCATAATTCATTGCGATTGCTGGTTTTGCTCTTCTGGTTGGATGTTCTGTTTACGCCGCCATGGAGACCGTGAAGCTGAAAATGTTAGGCTAGCTGTCATACTCGCTCTAATAACCGGCTTTTAAAAGCAAGAAAGTGACAAAATGAACAAAAAAAAGTTTTCAATGAGCCCCGTTGAGCATTAATGATTTCACACGAGTTGTTTTGAGCTAGCTTGCGGGAAGTCGATAACCACAGGCAGAAGTCAGCACCCATTGGCTTCTAAAGAAACAGCTGGATAGCCAGCTGTGCCCTTCTTGGTAGATGGAGTGTAGGCCAGATGCCGATAGTTGCATCATCTACGTAATAGCGTGACGACATAGCAGCGCGACAGCTAATAAATTCAACAAAGAAGAAAAACGTGACACAGTAAACAAAGAGTAACAACGGAAGACGTCCAGAAGTCCCGCCTCTTCTTGATTCTGATTGGTAGGTGAGCTGAAAGCTAGGGGTCCAAAATTTGGGCCGAGGATGCCGAGTGCTGGAAACACTAAAACTATTGGGAATTTGGCTCAACCGCTACAGAAGACACGCGGTGATACTCTTCACGTCGATGGTGTCACACCTTGGGAAAAAGCCGATCTTTGATGACGTTCTCTTTTTGATTCATTTGACGAAAACAGCGAAACACAGAGAAAGAAATCTGTGGAAAAAATGAAGGAAATGACAAAAACCTCCAGAGGAAAAGAGAATCCTGTTCAGCTGAATCAGCAGCAATCGCCTGTGTGTGTGTGTGTGTGAGTGTGTGTGAGTGTGTGTACGCCTCTAACAAAGGGACTTAAGCTGCTGTCACACTCAGAGCCTGAGGGGTGTGAGCGTTTGCGTTAAGACGCTAATAGACAGAGCAGAGACGGACACACGCCGCCCGAGGGCCACACACACACACACACACACACACACACACACGCTGTCGTGGTGCTGATGCAGCAGGAATAAAAACTCTTCTGGTTATAAAACTTTTTCTCTCTTTGTCGGTGTTTCTTTATTTGCGTCGTGTTTGTCTGAGACGTGATCTCAAACTTTTACCAGCAGCTTTTTTTATTTAAATGAACGAACTTTTGAAACCAAACGTTCGTTTTCAGGATCAGAGATTTTATTTATATTCACTTTTATCTTATTATCAGAAACATTTCTCGTGATTGGAACAGAAATCTGAAGCTGCCACAAACAGAAAGACTCAAACTGAAGAAAAGCAGAGATAGTTCCTAATCGGAGCGTTTAAATACATCATTTAAAGACATTTCAAGACTTTCCAGGTCTAAAACTCTTCAGTCTTTCATGTCCTTGACTCCAAAACCTCATTCCAGGACCTCCAGGATGCGTCATGTCCTCACGCCATCAGATAAAAACGCCTTCATGTGTTCATCTCTTTACTTTCTACCCGCTCTTTCTTTCTTTCCTGCTTTCCTCTCCTTCCTTTTGGCTCTGGAGGCTTTAGACTGTGGTGAAGAGGGGGCGGTGCTTATCGAGACAGGCAGCTGCTTCGGCGAATCAGAGATGAGAGGAGGTTTTGAGGCTTTCAGGTCAGCGAGCGGAGACGTTTTGGGGATTTCAGCGACCTGGAAGATGAAGAAAATGAATTCATCGTACGGTTTAGACTCGGTTTGTGTCGATTTGTTTCTTTTTGCTTCATTTGTACAGTTTTATAATCACCTCGGAGTTTGTCGTCTTCGTCTTTCTGCTCAAACAATCTTTACACCTTTCAAACAAAGAGAAACAAAATAAACGACGAAAACAAGAGAAGCAGGAAACAGACACTGAAGAGAAAAACACGCCGTGTGTCACCTGTTGGAATCCCTCCTCTCCTCCTCCACCTGCTGCAGTCGCTCCTCCAGCTGCTTCTTCTCCCTCTGAACCCCCAACAGGTGCTTACCCAGAATCCTCAGCGAGCGCTCCTTACGCTTCACCTCCTGCCGAGCCTCCGTTAAGGACTGGAGTTGAGATCAGGATTAAAAACAGTCGACAGGTAGAATGCATGTCGCTCATGAAGCCGTTTATTTGAAGTCGTACCTGTGCGCTCTCTCTCAGTGTGTGTTCTGTGTCGCTCGGCCCTGACGTGTGTGTGTTCACTTGTTGTTGTAGTGTGTGCAGAGTGTGTGTCTGTTCCTGCAGCAGCGTCTGAGCCTCCTGCTCCCTGCTCAGCGCCTGACGGAGCTCCTCACACACACTGTGGAACCGCTCGGCAGGGACCTAAACACACACACACACACAGAGTCAGAGGCGTGTGTGTTCATCAGACAGACAGTGTGTGTGTGTGTGTGTGTGTGAGTAAGAGTGTGTGTTTACTAACCGTCCTCTCCTGCTTCAGTCCTCTCTTCAGATTGGTCACCTCCAGCCTCAGGCTCCGCCTCTCCACCTCAGTCGAGTGCAGCCGTTGGCTGAAGAGCAGGAAGTGCTGCTGGAGGGAGGAGACCAGGGCCTGATGGGAGGTCACACACAGGGGTCAAAGGTCAGCTGATGACATCATATTTACAAGTGTCCCTATAACTGCACCAAAACCAGAACAGGATGAAAGTGTGTTTTTCTGAGACCTTCATGTCGTTTTGTGGAGCTGTCACTTTACGTCCCTCCTCGTCCACTCCGCCCGGAGACAGTCTGCTCGCTGTATCTGATTGGTCGAGAATGTGATCCAGGAGGCGGGACATAGTTGAATGAGCTGCTGACATCACATCCACAGGGGAGGAGCCTGAAGATGAAAAAGTGAAACCTGATTTACACGAATCAAAACCAGAACAGAAGGACAGTTCAGGATCTAAGAACGTGTATGTTTGAGGATACCCGTGTTTGTTAGCGCCCCCTGCAGGTCAGCCATCGAGGACAGAATGACGGAGGAGAGGTTCTCAGAGTGAAGCCAGCGAGCGCACACGGCTTCACGACCGCCGATCTCATCATCTTTACCTAAAGGACCAATCATCTGTTAATGGATACAAATAATGCCATGTGCTGCTGTTTACAGAGGATGATAAAGGTTATAGAATTCAGCTTAAAGCCAGGGTTGAAAAATTTGAAGATTAAAGTCAGGGTTCAAAAATTCTATGATTAAATAAAGGGATTTTAAAAATTTGAGATTTAATCAGAGGTTCTAGCAATTCTGAGATAGGATTCTGGAATTCTAAGTTTAAAGACAGGGTTCTAGAATTTTGAGATTAAAGTCAGGGTTCCGGAATTCCGAGTTTAAGGATAGGGATTCTTGAAATCTAAGATTTTTGTCAGAAATTCTAGAATTCGAAGATCAAATTTGAGGATTCTGGAAAACTATTAAGATTCAGAAATTCAGATATGAAAGTCAGAGATTCGGGAATTTTAAGACTAACATCAGGATTTGAAGATTTTTGGGATAGGAGACTAAGGATATGGGATCTAGAAATAGTAGATTTAAGTCAGATATTCTAGAATTCTAAGATTAAAGTCAGAGTTCTGTAATTCTGACATGAAAGCTGTTAAGATTCACAAATTCAGACATGAAAGTCAGAAATGCTGGAATTTTAAGATTAAAGTCAGGGATACAAAAACATTTAAAATCTAAGTTTCTAGAATTTTGAGAATAAGTCGGGCTAACTTTTAGCGAGCTTACAAGCTTTTTAAAAACGCCTTTCAGAGGGAGTTGAGCTGATTTTCTCACAGACTGAAATATGATCGGATCTTGAAGTCACTGACATCGCCCCCTGCTGGACAGAAGATAGACTCACATTTCAGTCACAGACCCACTTTTTACCTGTGTTTGCTTCTCTCTGACCCTTCTGTTTTGCCGTAGTCATCCCTCCACAGACGCACACGGCCGCCCCGCCCCTCCTCTCCACCCGAAACATCACAGTCGTCTGATTGGCCAGCACACACCACCTCCTCACCGCCAGCACCGCCCACACGCTCCTCCTCCAGCGCCTCACAGCCCTCTTCCTCCTTATCCTTCTCTCCTCTTCCACTTCATCTTCCTCTCCTCCTAAAGCTCCGGCCAGCCTCCTCACCTCCTCCTCCAGCTCCTCCCTCTCCTCCAGGCGTCGGCTCAGGAGGCTTTTCTGTGTGCGTAGAGCGAGCAGGCGGTGGTGAGTGTGTTTGAGTGCCCCGGCCAGCAGGGCGCAAGCTGACAGGAAGGAGGATGACTCCTCACGGCTGGATGAGAGGTCAGAGGTCAGGGAGGAGAGGCGGAGCTCTAGGGAGGAGGCGTGGCTTCGAAGAGAGTCGCACTGAGAGCGAGAAACCTGAAGAGGAGGAGAGAAAAGGTCTGAGGAAGGAAAACTACATCGATCAAACATCCAGCCGACTCAGCAGATCAGAACACCTGAGGGACTAACGCGTGTGTGTGTGTGTGTGTGTGTGTGTGTGTGTGTGTGTGTGTGTGTGTGTGTTACCTGCAGCTCATTCTGCAGCTGTGTGATAGTGTGTGTGTGTTGGCGGCTCCAGGCCTCCTCCCTCCTCCTCACACACTCCTCCAGACGTAACAACACACACTCCTGGCTTCGCTGTAGCTTGCGCACACACATGCTTTTCTTCTTACACACACTCTGCAGATGGGCGATCTACAGAGAATAGAGAGAGAGAGAGATGATTGAAATCAGATTATTAGAACACATTAAGATTGTATCATTTATCTGACTGTTCCAGCTCACCTTTTCATTCGCCTCCCGGAGGTCAGAGGTCATCTGCTTGACCTGTTCAGTGATGACATCACACAGCTCCACCCAGGTAAAATTACCCAGAATGCTCTGGGGCTGGTCAAGGAGGACGCAGCCAGCAAGAAGGCACTGGTAGAGACGATAGAGGAAGGACAGCCGGACCTGACACAAACACACATACACGTCTTTGGTATTTAGTGAGACCGATGTTCTGTTTGTTAATTGTGTCCACAAAAAAAGACCACGCTTCAAAACCCAGAATGTTCATCAGGATCAAAGGACTTTACAAAATATCCATAAAAAAAGAACATTCCAAAAGGAATGTCCAGCTGTCAAGCGCTGGTCCTCAAAAGCATACAAAAACAGGTACAAACATACACAGGAGTCAGTGTGACGCAGGTTTATAGGATTTTCTCAGCATCATACACGGCTTAATGAAATGTTTTCACCGTGATGCGATTAAGCCGCTGTGAAGTGAGGCTACACACAGAAGGACGTAAAAAACAGAAGAAGAAGAAAAAAGGCAGAGGACAGGAAGTAGAAGATGTTGACAGCCACTGATCACAATCACCTAGAAGGCACACATACACACACACAGTTTTAATTTGCCTATATTAAACTTATTCAGAAACTGAAATAAAGGGGAGTTTTATTATTTTGTTAACTCTCTTAGACGCAACCAGACTCTGTAGAGAAAATGAGCATTTTTAGCGCGCAAAATTTGGGAGTTCTAAGTCTACTTCTGCTTCTCTAATTTAGTTTTTTGGGGTAATTCTGAATTACTTAAACATTTCATCAGATATAATAATTTAAAACAATAAAGTCATGTAAAAAAATATCGAGGTTGTGTCAAAGATGAGGCTGCTGTTTTCTTTGAAGTAAAATTAGCATTTTTTTCAATGGGGTTTGGTTGCAAGACGACAGGTGTTACCAGTGTTTACCTTCAAAACAAGGGCGTCTCTTGGTTTCTCAGTGCATTTTTTTTGTTTCATTACTGTCAAAAATGGGAGCTTGATCAACCTGGACTTTATCAGATTTATAAAGAAGACATATTTAAGAGTGAAAGAGAGATAAGCAGGTGTTTGAAATCACCTTCGACTCTTCCTGATAGTGGTCCATTATCTTGCGGACCTCTTCCATCCTCTCCTCTTTCTCTCTCTCCAGCTCTGCTTGCAGACCTCGGTTCTTCTCCGACCAATCAGCGCTCTGCTGATGAAGCCATGTCACTTCCTCCCTGAGTTTTATCGCCTTCTGCTGCGACTCCTGGAACACACACGATGCCAAAGTGAAGAAATCGTAAAATCGCTCTTTTTTTGACTGGGGTTTGGTGCAGGACGAGACGTTCACCTCCATGTGTCTGTTCTGATCTGAGCTCAGCTGTTGGAGGGTCTGGTTCTCCTCTTGGAGCCGCTCTGATGCTGACAGCAGATTCTGAACCTGCACACACACACACACACACACACACTGCTGAATGACTCCACACTCATCTGTTGATATCTGCTGCGTTTTCTCGGGTTTTAACCTTTTTCTCAGCCGTTTCCGCTTTGTCTCGACAGCTGCTCAGCGTCGTCTTCAGCAGCTGCACGACTTCCTCGGACGCACTCAGGTTCCCATCATCCCTCACTGGAGGCCTGTTGTCTGCTCACATACAGTCACATTATTAACTTTCTGAAAAGGAGAGGTTTGTTTGTGTCAGGTGTGTGTGAAGTGTTCACCTGTGCTGTTGTGTTGCTGCAGGGTTTCTCTGATGTGTCTCATGAAGTTCACAAAGGCCCCCTGAGAGTCGGACTGTCGCTGAGACGTCTGAACACAAGAAGAAATGAAAATCAACGGGACCAGACCTCTGAATTCTGGACTTCCTGTTTTTGCTCTCTACGAATCTCCGTCCTCGTCACAGAAGACTGTGTGTGTGTGTGTGTGTGTGTTACCTGCTCCAGCAGTGTTTTCGTGTTGCCGTGTCGTCTCTGCTCCTCTTTCAGGGTTTCTGTGAGGTCAGAGGTCACCTTTCTCTCCGTTTCCACGGCTACGTTTAGCTCAGACTGGCGCTTCTCGTACTCGCTCTGCAAACTACACGGAGCGATGATCACTCGTACCAGGAGCTACCAACACGATGCTGGCTGCAGTTCACTGATCAGCCACAGGCGTCGCTAAAAACAAGAGTTTTCCGTCTCACCTCTCCAGAGCGCGCTCAGTGCTGCCACTCCTCTCTCTCTCCACGTGGTAAGCTCTCTCGACCTCTCTGAACTGAGCTCTCAGGAGCTCCAGGTCCGACTGAGCCTCCTGCTGGCTGGACCTCGCCAGCGCCAGCGCCGCCTCCAAGTCACGCACCCTTAGCTGAGAGGTCACATGATTGAAATGAAGAGGATGCAACCATTTCTACACTAATCTAAAGTGTGTGTGTGTGAGTGTGTGTGTGTGTTTTCTACCTGCATGAGCTCAAAGCTGAACTTGGACTCCAGGTGTGCAGCTCGCTCCGCCTCCACGCTCGACTCCAGAGACCTCACCCTCTGATCTGAAACCTGCAGAGACAGATACAGATGACGCTTCCGTCACCTCCTCCTCCTCCTCTTCTTCTTCTTCTTCCCTCCACAGCTTCCTTGTCTCCTTCCTCACCTCCTTCTCCCTCCTGCTCCTCTCCTCTCTCTCCGTCAGGTGTTTCAGCTCGTCGCCTCGTCGTCTGTTGACCTCGGCTTCCTTCTCGTTCTCCTTGATCATCTGTACTACCCTCCTCTCTGACTCCTCCAGCGCCTCCTCCTGATCCTGGAGGACCAAAACAAAAAAGTTTTAAATGAGGGAATCCTTCTTAAAGCCACTCCTAATCGAACACCCCCCCTCTAGGATTATTAAAGTGCACAATGTGACCTGCAGGACTCGGTGCAGTCGCTGGTTTTCTGAGCTGAAGCTCTGAATCAGTTTATCTCGCTCCTCAACCTCCTGCTGCAAAGCATGCTGGTCCTCCTCTCTGGCCTGCCGTGTGATCTCCAGAGATTTCTGCAGCTCCTGCACCTTCAGCTGGAGCTCCGCTGCTCGTTCTGACATGCAACACACACATATTAACACAACAGCTGCTTCTGCTCCTCCAGGTCGTTTCTTTAAGGGCGCGTTTGATTCCTTCACCTGTGAGTGCGTGTTTGTCTCGGCTAAGCTGGGCTGCTCGGTCAGCGTCTCTCCGGCTGACAGTGAGCTGGTACTGCAGCTCCGCGCGCTGAGCCTCTCCTTGTTCGACAGACGACCTCAGCTGAGTCAGCTCCGCCTGGAGCCGGCACACCTGAGGAGGGGGACGAATCAAATCATACACACCTGAATCAGCTCACAGGTGCCAGTTTTGATGTTCTTTTTTTCTGTTTAACTTCAACAACAGTTGTTTTTATCTCACCTCCTCATTGTGGCTCGATATCAGCTCCAGTTTCTCCCTCTCCAGCTCATGGACTCTCCTCCTCCGACTCTCTGACCGCTCGCCTTCTTCAGACACCGCTCTCCTGCCGCTCACCTCCTTCTGCTTTTCTCTCCCTCGTTCTCCGTCCCCTTGGCTTCTGTCTCTGCCTCCAATCTCTCTTTTTCCTCCATCATCAACAGCGTCTCCTCTTTCTCCCTCTGCTGCCTTTCTCTGTCTCTTCAAGGTGGTGAAGACCTCTTTCAACCTGTCAAACCAGCACAGAAACAGAAACGCTATAAAAAGTTTCCAAATGAATAACAAGAATATAAATATGCATGATAAATTCAAACTCTACCTTACAACCTCCTCCTCCGTGGTGTTCCTCATGGCTCTCTGTTGGGTCCCCTGCAGCTCTGCTCTGCCTTGCCTCCCCTGATCCCGCTGCCTCCTCCTCTCTGCTTCTTCTGTCTGCATATCTGTTCATCAGTCCTGAAAGTCTAACAAAACCAGAATTTTGGCTGAGAAACTGATCGATGTCACCTCACAGCACAAATTTCAACAAACAGATAGATTTATTTACTTATAAAAATTAATATTACGAAATTTACTACATTTAAAAAGCCTCCTGGGGTTACTTAATCAGCATGTATGGGAGGTATAAAACAAACAGAGGAGAGCCTGGATGTTGTTTGGTACCAGGGGAGGCTGGTTGCTAAGCTGCTGATGTTGCCTTGCCAGCAGACGCCCTCTCATTAAGTGAAACGAACTCCATTGGCAAATTGTTCTAGAACATACTCTTACTAAAAAGTCCAATTTTATTTAACTTTTACAAAAACTTTGCCACAAAAGTGAATCATTTGTTTCTATTATACAATTCGGCGTCCGTTAAAAAAAGAGTAGCTGCTTATTCCTTAAAAAAAAAAATCACTAAAATGAACTCGCTGTCTAAACTCTTAAACGCGCAGACAGCAGCTCTCCATTCTTAAAAATTGAGATGAAAGTATGAAATTGACAAATATAGGTGAATTTATCCCAAGCCGTATTCACTATAAGTCAGTAGGGATATAATTTATGTCATAAGAATTCTTATATCATATCGATATATGTAAAAAATAAGATAGTGTCAAAAATGCTTCGTTTTCTTATTGAAGTTCGGTTGACGGTGGAACGCAATCAAAACAAAGACCCGTTTTCCAGTAAATAATGAACATTAACGACTTTAATAACGTTAAACCAACTCAAATTTCTAGTATTCTGTCTAAATTTACTGTTTGAATGATAAAATATATCTGAAGTTGGGTTATAGAGTAAAATAAACGTCCTTTAAACACTTACTGTGAAGCTTACGCGGAGCCGTTTGAATCTGACGCCATGTTTAGCGTCCCCACGTCATTTTTGTAGTCGCTCTGGATTGGCTGGATAACCAGCCAATGAGGACAGGTCATTTTGTCAAAGTTATGAAATTGTAGTTTTCTTTAACGTTATTTACAAAAATAAGTTGTTTTTTCTTGCATTAATAAAAATGTAAAACATATAAAGGATATGTTTCATATAAATGTCATTAGCTTTACTGTTTTTTACGACAGTAACTACGTCCAGCAGAGGGCAGCGCGCTCTGTTTTTGACCAGTTACAGCCTTTTTATCAGCGTAGAAGAAGAAAGAAGGAAAACAACATGGCTGCGTCCACAGAGCACGCTGAATCCGCAGCAGCAGCAGTGACAGATCCTCCAGAAACGGACGAAACAGTAGTTTCAGAAACCACTAAAGACCCAGAATCCACCAAAGACCCAGAAACCTCAGACTCGGAGCCGGCAGTTCAGGATGAGGATGGGGATGAAGATGACGACGAAAGCGAGCCTCCCGTGCCGAAGATCCGAGACACCCCACAGGACATCAAACTGGAGGCGATCGCCAACACGGTGGCCCTCCACCCGAGCAGGGACATCCTTGTGTGCGGGGACATAGACGGGGACGTGTACGCGTACTCTTACTCATGTACAGAGGGGGAGAACAAGGAGCTGTGGTCGTCAGGGCACCACATGAAGTCCTGCCGCCAGGTGCGTTTCTCTGCTGATGGACTGAAGCTCTACAGCGTCTCCAGGGACAAGGCAGTCCACCTGCTGGATGCGGAGAAAGGACAGCTGGTGACGAGGATCCGAGGGGCGCATGATGCTCCCATTAACAGTCTGCTGCTGGTGGATGAGAACATACTGGCGACAGGGGACGACGTGGGAACCCTCAAGGTCTAAAGTCAAAGTTTGCAATGATTGTTTTCATGAAGATGATCGTTTATGATCTGAATAGTTTGCTTCGTCTAAATTGGTCTTGACAGATCAGAAGGGAAAACAAATGTTTTGTCCCTAATCTGGATCCTGACCTGTTTGTTTTTTCTCTGAAGGTGTGGGATATGAGGAAGGGGACTGCGTTCATGGATCTGAAACAACACGAGGATTACATCAGTGACATTGCCGTAGACCAGGCCAAGAGGATCCTCCTCACCACCAGGTAAAATAACAACGTCTTTCCATTTAATACTTTAAATTATGGCCGGAAGTTTTCATGATTTGAAATAATTTATTCCAAACACAGCGGTGATGGTACCATGGGCGTCTTTAACATCAAGAGACGGAGGTTTGATCTTCTGTCAGAGTACCAGAATGGCGATCTGACATCAGTGGCGATAATGAAGCGAGGTAAGAAGGTAGTCTGCGGCTCCAGCGAGGGAACAATCTACATCTTCAACTGGAACGGCTTTGGAGCCACCAGCGATCGCTTCGCCATCAAGGCAGAATCTGTGGAGTGCATCCTACCTGTTACCGACAACATCATGTGCACCGCGTCCATGGACGGGTACATCCGGTGAGTTGTGATGGCTTGGAATCATTTAATACTTTTACAAGATTACCTCATGCTGAAATTCTCTATCCTCCACCAGAGCCATCAACCTCCTTCCCAACCGGGTCATCGGCTGCATTGGGCAGCATCTCGGCGAACCCATCGAAGAGATCGCCAAGTCTTGGGACTCTCGCTTCCTGGTCAGCTCGGCCCATGACCAGCTCATCAAGTTCTGGGACATTTCCAGTTTACCAAACACGACAGTCAACGAATACCGAAAGAGGAAGAAGAAGGACGGTCGTATGAAGTCTCTCACTAAGAAAGCCCATGGGGACAATGACTTCTTTGCAGGACTTGTAGAGGAAACTGAAAAGAAGGAGGAGGAGGAGGAAGAGGAAGAAGAAGAGGATGACAGCGACAGTGGCAGCGATTAAAAGACTTTGTTTAATATTAGATGTGTTAATAAATCTGTCTTTGTGGACAGGATTTTCCTACATAAGTTTATAAATCAGTTCAGTGTTAGTTGGATCATCCAAAGTGCCTTATTGTCTCGAGGACGCACTTGGAAAAAACTCTTGCAGACTTTTGCTTGTTTTAAGCCTCTGATCCTAACACTGTTGCTGCCACATTTACAGAAGACTGTCAGATTGAAGCAACATACATTCAACAACTCTTAAGATAAGACAAGTTTAATGTCCTCTCATGGTCCCATATTTGGCGGAATGACCAGCATATTCCCACAGGCATATCTAGTGGGTCATTAAAATAACTGAATATCTTGTACAATGGTTGTGTTATTAAAAAAGTGTCATTAAGATATGTTTTTTAATAAACACGGGTTTAAACTGATTTAAAAGGTTCATAAAGTTTAAAAAGGGGTGAAAATAAATGGCAAGGTTGAGCGTTTCACTCATTAACTGTAACACTGTGTATAAATAATTAGTTCCAAAAAAAACTCCCACAGCTGTTTACTTCTATTTTTTATGTCAAACGTGATACTTTACATATTTTTATCCTAATACGGCATAACTTTAAATTTAGTTGGGATTTCTGTTAAACCTACCTTGACTTGAAAACGGCAACAGCCACAGATTAAAAAATATATATCAAAAGATTAATAAATGAAATCGCCAGATTCGTTCACAGACGTAATGTATTCCACCAATTTGCTGATAGTTTTCATTTCTTTGTTGGCATTTCTTAGTGTTTCCCGTCACAGACTTTTATAATATATGTACATAAACATATACATTTTTAAAACTGCGCATTAAAATTGGTTTAATGTAAAAAATTAGTGGGTGTTTTACCCAGAAAACGGACAGTTTCTTCGTCTTCTTGCGTGGATCTGCCACTACCAATATGGCGGATGCCCCAGTCTCTTCGCCTTCTTTGGTCGGTGGGCGGGAAAGCGCTGAGCGTCACGTGACACGCACTCATGGGTCAACATGGCGACGTACATGAGAGAGTAGTTCAGTGATAATAAACCTCCCGCTGAATCCGTGAGACGTCGGGCTTCATTTGTACAGATTATCCTTCTGTTTTTGGTGAGTCGGTGCTCTGATTTCACTTTAATCATCCAGTTAATGAAACAAACTCCGAGCTCCGTTTTTATTCTCACTGTTGAAGCCAACGGTCAGCTAACGGCGGTTAGCCTCAGTGCTAACCTCACTGTATTTGTAAACAATGAGAGTTCATGCTGCTGGAAACGAAACTAATGGCTAATTCTGGTATTTATTCAGCTCACCCACAGTTGAAGAGGCGTTTGAAGGGAAGAAATCGGAGCGAATTTAGTGGTGTCACATGAATTTGAACAGTTTTATTCTGGTTGGGCTCAGTTTAACACGATAAACGACGCTAGCTTTGAATAAACGGTTAAAAATCAGCCGTTTGAAGACGATACACATCTTTGAGATGTTTAACTGTTCTGTGAAGTCTAAAAAATGAAAGTATTTTATTTAAATGGAAGTTATTTCAGTTTTAATACACGACGCTGTAAAGTAAGACCACCTCTAAACAGGTTTGGACGCTAACGGTTTTATTTTGAAGGCGGTTTTACAACACACCTGACAGAAACCGGATATATGTAAGATTCTGTTGTAGTTGGAGACTGGGGGTGTTGGAGGTAATAAAGACTAATGATAGACCAATGGTTTCACCCTGAACAGGTGTGTTTGGTGAATGAACAGCGCCACCTGATGGAAATAAAGCCGTAAAAGGCCCATTTTTGTGGTTCACAGGACAGCGGGTCTTAAAAAGGTTTTGATGTCAGTCTAATTTTTTTTTTCTGGTCTTAAATAAATTAATTCCTCTGCGTGTCGACCCTCTTTCAGCTTCTCTCTGTGGCTGAGCTCTGAAGCGGCAGGATGCCCGGGAAAACTGGGGACCAGTTCAAAGCAGGAGACCTGGTGTTCGCAAAGATGAAGGGGTTCCCTTTCTGGCCTGCCAGGGTACACACACACACACACACACACACACACTCACACACACACACACACACACACACACACATTTTGCCACCCTGTGATGTGAGCAGTATCATAAATATTCTTCTTTGTTCATTCAGGTCTGTAAATCAGAGTCCGGCTACAAGAAGCGAATCCCAGTCTTCTACTTCGGGACCCATCAGTTGTATGTATACGCTCCCAGATATCAGTGACATCACTTCCTGTTTAACCCTCACCACACTGAGTGATCTGTGTGTGTGAACTCTCGTTCTCCCTCAGTGGGACCCTCCCTCCAGAGAACGTCGTGCCGTATGTCGGGAACAAGCTGAAGTACGGCAGCGGCGTCCGCATCAAAGGCTTCGCTGAGGGGATGTGGGAGATCCAGAACACTCCTGGAGTCGGGAGTAAAGTCAAAGTCAGTTATCGCTCTCTTGAGTTACACTAAGGTGAGTTATTTGTTTAATTAATAAGCGAATTCTGTTGTCGATCAGATGCCGACGCAGTCTACGCCTGCTAAATCGACGCCTCCTAAACCGACCTCATCGGCTGAAACCACCACGAACAAACTGAGAAGCACCCCCGCTCGATCAGCCGCCAGTAAACCTGCACCTGAGAGTAAACCAGCTGCTGAAAGAAGCGCTCCGAGCAAAGCTACGACAGAAACTCCTGCTGCTGCTGCTCCTGTGGCTAAAACTTCAACGAGAGCTTCTTTAAGATCTTCTCTGGGTAGAACAGAAGACCTCAAACCGCCTTCTGAACAAGACTCCACAACAGAAACACAGAAAGCTGCAAACACAAGAAGCAGAAGATCAGCAGCTGGTAGCAGGAGTGAGAACTCCAGCTCTGCAGAGAGCAAGGAGGTACGAAGCAGAAGAGAAGTGCTGTTAATTTAACTTCTGTTTACGACGAAGTCACTCCTGGAAACCAAATCATGTCGATGTTTTTCTTTTCCTCAGACGGCGAAAACAGTGAGGCCGAAAACTCCTTCACCGAGTGAGACTCCTGCAGACAAACCAGCTGAGAAACAGACAAACGACAGCAAAGCAACAGCTGGAACTGCAACTACAGCTGCCGAGGAAGAAAAGAAAGAAGAAGAAGAGTTGAAACGAGCTTCAGAGGCGCTCGAAGCGTCTTCCAACAAAACGGACGCAGAGGAGGCGAAAGTGACGGACTGTTTCTCATGTGAAACACGGTATCTGAAGGAGGATTTTCAAACTCTTTGTGACTTTTTTGTTTTTCTCATCAGGTTGACGACGAGCAGCAGCAGCAGCAGAAGAAGAAGAAGACGAATACAGAGCCTGTTGAGTCGTCTCCAGGTAACGCAGACGCTCGAACATTATCAATAATCGATTCGCGATTCTGATCGCTGAAACGTTTCCTCTCCCCGCAGTCAGCAAGAAACAGACAGAGTCCGACGGACGACAGGGAGAGCAAGAAGAGAAGGAGGACAAGAATTCGTCGGAGAACCGAGGAGCCAAAAGGAAGAGAGGAGAGGAGGAGAAACAAAAGAAAACCAAGCAGGACGGAGGTGAAGAAGGAAGGAAAGAGGCAGAGAGAAAGACGAGGGAGAGCGAAGGCAGGAAAACAAGACGAGCTGAGAGAGAGAGGACGAGGTCAGAGAGCGAGGGAAGGAAAGAAATGAGTGAAGCAAAGCAGGATAGTTCAGAGAGCAAGAAGAGGAGGAGAGGGGAGGAGAGGGGAGAGAGTGGGGGGGTGAAAAAGAGGAGGGCGGAGAAGGATCTGAAGAGAGAGGAGAGGAAGGTGAAGGAGGAGGAGAGGACGAAGACGAGGGGAGCAGAGAAAGAGGAGGAGAAGAAAGAGCAGACGATACTGGAGAAGATGACGGAGGAGGTGAAGAGGAGACACGCGGCGGACGAGGAGGTGAGATCCGATTCATCCCCGTTCAAAGACGTGTTGGTTCAAACATGATGACGCTTATTTTTTTTCCCTCCCCGTGCAGAGAAAACGCCGCCTGGCGGCCAAGAAGGAGAGTCTCCTGAAGTCTCTGAGAGGTCTGCTGAAGGACGGGAGGGCCGCGAAGAGGAGGGAGACGAACAGGTAAGACACGCAGCGAGGAAGAGTTTAATGAGCCTGAGAGGAAACGAGAAAACAACCAACGTCTGTTTGTGACGCTTTTCAGGAAATCTGCAGAGAAAACAAAGAAGACGAGGAAGACGGAGAGTCAGAGGACGGCGGGGAAAACCCGAGAGTCCAGCGACAAGAAAACAGGAAGCAAAAACTCCAGGAGAGAAAGGACAGAGGACAAACAGAAAGAAAGAAGGAAAGGAGGAGAGAAAGACGAGCCGAAGGCGAAAGAAAAGACGGAGGAGAAGGAAAAGAAAGAGCCGGAAACGAGGAGCGAAGAGTTAAAGAGAGAGGAGGAAAAGAAAGACGAGAGGAGAATCATCGGGAAGATCGTGAAGGCAGCCGGGCAGGGAACGAAGATCCAGGTGAAGACGATGATGGGAGGGATGACGGCGGCGGTGGAGGAGAAGAAGAGAGAGGAGGAAGAGAAGAAGAAGAAAAAGGAAGAAGAAGAGAAGAAGAAGATAGAGGAGGAAGAAAAGAAGAAAAGGAGGGAGGAGCAAGATGAGAAGGACATGGAAGAGGAAGAGAAGAAGAAGGTAGAGGAGGAGGAGAAGAAGAAAAAGAAAAAGGAAGAAGAAGACAAGAAGAAGAAGAAAAAGGAAGAAGAGGATGAGAAGAAGAAGAAAAGGGAAGAAGAAGAGAAGAAGAGGAAGGAAGAAGAAGACAGGAAGAAGAAGGAGGCGGGGAGACAGAAGAAAGAAGAGGCAGCAGAGAAGAAATCTGAAGATGAAAAAAGTGATAAAAATTCAGACGGGGTGAAAAAGTCTGAAAGAGCGACAGAAGAAAAGAAGGAGAAGAACAGGACGGAGGGAAAGAAGGACAAGAAGGAGAAGGAGGTAGAGGAGAAACAGAAGAAGACAAACGAAGAGGAGCAAAAAGCTGCTGCAAAATCACAAGAAAAAAGCAGGAATAACAACGGAAAAAGGACGAGAGAGGAGAAAAAGACGGAGGCGATGAGCGAGGGAGACACTCAGGAGAAGAAAGATGAAGTGGAAAAGAGGGTGACGAGAGAGCAGAAGAAGACGGAGAGAAAGAACGAGGAAAACGACAACGCCGCAGCAGAACAGAGACGGAGAGGTGAGGCAGAGCCGGAGCAGAGACGCTCCGAGAGGAAGAAGAGTGCGGAAGAGACGAAAAGCGACAAGACGTCAGAGAAAGAAGAGGAAGAGTCGAATCCTGGAGGAGGAAAAGAGGAAACGATGGAGGGCGCGAAAGAAGGAAGGAGCGACTCAGCCAGGAAGAGTTCCAGCATGACGCTGACGGACTCCACGCTGCACCGGATCCACGGAGACATCAGGATCTCTCTGAAGATCGACAACCCGGTAAGACCCGAGCCAGTCCACGCAGGTGGAAACAGGCTCTGCAAACATGTCCCCTTCATCTTCATCTTCCTCTTCCTCTTCCTCTCCGTCCTTTAGGACATCAGTAAGTGTCTGATGGCTCTGGATCAGCTCAGCATGGTTTACGTGACGTCCAAACACGTCCAGAGACACAGTGAGCTCATCTCCACGCTCAGGAAGGTAAGACCAGGGTTTGAGATCTTTGTTTTAGAGGCTGTGAGTCCAACCTGATGTGATTAATCTCGTGTTCCCCCCGTCTGTCCATCCGTCTGTCCGTCGGCGTGAAGCTGCGCTGCTACAGAGCCAACCAGGCCATCATGGACAAAGCCTCCATGCTCTACAACCGCTTCAAGAACGCCTACCTGCTGGGCGAGGGCGAGGAGGTGGTGAGCGCCGCCTTCCTGCGCTCACTGCTGGAGGAGAAGGAGAGGGAGGAGGCGCAGCGGGCCGAGAGCTGGAGGGAGAGGGGGGGAGGAGAGGAGCTGCTGCAGGAGGTGGAGAGGAGGACTGACGGAGGAGGAGGAGAGGAGGAGACTGAAGGTAAACAAAAAGAGTGATAGAGGTTTATTTTACAGCTTTTTAAAGTGTTTGGAAAACAAAGTTTATTCAAATGTTTTCATCAGAAATTTAACCGTTTCATTTCACTTTGAAGTTCAAGACGACTGTTGCTGAGAATATTTAAAAGAAATACTGACATAATTTTTCTGATTCAGTCTAAAACTTTAAAGTGTTTCCTTCAGATTCATTAATTGCCTCAAAAGAAAAGAAACTGGCAGCGAAATGCAAATAAAAATGTCAAAAAGAATAAAATCATCGAGTTCAGGGGGGAGTGTGAAGACACGGAAGACGTCGAAAATTATATAAACCGTTTCAGGTGTCAATTTTTGAACTGGTGCAACTTTTTCAAATAAATAAAGAACCACATTTTTGTACGTTTTTGGACTGATCTAAATTGAATAAATAAAACAAAAAAGTGGGTGTCAATTTTTGAACCTTTACTTTCTGAACAAATTTCCTTTTTTTTATTTTTTAAGATTCTCATCTTTGTACCAGTTAGATTCAACATTTACAAAAAGTTTTTCTTTCATTATTACTCCTCGTTCTAACCAATCACCTTGCTGCAATAAATGCTTGCTCCTGATTGGTCAAAAACCAACAACATTTATTCATCCTGGTTAGCTAAAGCAAACAAGGCCAGGGACAGTCTGATGACACGATGTTTCCAGTGAGTGGTAAACTCCACCTCTGCCTGTTGACACTGTGGCTAAAGATACTGGTTTCCAGTGTCTACATTTCAATCACCCACTCATTTCACAGGTTCCTGTGATAGGAGTGTTTTAATCTGTGGGTGTGTGGCTGCTCTGGTAACAGGAAGTGGTTTTTGTATTTTAAGTTTGTGTTTTTTACCCCCCTCCCACAGCTCCAGTGGACTCCTCCCAAAGCAGCGGACTGAATCAACTCTCCCCTGATGGGGTGTCTCCACAGCCTCCACTAAGACTGAACCCCATCACGCAGTGAATCATTTACTGTACAGCTCCAAGTATTTAAAGACCTCACTCATGCTGCTCTGTCTGAATTAGTCACAGTGTTTGGATGAATCCTTCCACCTGAGCAGGTGAACTCTGATTTCTTGTATCAACTCTTTCCCATGATTTTCTGAGAACGAGGTTTAATTTAAGTGTACTGTACCTTTAAGAAGTCTGTGTGGTGTCCTGAGAAGACGTAGTTATTTTTTAATATTTCTTATAGAGATAAGTGACAGAACAGTTTGTCTTTGGCCCAGTAGGTAATAGTAAAATTTTGTTCTTGATTTTTGGTGCTTTTGGAGTTAAACATCGCTGAATCGTCGGCATACAAACTCACAAACCTGAGATACTCTCTGTCAAAAGTCTGAATGTAACAGAGTTAAGAGGACATTTTGCTTGTTTTGGTTCAGTTTTGTGCACTTCTTTCTGTTTTTGGTGACTTCCTAACACAACAGCATTAAACTCTGAATAAAAGCATTAAATACTCTAACAGATGCAGAAACACAGCAGTAAAATGTCAAACTCTGTTTTCCTCTCAGTTTTTGTACAGTCAGATGTTTTTTCTGTATTTTATTGTGACAGTGAGATGTCTTTCAGTCTTTTTGTGTGCAGTTGTTTTTCTAAAATGTGATTCTCACTCTGTCGTGTAAATATGTAACTTTGATTTACAGATTTTTTAAAGATGTTTTAAAAACTATTTCGCTTCTTGAGTCTGATTATTTCTCTCATTGTAACTGAGTCTGAGGAAGCAGGTAAAGACGATCAGCTGACTGGCCAGCAAAAAATTAAACAATTAAATTTTTGGTAAAAAAAAAAAAAAAGTCTGGATTAGCTAAAAATGAATTTCATATCCTGGGAAAAGTCAGATTTTTGTCTGGAAAGGGTTTTAGGAAAAAAAAAAATCTTAAAGCAAGTCTTTAAACTCTTTAAACAAATGTGATACACCTGTGCTTCTATAAAACAAACATTTTTATTGTATGATTTTTTAAATGATAGAAAATATTCTAACAAATCTACAAAATATTAGCACAAAATTCTATGTCAAATCTTAATTTACTTTGACAAAAAAGTAAATGATGTATATTATGGTCACCCTAAAGTGCAGAACACACACACACAAAAATAGGACAACAAAACTAAAAAAAAAAAAAGGAAAATGCAAAAAACAAGGAAAACAAAAAAAGAAACAAATAGAAAATGCAAATACAAGAAAATAACACAAATCATGCAAAAATAACCTTTTCTGTTTTTGCTTTTTTTGTTTCTGTCTTTTAAGCCTGTTTTGCACTTCAGGGCCACCGTAGTAAATTCATGTGAATGTCCTGTTAAAGAGTCACACATCATGTTGAATTGAGCGTCAGTCATTCAGGCTTTCGTCTCTCTGATCCTGGAGACTCTGCTCTCCTGTCTGTCCGCGCGCCAGGTGAAGCCGCGCTCTGATTGGTCGAACACAGCTGGTGGGTGGGACACAGGAAACACGGGAGGTGTGTTCTCACTGACGGTTTTTTTTTTCCTCTTCACGGAAGAAGAGCAGAGGATCCAAAAAATCCTCCGAGAGAAGGACGAACCGGGACGCAGGGATAACCCGGATATATCAGAGGAAATAAAACAGGAAGAGGGGAAATAAAAGCGTCTGTTCGCGCGCAGCTGGACGGAGGACACAGAAATGGGACTGAGGTTCTCCTGATAGGAGGCACAGCACAGGAATCAGCGGACCTGAGGGAGGACGGGCACCGGGCTCAGACATGGCCCACGTAGGCAACGGAGCGAGCGCGGAGGAGGAGGTGCGACTCACCGACACACTGACTGCTGTCAGACACATCCATCATATTCACACAGTTATATAATCTAATATCACATATATATTTATAATTATATATATTTATATACATTTATAAAACAACCACAGTCATTTACAGATGTTTGTGTGTAAATAGTTTATTTCTATTCTCCACAGCTCTGTCCTGACATGACTTCACTTAATCATCATCTATCTGTTTTATTTATAACTGTAATCCTCTATAATATCAGTTTACTGCAGCTCAAAACTGTGGCTTTAGTAGAAACCCTGACATCTTTAAAAGAAAAAATCCTGGTTTAAAAAACAGTGATGTCCATTAAAGTCTGTAAAATTAACATTTTAAAGACAGGAAGTGAAATAAATGAACGTCTTGAGCTTTAGTCTCTTTCTCTTTTCTGTCCAGTGAGTTTAACTTTATTTATAGTTTTCTGCTGTCAGCTCTGAGGAGCTGTTCCTGTGTTAATGTTCCTCTCATTAGTTCATCATTTTATCATGTTTGTTGTCCTCCGCTCTGACGTCACGTGAGCGGTCAGTGTTTGTCATTTTTCCAACGTGGTCCTGCAGTCTGTCTGTGGTTATCTGGAAAAAAGGTTCCAAACATCCAAACAGTCCTATCAAGCTAACTTGAGTCCGTTACTTATTTCCCTAAGGGAGCACTGAGGTGTATCTTACATATTGTATTATTCTGTGATGTGATACAGCGTAAGGTGTGTCTAGAACAAACCATCATATCAAACCTAAACCTTATATTCCAAACTTTATCATCATCGTGTCATAGTCGAGTCATCAAGTCAGTCGGGTTTGATGTCGGAACACATCATGTGTATCGTACCATATCACACCAAACTGTATCTGTCATATATTTATATATGAGCTTATTTGACAAGGACCTTACAAAACAAACAGTCAAGCGAGCGTTAGCTATAAAGCTAATTTTTATCTGTGGTCCCTGGGGAGGAAGATGTTAAAAATATACAATACAACAATAAAACAAACATGCTGGTATTTAAAACAATACATACTCATGGCATCGAATTCCATTGTATTGTATAACGTTGTATCATATTGCATTGTAATACACTGAACCGCACCGCACCCCATCGTTGCGCTTCGCATCGCCTTGCAATCCTATCGTTCCGCAACGTTGCGCAATGCATCGCATAACATAGAATGACATCATAACACTTTGCAGTGCATTGTACCACATCGTACAGCATGGCGTTGAACCGCATCGCATCCAATTATATCATTTTGCAACGCCTCACTTTGAGTAGAAGTGTATCGCACAGTTTTGTACCCCATCATGTTTTATTGCATTATATCGCACCACTTTTTATCCAATCATATTTAATCACATTACACCATTTATATTTCATTACATCGTATCATATCGTATTGCATCACACCACATAGCATCCTCGTATTGTATCATGCCATGCAACAACATGGCATGATCGTATTGCAATACATAGTGTAACATTATAACATTATATTGTATCACATCACGTCGCCATGCATTATTGCACCATATTGAGTTGCATTGTAGAACTAATTGTAGTTTTCTTCATTTTGCGTTGTATTTTATAGCGTTTACATTGTTCGTACATTAGCTTACAGTATAATATGTTATACGTTGGTAACCATACATTAGTCCGCCATGAGTCTCATTGGATGATTTGTCCCTGACAGTTTCCTCTGATCGTTCTGGCGTGTTTAACTCTACATTAGCTCTTTATTTTGTCACTGCAGTGACTCATTTCTCTTTTTGTTATAAATACAGCGACCTCACACTGGCCTTTACTCTCCATGTGTGTGTCTATAAGCAGCACATCGATCAACTGAAGTGTGTATCAGATGAGCAGCGAGCCCGCAGCTGATTATTGTGTTTATCTCTGTGCAGAGTGTAAGCAGCTTACAGGAGGTGATACTATCGCTGCCCCTGTATGAGCTGGTGTGTGGGCTTATGTAAATCAGCAATCTGATTTCAACAACAGGCTGAATTCTGCAAACAAACACAGGAAGTCGGAGGGTAATGTGGGGATTGGTCTCGGGGGCCGGAGCCTAATTGCAGTCATTAAAGTTAGAAAAAGAGAGACGATGGCGTCAGTTATATCTGAGTCACGGCTCCACGGTCACAGAGGGGGAAACTTCTGTTGATAACTGGATGAAAATGAGCTAAAGTGAGGTTATACATTAACATCTGTTGATTCTGCAGAGGCCTGATCCTCACACTTGTACTCATTATTTAATCTGGGAGTGCTTCAGTGAGGGGCTGTCGGAAAAAGACACTAGATTTCATTTTAATGGGTTGTTGGGGTGTATTTAAGGGGCAAGAACTCATTTATCACTGATCCAACATGTTATTGGAGTGGTATCTGTGGTTTTAGGGGAGCCTGGAGGTGTTCCGTTCATCTTTTCCAGCTTTCTATGAACCCTTTCTGATTCTCTAAAAGTCCTTTGAAACTGTGGATTTGTGGCGCCAACATCTTTCTGACATGTGTACTATCTATTTAAGGGTCCCATATAACTGTCATCAAATAGGAATGTTCTGAAGTGACTAATTTTCCAGTCTTAACAAGGAAATTAACGTTAATTAACAACCAACCGACGTCTAATGGAAAGAGGTCATTCAGAAAACAGTCACCGGTATGGTCTAATGGTCTGGGGTTCAAACCCAACCTCCATTTACCAGATCAATGTACTGACAAACCACACCATGCTACCAGATGAGATCTGTCATCTCTGACTGTTTACATCCAGGTAGTAGAGCTTTAGCGCATCACAGCAGCATCCTATTCCAGAGATCTTTGGAACGATGTTTCCTGTACACACTTGATATCCTAAAGTGGGAAAATACTGGAAGTGATTTGAGTTTTTCAGGTTCAATTAAGGGTTTGGAAAAAAAAATGGTTTGAGGACCGGTCTGTAGGTAGAGTTGATTTTTACAAGGAATGAGGGCTCCCTTGAAGTGGTTTCCTGAGACCAGTTAATGATGGTTTGGTGGTTTCTTTTGGATTGTCTGGGTGTTCTCACAAAGGTGGTTTTGGAAATTTCAGGAAGAACCAGGAGCACAGGCAGAGAAAGCCTTGGACTCTTGGTGTCCAACAGTAGAAGTATTGGTTTTATTTTGGAGTGTTTCAAGGAGACCGTCTTCTTTAAGGCTGAAAGAGTGTTCAGTTTCTGTTTCTGGAAGGAGTGTCTGCCATCCTTGATTAAGGGGAGAATGAGGGCTGAAAGTCATTGTCAGGTTGGTTGGATTGATGAGGTCTGGATGTCAAGGCTTTCCCACGTCATACTTCACCAGTCCATCGCCTCATATGAGCTCACAAACGCTCCTCTGTCAGCCTCCAATCCAACTCATCACATTACAGAGAAGCTCAGCTGACTCTGGTTGAGCTGTGAGGAATGCGAGACAATCTGGGTGTGAGAAAAAAATCAACCTGGACACAGTGGAAAGTTATCAGGCAAACTCACAGCTCAGCAACGCGCCAATGAAGAACACGCGGGCAGAAATGAGGAGTGCGTGGAGTTATCCTGCTGAGACAGAGGTCTATACAGTCTGTTATGACCTGTCTGTGAGTGGAGCTAACGCTAACATCACAGCAGAGGAATTCATTCCTTTAAAAACCCCTAAAGTATGAAGAGAATGTAAATAACACCCTGAGGACTTACAGTAATCCTGCTTTACATTTACACAGTCAGACATTGTTGGCAACATTAAAAATGCTGTAAATGTAAATGTATTCAAATATCTGTAACTGACAGGTGAGATGAAGAAGACTTTCACAGTTCATCCAAATTCCAGAGTCATGATCAGTACGTCAAACACTGCTGAATTATGTGACTCTTAGCTAACCTGGCACTTGTAACCACACCTCACCTTTAGTGCTGAAAGCTGCAGCTGAAAAAGCAGACCGTTGTGTAACTGACCGAGTTTGCACAATGTGATTACCAAGGAAGCACAAGCAAAGCCCTGTTTGCTTCTCCGCAGATACCATCACCTCTTATTTCCTCTGTGGGGTCAGAGGTCAAGGCCATGGCGCTGGTATCCAGTGAAAGCTCTTCTTTTGTAGAGTCGGCTTATTTGGTTAAAGTTTGAGTTACCAGGAGGCGGTTGGTGGACAGATGACACCATCCACTGTCGTCCTGTTATTTTAGACTGACAGCTTTGTGAACGTAGTCGACCAGCAAAAAGTCACAAATCTAAACAAGGCATGAGTCAAATCAATCAGTCAATTAGTCAATCATGGATTGATCATATATTCATGGGGAACTATTCAACGATTAATTGTAAAAAGTCATCAGGAACTATTGGCCAATTCATTGAATAGTCACTGGGAATAGTTCAGTTCAGCAGTTCCCAGTGAGTGTTTGATTAATCGGCCAATAGTTCCCTGTAACTGTTAGGCCAGTAGTTCCCAATGACTATTCCTTTAACTGTCAAATAGTTCCCAATGAGTCTTCAATTAACTCTCTAGAACTCCCAGCAAATATTTGATTAATCGTTTAATTATTTCCAGTGACTTTTCGATTAATTGTTTAATAGTTCCCAGCAACTATTCCATCAAATGTCATATAGTTCCCACGGACTATTTAATTAATCGTCAAATAGTTCCCAATGACTTTTGGATGAACTGTTGAATAATTCGTGGTCATTATTTTAACCTTGGAATAGTTCCTGGTGACTATTAGATTAATTGTTGAATAGCTCTTGATGACTTTTTGGCTTACTGTCAAATAGTTCCTGGTGACTATTCTGTTAATCTTCGAATAGTTCCCAGTGACTTTTGAAGACTATTAGGCTTGAAATGCCCATTGGTTTGAGCTGGTGTCTGGTTTTCTGAGGCCCACAAAGTGTTGCCGTCAGAGCTCCCCCAAGTTCTCCTTTGGTTTTGGTCACTTCTACAGATTCTCCCTCAGTTACTGAAAGTTGCTGAAGTCTGCACAATCAGGAATGTTCAAGGTGCTCAAGGTCCCCTGTCAGTCAGCCAATCAGCAGCTTTTTAAAGGACTTTTGAAGAACAGTGTCAGAGAAACCCGTCAGGAGGTCCTGGTCTTATGAGCTTAAAGTGCTGTCTGAGAAGGATCTGTTGTCTTGGTGTTGTCAGTGAGGGTATTCTTTGGGGTGTTTTTGGACTTTCCAGGCCTTCCATGTGAGCGCTTGTTTATCAGTTTAAAGAGAGTCTGTCGGGTAACAGGACACAGTCGTTGACTAATTGATTAGAGAGCTTCCACCGTCACAAGAGAAGCGACTCCAGCAGTGACCTGAAATATCATACAGTGCTGTGGCTGTTTGGTTTCTCCACGTCTGCTGTGGGAGGTGAAAAAAACCCCAAGAGTTCTGTTTTTTTTTTTATTCCAAAATATAGGAAATCTACCAATCTTTAAAGAGGAGAATCTGACTGAAAATGTAAAAAAAAAGATGAAGATTTAAAACATAAGAAGGGAACCAGTGAGGGCTGGGTTATGCGGATCAGAATCATGACAGGGTGAGCGCTTAAGGGAAGAGAAAGAGAAAGAAAGGAGAGTTCCTGTTGTGTTTTGAGGACAAAAACGTGTAAAAGGAGAAGTGAGATGTCAGAGTCTTGTCATGAGTTATTCAAGGTTTTTTTTTTAAAGTGGTGTAATAATTCTCTTATCGATCAGAGCGTCAGCACAGAGCTGTCACTTTCACTGTTCAGTGATAAGAGATCTGGTGTCACGGCTCAACTGTCCACTCGATTCAGAGACTCCATTGTGTGGAGTTAATGAGCTGGACTATCTGGTTAAACAGCATTCATTTATAGACACACACACACACGCTCTCACACACACACAGCGGGATATTACAGCGTGAATGTCGCAAACATGCCAACAGAGTCAGAGGGAGCATCTGTTCGAACCGGAGAGAGAGAGGGAGGGGGCGAGAAAAGTGTGAGAAGAGTGTGAGAGCGTCTGCTTCACACACCTCCTCCATCCTCCTCAAACTCTCTCTCCTCGCAGGTTCGTCTTTGTGGTTTATAAGTTAGAACGGACTCATTATGAACTTCTAAATGTGGAAACAAAGACAGCAGATCCTTAACCCTCAACTTGTCGTCTAGCGAGGCGAACGCACTCCCATGTTGACCATCGACGCCGTCATGCAGACGCTTGTTCTCTGAAATCAGAGCTTAAAGGATAACAGTCTAAAACTGGACGCTGTTCAAACACATCCTCAAACATGACGTAGTTTCAGTTTTTCTCATGAAACCTGCACCTCGTGACAGTGAAAGGGTTTCTCCTGGTTTTGTTGCTTTATTTGAAGGACTCGTGGGTCTGAGCCCGGCAGACGAAGCTCAGGGCAAAGATCTAACAGGCAGCCGTCATCACCTCCTCCAAACAGATCATTGTGACCTGTAAACGATAAAGTCCTGCTCGTGCTTCTGTCGTGCTGGATGTTGGCAGTGTGTGACGGGGTGAAGTGGGTCACAGAGTGTGTGTGACCACAGCCGGTCAATACGTTCCGCCTGCAGGCCGAGTCTTCTCTTCTCGGCGACTGCAGCTGCACACGCTTATGTAAGAAGCCACTGGGAGGCTATTATTAGCTGCTACTGAGGCTCCAGAGACAGGCTGGGTGTGTGTGTGTGTATGTGTGTGTGCCTTCACATGTCGGAGCAGAAATAGAAAATGCGTTGGTTTGTAGTTCCTGAAAGTCCATAAACAATCAGAGTGACCTTGAGTTCAAGGCTGAGATGATGTTTCTGACTGAACCAATCAGCAGCCTCGGCAGCTCGGAGGGGTCAGAGAGTCTGACGCTGCAGTGTGTCATTTCCTGTCACATCTACAGAACCTAAAGGTCCAGACACTCTGAGCAGACGTCAAACTACAAACACCAACAAAGATCGACCGTTTTGTCCTCTCTGACCCGCCATGGCGCCTTCATTTAAGCAAAAAAAGCCTTTTCAACCGCAGGAACCAGGGTCTAAATGTAGTTCCTGAGGAGTCTGAAGTTGAAAACATGTCTGTAAAATCAGAGCGTTCCCTACAGAGCTCCTCCCACTCTGCATCTTCCCTAGCAACAGAGCATTCAAAGTGGCTGGAACCATTTAGTTCCTGGAAGAGTTCCTGGTACTCCTGTTGGTAAAGCATCTATGCTGTGATTCAACCGGAAGAACTTCCTCCTGGTACTATGTGATTTTTGACTGTCAGAGCTAGGGTAGAAATTTAGTTCTTGGGTAATAACAGTCCCTCCTGGGGGGATAGTACTTTGCAGATGTCCAAGAACTTCGGGAGGCGAGGCCTGCAAGCTAAAAGTCTCTGATTGGTTGAGAACCCACAGTGGTTTTATCTCCTCCTTCCTCCCTCCGTTCACAATAAGATGACACCCAGCTGTGATGGACTTGGTTTAGTACCTCCTAATAAAGTATCTGCCTGATAGTGTGAATGTGTCTCTGTCAGCTCCCAGTGTTCCAGTTTAAAGAGTGACCCTGTAAACTGGTGACCTTCAGCTGAACGTGTCGGTGGATATTCAGTCTACAACAGCTGTTCAAACACAGAAGACGTCCTCTGAATGAATTTTTGTTTAGTTTTTGATTTCAGATATTTGAGAGGGATGCCTCCAGCTAACAGGGTCACAATTTAAACTGAAACACCGCTCACTTTCTGCCGTGACTCTTCAGATCTGTCTTCTTGCTTTAAGTTGCTTGCGTTTAAGTCGTCTTTGTTAAAAGGCTTTTTATCTGTTTCTTACTGCCCTCTGCTGGTCTGGTGGTGTAGTGCAGTTACTTTCATTTCTTCTGCAGACGTCACTGAACTGATTTATTGAATCTTAAGAGGACTTCAGATAACAAAGGGCCACAGGAACCATTTAGTTCCTTGAAAAGCTGAAAAGTTCCTGGTATTACTGGTGGAAAAGTACCTTTACCAGTCAGAGTTAAAACATAAGTTGTATCTGCTCACTTTTCCATCAACCAATCAACGTGACTGAAGCCTTACAGCAGCCAATCAGGAGGCTGAATGTGTTTGTTGATGACTGTGGGTTGTTTCGGTGACCAGAACTTGTTCCTGTGGTTTCAGGACTGCTTTGAAGATGCCTACGACAGAATACCTGCCGCATGTAAGATGGACCTGCAGACCGCCATCCAGGAGACTCAGTGCGCTCTGAATCTGGTCCTCAACAACAAGTTCTCTGAAGCTCTGGATCTCCTCAAACCATGGTACACCTGCAGCCAGCATCACACACACTCCAGGTGTGTTAGTGTGTGAAGAAACACTCTGTAATCCAGTGTGTATGTGTGTGTATGTGTGCAGGTGGAGAGACAGTATGTACCACGCTCTGGGTTACAGCAGCATCCTGGTGATGCAGGCGACCATGACCTTCGAACACAGAGACATCCAGACCGCCATGGCAACCATCAAGGAGGCGTTGAACACCTGTCAGAGGTGAGGGAGAGAGAGAGAGAGAGAGAGAGAGAGATTATTTTCCTCCTCGTTGTCTAACATCTCAACCCTCTGCAGGTTCAGGAAGAGGAACTCAGTGGTCGGGTCTTTGTCCAGCCTCATCAGCAAACAGTCCAACCTGCAGGAAGGTACAGGAGGAGCACATGCCCCGCCCTCACAGTTTGATTGGCAGCTGATGATTGACACTGAATTAAAGATAAAGCATCATGAATGAGCGTGCTGTGTGTGTTTGCAGAGGAGATGCACGCAGAGATCTGCTACGCCGAGTGTCTGCTGCAGAAAGCCACGCTGACGTTCGTTCAGGTCGGAGCTCCATTTCCTCAAAACGTTTTATAAAATATTTGATTCATTATAACACAAAATTATTTTTCATCTTTTATGCCTCATATTCCAATAACACTTCATTTCCCACAATGCAACTTGATACTGTCTCATTGTGGCGTCTGTATAAGGACATCATTCATCAAGTAGTTCTCTGTCTGAGCAGAGTGAACTGGGTACAAACAGAGAAAGTGACCTGCAGTTCTGGGATTGTCCACCAGAGGGTGCTCCCTGAAAACAGTGACAGTGAATGAGGGGAAGAGAAGTTTTCTCTTTTGTCTCAAAAGTGAGTTCAATGTCTTAGGATAAGATTCTGAGAATATAAAGTTTAACTGGAACTATTTTCAGAGGCAGTTTAGAGACGTACTTCCTGTGGTCACAGGTCACTTTATCACTCGATGTGACCAAAACTATGGGAAACAGCAGCCAGCGGGGATTAATTTACCATCCAAAGTATACAGTACAAATAATGTAACATCCCTACTCTCAGTAGGAACAACTGAAATATGTTCCAGTTGAGTGCGGAAGGGAACTTGTTTGTGTGAATAAAAGTCTTGGCGTTCCAGTAACCGAATGGGAACACCGTTAATCAACAGCAGCAGCTTGAACACAGAAAGGCAAATTTTTGTTGTCCTTTTTCAGGCTATTGTGTCGTCATTATTCAGAGAGGACAGTGGAGTGGATAGAGCAGGAAACTAGAGAGATCAGGGAGTTATATGCAGGAAAGAGGCAACAGTTTAGGACTGAACCCAGGCTACTGCCTTGAGGACCATCACTTCTGAACCAAAAGCATGCGACCTAACAGCATGGTCGGCTCATGTCCTGTTCTCCTTGCTTTTTGACTCAAAATGCTAAGAATGTAATTTTCTTTGCCCTGAAACACTTTTAATGAAACAAAAGATGAAACAACAAAGTTTACAATCCAGAGCAACGATTGCCGTAACCCTTTTTGGTCCCATACGTGACCAACTTCAATAAAACTACATCATACAAGCTGTGCTCTCGCTAACATTAGCTTACTTGGCTAACTTAGCCCCTCCAACTACAGATAATATCAGTGGCGTAAACATAATGTGTTAATGAGAAACGGGATTCCATTGGCTCCAACATTTCTAAGAACTCTTGATTTCAAAGCTTTCAGCAAACATGTACTTAACACGACTAAACACGACACCATTCGAACCATCTACCAAAGATTTATCAGTCCACACAAGAGGACTTTGACTTTATCACACATCTAATGGGTGGTGCTAATGATGCTATTAGCTAATGATGCTATTAGCTAATTGAACATCCTGTAACTGACTCCTCTGTGTCCCCACAGGATGAGAACATGATCAGCTTTATCAAAGGAGGCATCAAGATCAGAACCAGCTACCAAATCTACAAGTCAGAAACCCTTTCGGACATCTGAGACTTTCACATTTCCATCCGTTTGATCTCATTCTTACGCTCGTATCTTGTTTGATGCCTCCAAACAGGGATTGTCAGAATCTGCTGAATGTAACTCGGGACCTGGCGGGCCAGTCTGATTCGTTCAGACAGTTTGAGGGCGGAGTCAAGCTGGGCATTGGCTCCTTTAACCTGGTAGGTTTTCGAGGATGTTGATAGATGATCGTGTCCTGATGATAGTTTGTTTCTCGTCTTAAATTTGGTTAAATATCCTGTTATAACTTCTTAAAGGGTGAGTTCATCTTATCTTAGCTCATTAGCTAAAGAATCAGTGCCAAATCAGTCTCATTTAGAGGAGATAATATTGCCATAACACTCCCCTTTTGTGAATTTATCTCAGAAGCAAATAAGCGAGTATCGTCAGCATATCGTCGAATCATTACTATAAAAAAGCCTGTAAAGACCACATGTCGACTGATTGAGCGTGTAACGAGTGAATGTTTTATTTCTGTCTTTGTCTTTCTTTTTTTCAGATGTTGTCTCTGCTCCCTCAGAGGATTTTGAGGTTGCTGGAGTTCATCGGATTCTCAGGAAACAGGGTCAGTTCATCTTCGGAGTCAGTCACTAAAACCTGTGGAGAATAAAAACATGACTTTGTTTTTTTTTTTTTTAAATGAGGCGGATAAATCTCGTAATGATGCTTGGTGTGTCTCTCTTCAGGGCTTTGGTTTGTCTCAGCTCAGAGAGGGAGCGTCCAGTAACAGTCTGAGGTCCATCCTCTGCGCTCTGACTCTGCTCTTCTACCACACATACGTGTCTCTGATACTCGGTACGACACACACACACACACACACACACACACGCGTTGGCTCTTTTTTAGTAGTTATGACACCTTTGAATGTGTGTATGGTTCAAAGGTTTTATGCAGACTCTGGTTCTCGAGTCCAGGATGCCTATTAATGGCACGCTAACCATGTTAATGTGTTTGAACAGGGACTGGAGAGGGGAACCTGGTGGAGGCTGAAGCTCTGCTGGAGCCGTACAGACACAAATACCCCAAAGTAAGTCGACATGAAGAAAGACCGAGTGAGTCTACAGGAAGCAGATTTAGACTGAACAGGAAGTTAACTGTCGTTAAAACCAACGATTTTTGAGTTCATGTTTCAATTTTTCTCCGTTGAAGACGTCAACGTTACAGATGAAGTTTTGTCTGCTGATGTTTAACTCCACATCCTGTTTTTCTTCGTCCCTCCAGGGCTCCATCATTCTCTTCTACTCCGCCCGCATCGCAACACTGCGAGGAAACTTCGAGAAGGTTTGGGACTAATTTTCACTCGATGTCCTGATTTTTATGACTGAAATGAAGATTTTTAGTGTTGCTTGCTCTTGATGTCTAACCTTTGTTTTGGTGTTTCAGGCCCGGGCTCGGTACGAGGAGTGCATCAGCAGCCAGCAGGAGTGGAAGCAGATCCACCACCTGTGTTACTGGGAGCTGATGTGGACTCACTCCTACCAGCAGGAGTGGCAGCAGGCGTACCACTACGCTGACCTGCTGTGCAAAGAGAGCCGCTGGTCCAAGGTAAACACACACACGGTGACCAGTTCTCGCTAACGTGTCAGTAATCGTCTGATTTTGAGCTGATTTAAGAATGAGTACGCTTGAAACAGAGTCAAATCCAGACTTTTCTTCAATCTTTTTACCTTCTTAGGCTATTTATGTGTACCAGAAAGCAGCCATCCTCAGTATGATGTCAGAGGAGGAGGTGAAGAAGACGGGGGAGGACATCGTGGAGCTGTTTCGGTAAGGGTTGTTAACTTTTAAGGTCAGGGTTTTTGATCTGAGAAATGCTCTTCAGGAAATATAGAAACACAGATGTGTCGCGTGTGCAGGCAGGTGGAGGGGCTGAAACAGCGCCTGGCAGGGAAGTCGATCCCAACGGAGAAATTTGCAGTGAGGAAGTCCAGACGTTACAAAGCTGCTAACGCTATCCCCCTGGTCATCCCTGCACTGGTATGAACACACTTACGCATATGAAAAAGACAAAACCTACATAAGGGTAAAAGTCAACCCTTCATACTATGAGGAGGTAAACTGGGATCCCACAGGGCTCTGTCCTTGGCCCTCTTTTCTTTAGTTCATAATGTATATAAAATGCTTTTCAGGATCATTTATAAAAATTGGATCTTTATGCTGATGATACCTTTTTATTTATCTGACTTGAATCTTTTATTCAACACAAAAGCCAACAAAATAGAGGCTTTTACCCGCAATACAAACCTACAGAACTCTGCCGTTAAAGATGGCTCCCTTGACTCAAAATTGAGAAAGAAAAAATGTTTCAAGTATTTTGACGTTTCGGAAACAGAAGAATTCCTGAGAAGTAAGAAAGTTAAAAACGACCTCTAGTTACATCTTGAGTAAAGTATCTGTGAAAAAGCAGAATTAAGTTGATATTTTCTGTTTTCCATAGGAGATGATGTACGTTTGGAACGGTTTTACCATTGTGGGGAAGAGAGCTGATTCCACCGAGGCTCTCCTGATTACCATAGAGGCAGCTGAGGAGCAGCTTCGCAATGACTCCGGTGAGATTAGAGCTGTTAGCTCGATCAATAACATTTTTAGGGATACTGGGATTCCACAGGGTTCTGTTTTTGGCTCACTGACTTTAAGTTAATACTTCATATAGAGGTTCGTTCGTCATGAGTGAGACTGTTTCCTCTGCTCAGACCCGTCAGAGTTTCATCCAGACGACAGCTGCCTGGTCCAGATGTTGAAGGGGCTCTGTCTGAAACACCTGGGCAGGTTACTGCAGGCCGAGCTCTGCTTCACACAGGTTCTCTCCAGGTAACACACACACAGACACACACACACACACACAGTCAGGTTCAGGCACCTGATGTCTGAGTTTTATCTCCTGGAGGTGTGAGAGAGATAAGATAAAGTGTGGTATCTGGGTTTATGTTCACTTTCAGTGAGAGTCGTATCAGGTACGATCACTACCTGATCCCCTTCACTCTCTACGAGCTGGGTCTGCTCTACAAGCAACAGGGAGACTTCGCCAAGGCCACGACGTACATCGAAAACGCCAAGTGAGTCCACCTTAAACAAACCAAACTTTCAACGCTTAGATATATCTTTTAACACCCTTTGTACATCACTGATTTTCCTGATTATTCGTACTCCTCGTCATCAGGATGAACTACAAAGACTACTCCATGGAGTCAAGACTACACTTCAGGATCCACGCAGCCCTGAGCAGCCTCAAAGGATCCCCTGCAGGCACCCCATAAAACCCCGAAACAAGCCACCGTGCAGCTCAAGCATAAATCAAAGAATCCAGGGATGAAGACGTGAATCAGGGTGTAAGATCACAGGTCCGATCTTTAGAGCTAGCAATCCTTTATTTATGGTTATTTGTCCTTATTTATTCCTTTTTGTTTTACGGGCGGATGACACAAGACAAAACTGACGTGTGAACAGGAAATGCAGTGCAACCGTTTAATACCAAACTACAGGAAGCAGGCGGTAAAACAGGAAGCGGTTCGCTTAAAGGGCTGTTTTTAGGAGTCAGAGTTTTGTTTATCAAAGTACGACTTCAGGGAGAGTTGAAGCTGCATGTTCATGTACGAAAGCACAAGGCAAGAAAAAGGGTCTTTTTAAACCATCGACTGTATAAACAGATGAACGACTCTCCCCACTGTACAAAAATGAAGCCAAAATACCCCATAACAAAAGGTGCTGACAACTTGCCGTGTTGGGGTTTTGGAGCAGTATTAATGTCCCACCTCAGAGTAGCCTGATTGGTCAGCAGAGCTGTCAATCAATCATCTTTTTACATCATCATTCAAATTAAACTTTATTCGAAAAAGAACTCTGTGACGTAAATCAGGGCGATAAGAACGAACTTAAACGACAGAAAACAAACATTTATTTGAGCTGGTTTTGGATTTGACGCTTCGACCCATGTCTCATCTGTTCACATGGAGGAGGCGGGGCTTAGACGTCATACAGCAGACAGTCAGCAGAGGGGGCTCTGCATGTTTTGGCTTCACTTTTCAGGGACCATATCCAAGGTATCAGAGGAGTACTTCAAATACGCATCAGACAGCGGTAACTTGTGTTTCATCGCCCTCTGTTGGTCGAAAATAAAACTTTAAACGGACACAATCCTGACAAATGAAATCCAGGCCTTAAACTGAACAACATCACGATCTGACGTCAGTTACACCTCAAAGCAAAAACTGTTTATTTTTCAATAAAATCAAGATTACTGAGAGATGTTGATAAAACTGATGAGTGCTTTAAGTGTGCAGCAAAGACAGGTGTGTGTTAAAACACACGTTATATATATATATATATATATAAATATATTAATATACTCTGTATTTTTTCTTCTTTATACTTTGCCTTTGTTGATTTCCTAACGAAACATCACTTCACACGTGCACAGAGCGCACATACGTGTCCGCGAACACGCAGTCGCAGCCTTTTCACCAACCGTGGCTTATATTAACACACAAAACACACACACATACACACACACACACACAGCATAAAGCAGAACACACTCATTCCAAGCTTGCACATACCAGGCAATACGCACATTATAATAAAATTCAAGAGAAAGAGCTGAAAACGCACACATTTAGCAGCAATACACAAGAGCTCACGCTGTTAGCTTCTTCGTCGTTTCGATGTACAAACGGGGTTTTTTTTTCATAGCTTCAGGTTTGATTTCTCGGAGGCAGCAGGGTTTGGGTTCATTCAGTAAAAAAAAAAAGTAAAAAAAACATAATTTGTAAAAATGGAATTGTTTAGTTTCTCGAATTAAGAATAACGTGTCGGTAGTAAGTACGTTTTCTTACCCCACTGGCAGATCATCTTTACGAGTAATTCAATCGCCGTTTTTCGTTTAATATCTTAGAATGAGACACTTTTGTACTCAAAATAAGACAGTGATTGCCATGATTTGTCCAGAACGTCTCTGCCGAGACAGTTCGACGTTGATTTCTTTACGTAAAGAGCTTCGGATGTCTGCACAGAGAGCCGCCCTGCCTCTGAGAAACGTTTGCTTCAGCAAGTATCGACCTTTTCTTGAAGAAATACTGAGAATCATGAAGGTTTGGTGTCATTTTTAGAAAGTCATCGTTCATTCTGAAGCTGCTAAAGTCTGTCAAGAAAGAAAAGCTACAGGAGGTGGACTGTTTCATGAGCGTGTTGTTATTTTTTATTTTTTACGTGACTTAAATTATTCAAATCAACCATAAACATGAAGGACAGATTGTTTAGTTTTCATTGATGTTCATATAAATTATGAAAAAGCATAATCTACATTGTCCTGAAGAGATGTTTCTTTCTCGTTTCACATAATTCGTCATGTGACATGAATAAAGACGTGGCTGTATCCAAACAAAACGGTTTCCGACAGGTCGGATTTGGAGCAGTTGTGGATTAAAAACTCTAATCTCCAAAAAGCAGGAGAGCTAAAATCTCTACTTCCATTTCTAGCGTCCGGGTAAAGGGTCGTTCCACTGAACTCGATTCATATGAAAAGATGCAACGATGGGAATCATTTAGCCTTCTCCCTATAAGGAATGTATCCACGTAAAGACCAAATTATACGTGTGTGTCTTTTTTTGTGAGCGTTCTGTTTTTCTTTTTGTGTGTATTTTGTGCCTATTATAAATGTCCGGATGTCATTTTCTTTACGTGTTGGTGTGAAACTTCCAGAATATGCCAAGTGCAGTAAATGTTCACAAAGTCTATCTAAAGAAACCAGAGACCTCTACTTTGAAAGTTGTGGCATTAGTTAGCTAATGCTAACTCGCTAATGCTAAGAAACTGCCAGAGTTTTAGCTAACACGCTAATTAAATGTTAGGTGTCTGAAATATCTAATTCAGCAAAGTGAGCTGCTTTCCCCTCGTATCTTTAGCCGCAACGCTAGCATGCAGCATGTCCCTGCTTTTCTTATTATGCTAATGAGCCGTGCCTGTGTGTGTAGAGTATTCAAAAAGCTAACATCATTATTTGACGGAGTGTATGCTCACGTTGAAAACATTCAAAGATGTAACCGAGCTTATCGTTGTTTTTCAGTTGACCAACAATCTCTGTGTAAAATCTTCAATAATTTTGGAGTCATGTGACTAAAATACAACTTTTGACACGATTAGAGTGTTCTGTCAAATATATAACTTTTAAAGACTTGTGATGCTGAGACTGTAACTTCTGTTTATAGAATCTCAAAAACCAGCCAGCATTTAGATTCCCTCATTTCCTGGTTTATTTTTGTTGTCCAAGTAGTATCAGCCAATCAGGTGTCAGCAGAAAATAACCCCGGCAACAGCAGGTGTTTCAGAGTTTTGAGATCAAAGGCAGAATTCTGTCCTTGACCTCAGAATTAAACCTCATTTCAACAAACGTTTGACTCTAACTCATCTGCATCATGATGTTGTACTTTCAGCAAACTTAAGAGAGGGTTAGCTTAATTTAGTAATAGCTTATTATCATCTCTGCATTAGGAATAACATCACAAAAAGTTACCATGAAGTTAAGTCGTCCATATTTAAGCATTTGAAGTCTAAATTGTCACAACTTTCCTCATAGAGGGCTTTGGAGCATGTTGTTCACTCGGTTCGTGTCAGTGCCTCTGTGTGTCTGCAGTATGAAGGTTTTCTGTATGCACTGCATGTTAGTCTTCATCATGTTAAATCATTTATCTCAAGTCACTGCACGGCAGGAAGTGATATGACCATTTATGGACTGGTTCTGCGGTAACAGGCGGTGATCCACGTGGTGCAATAAACTGAAAACAGGAGAATAATCGTTCATTCTGAGTGATATGGAGTTACTTCTTCTTTTATTACTGCTGTTTGTGTGCCTCTTTATGTGTCAGTATTTAGCCTTTTTCTTGATTACTCAGCCTTGTGTTTATATTAAATATTTTTGATTTCAGTGAGCTCACTGGTATCACTTGTGGTTATTTGTCTTGTCGTTCATGTGGGTGCAGTGTTTTAAGGAATGCTTGAGAATTCAAACAGGCTTTTGTTCAATCACAGACTTTTATTCTGAAAACAACACATGTCAATGACCTATACAGTCAACACTGGACATAAACAAACACTGCTGGACTTCATGTCTTTAGCAATCAGGTCCAAACTTTGATAAAACATCACAAACGTAGGAAAGAGTTCAGACGGGGTTAGTGTTTAAAATGTGAAGCTGACTAGCATGGAAACATTTAGCTAAATTTAATGTTTAGTGTAACAAAAGTAGCTGTCTCATTCTAATGTTAAAAAAATAGTTTCTTTCAGTTAGCCCAAAAACCCACAAGCTAGCTTAACTTTGACAACTTTGTTAGCGAAATGTAAATGCTAGCTAGCTTGAGATATGAAGAAGAGAACTAGTTAGCTTACGTCAGATATAAAAACAAAATGTCAAACCGTACAACAGTAAAACTGAAATGCTAACAAACCCAAAGAATTTGATTTTAATCACGACACAAACTAACTTGAGCTATTAGCAATCTAACTGTCCCTCATCTTTACTGAAGTTAGCCATACGCCTAGCAAACAAACCTATTTCTAGATATCTATGTCATATGTCTAGATTTGAACAGATATTTGTTATATTTAAATTATAATGGTTTTTATTAGGTTTTACTTTTCATTTCTTTATCACTGATAATGTTTTGAGCATATTCAGATTCAGAAATCAAGTTTATAAACTGATCTGTTTTTTGTGAGTGGTTATATGTTTGTTTATAAACCCAAACCAAATAAACCAAATAGATGAATCACTTTTTATTTATTTATTTTTTCTTTTATTATTATATTTACATTTTTAATATTTTAGAAATCAAATTCAAATGACCGTAGAGATTCAACGACTTGTTAGCAAGTGCTAGCATAAGTTTGAAATGTTTGTTTTGAAGTGAAGAGCTACTTTTTGTTTGGATTGAAATGGAACAACTTCTAATCCAGCATCATTCGATTGTAATCTGCAAAGCCTGAGCTTCACAGCTTTTTGGTTTTTCATTAGTATGCTAACATGCTAAGTTTGGATGCTAATCATGATAAACCTGCTTAAATGATTGCTTTGTTTTTGTGTTATCATTACACTCATGTTTAATTCATCTCAAAGCACTTAGTTTGGGATGTTTAGACAAAACTGTGAAAAGTCTTGTGTTCATTTTTGTCAAAACAGCATTTTTTGGGGAGGTTGACATGTAAACATTTAAAACTGGGTTCCAGAGTTTTCTAGAAACACTTACTCCTACATTACTGTGTAAAAAGACAAAACAGAAACCATAACACGAAAAAATAATGACATCACAGCCCCGTTCACACATGCGCAGTACATTCCCAATCAAAAAAAGTGCAAGACGAGAGACAACAACTTCTCACAAGAATGTTGTGGTGAGTCGTACAAGGAGTCGTAGAATTGTACAACATACATTATAAAATGTACTATGAGCGGGCAGCAGTATGTCTAAACATGTCAAAACCTAAAACTGTCAGCTGTTTTCTTCCCAATGTTTTTAGCAGTTGTTCGGGTATTTAGTTTGGAATATTTGTGGATTTGATTTTTGTAGTACTGACCTCTTTTCACAACAGTGTTGAAAAGCTGTGTGCCCATCAGCCTCCTCCACAGTACACAGCACTTTTGAAACTTATTTAAACATTGTTGAACATTAACTTGTTTGCTCTGTTCGGAGCTTTCAGAGCTGATTCCTCGGCACGCATTTGAGTCATCATCTGAGAAAACATCTCTTAAGTAACTTTGGACTCTTTTACGTTTTGGGATCTCGTGAAGTTCGAACATGAACGTAGTCTACGTGACCCTTTGGTCTCTGTAGAGGTGTTATGAAGCCGGAGGATTGAGATCACCAAATTGGAAATGCTCTTTTTACCCAGAAGCACGTAAAGAGATGGAGTGGAGACAGGTCTGAGGATGTGATAAATCTAATTTCAGCGAGTTATTTGTGTGACTAAACCAATCAGTTTTAGGTTCCCATAAAAATTCTGTCTAGTATTTGTGTTTATGTGATTACTGGAATCCATGGCTTTCCCCACATACGCATATAAACAACCCCTCCCCCAGACTTCCATGTGACATTGATGTACATGTTCAGTCAGCTTCATTGGGTTTTCCAGGCTGTGTGTGAATGTGTGTGTGTGTGTGTGTGTGTGTGTGTGTGTGTGTGTATTGACGAGTCGAGCTAATGATTGATTGATGGAATCATGAGTGCACAGAGGCTGATATCAGGCTATCAGTCACAAAGCTCGCTCACAGAGAGGATCCGTCTCTGTTTGTGTCTGTTTTTACTGTTAGAGTTTCACTCTGAGGCGTCTTCTTTCTGACGATTCATCAACAACATTTTTTACTTTGTTTATCAGGATGAGATCAGATGGGGTTTCACTTTTCGTGCTGTTATTTTTTGTCATCTACTCGGAAACGGTGAGTGAACTCAGACCATCTTAAAAAACACTTCCCTTGTCTGCCGTACTTTAATTTATTTAAATGTTTAACTAAGATATCGTGGTTAAATTTGGCTTGTGTACAGCCTATGAGGTGCAGGTGTGACATAGTCAACCCTCGATTCCACCCCTCAAAGGATGCAGCAGTCGAATCAGGACAGATTATATTTTATTTTATCTTGATGTGTGATGAAACAGGGCCTATGGGCTGACAAAGTGCTCCACATTTATTGGCTCATTGTCAGATGGTATGCCACTGCCATACAAGCATCATCCTACACATGGACAAACCTATCTATCTGATGATCCAAAATTATTCAGTCAACAAATATTACCAGAGAGGTTGAATCAGAGGAATTGATTGCGCAAGCTGTTCTTGTTCATCTTCTGACATATAACGTTGTGTATCATCTGCGTAACAAGTGAACAGCTCACACAGTATCTGTAGTCTTTCTTACTTCAAATTACATTAACCAGACTTGTTCTGAATTATTTCTGCAGCGGACAGAAGAAGATTATGAAGATCACTCAGTGAAAATAGCACAAGTCCCGCAGATTGCTCAGAAGCAGTTACCACCCTTAACCCCGACCCCAACCCCAACACCTTTGGTAACCACTCCTCCTCCTACAACAGCTGAAGTGTTCAAGGAAGACGAGTTTGTGGGTCCACAAATGTGTTTGAAGAGGACGTAAGTGTATTTGGATCTTGTTCTTCCTTTTGGTCAGAGCCCAAGTTTTAAACCCCATCTTCAGAATTTTGGTCTGGATTTATTTCAAACAGTTTTTTCAGAGCTGGAAACAGGATGTCTTAAAGTTCTGGCTTTCAGATGGACAATGGTTAAACTATGAACTGTTGACTTTATTTGCCGAGCTTACCATAAATATCAGTGTCCAGATAGCATGTGTTTATCTGCTATGGTTCTGTCTTTTACCAGTTTTACCCGTGCATCGTGTGGCCTGGTGTTTTGTCCTCCATGGGAGCGCTGCATCGAGGGACGTTGCTCCTGCAAACCACCTTATATGTGTCCATTTGAGGATATGGAGACAGTTTGTGGGCGGGACCATAGAACCTACCGCTCCTACTGCCAGGTGACTGTTGTATGAGGTTTGGTATCTACATCTCCTAGACCGGATCCACCCTATACTCAGAAGGCTTGTTTGTCAGAAGGCTGTTAGTCAGAAAATTAGTTTGGATTGAAATGATATTCTTAAATCCAAACTAACTTTCTGACTAACTGGCCTTCTGAGGAGTGAGCCTTTTGACAATAATGTGGACTCTGTTATAGACGTGGCTACAAAGGCAGGTATTATTTTTCCTGATCTTCAGCTGGCTGTACCAGGTGGTTTTAGGCAGATTTACCAACCCCAATGACTGGGGTTGATCTTTTCTTTTCAGGCAATGGCAATCTCATGTCGGACTCGGCAACCTACCATGTCCCACTTTGGGAAACACTGCAAAGGTTCGCTCTTAGAGAAACATTCAAAAGCCTTGTTGTGATATATGTGTTCCTTTTATAGTCGTCTTAAAGTTAATGTTTCCTCTATCCCTCTCACAGCCGAAAACCTAAAGTTTAAAAGCGAAGTGGACCAAGAAACAGGAGTGGTCAAGATCTTCATGCCTGACAAATCAGAAGAAAGCCTAGAGACGTTACTGGTGTGTCAGGAGATTTGGGACATGGCAGCTGCAAATGTAGCCTGCAAGGAGCACGGCTTCCAACTGTGAGAGAGGACTGGTTGACATAATGTTTGCTTTTAATATGTGCTGGCTTTTTAAAGAGGATGCAACACCTTGACTACAAATATTTGCATCAACTGCTCTCCTGTAACATCTTTGTGTTCACAGGGGTGCAGCAACCGCTGGCTCTGTCTCATTTGACTCTCTACAAACTGTTGGAGGTCAGAAGCAGTTTCCTGGAAGCTGCGTTAGCATCCGCTGCCAAGGTTATGAGAACTCCCTTGCTGAGTGTTTGATCTATGACAAGATCCAGATTGGAGACGGGAAAGTGGCAACTGCAACCTGTTACGAGCCGTCACAAGCTCCTGCTGGTCAGTTTTTTTTGGTTTCTCTCTTGTTCTTCTCACTGATGCTGTCAGTTTGATGTGTTAAAATCTGTGCTAGAACCCCCACACTCCAGATTGAAATCTGCAACATCAGGTCAGGAGTCGTGTTAATGAATGTTTTAATGATGCTTTGACCATTTGAGCTGGTGAGCCTAGAGGTTAGGTCATGTATCTCATGGGGTTGGATTAGTGTCTGTAGGAGCCAGTGAGCTCCACCCACTCTGCTATCACCAGGCTACATACTGAGCAGTTTCCTCTCACTTTCAATTTTAGGTAAGGAGTGTGGCTTCAAATGTGTAAACACAAAGTGCGTGTCTCTGAACCAGACCTGTGACGGGGTCGACGACTGTGGCGACCGCAGTGACGAGATGTGTTGCAAAAGTAAACCAAATACACCCTCACTGTTGGATCTGATGAGTTTGTACATCATGCTTTCACGGAGTTGACTTCTTCCTGTTTGTGCGTCAGAATGCAGGAACAACAGTTTCCGCTGTAGGACGGGAGTGTGTTTGCATCCAGAGGCGCTCCGTGATGGACAAGTGGATTGTTTGGACGGAGAGGACGAACTGTCAGAGCATGGTACTGAACGCAATCTCAGGTCAGATCTGGAAATAAGTCAAGGATCTTGTTCTGAGGGCAACATCTGATGGTTAGGGTCGAAACCAGCCCAGATCCCAATTTTTTTTCACATATTTCACATCAGACAGCTCGATCAAGGTTTGGAAAATGTATAACAACGGTACTTTGATCTATTAGTAATTTTCCAACCTCAATCAATCACAAACTGGAGTATCACTAAATCTAAAATATCTAAAATATTTCTCTGTTCCACAGAACCAGTGGTTAACAAACTCCTCAACAACACAGGTACATCCCAAACTGAGGCATCGGCAGCCAATAGTCCAACCTTTCTGTAAAACTTGTTGGTGATAATGGTGTCCTTTTTCTGTTTCAGAGTACTGGTCTCCAAAGAAAGGTAAGAAACCAAAACACTGGTAGCCATGCTGCATTAATTTGTTGTCAGCCACATCGAGAAACAAGTTTCTCAGAAGCAAGAAATTGTTTGTCCAGATTTAGTAACCAGCAGAAAGTTCCTGGAGTCCAAGTTGTACTGTGGGATTCCCAATGCGACCACGGTGGACGACGAGAGCGTGCAGGAGCGAGGGAGGGGCGGACGAGTCAAGAGGGTGGTGGGAGGAGTCCCAGCCAAACCGGTCAGTAAATGCAAATGGTGACCTGTCCTACTGGAAGCTTCCTTGTTTCATGTGTTCATGTGTTTGTGTGCAGACTCAGATCCAGTGGCAGATCGCTCTGGAGGAGAACAGGAAGATCCACTGTGGAGGCGCATATATCGGAGGATGCTGGGTAATCACTGCGGCTCACTGCGTCAGGTAGAAGACCTGTTCCGCTGATGTTATTGAGAAAGTTCCCAACAGACAGTGTATCTTTTTTGTTGATAACATCACCTGGTTGTTTAGGAGTCAAGATTGTCAATGTAGGAGTTACTCTGGGATTCCCGCCTGTACGGTTCTAGCGTAATCTGGTGTTGAAGGTCTCATCCTCTGTTGTAACTTTCACTTCTCTGCTCCAGACCAAACCCGCTGGCATTCAGGGTGAAGTTCTCTCTGTGGAGGAAAACCAAAGCTCAAGACACGACCGACATTGTTCCTGTTGACGACATTTACATCCACCCCAGGTACGTATTTATCCGACTTATCAAAGAATCATACGAGCATTTTGCACCGACTGTACGTTAACAGAGAAATGCATCCTGCAGGTACAACGCCAGCACCTATGAGAATGACATCGCTTTGGTGCAGCTGAGGAAACTTCCCTTCGAGGAGAAATGTTTTGAAGAAAACCCTGCCATCAGTGCCGTCTGCGTGCCCTGGACTACTCATCTGTTTCAGCCCAACCACACCTGCAGCATCTCTGGATGGGGGCGCACTGCAGGTGTGTGCACAACCAGCGCTACTTTTCAAACTGAGTCCATAAAATCTAAGTACTGAATAAGTCTTTGTGTGTTGGCAGAGGGACGATCGGCTCAGGTGCTGCTGTGGGCCAACGTGTCGCTCATTAACGACTGTGAGAAATACTACGTGGACCGCTTCAGACCGGGCATGATGTGTGCCGGTGACCTGGACGGAAGTGTGGACTCGTGTCAAGGGGACAGTGGGGGTCCTCTGGTCTGTGAGGACGAGCTGGGAGTTTCTTACCTGTGGGGCATAGTCAGCTGGGGAGAGAGGTGTGGTCAGCCAGGGTTCCCCGGGGTTTACACACAGGTAAAACACACACGTTCACAAAAGGAGAACACACACACACACACACTCTGGGAAGTCAAACTGAATTATGTACTTCAAATATGTTTTCTGACAGCACCTTGCCTTTCCACATACATCCAGTCAGTGGCATAGGCAAGCCTAAGCGTACATGACAGTCAAGGCAGGGAGAGCAGCAGCAAAGAGCCCCAGGGTAATGGACAGAGTTAACATCAGTGACGATACATGTGACACTGGTGAAATCAAAGAAGGCGGGCTAAAGCAGTTTGAATAGAAATCTGACTTGTAAAAATGTGATGCATGGAAGGTAGAGCACACCAGCAAATCGCCTTTAAATGCATGTTTCCCTTGGGGTTGTAATATTTGATGCTTTATGAAAAACATCACAAACATCATAAATTCTTTAAATTAATTATTTTATTCTCGTTCCAACAGGTGGCGCATTACTTCGATTGGATCAGACTTCACACAGGTTGGCCTGCAGTCACCAAGTACAACTCCTGATAAACCGACAGAACACACTACAAAGAATGGAAACTGTCCAGCTGAACTTTTTTTATTAAAAAAAATGTAAACTGCTTCAGAAGATCTAAAGATAACTGTGTGACATTCTAAGAGATTATCTTGAAGCATTTGTTATTTTTGTGTCAAATTAAAGCTCCTGTGAAGAACTTTTTGTTTGTGTCATTTTGGCACCCCTTGTGGTCTAACTGGTACCATCCATATTTTAATAGTTTTGAGTGTTTCCTGCAAAAATTATCATCCTAAGTTCTTTAAACAGTCAAACATCTCCTTTAATAAGGATCTTTACAGCAGAAAATGTAAACAGCTTCATCTGACACCTACCCCCCACAGTGTCAGTTTCAGGCTTTACAAAGAAGTACAACAATTCTGTTACTTTGCGTCTTATTTGCTTCTGCAAGTCATAAAGAGACATCAGAATTAAATTCAGTCTGTTTAGAAACTGGATGAAACACACAGGAGCTTTAAAAGACATCAGCATATACAAAAATTTTTTTACAAAATGTGCAAAATTTGACATTTTATGTCACAATAAAAATCAGATCTCAGGCGTCACTCTGAGGCGGTTTCTGTTCCACGGGCTTCAGGATGGCGCCCCTCAACCTCCTGAGATCAGCCTCCACCTGCACACAGAAGACGTCTGTGAGACGACATCTTTGCACAATGCACTAAAGAGATAATATATAACAGCGCCCTCTTCAGGCAGGACCAAGGTTTGTTCAAATAGTCAAACTTTTTGACAGTTATGAGCAACTCAAAAAAAATTATTGCAGAGGAAATGTACAGCTGCAAAGTGATCAAGCTGCAGGCTTGAAACTGAAAACATGGAACCCAGAGTGTGTGTGCATGTGTGTGTGTGTGTGTGTGTGTGTGTGTGTGTGTGTGTGTGTGTGTGTGTGTGTGTGTGTGTGTGTGTGTGTGTGTGTGTGTGTGTTCTCACTGTTGCCAGCTCGTCTTTGAGCTCGTTGTACTTCTGAAGGTTGAATTTCTTTCCCGATGCTGAGCGGTGGAAGAAGTGAAGGAACTGACGATCCCTGACCCCCGGACAGATGAAATCCTGCAAACACGTTAAAAACAAATAAAAACACATCAGCTGGACATCAAACCATTATTCACACAGCCAGCCGAGAGCTTTTCAGCTGAAATCTTGCAAAAGGTTAATCCTCCATGTTGCCTGAGAAGTTTCAAGAATAAACAAATTAGCGTTCACGTAGAGGTGTCTACCTGTTTGGTGAGGATGTAGTAGCCAAAGAACATCATGCTGGTGGTGTAGGTGATGAAGTAGGTCACTGGTTCCATGACGTCCCACGCGAACACATACCTGACAACATACACACACAAAAATAGAATCGTACCTTAATGCGATAGACATGTAACCTTAAAAAAACAGGCGCAGCCGCTTAATTGTTGGTTTTTGGAAAATCAAGTTCAGCGTTTAAGTTGACACCATCTCTCTTATTATGGAATTAGATAAAAGTGAAAGAATGAGATCAAAGCGACAGAATGAGGAAAAAAAAACAAATGAAATCAAACAATATAACCAGAAAAAAAACTGAAATGAAAACTGAAATGACAGCAAATCAACAGAATGAAAAAAAAAACCAATTAAATGAGATCAAACCAACAATTAGATGAGATCAAACCAACAGAATGAGAAAAAAAACAATTAAATGAAATCAGAATGAGAAAAAACAATTGAATGAGATCAAAGCAACAGAATGAGAAAAAAAATAAATGAGCTCAAACAATATGAGAAAAAAAACAATCAAATGAGATTAAACAATAAAATGGGAAAAAAAAACAATCAAATCAGATCAAAGCAACAGAATGAGAAAAACCAATTAAATTAGATCAAAGCAAACATGAGATCAAATGGATAGAATTGGATCAACTCAACTCAACTTTAAAAACAGCCACAGCTGAGACAAAGTGCTGTTCATAAAAGGCGTAAAACAAAACAAAAGCACTAAAATAATTGTTTCATTAAAGCAATGAGATAGAATGAGATCAAAGTATTAGACTGAAATTTTAGAAACGAGAACAAAATTTATAAAACAAACATCACGCTGTAGTGGAGAAAACTTTGAACCTAGAGATGAAAATGTTTCCTGAGAGAACAGATCAGCTGAGAAGGAAGAACTTTTTTCTCTTGACTTCAGTCAGACAGAATTTATGACCAGAGGGTCGCCCCCTACAGGACATTAAAGGACACAGATTTAAGAAAGTCTCTCTCTAGAAACTTACCAGGTGAGATAGGCCAGGAATCCTCCCTGCAGGGACAGGTAGGCGAGCCCCACCCACCCAAGAATGGACGCTTTAGACTCCGCCTCCCGTGCCAACTTTAGTCTCACCTACACTCTCAGTAAATCAAACAACGGTCAATGAAAAAGACAGACTTTAACATATTCAGTGTTTTGTTGTGGTAAGAAAAGGTAAAATGTATATTTTACCGTCTCCAGTGGCTGCAGCTGCTGTCGGAGCTCCTCTTGTCTGATCTGCAGCTCTCTGTGTTTGATGAGCTGCCGCTGAGGAAGAGTCAGAGCCGAGTGGAGAAGACGGACCATGTACTTCATATCGTCCACACCCAGCACGTGTTCATGAGACGATTCTGACGGACAAGGACGGAAAGTTTTGTAGTGGACCGTCCCTTCACATCAGTTCATATACCGAAACTTCAGTGGACATCCCCCCTCCAGATATACCGGACTGGTCTTTGACAAGGTCTTACCTTGTCCAAGTGAGCGAACGCTGTGTGTGACGTCATTGATGACCAGCTGAAAATCTTTATTTAAAACTGTTTCCATAAACGTGCAGGACGAGATCCTCTGTCCATCTGTGGGCACAAAGACACAAAGATCCATCCAACATGTTCCGTACTTTCGGAGTCCTCAAACATTGGTGACATAAATCTACCTGGGTTAAGAAGACTGGCCGTGCGGACTTCAGGGTCTTTGGCTATGATGTCACGCAGGAGGTCGCCCACCGTGGTCAACATGGGCGTGATAGTGAAACGACTCTTCCGACCTGCAGGGAGGCGCAGGGAGAGGACAGGGCGACCGAAGCTGTAGTGTAGATACGCATCTGAGAGAGAGGGAGAGGAAGGGGTCACAGGTATGAAGCAATAGATGCTAAACAGTATGTTAGCTTAATGCTAACATCCCACATCCTAGCGTTCACTGAATCAACCACTGAACAAACATTTAAACAGGAAGACGCTATGCTAACATCCATGGTGAAGTAAATCTGAGACCTTTATGTATATCGTCCGTAAGACTTAATGTGAAGGAATTACCCAGAATTCATAGCACTGCGATGTGACATTTGGTATTCCTGCAAATGTGAAACAACAGCCGCAACACAAACAAGAAGCATGACAGGCGCAACCAGAACTCACAGTATTCACATCTCTCTTTGTTTTTAGCATGCTAGCTAGCTTAAACAGGGTGTCAAACATGGTTTACTCGGATACCTAAGACTTATTTCGCTAACTGAGACAGTTAACAGCTTAAGGGTTCAGATGTTGACGAATTTAGAGCCTGAAAAAGAGGAAGAGTTTACCTTTGGATGGCGGCTGACTGCTGTAACTCGACACGACACAGGAGGACCAGACTGAACCAGGCTGGGACGGAGGAAAGAAATCATCATTTTCACGACTCAGGCTTTTGTTTGTAAAACATTTAATGGAATAAAATCGTCTTTTCTGGTACGCTCTGTCACGTGTTTTAAAACCGTTACGAAAGAAGAGGAAGGAGGAAGATGAGCAAACACCGGGACGACTCTTTATCAGATAGGTGTGGTCACAGAAACAAAGAGAAGAAGAGTTGAGAAATGTGGAGGAAATGTTGGACGGCAGTTTTATACAGCTGCATGCCATAATTCACACACACACACACACGCATTCCAGTGTCTTGCTTACAGCAGTAGCAGTAGAGGCGTTTGTTGTCAAATTCTTGAACAGTTTTATCCTCTCAACTTTTCACAGAACTTCCTCCCACTCTTTGAAATGAAAAGTCTTCCTCTTCCCTCCTACTCACCGCGTAGACTCGGATCCTTGCAGAACCGAATCTGCAGAAAATTCTGGAGACAAACATGTCGAAGCCGCTGCGCCGGCAGAGAGAAGAAGAATGGAGCCTCTTTCCAGTGTCCTCAGCCTCAGCGGAAACCTCCGGGCTAAAACTTTGAAATGTTGCAGAGGCGAGTAGAAACAGGTTTCAGAGCGGGGAGTTAACCCTTCACTCACTCAGGGATCAGGTTTCAGAGGGAAACAGGAAAAGTCTGAGCAGGAAGAGACAGATCCCAGATGAGACTCTTCTACCGCCAAACTCAAGGACAGGAACACAAAACAAAAGATGTTTTTCTTTCCCCTCAATGTGGAGAGTATGGGAACACAATTTAGCCTGCAGATTATTTAAACATGGAGCTCAATGGAGACTGACTCACTGCTGGAGACAGCCTCTAGTGGACACTCAGGGAACTGCAGGTTATTGTAACGACAATAACAGGTTATTTCAATCAGCAAGACTGATCCAAATGAATCAAGGAAGAGGTGGTTGATTTATTCACATGTGGTTTTATTTTTATTGTATTAAACAATATACATACATAAAAACACATCATCACAGATGTTATCACATTCTTTGTATGAGCTGAGTGAGTCCGTGTGTTTTAAAGTGCCTTATTTGTTTTAAAGTGCTTAAATACTGACGTGATAAATAATCACCCCTGGTTAGTTCTTAGACATTAAAGAATATGGGAAACGTATTTCATTCCGTCCATGGAGAGTCCATACGTCCACAAAGATTCTCAGATACTTTTATTCCACCCTGAGTGAAGAAGAAGAACCCGGTCAGTGAACACAGGAACAAGAATGATCCATGATTAGTCTCAAAGTCAACATTCACTCCTCACCTCAGGACCTTCAGCCCACAGCTCGGACTCTCCAGAAGCTTCACTCCTGAATCCTGCAGCTTGTTATCCCTCAGGTCCAGCTCTCTCAGACTGGAGGGGCTGGACTTCAGAGCAGCTGATAAATAACTGCAGCTCCTCTCTGACAAGCTGCAGAAACTCAACCTGAACAAACAACAACAGCAGAGACAGTTTAAAGTGAGGTGGTCAACATTTTACGCCATCCAGTTAACAGATGGAGGACAAAGATCAGTTAATGACGAAACCAAAGTTCCTCTGACCTCAGAGTCTCCAGTCCACACAGCGAGCTCTCTAATCCAGCAGACAACAACTCTACTCCTGAGTCATTGATCTGATTATAACTCAGGTCCAGCTCTCTCAGGTGGGAGGTTCTGGACTTCAGGACCGAAGCCAGAGAAGAGCAGCTGGATTCTGACAGGCCGCAATGTCTCAAACTGAAGAGAGAAAAAAAGACACGTTTACAAGAAAAACCTCAGTGAGCGTAAAAAAGCTGCTTCTGTTCAAGTCAGTCTGGATTCAGATCACAGGTCTGCTTTTTATATTTCATAAAAGAACTGAACAGAAGCAGAATTCTGGGAATGGGAAGGAACTCTCGAACAAAAAAAAAAAATCAAAAATGAACAAAAAAGTCATAGTCCTGAAGTTAGAATTTGGACAAGAGTCAGAAACGTGAGAAAAAGTTTAAATTCCAGAACAAAAAGGTTAAAAAAAAAAACTGGAAAAAGGAACTTCTAAAAAAAAAAGTCAGAATTCAGAAAAAAATTTCTTTCCAGAAAAAAAGTCAAAAAATCTCAAGGTCAAACTTTTTAACAAAGTAGTCAGAATTTAGACTAAAAAGTTTAATTTTTAATTTTTTTTTTTTATTAAAAAGGTTGATGTTTGGATAAAAGGCATGATTCTTTGAGAAAAAAAGTCAGAATAAGACAAAATTCTGGAATCAAAAAGTCAGAATCTGAGAACAAAAAAATTTGAATTTTGAGGAAAAGATGGAATCCTGGGAAACAAATGCAAATATTTTTCCAAAATTGGGAGAATTCTGAGACAAAGTTAAAATCTGGAGAAGGAGTCAGAAATTGAAAAAAGTGGAATTCTGTGGGGGGAAAATGTCAAAAATTATGTGAAACAAACAACACATATTGTGAGAAAGGTTGGGATTCTGATGAAAAAAAGTCATAATTCTGAAAAAAAAAAAATCAAAATTGTGAGAAAAAAAAAACAGATTTTGGTACAGAAGCCAAAACAAAGCACAAGAGGCCAACAGGAGGCCGTGTAGTTCAGATTAATGTGGTTGGAATTCGTGGGCTCACCTGAGAGCTTCTAGTTTACAGTGAGGAGTCTTGAGACCAGCAGACAGAAGCTCCACTCCTGAATCCTGCAGCTTGTTGTTACTCAGGTCCAGCTCTCTTAGGGGGCACGTTTTGGACTCCAGAGCTGAAGCCAGAGCTGAGCAGCTGCTCTCTGAGAGCCAGCAGTCACTTAATCTGAAAGAAGAGTGAAGAATGAGACATGGAGTAAAGAAGACAGACCACGGATACATCCAATCTATCAACCCTGAAACAGCACAGAGGGATGCTGATTTAAGGAACTTCCAAACGAGCTGACTGACCTGAGAGTTCGCAATCGGCACTGTGAGCTCTGGAGCCCAGCAGACAACAGCTCCACTCCTGAATCCTGCAGCTTGTTGTTGCTGAGATCCAGTTCCGTCAGATGGGACGGTCCGCACCTGAGAGCCGAGGCCAAGACTTCGCAATGAGGGTCAAAAAGTCGACCACAGGACACCCTGAGGAGGAGATGTGACCAGAGATTTGACTTTACATCCAAATCCCAGAGAGAATGATTTCATCAGCACCTGGTGTGAAGACCACAGGGCTTGACCGGACTTACCGAGCCTTCCTGCAGTTCCTGACAGCAGAGATGAGTCTGAGGCGCCCCTCCTCTGACGTCCTGTACGCCCTCATGTCCAGCTCATCCACCTCCTCCAACGCCTGTAGCATGACGGCCAGGGCAGAGCACTGGATCTCAGAGAGTTTCACCTTCGATCTGTCCTCTGACTTCAGGAACTCTTGGATCTCTCGATGTACCGAGCGGTCCTTCATCTCCATCAGGCAGTGGAAGATGTTGACGCTTCTGTCTGGAGAGACATCGTAGGTGCTCATCTGCTTCAGGTTGTCCACAGCTTTCTGGATCCCTCCTAGGTTGCTCTCTGTTGGTCCTACAAGACATTTCAAGAGTCGTTGATTTGATTCGAGTGACAGGCCATGAAGGAAGCGGACGAACAAGTCCAAGTGTCCGTTTTTGCTCTTCAAGGATTCCTCCAGGGCCCTCCTCAGGAACACATCCACAGGTGGGTCACAGGTACGAAAAGGACCCCAGGCTTTCCCCAAAAGCGCCTCTAGTGTCTCGTGGACCTTGTTGGTGTGACAGTGGAAAATGTAGACGGCAGCGAGGAACTCTTGAACGCTCAGATGAACGAAGCAGTAGACCGGTTTCTGGAAGATTGCGCTCTCTCTTTTGAAGATCTCCGTACAAAGTCCTGAGTACACCGAGGCCTCTGTGACACCCAGACCACAGCGCTCCAGGTCTTCTTGGTAGAACAGGATGTTTCCTTCCTCCAGCTGTTCAAACGCCAGCCGGCCCAGCTTCAGGAGAAGTTCTCTGTCAGCCTCCATCAGCTCCTGAGAACTGGTCTCATGACCCTCAGTGTACTTCTTCTTCCTCTGAGTCTGAACCAGCAGGAAGTGTGAGTACAGGTCAGTCAGGGTCTTGGGCAGCTCTCCTCTCTGCTCTGTGCTCATCATGTGCTCCAGAACTGTCGCAGTGATCCAACAGAAGATCGGGATCTGACACATGATGTTGAGGCTCCTGGAGGTCTTGATGTGTGAGATGATTCCGCTGGACACATCTTCATCCCTGAACCTCCTCCTGAAGTACTCCTCCTTCTGGGCGTCAGTGAAGCCTCGGACTTCTGTCAGCCTGTCCACACAGGAAGCAGGGATTTGATTGGCTGCTGCCGGTCGAGAAGTGATCCAGACCAGAGCTGAGGGAAGCAGGTTTCCCTGGATGAGGTTCGTTAACAGCAGATCTACAGAGCACTCCTGTGTGACGTCAGACACACGCTGAGTGTTGTTGAAATCCAGAGACAGTCTGCTTTCGTCCAGGCCGTCAAAGATGAACAAAAGTTTACAGACAGCCAGTGTCTCTGCTGTCAGCTTCTCTAACGCTGGATGGAAAACATGGAGCAGCTTGAGGAGACTGTAGCGCTCATCTCTGATCAGGTTCAGCTCCCTGAACGAAAGCAGGACCACCAGACTGAGGTCTTGGTTTTCAGAGCCCTCTGCCCAGTCCAGAGTGAACTTCTGCACTGAGACAGTTTTTCCAATCCCAGCCACGCCATTGGTCAGAACCACTCTGATGACTTCCTGTGTCTCAGGTAAGGCTTTAAAGAGGTCCTGGCACCTGATGGGAGTGTCCTGGAGGATCTTCTTCTTGGAGTCTGTCTCCAGCTGTCTCACCTCATGTTGGGTGTTCACCTCTTCACTTGGACCCTCTGTGATGTAGAGCTCGGTGTAGATCCTGTTAAGAAGAGTCCCATTTCCCCCTTCATCAGTTCCTTCAGTTGTACGCTGACATCTCCTCTTCAGACTGGTCTTGTGAGTTTGAAGGACTTCCTGTTGACCTTGAGGGCACAAAGAAGAAACAAATTGTCATTTTTAAGCTTAGCTTTAATCACTGTTTGGAGTTGATATGTCTGATTGACAGGTAGAGCTGGGTGTCATCTGCATAGCGATGGAAACTGTTGTTGAATTTAAGGAAAATGTGGCCAAGAGGACATAGATAGATAATAAACAGAAGAGGCCCCAGGACAGAACCCTGGGGAACACCAGACGTGACTGGCTTTGAAATGCTTTGGTGCAGTAAAGGTCACCACATCCCAATTCTGTTTCTCAAAGCGGGAGCAGGAGAAGCTCCAGGTGTGAGCTCGTCCTCGATCACCTGCCTGCTAGCACAGCTAAAACACAGCCCTATTATTCAAAGTTAGCTTTTATTAGCTTTGTGAGCCACACATGATGCAAATGCTCACACAGGCCATAGTCATTTGCATCTAAAAGCCCAAAAAACAAACAGGCTGGACCTTTAAAGTTTATGTTGTGTATTGAAAGGTGAAACCAGCAGCAGACACTTTTGTCTTACCTCCTGTAGCGCTGCTCCGACTGCACGTCTGCTGTTTAGCTTCTGTTTTTGATCCACAGCGATCCCTGTAAGAGGTGTAACGATGTCCACAGGTTTTCCTTTTGGAGATTTGACTTCTGCTAGGGCATTGCTTCCGAAGCCTGTAGCTCTCTCTGCAGAGATGACGGACAAATTTTTTTTTAAAAAGTGTTTTTTTTTGCTTTGAAATATTTTTTTAACCTACTTGAAAATTCAACTCTATATTCCTTCAATTCAAAAAATGCACAATTCAATTTCATGTCATCATGGTGCAACCATTATTTTTCCAACCGTCCATTTTGAAGAGTAATCAATCACAGATTCACAGAAATCCTCTTCACATCCATGAAAACTTAAGTTTCCGCAAACCTGATTATTTATTTCCTGGTCTTCAGACGTCATGGAAATTATCATAAAGGAGTTTTTGATTACTTAAGTGGCTTGATAATCCTTCCTTACGGGCGTAGATGACCTAATGGTCATGCAACACTGAACTGAAATTATATTTTGCATTTTGAATTGAAGGAATATACAGGGTTAAATTTCCCAGTAAATGAGAAAAAAATTCAAAGTGAATAATTTCAGTGTCAAACATTAAATCCAGTTCAAATCATGCTTTTCAGATTCAATATAAGAATTCAAATTCAGTTTCTAGAGGCACAAACCTCAGCCAATAGACTCTTCACTCAGGCTGCAGTCATCAAATTTTATTGTTGTGGATTTTTCCATCAATTATGCTTTTGATTATTCTGAAGATTAACTGATTAGTCAAGTAAGAAATGTTTAAATATAAGAAGTTTCAGACTGAAATAGAGAACACATTTGTCTGGTGTGTTTCTGCAACTGCACACACCAACTAATATATGTGAGAAGAGCCACCCCACCGGCAGCTTTTATTTTGAAGGAAACACTCTGAGCAACTAAAAACTAGATTCTAAACTATGCAGCAAATTTTAATTTTAAGTTCTCAGAAGATCATTTTTTGCATCTGTAAAATTCTGAAGAGTTTCTTAATGCTGTTTTTTTTACTTTTAATATACTATAATTATTTATAATATATAATAAAATAATATATAATATCCAGGGTTTCCAACAGTGCCAAAATGGAGAACCACATTTTTATCACTGTTTGGAGTTGATATGTTTGACTGACAGGTAGAGCTGAGTGTCATCTGCATAGCGATGGAAACTGATGTTGAATTTAAGGAAAATATGGCCGATCAGATGTAGATTGATGAAAAACAGAAGAGGCCCCAGGACAGAACCCTGGGGAACACCAGTCGTGACTGGCTTTGAAATGCTTTGGTGCAGTAAAGGTCACCACATCCCAATTCTCAAGCTCAAGGTGTAGCTATGTAGTTAATTTTTAAAGTTTATTCAGTGAATCTGTGAAATTCTGAAGAGTTTCTTTACGCTGTTTTTTAACTTTTAATATACATCCAGCAGGCGCTCAGTTTTCAGTCTACACCTCCTGTTTAAAGAGTTGTAAAGTAAACAGTTTATCAAAGGCGTGTCAACTCGACAAACACACATCTCTGAGCAGAAACTTTTTCTAAAACCAGCGACAATTTTAGAAAACAGGTGCGCCATGATTATATTTACAGTTTTAGTTATTTTGGGCCTTTTTTCTGTCCATCAGAGCCCTGTGTGAACTTTTTTTAAGTTTCAGCAGCTGACTTACTTTTTGTCAGGGGTTTTTCTCTTTTAGGTGACATGAGGTCTACCACACTGACGGCCTGGTTTATTTTAGGGAATATCATCATCTATGTTTAGCTTCAGGGCTCTGGTCACTCAGACACTTTTGTATCTGTTGACAGCTCTCTCGAGGCGGTTAAGTCCAACATGTCTTCAGCGTCAATATATCTACTATCTGAAAGTCTCTTACTGTCTGTTCTTGGCATTATTTATGGCTCTGCTCTGTAGGCAGTGAAGCCTAAAGCAAACGCTGTGAGTTCTATCCAAACATCTTACTTTGGAGGGATGTCATCACTACTGTCACTCGTGATCAGCTTGCACAATTGAAGAAGCCTGGAGAGTGAAAATACAGAGATAGAAAAGTTAACCACACTGAGCTTCAAGTATGTTATATTTAAGTGTGAAGGTGTCGTCTTACCTTCTTCTGTCGTCGCTGAAGAGTATACCTTCTCCCATAGACTGTCTGCCACCCAGAGACTGACAGTCATTTCCTGCAGACCATCCTCTGTCCTCCACAAACGCTGTCATCCTCAGAGCCTCACCCGGTACGAGAGGGAAACTAAAGCAGACACAGACAGGAGCAGGGAGCAGAGTTCAGAATTTCATGCGTCATGCTGCTGTTTCAGTCAGGAACTCCTCTGGTCACTCCCTCCCTGCCCACCATCCCTGTATGCACATCGGTCATTACACAAACACTCCCTCATTCCTTTCTGTGGACTCCTTAATGGATACTGGCTTCCTCTGACGGACAGGAAATTACCACCATCTGTTGACTTTTGTTGGAATTCATGTTGGCGTTAATTATTTATAGTCTATTTCCTTTCTCTTGTTCTCCTGTTTGCAAATATTGTGTATTTATGTCCTTAAATGGTCATGATGGGTAATAAAATAGTAAAAATGGCCGGTAGCCTAAAGTTATGAACGGCAGTCCAGTATAAATCTTCCATTCAAAGATTCACGCTCCACATTAATTGGCGTCACGGGAACTCAAAAGTGACACCTGATGGATAACTCAAGCCTCGCCTCCCCGCCCCTGATAACATTCCTACATCCCAGGACTCCGCAGTTGTTTTGCCAATGCTAAAATCACTTCAGTCCCAAGACAGCTGTGCTGTTAACAGTCAGTTTGGTTGGCGGTAGCATCAACCCACACCAGGACAGGGTGTTCAGCGTCAGTCTCCAGAGGTCATGTTTATGCCGGTGTTTCTGGGGCGTAGAGCTATCACGTGTTTGTTGACATTTCACCGCTTTGCTAGGTCTCTGTTACGTTCTCTGTTTCAGAATCTCACAGCTGTTGCTATTTCTCTCTTTCTCTCAGCACTTTCAGACTCAATTCCGCCATCATCTGGGCGGAATGCCATTTTCCAACCAGGCACCAGCGAAAAAAAAAGTGAAAAGTAGCGAAGACGCCGATAAAAGCACAAGATATTTCATTGAAAGTACGGAGGGGTTTAACTTTGAGATGGTTCTGAGCTGAAGTGAGATACAGAGGAAGCTAAAAAGTCCACCAGAGAGAGGTATGGGGAAAAGGAAGACTCCACTGTTCCGTTAGTTCTGACTGACAAATAAGGGAAATACACAGATGATGAAACAGGTAGATGTTTCCACACCTGTGTGAGCCTCTGGGTGCTCTGACTTGTATGTTTGGAGGAAATTTGAAGGAAAGAAACTGCTTCACATGAATGAATAAAACCTTCCTGTTCTAATGCTGACCTCCCTGCATTGTTTCTCCATGGATCACCAGCTTTAGTAGCATTTGCATGGGGACTTTCCCCCATGGACAGCTTGTGTCCTCTGACTCATTAAGCCTCTATTTAGGGTTTCAGGTTTTAACACATGATCTGTTTCCATTCTGTGTCATACATTCCACAACATAAAATCTGCTTCAGTCTGAGGGATTTTAATCAGATTATCTACCACTGAAAATGAGCTGAGCTGTTGAATCAGCTGAAAGTTAGCGTCTACTGACTTTGAGACTGTATTACAAGCAGATCGCCGCTCCTCAAGGACACCAGAGTGTTGGGTGTCAACATTTCAAACACTGTTTGTACAACAAACATCCAGTGTTGCGAAAATAAAGTCCAGACCTCTCCATCTGAGGTAATCTTGAAACTAGACACAGAAGAATAGAGATTTCTTAACCATCTGTGACTCATTACTCATCATGTCTAGTCCTCACTTTGGTCAGGAATGATGAAAGATTTTTACTAAACTCACTTACAGGAAGTCCCCTCTAGAAGAGATAACAGACCCTGCTGTAGCTGCATACCGTGTTATCTTGAAAAACATGTCTGAGCACATTACAGAAAGTTTCTCGTATCAATGCCAGCACTCTGCACAGAGATACTCTGAGAACTGCAACTGAAACCGAGTCAGGCAGAAGAGGTGCGAAAGAGAGGTTCGAGAGCAAGCAAGCAACGCAGAGACAAGGAATGATATGAGTAGCCTTCGCCTGAGAACAACTATTGGTACAAGCTGACCTATCAGCTGGTCTTACACACCACTTGTTGAAAGTCTGGAGACTCAGCAAGTCTCCAGACTTTGTGACATCCTAAGTTTGAACTTCCTGGAAAAAAAAAACATGAACATGAATGTTGTTCATGAATCATGACTGAAGCTCAGCAGAAGAGTCTGGAAACTTGTGGCCAAAATACTAATCCATTCCGACTCAGCTCCATCACGGGTCCGGATCAGATAGGTCTTAGTTCAAATCAATGTGTTCATTCATACCGGATCTGCTCCGCTCTGTTCGGTCCGGACACTTCTCAGCTCCAGTATGTTGGAGACCTCCGTAACAGATGCACAAGTCTCCTCATTTTAACAGAGTGGAGCCACGACTGAGATGCATCTGGCATATTCCTGGCATTAAGCCTCAAATACGCCAGATGCGTCTGCAGTCCTGCTCCGCTCTATTGCGTATTGACTGCGGACATCAACTCACACTGGCTGCGTGTTCAGTCCGGAAAGCCGCGGGACTGACTGGCTGGAGACAGCCACTCTTAAACCTCAAACCTGTGGATTCCAAGCTAAATACGATCTGGTTTTGACTCGGTTTGTTTTATTCTGAAAGTCTCAGGCTCTTAGGTAGTTTCTGTGCACTGCTTCCTGTCCCGCTCGATCTTTCCTACAGTGAATTAATGCATCACAGCTCCGGCATCTGGCAAAAATAGGATGGCCGCATATTAGCTGCGATCTGCCGGACCAGCCATGCAGCTGGACAGCAATGGAATAGATCCAGTGTGAGTTTACACATTGACTTGAATGGAAATGTGTCTGATCTGGTGCTGTGATGGAGCTGAGCTGGACTGGAGACGCATCTGGTGTATTTCAGCCGTTAGCCTCGAGAAATCAGATCAAAGGAGAGAAACTCAGAGAGAAGTCTCGTAAATCTATGGCTTGACCTCCACTGGAAACTTCATCTCTATTTATCAATCAGAAGGTCTACATGGATGTGTTTCTGTCTCTGCTGCTTCATCACTATTTTGAAAGCAGGAAGGAAAACATTTAAAGCTCTTCTTGTCAAACATTTTCGATGAAACCGAGAACTGCTGCACGGTCAGGTTTTGCATACTTCGCTGAACATAGCGAGAGACCGGATTCTCAGGATGCCATTCCGCAACAGCTTTATCAGAGATTCTTTGAACTCCAACCCCTCCAGTAAATTTTTACCAACATACCAACAATATTTACACTAAATGTATTTACGTACATCTGAGGTGAGATCATAGCTGACAAAAAGACCTTTCAAGCTTGACTCGGCCTCAGTAGAGGGTTGGTGCTTCTGGTCCCAAGATAAACACGGGTGTCTTGGCCCTTCATCGTTTCCTTATAAGAAGAAACTGTAAAACCAGTTTTAATCAGAGGCTTGCTTGTTCCCTGCATACCTGTCGGAGTCTTTCTTTACCTTACATACCGTTCTGCAGAATGCTTTCGAAATAAGAGTCCTAAAGACATGCTAAGCATTTATTGGTTTGTTTTGAGTGTTTTTCAGTTTACAGCTCTACATTTGTACATTTTTTTAAATGTCCGTATACAGTTCAGTCATATTTACGTTTTGTTTTTTCACTCTGTGATCATATTAACTTGTATTTACTATTTGTGATGTTTTATGCTCAGTGCACTAAAAGATCTTCATTCACACAATAATGCATACGTGCTGAACAAACAGGATGTTAGATGTTAACACCACCCCCGGTCTGGTCCTCAAAGCCCACATAGTCCAAATATAACTCATACTAAAACTTCTGATTAAGGTGTTAGGATCTTCAGTACAGCAAGTCAGTACATTCTACACTTCACATGTCTGCAGTCTACTTTTCTTTATTATCTATGTCTATCTGCAGACTGGACATCACCATGTAGTGCATCTGCTAACTTTTGCAGAGGGTAAAAGACAGAATCTGGCTTTTGGTGGTAAATTGTGATAAACCAAAGAGAGAGGGCTGTGAGCTGAAGAGCAGAAACAGACAGCTTTAACAGCTCTAACTTTCAGTTTTCTAAAGTTCTAAAGTGAAACTAACAGCAGAAAACACACAAAGCTGTACTCACTGTGTTGAGCTCCTTCCTCTGCTGCTCCCTTTGACGGCTGTTCGTCCCTGATAACCGCCTCTGCATCTTTCAAACTGACTCACTGCTGTGTGAGTGACTCCTCCCATTCTGCCCTGTAACCCTGAAAACCAGACCGGATAGTGAGCTGAATCAAAGTGGTCCGGACCGCGGATACAGAGGGAGAACCATAGGGGAGAACACGGACCACCTCTCTGTCTGTAAACAGCTGCGCGCGCTTTTAGTCACGAAAATACCGCCGAGTAACGGTTTGACCAAAAACAGCGCGAGGGGCTTAACGACCAAAACAACGCCATTTTTTTTATATATATATATTTTTTTATTAAGCTAAAATACATCACGTAAACGGCTGGTTGACGACTCCCAGAGAGATCAGTGAGTGGATGAAGACATCAACAAGTGGACAGATAACCAGGGTGACTGTTCTCTTTAGCCCGGAAATGTCCTCGCCCTCTCTTGGTTGTAAAATCATGTCCGAGGGATTTAAAAAAAAAAAAAAAAGCTAATGTTTTGTTACAGTCTATGATGCCTGCCTGTATTTTTTTTTTTTACTTCAGATTTTATTGAAAATTTGTACATAATAACAAACATTACAGACATGTGTTCAAAACAAACCCAAATATTTTAAAAAAAGAAGAAGAAGAAATGGAAGAAATAAGAAAATCAAAATAAAAACCTGATGGGACATAAAAATCATGTTAATATATGAATAAAAGTATATGTAATTTTTTAGATGCTAAGAGGAAAATTCTCCTTGGTCAACTGTTTTAATATTTTTTGTTTCATCAGTTGAATGGAATCAAGTTATAGTTTTAGTTCTGGAAAATTAAGAGAGCATTTTTTCAGTTTACATTTTGTGAATATGAACTTTACGATATTCTGTCTTTTATAACACTTTTAAAAATACATTATAACAGCCTTACAATCAATAATAAGACAATGTTTAGTTTTGTAAAACTTAATCTTTTCATTTGGAACCAGAGGGTGGCAGAATATCTACAAAAACAGGTGCTGCAGTGACTCTGGTTCATTATCACAAAATGTAAATTTCTGATCGATATCTAAATGTTGTGCAACTTTGATATGTATTTCTTTAATCTTATTTGATATTCAGAGTTAAAAAGGTAACAACCAAACCTGCTGCCAGTCACTATCATTATTAATGTTACTCCAGAAAGCTTTTCCTCCTTCAGTACAGATATTATTATTATTATTATTATTATTATTATTATTATTATTATTATTATTAAAACATGTCTTGCAAATGTAAAATGTGGTTCCATTCTGAACATTTTCAAGGGGAACAGCTGCCATATGAATAACTAACAGCACAACATTTTGAAATATAGGAAAGACCAAATATAAATAAATAAGAATAAGATAAACCATGAATCAAAAATACAGGGGCATATTAGTTGTCAGTTTCTAATTCATTGGGGAAGTTTCCCCAAAATATCACAAACTTTTTGTGTTATTTTTGTTTTCACTAACTTTAAGGAAATGAAAAACATGCTCTGACTGCCTGAGCTGCGCTCCCAGACAGAACATGTAAATTAGCCGAAATGAAACAAGAATAGATGAGCTCTATTTTTTCTATTTTTGTTTAAACCAAAAAAATCACTGAAAAATACCTCTATTTTTCTTTTTGATGAGTAAGAGTTGAGGCATTGGTTTTCATTTCAAACTGAAAAGGAGTTTTTTAAAATAAATGTTCTGTTTACAAAAATACTTTTTTGTCTTTGAATATTTTGGGGGGATTTTGCATTATGTAAAAAAAAAAAAAAAGGCCGGGGTCTTTTCTTGGGTTTTCAGAATGTAGAGTGTCAGACTGATCACAATTTCTAAAGATTTAATGAGGTAAATGTGACATAAAGCCAGTACAGCTGATTATACAAACATGTTTTAATATATATTCACGTACTTTATAATTATTATTCTTGATAATGTATTTAAAAAACTGGAGAAATAAACACGTTTACAGCCTGGTTCAAAAATAACTTTGGTCTGATCAGATCGTTTTTTTATGGAGGACTTTTATTTTAGTAAATTTACAGCTTCATCTCTGTGAAGTCATGACTTTTTTCTCATTGAATTATGACTTTATTTCTGTGTATAAATGTTAATGGATGTTGTCTGTGATAACAGCCACTAGGGGGCAGTTGAGGGAGATGAGCTGCTGAACTCTCTCTGTTCCTGCAGTGGCAGCAGAGTCCACAGGAGGGCGCTGTCGCTCCGTTCAGTGGAGTCTACTATTGTGATGAGACCAGAAACTCAAACCTTACATTAGTCAGCTCCATCTGTTTCCGTCTGCACACACACACACACACACACACAGCAGTGGAGACAATAATGGTGCTTTATCATCTCCGAGTAATGAATGAAACAGCCAGCAGCCTCGATACTCAGCTCAATGAAAAACCTCTTCTTCCTCTGTGTGTGTGTGTGTGTGTGTGTGTGTGTGTGTGTGTGTGTGTGTGTGTGTGTGTGTGTGTGTGTGTGTGTGTGTGCTCCCTCCAGAGTTGCCTCTCTGTGGAAACACGTGTTGAACTCATGAAAACTCAAACTGATATTTTGAGCTCTATGCTGAGTTAGACTGGGATCATGTACAGTGAACAGGTGCTTATGTCAACTGGAAACCTGACAGTGTGAGACACAAACATCATCGAGAGTCACAGCCATGGGATGTGTAGTGTTCCTCTGTCTTTAAAAGGAGTAATACGTAAAATATCAACTGAATTACATCATATCGACCGTCATATATCATCAACTTTATTAACAAGACGTTTTAATTTAAAAGGTCTGAGGAATAAAGTTTATTCCATTTCAGTGGGGGGGGGGGGTAGAGGGAGAATATCTGGTTTCAGCTCTGATAGACTGATAACAAACACACACACACACACACACACACACACACACACACACACACACACCGCTGCAGGTCAGGAAAACACTGAAGGAAATTGGTTTGTGAGTGGTTCAAATATGATACTGATGACATCATATAACTCTGTGTGTGTGTGTGTGTGTGAGTGTGTGCGCAGCTCTGATTTTATCGGCACACTTTAAACACACAGGTGTGTTTGTGTCGTGAGTGTGTAAAGGTCAAATGTTGCTGAACGAAAGGTCACGAGTTTAATTGTCATCAAGATTAGAACAATCGCACATGTGTGTGTGTGTGTGTGTGTGTGTGTGTGTGTGTGTGTGTGTGTGTGTGTGTGTGTGTGTGTGTGTGTGTGTGTAAGCTGATTGTTTACTTATCTTTCTATCTGCCCATAAAGAAGTCTTTGTGGCAGTTTTTGGTCACATCCCTCAGAGGAAGATGGCTTCACAGTTTGAAGTCGGTCTCAGATTCACAGTAAATCACAGAGAAGCTTCATCAGTAGGAACCAACAACAAACCGACTTCACTGTGACTTTCTAACAGATATTTGGCCCTAAAATTGCATTAATAACTCAGAGACTTGATTTATACTTTTTTATCTGGATGTAAACTTGTGAGATAAAAAGTCAGACTCATGAGGCAGAGGGTCAATAAGTAAGATACAAAACTTAAAGTCTAGAAAGTGACAAAAAGTGAAACGTGTGGACAAACTGCTGAGTATATTATTTAAACTTTAAATCACACAAAGTCTCTTAATTCACTTTTTTCTACTATTAATCTATTATTACTATTAAATTACAATTTGAAAAAAAAATCCAATATCTTTATTTTTAACTTAAATACAAGTTTTAATCACAAGTTTAGAGGCTTTATTCAAATTTTACTCAATTCTCACCAAAAAAATCTGACTTTATAACTCTTATTTTGCCTTTGTTCTGTATCAAACCTCAACTTTTTATTGTTTATTTTGACCATGTCTTTACGTTTTTATCAAAGCAAATTCTTTTAACAAAAAAAATATATTATTATATGATTATGTATTAGTGAATTAGTGAAATATAAAATTACATTGAAGACTTATATAAAGTTGGTAAATGTTCAATGTGGTCACTTAAATGTGACTTTTTTTTACAACAGTTTTTATTTTACGTTACATTTTCGTCTCCTTTTGTTTGAGTAAATATGAGTTTGTGTAAAAAAAATTAAAACATAAAATGTTGTCTTTTCTAAAGTAGCTTTTTTCAATATAAATGTTTAAAGTTTTTACTGTTTACTAATGTATTTCAAAGATGTATAACCGCTTTAGTCACAACATGTTCTCTCTCTCTCTCTCTCTCTTCCTGCCTATGACTCTCTTCCTCTCTCTCTGTATCGATGGCTGCAGGTGGAGGGGGGCGCGAGGGTATCGATGTTGGCGCGGGAGGGGCGGAGGCGCGCGGCCAGGGCAGTGGGCAGGCCGGGATCGCGCGAGGAGGCAGCGTATAAAGAGGATGAGGGTCTGGGTACATGTCACCTGGCGCCATACCTTCAGACTGACTGCAGAGTCTCCTCTGCTCACCTGGGAGCCGGGGAAACCGCACCTGGGATTTAACAGACACGACGGGATTAAACAGGACACCGACGAACCGGATTAAATCGAGTTTAGATTATTTTAGTGAGTTTCTGTCAGGTGTTCTGGGAAAACAGAAACTTTCAAACTGAGAAGCAGCAGGTAAGAAAAAAGGTTTTATTTTTTCTAATCCTTATTTTTGAAGCTTCAGAATATAATTCTCACAGTTTAAGGGGGGCTGTTTTATTTACATGAAAATCTAAACTCGTAAGAAAAAAGATTTCATGATTTCGACGAAAGCTCAGTAAATGCGTATGTTTTCAAACTAAAAGTGTTTGGATGTTTTTTTTTAAATTATAACCGGAAGCTTGTAGCTCGTAATGTGACGTTTTTCCAGCTCGAGGCTCCTTCGCTTCCTTTGGGGTTCATCTGGTGTCTTTCTCGCCCAGCAGGAGTCATGGTACATCACTTGGTGCTGATGGTGTGTCTCGCGCTCGTGCTCTTGGCGTGTTCCCGCCACGGGGAGGCGCGTGTCAAACTGAACTCCATCAGGACGGTGGTGCTGAGGGAGGGGCACGCGCTGCCGCTGAACAGGAGCCTGTGGGAGCCGAGCCTGGACCTGACGGTGAGTGTGTGTGAGTCCGTCCCGAGTCCTGGTCTCTCCTCCAGGAGGAACTGTTCCCTCTTCAATCACGTCACGTTCTTTTTTTTTCTTCTCTTTGCTCACCTGCAGCTCTATCAGTGCATGAGCGACCTGGAGTGCAGAGAGGGGAGCTACTGCCACGCCCCCTCCAAAGGCCCCGCCCACTCTCGCTGTCAGAACTGCCGCAGGAGGAAGAGGAGATGCCACAGGGACGGCATGTGTTGCCCGGGCAACCACTGCAGCAACAGTAAGATTAATAAATCCAGGAACGTCCTAAACGTCACGTTTCTGTCAACGTCAGAGTGTCTCAGTGAAAGTGTGTCGCCTAAACTCAACTCAGAAAGAGATTCAAGATTCAAAAATATTTATAGTTTAATTTAAAAAAGTTTCCTTGTTTAATATGAACAATACAGACAAGGACCAGGGCCACTGGGAAATAAAAAAATATTATGAAAAATAAGTCAGAATTCTGACTTTTTTTCTCAGAATAATAATAATTTTTTTTTTTAGATGGGCTTTATTTATTTACTTTTATGTATTTATTTATTTATTTATTTATTTATTATTTATTGTATGTTTTAGTGGCCCTAATCCTCTTCTGTAGGACAAAGAAATTTAAAAATAAAATAAATTAAGATGCATGAATCCTTATTTTCTTCTTCAGGTGAGGGACAGCTACTGATAAAATATGAAATATTTAATTTTAAAGTTATAAAACTCAGCGCTAACTTATTTATTTGCTTATTAAATTAAAAAACTTACAGAAAATTCTTATATAATAATTTTTATATCAGTTTTCTGACTCATTAGGTCAAAATACTTTGTTGATATTTAACTTTTCCTCCATAATTTTGATGCAAAAACAACTCAAATTATATTTCCCATCTCATAACTTCCATCCATGATGTCGTAAACATCCTTAAAGTCTCTTTTAAAGACTTTTTTTTATACCATTTTCAAAATTAAAATCAACAGTATTTTTGTTTTATTTTAGTGTCACTCTGATTGGTTGTTATATTTGTTTTGTTTTTTCGGTGAAGGGTTTTTAATGTTTATTCTGTCGTATGAAGGACCTCCCGTGTTAAAGTCCTGGTCTCGTGTCTCTCTCTCCTCAGATATCTGTGTCCCTGACGCCGGCGGCTTCGTGTCTCAGAGGATCCCCGGCTCAGAGGGAGGGATGAGCCCGCTGTCCAAGAAGGAGGGCTGGAGGAAGAGGCAGAGGATGGATGTTAAAGGAGCTCCAGGTAAAGGTGAGGAAGAGGTTCGGTCTCTGATTGGACGTCTGAGTTTGGATCAGTTTTTGGTTTGGCCCCTCTAACGGTCTGTCTCTGTGTCTCCAGGTCAGGTTGGCGATCCCTGCCTCCGCTCAGGAGACTGTTCGGACGCCCTCTGCTGCGCTCGTCACTTCTGGACTCGTATCTGTAAGCCGGTGCTGCGGGAGGGACAGGTCTGCACGCGACAGCGCCGGAAGGGGAACCACGGCCTGGAGCTGTTCCAGCGCTGCTCCTGCGGTGAAGGACTCAGCTGCCGCACGCTGCGAGAGCCCGGCGCCCAGCCTTCATCCCCAACTTCATCGTCGTCTTCGTCGTCGCTTCTGGCGGCAGCGAAGTCAAAGTTCCCCTCGTCCTCTGCGTCGTCTCGCCACTCGTCCCCTCACACTTCTCTGCTGTCCTCAGCAGCGGCGAGGCCTTCGTCGTCGTCGGAGGTGGCGAAGACGAGACTTCACGTGTGTCAGAGGAGCTAAAAACGGAGCATGGACTCTTTCTTCTGCTGATGACCCACCGAGGACGGAGCGTGAGGCAGAGACACACTGAGGGAGGGGAGGACAGAGATACCTGTTCACACCTGTGGAACCCCCCCCCCCCCCCCCCCCTCCTCCTCTGGACTCACCTGGTATCTCTATGCTAATGAGCTTCCTATCAGGCTGCATTCACACACAAACTCAGCGGGATGTGAAACTCTTTGTGGTTCAGATCTGGTTTCCTCCTCTGCGTCTAGACGAGCAGAAACCGCTTTGAAATCCAGTTTGACCCCTTTATTCAAACGAGGGGGGGGGGGCGTTGATATGGAAACCGACTGTCGCGCCACTTCTCCACAGAAAAAGATGTTAAATTTGTTCCTTTCTTTTCCATGAGACAGAAACTCTCAGATCCGTTTTCACAACCCGAGAGTTTAAAGTGTCCAAACTTTAACGCCCGAAGTTCCTCCAGACGTCTCGTTTGATGACATCGTCGTCGTTGTAAATTATTTTTCTATAATCTGTATATTTTGGATGGATGTTGGTGTCATTATTTGCCTGTGTTTTTTTAAGTGTCTCTTTAAGGCAGTTAATCTGGGGGTTCGATTTCCACCACTTTCCTCACGTGTTTCTGTCAATAATCTGTGTTCTTTTGATTAAAATGATCTTCAGAACGTCTCTGTGGTGACGTGTCCCTCTGTTTCAGACTCACTTCCAAACAAAACCAAACCAAACAAAAAGGATTCAGACCATCTGAGACAAAAAAGGTTAAAGAAGGTTAAAGTGGAACGGACTCTCTGCACGCCAAGCAAAGCTCCACCCACTGACGGACAGAGAGAAACGACCCTTTAATCTAAGTCGTTTTAATTTCAGTGGACTCCGACTGTTTGGATTTCGATCGTAAATCTTGCAGAGTTTATTTTTACCGTCTTTGTTTGAAAAGGCAAAAATTTTCAGAGGAAGTTATGGGAGACATATTTGAAGAATGTAGAATTAATCCACCAGATTAAGTCCAAAGAAATCAGTAAGAAAAAAAGTCATATCGTTCAGGGGTTAAAGTCAAAACGAGGTCCTGATGTTATCAGTGATGAGTCAAAATGAAGTCATTACGCTACGAGATTAAAGTCAAGAAAGTCATAATTTTCCAAGATTAAATTAGGAATAAAGCAAACGTTGGATTAAGGTCGGAAAAAAGTCAGTGTAACAAGAAAGTGAAATGTAACAAGATTTCAGGTGAAATAAAGTGGTCGTGTCACAAGAATAAAATTCAGAATAAAATCGTAAAAATTACCAGATTAAAGAGGAACTAAAGATTCAATTTTACACCATTAAAGACCAAATGAAGTCGTAATTTAACGAGATTAAAATTGAAGTAAAGTTTTAATGTTGCCAAATACAAATTAAGATAAAGTTGTCAGGTTATGGGAGTAAAATCAAAATTAAGTTTTAACATTAGAAGATTGAAGTTGAAAATAAGTCGGAATTCTTCTGTCTGTTTTCATTTGCTCAGTTTGTTTTGTTGTTTCTCTTTTCTGTTCTGTTCATCTCCGTCTCTCTACGCCCTCTTCCCTTCTGACTTCTGCTACCACTCTGCTCCTGTCCGGCAGTAATCTTCAAACTTGGCAATACGTACACAGAAAAAACAAATTACAAAGCACCAATAAAAAGTATCATTTAAAACTCAAAGGGAGCCTTTTACACAAACGGCTCCTTTCGGCAAAGTAAATCTGTTCTGAACAAATACGGCAGCCAGACTACAATTCTGTTGTCATGATGCTGGACAGGACAAGTTAGACAAAAAATAAAAATAAAATTAAAAAAAAAGCAGCCGTATCGTTAAGAAGTTTAGGACGTTATCACATCAATTATTAGTTATTGCAGAAAGAATCATATTCGACACGAGTTTCACTTTTATCTCATCAACAAGATAAACAGTTTTCTTACAAATTAAAAAATAAATAAATTAAAAAATATTTTCTGCCTCCTTGAAGATTATTGTTCCACATCAGGCAGCTGAAGTTATACTTTGTCTTTTTGAAAGTCGGGAAATCATCTTCACACTTTTTTTTTTCAGGGAGATCGTCGCTAATTTTCAAAAAAAAAAGAAAAAAAATCTGAAACTGAAATAACAGATATTTACGGAAAAATCTGGTGGATTAATTCTACATTCTCAAAATCTGTCTCCCACAAAAGTAAGAAAAACGTCTAAATTGTTACTTAATTTCTGCACTGAAATAACGGATATTTACGGAAAATTTTTGCCAAAAAAAAAGTGGCTAAAATCGACCAATTTATCAAATATGATACCAAAAATATGGTCATAAACAAAAGGATGTAGAAATATTTTTGTGTATTTTGTTAAAAGGGTCAACAAATCAACATCTTAGTTAAAAAAAACTGATTTTTTTTTGATGGGTCAAAATGAATCTTTTTCTTCTTTTTGAATCACTAATAAAGAGGGTTTCATGTGTCAGTCGGAGTTTTCTTGTAACAGTTTATCTGACCTTTTGATCATCAATGCTTCAGTGCTTCTTCTCTCCGTTGTGGTTTGAAGACATGAAGCTGGACCCTCCTGCGTCTCGTGGAGGCTCAGTCAGTATCTCACAGAGAGAATGTTCTGTGACTGTTCTTTCCCGCGCTGCCGGGTCGAGATAAGATTAGCAAAGAGGAAAAGATGTTCCCACAGTTCCGTGGAGACACAGGGAAACGATTCCATCTGTGCAGATAAAAGTTATTTATGACCGCAGAGTTCGAGCTCGGCCCAACATCTGCCAACTTTCAACTGTTTGCTCATTTAAATGTAAGAAGAATAACAGGTGATTTTTGTCTTTATCCGTTGATAAAAAACAGACGAGTGGTTAAAACCGAGGACAGCGTGTTCGCTGGTCTGTAAAGGGTTGATTTTAGAGATAGAGCGCATTAAACGTCTTCAGATTGTCTTACGCTGGAGTCAAAGAGGCTTTGATTTCAGACCCAGCAGCACATTTTTACAGCATTAGACGCTGTACGCCGCCCCGTGTTACCATGGTAACACCGAGGTCTGTGTTAGTCAGATCACCTGTTTCTGGTCCTGCTACGTTTTCTGCTTTCTTATTCGTCAACTCAGAGGGTTTTATGTTAAACTGAAGCAGATAAATGTTGATGTTCATCAAGAGACGGTGGAAGAGATGGAATTTACGGTCGATTTACGGGAATCCCGTTAATCGACCGCTACTTCTCTCGAACCCAGAAAACGTTCAAACGTTAGCATTTTCCACCGCCCAAAACGTTGTTTCCGTCTTTTTCTGTTTGCGAAACATCCAAATCAGTTTAAAACTGATCGTGTCGTCTGTGTTTTCACAATAAAACACTTCATTATCCCATCACTGGTGCCATTTCAAAATAAAAGACCCGGCAGCAGCGGACATTCGATTACTAAAGGAGCAGCTCTGCGTGTCGTCTCCTCTGTTATTCGTAGCTGTTGGGCATCACTGTCCTCAGCGTGGTTATGGTTGTTAAAAAGATAACACACACACACACACACCCACACACACATTCTCACACACGTTAGCTCGTACACGCTGATGTCATTCTTCCATCCGTGTTCCCCAGCTTCCCGGTATCTACGAGCTCCGTTTGTTATCGCCTGTTTGCCGCCAGCGTTTCCTCGTTTCCTTGATGTCACAGTTTTTGTTTCACAGTTTCCTTCGTGTTCTCGTCACAAAGTGTCTCTGAGGCGTTTGTTTCTCTGATGGAGACGTTTCAGAACTACGACACGGAGAGACTCTGAGCGAGTGCGCCGTCTGTTCATGATAAAATCATCTTATCTGTGTGGTTTCAGGGGAAACAGAGAGCAGATGATGATGTCTCTCTCTCTCTCTCTCTCTCTCTCTCTCTCTCTCTCTCTCTCTCTCTCTCTCTCTCTCTCTCTCTCCCCTGCAGCCTCAGGCTCAGACACTTTTCATTCAAACTTTATTGCACACAGAGAACATTAACAACGGCAGCCAGAGCACATGAGCGTACTCGGCTGTTTTATGAGACTGAGCTGTGTTACATACTTTGGTCTAATCACTCAGAAACATTTCATCTCTGCCTGTTGACACTGTGAGAAAAACATCACTTTCCATTCGCAATTCAGGGGAAAATACTAGTGTTAAAGATTAAAGGGAAAAAATCTAAATTTAACAAGATTAAATTTAAAAAAAAAAAGAAAGTAATTATGCTGCAAATTTAAACTGTGATGTAACATGACTAAGGTTGAAATAAAGTTGTAAATTGAAATTGAAATAAAGCCGAAATTTTACGAGATTTAAATCAAAAGAAGCTTGTAATGTTACAAGATTAGAATCCAAATGATGTTTCAGTTTAACAGGAAAAAAGTTGAAATTTTTATGAGATTAAAAATCAAATATAACTGGTAACTTTAGAAGATTAATATCAAAATGAAGTCCTGTTGTTACAAGATAAAAATCAAGATGAAGTCATAATGTTTCAAGATTAAGCTCAAAAATAAGTTGCAATGTCACAAGAATAAGCATTAGCATTAGCATTTATAAATCTTATTATAACAAGATTAAAGTAAAAAAAAAAAAACAGTAATTAGGTTGCAAAATTAAGTTGTGATGTAACAAGATAAAGTAGAAAGTGGAAATTGAAATAAAGTCGAAATTTTATGTGATTTATATCAAAATAAGCTTGAAATGTTACGAGATTAAAATCAAAATGAAGCCTGAGTTTAATGAGATAAAAGTCAAAATGTTGCCAGGTTTAAAATCAAATAATATGGTAACTTTAAAAGATTAAAACCAAAATGAAGTTTTAGTTTAACAAGATAAAAGCTGAAATGTTTCAGGATTAAAAATCTAATATAACTTGTAACTGCATAAGATTAAGATCAAAAAGAACTTTTAGTTTAAAGAGAAAAAATTCAAAATGTTATCAGATTGAAAATCGAATGTTACCGGTAACTTTACAAGATTAAAGTCAAAATGAAGTCCCATTGTTGCAGGATAAAAATCAAGATAAAGTCATAATGTCACGAGATTAAACTCAAAAATAAGTTGAATGTAACGAGAAAAAGCATTAGCATTAGCATTTAGCACCATCCCAGAAAGGCAGCAGAAATTTGATGAAAGATCCCTCAGTTCGAATGGGAGCAAGAGAAAGATTTTAGTTTCATCAACGACAACACATTAAAAAAATAAAAGTCTTTTTTAGTGGCAGGAAGTAAGACCCCGATGTTAGAAATGTGACTTCCTCTTTCTGATGGACGATTAATTTGTTTGGACTCACAAACTGAGCTTTAAAGAAATCCACTCAAATCTAAAGAGCACAGATGTTTTTCTGTTTTACAACCTGATAAAAGCTGCAGAGGGAGGGACATGAGGGCTGGACAGGTTACTGATTAACCAGGATACACACACACACACACACACACACACACACACACACACACACACACACACACACACACACACACACACACACACATGCATCACCTATATTGACAAGAACAGGTGAGGTAGTGTCCACTTTGCTGCTCCTTGTACACTAGAACAGGTAAGACTTTAAATTCTGGTTTCAGTTGAAGTCACATCATCCTTGTTTAAACTTTAAATTTGTTTTAAAAATCGAATCAAAAGTCAAAAACTGAGAAAGCGGCTCACGACTTCAAAAATGTTTGTTCAGAGTTTCCACAGATGGCTCAACGTAACAGCTGCCGTTCCGGAACGCTCCACAGCAGCTTTGGTTTTCATCTTCAAGGGGACGAGCGGAATGTTCTGACCCTGAACGTTCTGTTGCTAGGCGAGAGGCAGAGTGGGAGGAGCTCTGTGGGGAACGCTCTGATTGGTCAGTAGGAGCAGTTCCTTCTTCATTAATTCTATGGACACATTTTTGATTTCTGCTACTTTTTTTGTTTGTTTTTTTAATTTATTTGTATTATTTTAATTTCTACGTAAGGTCATTTGTGCCAAACCTGATCGTCATTTTTCTTATTAGGAATTTGTTTTAAATTTGGGCAACGGAGTAACTGAAAAGAATTCCATAAATGGAAAATAAGTAAAATATTTATGAATTTTTATAATAAGAGAGGAAATATTAACTTTTATGGCCTTCGGTGGTTGATAGCTGCCTTTTAGCCTGCTAGCCACTGAGCATTAGCTCCCCACTCCTGGTCTCTTCTGGATTAAAATGAAGTTAATAAGATTATTAACTAAGCAGCAACTAAAATTAGCATCTTATAAAATAAACTTTTTGTGTATTGTGATTAAATAACGGTAAATATTTCTGCTTCCTTTCTTGTTTTTTCTCCTGAAATTAAATTAAATTAAATTTTTTATAACTTTTAAGTGTTTAAAAAAAATCAAAACAAAACCTTTATTGATAAATTTGAATGTTTTACAGGATCAGAAGAATTTCCAACAGGCATCTGCATTTCGGGAATCTCCATGACGAGACAGTGTCAGCTCCTAAGTCGGAACTTCAGGAGCTTTTTCAGAAGGAAGGGGGCGGAGTCTGATCTCCTGTTGAGAGTGTTAGACACGCCCCCTCTTATGTTGCCCCCACATAGCGTGCAGCAGCTTTTCCCTGAGGGAGTCCATGTGGTTATGCTTGTTGTGAGAGCTGACCTGACGTATGAAAACACACACCTGGAGGAGCACGCAGAGGTACACTCATACACACACACATAGTCATACATATGAACACACTCCGTGTCCCAGATTTGATTATTTTCTCATGTGTTCATTTCTTGTTCGTCTGTTTTAAGGCTCTCTTGGGTCCAGACTGGCACCGTCACACTTTACTGGTTCTCACCTTTGCTGACCACCTGAAGAAGGCGGGGCTTCGTCCACCAGACTACCTCACACAGACCGGTGATCGTTTGAGAGCTCTGGCTGGAAAAGTTGAGGGGAGAGTCTTCTTCTTAGACAATAGCTGCGATTGGCCGATAGTGAGGGGACGGCCAATGAGAGAAGGACTGCTCCGCCTCTCAGCGAGTAACCATCACAAAGCTTTGAGAATCTTGACAGAGGAAGATCAGTGCAGTGGTTTTAATATTTGTGTCTGATTTTACCTCCAGGGTTAAAAATTCACGTCAGAATGAAATCCATAAAAAAAACTGCAGTTCCTCAAGTGTCCACTGGAGGCTGCTCCCAAAAGTGAGTCAGTCTCCATAGAGCTCCATGTTAAAATGTCAAACTTTACAGCAGAAAAAGACATGTTTAAAAAATCGTACGATAACAGTTTTAGCTGATTTTCATTTGAATTTTTTTTTTCATGTCTTAATTATTTTTTTGTTTTTGTGAAATTAACTCTTTGTTGTTGTACGTTGAAATCAGCATTTTAGGTATTCTTTGACTCTTAATAAATTACATTTTGCTATCTAGCCAGAATCAAAAAAGTTTCCTAACCTTTTCTAAATCTTACGTAAAACTTTTCTTCCTTTCACAAGTATAACTATACAAATATAAATCAGAACAATGTAACTGGTGGTTAATGCGTCATGTTTTTAATCGTAAACAACAATGCCGTAACAAAAGTGTACATACTGTCTTCTTTTTCTGTAAGCTAACAAACTTAGCAGCTAGCTAGCGCACTGATGCACACCAGGTCCCTTTTTTTTATCTGATTCCACAGTTAGTGAGGGAAACTGCCCTGCACAGACCCTTCCCCTTCACCTCAAACGCACAGCCTTTGTAGTTGGCCACGCCCCGACTGTCCACCTGCAGGTCGGGCTGAAGAAGCTCCCAAACCTTCTGCTTGGACTGCAGCTCTTTGTCAGGGTCACCTGATCACAGAGAGGAAGGGCGAGCGGTTACAGAGTAAATTCACCTTGAAAGCTCAGTAATTCTTTAAGGAAGGGGTTTATCTCTACCTGGGTAGTTGAGGAAGGTGACTCTGTCTCCGGGGATGGAGCCTGTGGGCGGAGTCAGGAGCTCGCTGCAGTCATCAGAGGAGGCGCAACAGAGGAGGCGAGCATGAGCAGCAATGCCCCTCACTCTACAGGTCTTAATGTTGCATAACAACACCGCAAGACTTCCCTGGAGCTGCAGAGAGAAAGATGGCGATAAAAAAAAAACGTAACTTTAGAAAACTTTGAAAGTTACGGACGACACGAGAGAAACAAATATTAAGAACGCAGGAGAAATGTGTGAAACCTCCTCAAAGTCTGTTGTCTCTTCGAGTTTGCTGATGACGGTGCGAGTTGTGTTTTCTCCCACGTCCACTTCCTGAACAGACATCATCTCCGCCAGCGGGTGGCGCCGTATGTTCACAATCCGTCCAACCCGCAAGTCCAGCCTTGACACGTCAATGCTTGGCTCCGCCTCCAACGTGAGGGAGTCTAAAGTGGTCGAGAGAGACCGAACATTAGTGTTACCTTGTTCTCGTACTTCCTGGTGGGGAATAAATTCTCTCCTGTTTTTTTCACCTTTCCTCTCTCCTCTCCTCCGCCTGCTCTGTCTGTCTCTGCGCTCACGTGAGGAGGGAGGAGGAGCGCTTCCTGGAACAGCAGCTGTTGCTCCAGCAGGGGAGGGCAGCTGACTGACAGGTGACTTGGGGGCAGGGCTTTTAGTTTGAGGAGGTGGGGCCGGGGAGAGCAAAGCTTTGGCTGAAAGACAACAAAAAAAGAATCCTGATTGTTCTTTGACTGATGTCGTATGTCGGTAAATAAATTCAGGAATTTAATCTCATTTAATCCACCGAACCTTTGATTTATTAAAGCTCTTATTAAATTAAAAAAAGTCTTCTCTGGTTCTCTTTTATTCAAACCCAACCACAGCTGACACAGAAGCAGCTCAGAGGGACACAAAATCAACCACAGTTGTTTGTGTGTGTGTGTGTGTTTGTCTTTGTACCTTTAAAAGGACGAGGTGAAGATGATGACATTATGAGGACCTTTGAAAAAAAAAACCTTTTTGTATCAAAAAAATGTACCTGTGCGTCGTCTCTGTTTGTCGTGAAGTTGAACCCTGAGCTGCTCAATGTCTTTCTTCAGTTTTCCATTTTCCACAAGCAGCTTCTTCTGATCTCTGACGGACGCCTGCAGCACTAAAACAAATACAGAAACATAAATGTAGTTCTCATTTGATCCACAAGGGGGCATGAATGATTGGACCCTGTAACTAAAATTAATCTTATAGTTCTCTCAGAAATAAAGAAGTACCCGTCTTCTTTAAAAAGGCAGGTTTCTCCAAAACTCATTTTTTGTTTTGCAGACGATGTGATGTTGTACGTTTACTTACGTGCTTTCTCTCTGGTTAGCAGGGCGTGTGTTTTGAAATACTCCACAATCTGCTCACCATCCTCCGGGTCCATCTTTATAATAGCTGCTGCTAAGCTAAGAGACACAAAAACAGAGGACAGAAAAGAAAATTACCAAATCTAGTTTCTTACAGAATCATCATGTACAGTCTGGAGACAGTTGACAGCGTTTGGCTGTGTTTCCATGTGTATCCATGACTGTCGCAACCAGTAAGAAATATGTCACAAGTCTTTCAGGTATCTGTTTGACAAGTCATCTCATGTAAACATGATGATTTATAATGTAAATAAAGTTTAAATGACACACTGATGTGATGTGGGTTAACATGTAAATGGGACAGATAGAGATGTCATCATTAAACAGATCAGATGTTTATACAGATGATATCTCAGACAAATGGAGTTGATGTTTGGTTGTTGCCCGAGGCTTAAACACACAGAGGTGATGAGAAATGTCAAAAATAATTGAGAAAGGAAAGTTTGTGAAGATAGCTCTGTACCAAGACACAAATTAAACCCATTGTAATCTGGTAACTGAACGAATGAAAGAGCTGCTTTTGGTTTCATGTTTTTGGTGGTTTTATCTGCACTTTCACATAAATTCACACTCGAGGTCACCGTTACAAAAGTGTGGTAGGAGTTGTCACTGAAGTTTGGATAGATGTTATCTGTTATGATGGTATTTACATTTTAATACCATCAAAGGTTTGCAAACACACACACACACACACACACACACACACACACACACACACACACACACACACACACACACACACACACAGAAAGAGAGAGAGAGAGTCTGAGTGAAACCAGAACATTTACATAATGCTAAATAGTGAGCTAGTGATCCAGCTGTAAGTCTGGTTAACATTTACATACACAAATACATGGGAATGTCACTTAAACAGCTCTCTTTATGAGGTCAACATTAAAGGAAAAATCCGCCTAAAACACTTTATCTGTTGGAATATGGGTCAAGACTTTGTTTTGTGATGTGTTAGCTGTTGTAAAACCAGGAAACAAATTGTGTCACATTTTGCACAAGTATACGACCCTGGTAAAATCAGACACAGCACACAAGGAGGAGGTGGGTTGGAAATGTTGTTTGCAGGGAAAGCAGGTTATAACGGTATGCATTGTTTGTAAGTTGGTTAGTAAACCTGTTAGCTTGAAATAAACAAAATCTTAGGCAAGTAAACACCCCAGTTTGGGGAGACAAGTTTTGAGAGCATTTTACACAGAGAGGTTCCAGCTTGCTAGCATGCTAGTCTTATTGCTAAACTGTCCCAACATCTCAGAGTTTAGATCGCAAACTTCAACAAAATATTTCACTAATACATTTTACTTGTAGCAACCTAAACTAAAAAAAAAACAAAAACGTCTTTGTGCCGTGTATGGTGTACTGTCTTTCTTCACTTTTCCTGGACAAGATTAATTTTGATCCAACAACTGACATTTAACTTAATTCTTAAGAACTATGAGTCTCCGTAAAGGTTGGATTTTCCCCCAAAATGAAGCGGAGTCCCCACTTTGTGAAAGTCCTTATACTGAATTGATAAAGTAAAATGTAACACAGTGTTTTTCAACTTTATCAAATCTTCCATTTATTCACACCTAAACAGCCACGGCTATATAATAAAGTTTGTTTTTAATATGTCCTCAAAATCTAGAGCAGTCCCAACATGAGTACTCATCCAAGACAGAATCCTCACAATGCCTTTAAACAAACACAAAGACACACTTGCAGCAACTGCTAGAACATTGAAACGCAGAGAGACACAACAGCTGCAGCCAGGCATCCTGCTATAAATAACATCAGTTGCTACAAGACGAGCTATACAACAGCTCTATAGACGAGGAGCATACTGAATTAAAAGCACAAAAGAGTTTGAACACGGTGCCACAGATGAAACAGGGTTTTAAAGGTTTCAAACTACTTGTTTTGGCACTTTTAAATGAAACTTATTGTTTCTTTCACTGTCAAAGTTTTTAGTGTTAATATTAAACCTGGACAAAGGGCCATCATAGGGCAGTATTTTCTTCAACATCATGCATTTTATTCAAACATTACATCAAAATATTGTGATTTAAAAACAAAGTGCTGTAAACGGTCAGATAAATAACCAGCAGCTAAATGTCTTCGTCTTTTAAAAAGAAAGTCAAACAATGGAGCAGTTTCTTTTTCTTTTGAACAGAATATAATGTGATTCTATAAACAAACACAAGCAAATCATAGAAAATTAAAACAAAGCAACAAAAACCTTCAACAGAAACTAAAGTTGAAAAACTGAGCTGGACGCACGACACTGCTACTTCAGATTTAACCTTCAATCTTTACCCTCCTCACAGACTTTCAGGTTTCACTTAAAACCATGAGACATGTCTGATATTCAGAGAAGTGCTGTGTTAGCAAAAACTAAGAAAACACACACACATAGAACAAACACACAAGAAACACGACAATGTTTGGGTGTCGTACCTCGGGTTAAACACGTCGTTGGTGTTCTCCATGTTGGACGATGTTGTCGTACGGACGGTCAGGAACAGAAAGTTCAGCGTTGGACTTCAGCTGAGACACAAACTCTGTCAGCTGTCTGCTTCCATCTTCAGCTGGATGGAGGTCAAAGGTCAAACTACTCCCCTTTAAAACACAACCCCCAGGTTTAGGAATGAAAACATTCTAATACAAAAACGTGCCTGCACTGCATTTTTTATATTTTATTTTTAATTGTAACTTTGAACACTTTCATATTTGATGTCTTTGCTCTTATAATCACTGTTAAGGTTTGTTGTTATATATTTCTATGAAACTGTTTAAAAAATATCAGCAGAGGGTTAAAAAGTTTATTCAACTTCAGTTTAAATGTGTTTTAATCAAAGTAAAAATGAAAAGTGATTGTTTATTCTATAAGTTGTTTGTTTTTGTATGAATATATATATATATATATATATATATATATATATATATATATATATATATATATATATATATATATATATATATATATTATGTTTAGCTCTTTGTGTGTGGCTTCAAAAGTGCTTCTCAAACTGAGGCTTGCTTGAAGTGTTGTGTTGTTTGTGGAGTTTTTAGCAGACTATTAGCCCCCTCTGGTGGAAAAATAAGATATTACAACAAAAGCAACATACCATTCTTTTAATGCATTTTCACCTTTACTGACGGAGAGCTGAAGTGATGGGTAATATGAAGAGTGGAAAACGGTGGCCAGGAGTCTGCCCCCAAACTTCTACTTTTACTGGAATAAGTTAGCAAAAATAAGACATTAAAAATCTGAATAAAATTCTACTGGGGAAAAAAGAGTTGATATTTTTGTTTCTTTTTCCTATATTTTCATTATACCAACTGCAAATCGCAAACTGCAATTAAAATAATCCTTATTGAACCTTTTGTGTGTTCTATCAACATTTTTTGTACTAATGGATTCAGTTGGTTAAATTTTAATACTTATTTGAACTATGAATTAATATTTTTGAGTAGCAATACCTGAAACTTGAGTTTAAACCTTTTCAAATATTATTTCAAACTTTATTTAAATTATTACATGTAAAACATTTTCTGAATGCTTCTGGAACACTTCATGTTTACCTAATGCTTAGAATTAAAAAAATAATAATAATAAATTTTAAAAAATTAAAGGCTCTTTGGCGGGTTTTTTTTGCATTAAATTTGAATTAAAAACGTAACTAAACGCTGACTGTGCCGCCACGGCCCTATTTCCGCTACCTGAACGGAAAATACCGATTAATTCCGAACAGGTGAGTCTTCCTCGTAACTTTGAGTCATCAGGGAGCGCCGCAGGAAACACCCCCACCATATTTGGGATGCCGGGTGAGGCGCGAGGGTGGGCGGGCTCCGTGAGGACAGGCTCCCTGAAACCAGCCGCGCGCACAGTAAGGTAACAAGGAGAGCTCGAGGAGGAGGAGGGGAAATTAAAGAGGACGAAAAAGTGAAAAAAGAGTCAAAGAGAAAAAAAATCTGCGTTTTAACCGGTGAGTTTGTTTTATTTAAGCTCCACGCGCATTGGACAGGTAGTTCATCGAGTTGTTTTACCTGTTTGAGCTGAAAAGGACGCAGAAACGCCAGACAGGTGTGTTCCTTGTCGTGTCGACGTGCTCGTGTCAACAGTGAGAGGCGACTTTTCAAACGCAGCAGATATTTCAGGCGTTAAACAGCCTCTAACTCTGTGAACGAAGAAAAAAGATTCGATTAATCGACTAGTTGACGCACTATTCGTTATATCTGTGTATTAAACACTTCAGTAATTCATTATATCACTTATATTTAATGTTTGACGGTAGGAGAGTCTGTTTTTTTTTAAGGAAAGTTGCTCAATTCCCTGTAACCACCAAAGTTATTCAACCTGCAAAAATCTGGGACACGAATTTTTTCAAACTTATTCGTCGATTTTGTCTAAATTTGCGTTGCATGCAAGTCTCTTTTCTGTTAAAAACTGAAATCATTATATCACTTGATTGGAAGCTAACAGCTAGCTTCTAACAGGTGTTTTATTATGATTGTAAAAAATGAGTTTGAGCTCCGGCTATCAGATGACAGTGTAAATAGATTATCTTTGTTTATTTTTCCTTTGGGAGAGCTTTCTGTTGTATTAAATATGGTGGTTGAAATTACCCATTTTATTTATCTGTAGAGACTAAACCAGTAAAATAATCCCAAAACCAACATGTTGAGGATTATTTTACTGAGTTGGTCTTTCAGCTGCAGCTCTGCTCAACTCTTCTCCGCCTGGGTGTCTTGTGGCGGTGAATCAGCTCTAATTTGAGGAAATTAGGTTCCCATGGCCTTAACTTCGTTACCCTTAATGTCAGTTATTCTGTGGGGCCGTAAACAGGACGTGACATGCAGGGGACGGTTTACCGCAGGAGCAGAAAAATCAGCTTTATCACCATGACACATTCAGGTTATGAAAACAAAACAAAAAAAAACAGTCAAACATTCATCAGATGTACGTGACTTTGAGTTGTTTTTGGTGATATAATCAAAAGTTTATCTTAGATTTTAGGTGGTAACATGTTAACAGAAAGCTGACTACAGGCTGCTGATTGTGATGCTAACTGTCAGACTTGATTTGACCGGTTTGACTTATTTAGTCACATTTTTGAATGGGGTTTGGTCCTGAGCCAAAGTTTAGTCCAGACTATTCTTACAAGTGACCTCAGAGTTTAATAATTCTTCTACTGTTTGAGGTTTTACTTTACAGACGCGGTCGATTTGCACTGGATTAAAACTCACAGACGTTCCTCTGCAGTTTTTATGAATGATAAGAAATCTCCAGGTGATAACGAGGTAAAAACTGTGGCATCCTGTTTTTATGATATAAAACATGTTAAACAGTTTGTGTAAAACTTTCTGATTGGCGTGTTTGCGATCCTGCTTGAGATGAAGTGTTTTGACTCGTGTGTTAGCACAGAGAGGTTTACCATGAGACGCAAACAGAAGCACGTGTGTGGGGGAGTGTGTTAGCACACATTCAGGCTAGTGTGAAGCAGCAGCAGCAGACAGAGAAGGTATTTAGCAGGAGAGAGGCATGACCCACCTTTGACTCAACCTGCAGCAGAGTTTAATTCGTCAAAAATATTTTTAAAAAATGCACGAAGAATTTTGGTTCTTTTCAACTTAGTAAATTACATCATGAAAGATTTAAGGCATCAGATATGGGCTGAGATTTGTGCCTCTGGGAACCAAATTTTAATGAATGTATTGAATTTGAAATTTATGTTATTGTTCGGAAACTGAATTTTTTTTGCTTTTGACAATTCAGATTTGGTTTCAGTTCAGAATCAGTTCTCTGTGCTCAATAACTCTTCCTCATGGACTTGGATGACATCATTCTTGTGCAACAGCGGGGTGACGTGTGCTGTTTTGGGCTGGTTAATGCCAGACGTGCTGCTGCACTCTGGATCATCTGCAGAGGTTTGAATGTAGACACAGGGAGGCCTGCTAGAAGAGAGCTGCAGGAGTCAATGCGTGAAATCACAAGAGCCTGTACCAGGAGCTGTGTGGCCTGTTGGGTCAGGTAGGGACTGATCCCGCTGATGTTATAGAGGGCATATCGAGGCCACATGAACCTCAAAGGTCAGCTGGTCATCAATCATGACATCCAGATTTCTGGCAGAGTTTGTGGGCACAAGTTGATTTGATTCAAGCAGGACACTGATGTGTGGTTAAACAGAGGGACAGGCTGGAAAAGACATGAAAAGCTGAGTGAGGAGAAGCCATGTGAGCGGATCACTGCACCAAATGAGGTGGCGTTTAAGGAGAAGAGTAGGGGACCAAGCACTGACCCCTGGGGTACTCCTGTCGATAAACCGTGTGATTCAGACACTTCTCCTCGCCATGACTCTCTGAAGGATCTACCTGTGAGGCAGGACTTGATGGGTCAAAGGTTGCAGACAGGTCCAGCAGCGGTAGGACGGAGGACTGACCAGCATCTTGAGCCAGTCGCAGGGATCCTGTGACTGACAGGAGGGCTCTCTCAGTGGAGTGGTCCCGTCTGAAGCCAGATTTGATAGGAGTCAATTTTGTATTTTTGAATTTAAGGAATATAGAGTTGAATTTTCAAGAAGGTCAGATACAAGTTCAAAGCAAATGAATTTAGTTTCAGAACGTTTAATTTCATATCAAGTTTTTCAGATTCAATGTAATAATTCAACTTTGGTGGGCAGCAGCTCAGCTGGCAGCCTCTAGAAGCCCCAGTGAACAATACTTGAAAAACCTCATTTTAGAAGTGAAAGTTCTTTTTTTAGTGTCGAGAGCCTGATCTGAAGAACAGAAAGTCAGCTGGCAGCCTCAAAGGAGCACTCTGAAACAAAATCAAACAGCTTTTCAGGTTTTGAGATTTAGGATTTTTTGGTTTTGGGGAAGACATCTAGAGGCGACCAACACTGAAGAAACTGGAACCTAAAATCCGAGCTTTTGTCTGTGATAGCTCAGCTTGTAGTCCTTCCTGCATTTATTATGTTTGAGACCATCAGAGGAATACTGGTGTCTGCTGTAAATTTGCTAAATTTGGTGTTTAAATCAGTTTGTTATCTCAGCTTTTTGTGCAGTGAGCTGAGAAAACTGATTTAAAAACACTGGAATTCAAGCGTCAAGAGTCCAGAAAAAAGTAAACCAAAGCTGAAGTCAACTCTGTTAAATATAAATAGAAACTCAGTCAGCTGACAGTAAAAGATTCAGGTCATTTTCCTCTTGATTGGTGATCGTGCTGTCTAACTTGTTCTCTCATCCCTAAGTCACATGTGCTAATCTGGGAAGTAGATTTATGTTGGTGGGCGTGTCGCTTTAACAAGGAGTGCCTCCCTAAGGTAACTCCCAGTCAAACTCGGGCTCATTCTTACCACCTGCATCCTTTGTGTGTGAGTGTGAAGCAGGTCAGTAACCCTCCTGAACTCAATAAACTGCAGAGAGAGCTCTTTTGTTCGACAGTAGCAGAGATCAGAATGCAGGTCACGGCAGGTGTTGAGTTCAGAAATTCCTCAGGTACGATAAGATAACTCCGGACTCAGAACTTCACCTGGTTACAGAAACTTTCTGCTGGTTTGCGTCAACATTCTCAGCTGACGTAAAAGTCAAGTTTCAAAGGTGAAATGTGAGTTTGTCAACATGACGTCAAATTCCTGAAAAGTAAATTAAGTTTGCTTGAAAGAGGAACCAAACCTTAACTTACCTCCAAACATACTGGTTTTTCTGCTCTGTCCTATCCTCTCCAAATAAAGGTGTTAAAGTCCAAAAATGTTGCTTTAAAAATATTTTGATGTCTTTTTTTTTTCAGGTTTCAGTTGGACTGACCAGTCACCTGCCTCCTGTGTGACCTCATCCCATCAACCCCTGGTCTTTATCACATTGTCGATCTACAGCAGGTGGATCAATAACCCTTGAACTTCTGATCTCCTCCTGACTGCCATAACTGCTGATCATTGACTGAAGAGAAGAATCAATCTTGTGTTGTCTCATTCCGCTGTTTTTATTGGCTGGCTGGTTCACTGTGATTGGTTGGCAAACCAGGAAGACTCTGATTAAGAAAGGAAAAAAAGCAGATCAATGGCGGCATCGGAACTGATCCAAAGTGATGACACTGGTCGCCCTCATGTGGAAGCAAATGTCACCACCGTGAACCCTCCATCACCTCCTCCAAGGGTTTCCAACGGCAACCCGCCACGCCATGCCTCCTCGCCTTCCCAGCCCGCTGAAGCCAACGACGCCCATGACGGCAGGAAGCAGCAGGAGTGCAGCAAACTGAGCAGCCTGCTGATCCAAACGCTCAGCAGTGGACTCAGGAAACACTGCGACTACGTCAAGATCAGCGTGCTAGAGGAGCGCACCAACCGCCTCCCTGCTGAGTGGTGGAAAACCGGCGTGGCCTTCCTCTACGCCGTGTTCAACCTTCTCTTCACCACAGTCATCATCACTGTCGTCCATGAAAGGGTGCCGGATAAGTCTGTGAGCCCACCGCTGCCCGACAAGTTCTTTGACTACGTGGACCGAGTGCCGTGGGCTTTCACCGTCACTGAGGTCAATGGGCTGATCCTCGTTGGACTCTGGTTCGTCCAGTGGATCTTCCTCAAACACAAGTAAGACCAGAATCTTTGGTAGAGTTTGTACAAGATCTTAAAGTCAGGGACAGTTCGGGAAACTGGTTCAAAAAGTCTGATCTGGTAATCAGTGGGTTTTTCATTTGATGGTCTTTCTCCGTACGTGCAATCCATCAGAAAGAGGAGTTATTTTTCAAGGTATCTGTTAAGCAGTAAATCTCTCTCTCTGTGCAGATCTATCATTGGTCGTCGCTGTTTCTTCATGATCGGGACTCTCTACATGTACCGCTGTGTCACCATGTACATCACCACCTTACCTGTGCCGGGGAAGCACATGGTGTGCGCTCCAAAGGTAGAAAAACATACTTATATTCACTTCACTCCCAAACATACACTCGATTATCATCAGGTAATTAATTTTGTTTGGTCATCTCTGCAGCTCTACAACGACTCAACGGGGAAAATCTGGAGGATTCTGAGGCTGATCTCTGGAGGAGGTGAACACACTCTCTAAATGTATCCTATAGAATATTCTTTCTGATTGGCTGTGAAGATCACTGAGGAAAATTTAGCTTATTTGTTTAAAAAAAAAATTCATCAATTTCGAACTGAGAAATGGTAGTATTTTTAATAAAATGTCAAGTTCAAGTGTTGTTTGATGCTGTATGGGTTCGACTGTATGCAGATGATGCTGGAGTTGCAACTTTCTGCCTTGAGTTGGCAGCACAGTTGGGGTTATTTCTAGAATACTTTCAAGTTTTTAACTCCGCCCTTTCTTGTGTTTCAGGTTTGTCTCTGACTGGCTCTCACCTGATGTGTGGTGACTTCTTGTACAGTGGTCACACGGTCATGTGCACGCTGTCCTACCTGTTCATCAAAGAGTGTGAGTACTGCAATCATTTGCTACAATGTATGTTGACTTATCTAACTCTGAGACGTAATCACTACTATGTTGTTCATTCAGTGAGAACTTTTATTCTTATGTCTCCTGAATCTTGTTGAAACTTTAAACTTCCTTTGTTTGTGTGGTCTTTGGCGCCCCCTGTGGACAGAATGAAAAATTGTGTTCTCTTTCTTACTTTGATTCTACTTGACGCTGCAGACTCTCCACGCTGGATGTGGTGGTATCGCTGGTTCTGCTGGCTGCTCAGCGCCTCCGGAGTCCTCTGCATCCTCATCGCTCATGAACACTACAGCATCGACGTGTTGATCGGATACATCGCCACCACCAGGATCTTCTGGTGGTACCACACAATGGCCAACACACATGTACGTAAAAACACAAAGGTAATACCTGCCTAATGGGGACCATTGTTGAGACTTGCATTGCGTCCCTGTAAGGAATCAGTCAGATTTAACAACATGGTGCTTGATTGTCCACTGAGGTCTGTATTCTGCGTTATAATGTTTAGATTGTGGACACACTGGGACTGAACGGTCCCCCCAGTGCCAGTGATGTGAACTTGTTTTATATGATTCTTATAAAATTGACTTGATAAAGTTGCTACACTACTGGATGATATCTATCAGTCTGAGACTATTTACATCCAGGTAGTAGAGCTTTATAGCATATATATAACAAATCATAGGATAACATTTTAAGTCTACGATAATGCAAACTAGAGCGGATGATATTTAAATTATTAGTTTAATTTATTTACTTTTTTCAAATACATTACATAATATGAAAAACAAGTGTTTTATATACTGCTAAAAGGGAGACAGTGTGAGGTCGCAGCTTATACACTTACACAAGGGCATCATTTTTTTTTTTACAGGGACGCAATGCAAGTCTCTACAAAAGTCTCTGTAAACCAGAACTTCAGTGAAGTACAACCGTTGTCGCTCTCTAACCAAATTGTACCAACATGAATCTTAATTATTTTTTTACACAAAACACTTTAAATCTTTATTGCACAAAGATCCGATGCTGTTTTCTTGTATTCTGTGAGTGTTTGTAAAATTTTAACTTGGGTGAAGGGAAGATCTTAAACGGCCATTATCATTTCGAATTCTTGAAATCAATTCTTTTTCCATCTTTCTGCTCAGTCTCTCCGTCAGGCTTCAAGCAACTTCTTATCGAGGACCTGGTGGAACCCGATCTTCAACTTCCTGGAGAGGAATGTTCAGACGACGGTCCCCATCTCCTTCTCGTTGCCCATCAACCTGCCATCGTCCTGCAGGCAGCGGTACAGGATAGTGGAGGGGGGAAGGGACGAGTGAGCAGAATCCACCCTGTGTGCCGTTTCTGAGAATGGAGAACTTTAAAACCAGTTGTACCAGAACCAGCCATTCCAGCTTTTTTTTACTGAGAAAGAGGGGAAACGCACTCCCAACCCTTACAACAACCTTGCAAGACTGCTGTCTGAATACAAAGAGTTGCCTTTGACTGCTCAGACACTTGCAGGTTGTAATGCAAGACTTTGTTAAACATCACTGAGTCACAGCTATCTTAAATTGTTCAGAAGGCAACACCTTCAATTGCTGCAATGAAAACCAAAAATTAGTGATGTCTAGTGTAGTCTGTATCGGGTACTGATCTTTAAATTTAACTTAACAAACTTAAACCTGTTAAGTTATTGAAGTTCGACAAAATGGATGTGTATTTCTAAGTTATTTTGACTTTTTGCCTTCAGAAATCTTTGGTCTCTCCAACTCCGTGAATTATTTATAAAACCAAATGCAAGATTTTTCTGACAAAGTTGAAAAAAAAAAAAACCCGTTAGATTTCAGAAAAATATGAATGGCGTGTGCGTCAACTTAAACACATTAGATTTAATCTAAAACAGTTATGATTAAAGTGTTTGCCACAGTACAAGTTTTTGAAAGTTTACAAAAATTTTTGTCAACTTCGAGATTTTCCAGCAAATCTAAATCGTTTAATATCTAGAATTCCAAATATTTAAATGTTGGGTTCTCAGCAACGTGTGTTTTAATGTTGTTAAAAAGTTGTGACTTGGAAAAAAAATTTATGCTAAGCTTCATCCATGTAACGTAAAAAAAGAATCTGAAAGCAAAAAGTTTAAAAAGTGAGATTACTCATCAAGTAGACACAGGTTATAGACCAAAGCTAAGTTGCTAGCTACGTAGCATCTCAGGGCTAACTTTCAGGTGTCTTCATATGATAGCATTGTTTTGGTGCTGTTAGCTAAATGCTAACCATAAAAAAATAAATATTGTTGAAGGTCAATGTGCCATAGAAACAATCGGTCAACATTTATGTAGCAGGATAGCATATACTAGCTACATTGCCAGCATTGTATACTGTACATTCCAATTGCTAACGTCAGTTTGCTCCACGTCAGAGTGTGTTTGAGTGTATTTAATGAGTATTGTTGTACATACCTTTCTATACTTGATCTTTGTTTGAGTTATATAGTGAAACGTGTAAAATACGGAGACATTGAGCTTCTCTTCATTCTGTTTTTGTGTCCATTTTTCTGAAATTTTTGTTATTCTTTTGAAAAATATCAGTGAAACAGTCACGTGGTCAAAACCGTAGTTGAGATGCTGCTGATTTAAAGTTGGCTTAATGAAGAGCGTATATCTATAAAGCTCTGGTTATCAGAGTTTGTTATATCTGAAGAGGAAACCATCAAATTAATATATCTGCTCTGAATTAAAGATTTATTTTCAGTCAAGTGTTGTCAGTGAAGCTTTTTGTCATATGCACTGATTTAAAAAACTAATTGAATAACAAATATGTTTCACACAGTTCAGACACTTGAAACTAGAAACAACATACTCATAAAATGAAGACTGAATCTTAATTATTACACAATTCAGCAGAAACAAAATCTGATGGGACTCTAAATCAAAGAGCAACATCACACTATTCAGTAGAGAGTAGGTGTCATACAGTACGTTGTTTCTTCACAGATCTCATCCAGCACTGAGTGTCCAGCTGTAGGAGAAATAGAAGGTCATGGTATTAATTTTCATTCACTCTCTGCACGAATCAATGAATTCAGCTCAAATGAATTTAAACTCATAAATATGTGGAGGTCATTAAAAATCCCTCAGAGGTGAAGCGATGACATCAACTCTAATCAGATCAAATATTGGATAATGAGACACAAGCTGTATTAATCTACGACTGTATAAATTAACAGAAAATTGTAAGACATTTGGATATTTATTATCACGTCTTGTGACATCATCATGACTCCTTCCCCCTGTAAGTTTACTGTGTTTTTTCCTACACACCCTGTTTATAGACTGTATCATCTGCATAGAGTGAACAACCATCAGCTTTCAGGCTACTTATTGAGAAAATGGTGAAAAATCAGTGGGCCTAGTATTGAGCCTTGGGGAACACCATGGCAGCAGTCATAATATAAAAGCTGTGTCCAAAATTTCAGTATTTTTAGGAATTGACTTAAAAACATTTCTCATTTGAGAAATTAAGTTGAAAGTTGAATAAGTTATGTTAGCTGTAGCAGTGTTAGCAGCTAGTGGCAGAAGTAGTTGTGAGCCGACTGAAGGGTAAAGAGGAAGTCTTTCATTTTAACTTTACCTGGAACAACTTTCTGTTGTCTTTCTGTTCTGCTTCCTCTTCCTTTTACCCTAAAAGAAAAAAAAAAATAACGTGAAGTCCCATCAGACAAACAGTTTGTAATAATACACGGTGTATTTGGAGAACATACGTAATTATCTCTGGCGGACCATCCAGGGTAGAGCTGCATGTGAAGAAGTCTCTCTTTCTGGGCGAGGTCGTAGTATTTGGACTGTTCTGAGCGAGACAGAGCGTGCCACTAAAGGAGACAAAGACACTGCTAACAAGACGCAAATCTGTACTTTTTTGGCATGCATGTCTCACAACACTGATATAAAGTGTTTTGGTTGCCGTTCTCACCCTGCGTCCAAGGATGCGGTTGATGGCGGCGCTCTCTCTCTCACGTCCCTCTTGCAGGACTTTGTGTCTCATTTCTTTCATGTAGAGCATGAAGGCGTTCAGAGGCTTCTTCACCTGCTGGGTGCTGCCAAGGACGAGAGACATACTCATAAAGAGAAAGAAAGAGAGAGAGGTCATTCATGTGTTTTTTTCAATATGCAGATGATACATGTGTTTACTTATCAATAAGGGAAAAAGTGACCAGAGACATGATCTGCGCGTGAAATCACCTGCTGACGTGTTTGCTGTGGTTACAGTGGTGTATTTTGGAGGGGGCGTCGGTCTGTAGGGCAGCAGGTGTGCTGATTGGCTGGCTGTACGGGGAGGCGGGAGGGAAGTGTCTGTTGCTGTAGAGAAGGAGAGGCACGAGTGGATGGACGGATGACTGCAGAGAGGAAAGAAAGATGCAACTTTTCAAAATGATTTTTATTCTTCAATATGAAAAATTATAGTTTAGGGTTTAAAATGAATTTTTAATTCATTTAGTTGTGAGAAAATTAAAGAATTTTTTTGTATGAAAGACACAATTCACTCAACGTTAGATTCTCAAACAACCGTTGTAACGTTTTGGACAGCAGCTCATAGTATTTCTGCTCTGAGCTGTTTTTCTAACAGTGACGGAGAGAAAACGTGCCGACAACAGAGGTCGCATTTTACACTGATGGTGTTTGAAGGGGAACATACTGCCTCAGAGGGATGGTTAACACACTCACACACTCACACACTTACATTCACAGCAGCAGCAGTCTGAGTGTGTGACGGGTTGCTCTGCACCCTGCTGGGCAAATTCAGGTACTGCTGCTGAGGCGGACACCAGTCGTACACCTGAAGTTTACCTGAGCAGAACGTAAACAGAACATCTTTAAATAAACAACATCATTCAGAAACATGTCACAGAGTTCGATGTTTGAGTCACCCACCAAGAGTCGGACCTGCAGGGCTCAGATTCAGTCCGCTCGTCAGACCGCCGTCCTGAAGCGTTAATTTAACAATTTACACTTTATTAAATCAGAAACATGAACTTCATATTATTGATTATACCTTTGGTGGACAATAAAATTATGGTGTTGTTTGTTTTTATCCTGACTTTTTTTTTCTAGTTCTGTAAAAAAAACTGAAATATATGATAAATTTCACTTTCCTCAACAGATAAATATTAAATTAATTATTATTTATGCCGATATAAGTCTGAACATTAAATAAAACCTACATAGACTACTATTTAAGAAGAATTAAAATCCATAATGTTTATATGATGAATGAAATTTAATTCATTTGAAATATTAAAACCATCTTTGGAGGATCTTAAAAGCTCCACAAATAACTTTAAAATGATTTTAAGAATATGTATTTGTTTGAAAAATTAAATTAATGGCAAAACAACAAAAAATGAGTAAAAAATGCTGATTAAATACAACTTGAATAAAATTTAAATTGTTAAATTATATCATTTGCTTTCTTTGTTAAAGCTTTTTTCAATATCTGTTTTTTTTATAAAGTAATAATTTGACTTACTCACCCCTCTGTGTGGCGTCCGCTCCATCTTTTGACTCAAGTCAGTTAAAATTGTTTATAATTTCAAAACTAAATATTAAAAGATATCGTTCCAATATTTCAAAATGTTCAGAAAATGTAAAATACGAGACGCACAGAGTGACGGTCAGACTCCACAGACTGCTGGAGTTTTATCTCGTCTGTGACGTTTACAAACCATCTGACCCCTCCACACACTCACACGATCAAACACACACACTGGCCTCAGGTTCCTCCCTCTCTGTTGCCCACTAAAACTCAAGACGTCACTGTGATCCATGACCTCATTTAACCAAATAAACGGACACCAGTGTTCAGTTTTTACTAAACCCACTTAGTGTTGCACCAAAACCTCCTCAAACTGCTACAGTTTCAAACTGTTTACCGCGGTCAGAAAACAGAAGAAATATTTGTTTTGAATCTTATCTCAGAGCTGAGTTTTTCCCCCTTTTCTCAGTGATTCAAACATTTCTGACAGCTGTGCAAGAACGTCCGCAGGGATCCTCCCCTCTGACACCAAAACCAGAGGGCAGAAAAACAAAGGATGAGGGGGAAAGGTCAAAGGTCAGAGTGGAGAACAACTGAGGAACTTAAGAAATTAAATGTTTCTTTACTTTAAAATAAATGACTTTTTAAATGACTTTAAAATAAATGAAAATTTGAAAAAAAGAGGTTCAAAGTTTTTTTTAAAAAATAGGGGGAAGCATGGGTTCCTTGGTTTACACCAATTGCAAAATAACTTTTAGTTCTAATTCTATTTATAGAAGCTAAATTTGTATTTTTCTATAATGTATGGACAAATAGTTCATTTTTGCTTTTTGATGAATATTTTTGAGTTATATGATAGCTATTTGCATTTTATGACGTCATCAGAGAAAGCACCGAGGATTTTAATGGATAAACTGAGAGCCGTGGGGTTTAATGTACAAAATCTAATCCGGAAATGTAGTGTATAGCTCATATGAGAAGACACACGGCTGTTCGCTGTTTTAGATATTTTACATTAAGCGGAACCTTTGTTGCAGAAGTTTTTCCCTCCGGATTTTTTTAGTGTACACACGCGCTCTAAAAAAAATGGAGGGCAGTGGCGCGATTCGGGCTCCCGCCTTTGATATCCAGCTCTCTAAAGGTGAGATCCTGAGAGGAATCGTCTGTGAGAAACTGACCACGACCGCGCAGGAAATCTTAGCGGTTGTTGAGAAAATCGTGTCCGGGTACGAGGAGGAGGCGGCGGCGCTGAGGCGGGAGATCGAGCGGCAGACGAACCAGCTGGAGGCTGTTCTGCAGCCGCGGGTCTCTCTCTGTAGGATAGGTGGGTCACAGACTGGTCTAAACCACGTCTTAAAGTCTGCTCATTGAATCTGAAGAGGGGTGAAGGATGAACCTCAGATCTTTCTAACCCTTTATCTCAGATCCAGAACCAGCACGTGAAGAGGGTCACACAGGAGGAGAAGTCCCACAGGGTGAAACGGTTCAAACAAGTACGTCCTTTCACTTCAATGTTTACATTCCACAGTGAGCTCACATGGAGTGATCGATGAGCTGGCAGACAGAAGTTTTAGTTTATTTTAATTAGAGCTGCAACAATCAATCCAATAATCAATTATTAACCGATTACTAAATTAATCATAATTAATATGACATTAATCAACCAATATCTTTGGTTCGTGGATAAAAACGAGACATTTGATGATGTCATCTTGGACTCCGAGAAACATTTTTCACCATTTTCACCAAACTACTTGAACAATCAAGAGAAGAATCGATAGATTAATCGATCGTGACATTAATCGTTAGTTACAGCCCTGGTTTTAATGACGGCTTTCAAGAATGAGATTTCAAGAAGTGCTTGAGACATTTTTATCCAGCGGCGCGCGTAGACATTTTGAAGGGCAGGGGTGAAACGTAAAACAAGAAAAATACAGCGTGTTCTCGCCAATGAAGAGGGCACGAAGTTCTGCGTGTTTTCAAGAACACTTAAGACCTGTATGTTATAAAAACGGCACATTATTCAGCCTTAAGACAGAGTAACCAGACGAACTACTCGGGTTAGTTTGTTCTGCCAACCAATTGTGAACTTCATCACGCATTTTGGCTCCCAAGAGTTTGTGCTTTTTTTTAAACAATTGGGCCACAAGACTAGGGCTGGGTACCAAACTTTGGTTCTGTTATGGCACCAACTGAAATGCTTCGGTAGTACCGATTATGGAATTAAGCCTCATTTTTCAAAGCCAAGTTTCAGTACCCAAACGGTTAATTACGTGATCAAGGTTTGATAATGCCACCAGTGATTGGCTGTAATGTTACACGTGGTTGCTGAATGCAGGACAGTGACGCCAACTTGGCGACTCTGTTGCTTTATTTTGTGACTTTCAGATTCCTCTAGAGACTTTTCTGTCGTTTGGGGACGGAGTGAAAGCAAGTTTTGATCTCAGACGACTACGTGCTAATGAATCACGCGAATGTTCGTCTCTTTTTTTAATTTCTATTTTAACATAACAAAAACAAGAATGGACAGAAGAAAGTCCATTTATAGTTATAAACACATTGACTGTGGGCTCAGTGTCTGACCTGTCACTTGTTCGCTTGTTCTTTTGCACTGGACATTTTTTTTTTTTTATGTAAGAAAACTGCTCAGAGTAGAAAATCAGATGTAGATGAAAAATAAAACTCAAGATTTGGATCATAACACGTAATGAAATTTTCTTTTTTTTTTAGAATTGATATAAAAATTGGTATCTAAGGAAGTATCATACAGGAACTGGTATCAAAGTGAAGGTATCGGTATCGGTACAGGAACTGAAAATTTTTGATTGATACCCAGCCCTACATGAGACCCAATTATCTCAAATTAAAAAACAAGAAGATGGGCCTTGTGGTGATGTCCCACTCGCGTCTCTTGCGGTGGTTGTGACGCTGTTTTCCCCAACTCTCTGCCCACTATATGGAGTGTGCTCGTCTATGCCTGCCTCCCAGTGTAATGGTAGAAGAAACACTGGAATCAGATCTGTATCTCTGATTTGAACCAGTTTTCCTCCAGTTACAGTATAGATACATCAACATGCCAGGATTTAATGTCTTTAATGTCTGATGTCCCAAGTTGCTCCTTTCCTGTAATGTATCTTTTTCTGTCTCTTAGATGGGGAGACCTCCGCGAGCTGGGCCGGCTTAAAACATGAGGAGGAAGAGGATGTTAAAGATGAGTTAGAAAAGAACGAGGGCGAAGCGATAAACCTCCAAGTCTGTCTGTTACAGGACGTTCACGCTGACATGCTCACGAGAAACGGTCAGAAACTTTAAACTTCAGTATTTATGAAGTGAAAGATGGTGGCCTTCAGTGACAAAAAGAAAATGTTTGTGACGTTCGGTCAGAGAAAGAAATTTGGTTCTTCCTGTTCTGGTTTCAGTGTTCAAGTCCAGCATTCAGGAGGTGACATGTCCTCCAGACCTGAGGGAGGCAGAGTTCCTGGACCTCCTGAGGTCCACCTTTCCTCAGCTGTCCGCAGAGTTTGAAACGTTCACTGTTGATGTAACCCGGAAACTGACGTCTCTTAACCTGGAGACAATGACGCCGAAGAACGTCGAAGCGGCCATCAAATCCAGAGGGAACGGAAGATCAGCTCTGTATATCCGAGTCAAGGTGAGATATCCTGTCAGACAGTTTCCACGTGAAGATTTTGTGAGTCAAAGATCAACCGTTGAATTATTCCAGGTGGAGAAGGAATCCCAGAGCAGCCCTGAGGAGCCGCCCTCTTCGGAGATGAACGATGAAACCGGAGATGGCGCCACGAATGATGAAGAGGGCTCGCATGCAAGGTGAGGCGAAACTTCTCTACCTGTGCAAAACGCTTAAACGATTTCCCATTTAGACAAAAATGACACAGAGGAGTCATGACAACGATAAAAACCTGCTTTGTCTTCCAGCAGTCCCGTAGAAAGAGCGGAGATTTGGCAACAGATGAAACCGGAGGGGGATCTTGAACAGGGAGAGACATCTGAATACTTCAGTGCCCCTGATTCTGCCCACTGTGCAGCTGATGGAGATGATGGAGTCGATGCTGGAGATGAAGAGTGGAAATCGGACGAGAACGATGCAGTGATAAAGAGCACGAAACCCAAAAGAAACCCCCGGAGAACGAAGAAGAAGAAGCATCCGGCCGTCAAAAGAAAGAGACAGAATCTGGAGGTGTCGACTGAAAACAACGCTGTTCCTCTGTCCTGTAAAGTCTGCCAGGCTCTGAGTGGCTCCTACAACCTGCTGATTAAGCATTCCTGGAGCCACGTGGAGGATCCGGAGAGACTTTGCGGGGTGTGTGGAGAACATTCAGAGTCTCCAGAGGAGCTGAAGAGTCATCTGAACGGTCACAAGAAAACGTACAGCTGTGAGGTGTGTGGAAAGAATTTAATCTCTCGAAATGGGCTGCAGAAACATGCTATGCTACACACTGGAGAGAAACCGTACAGATGTGACATCTGCAATAAATCCTTCATATGCTTTGGTTCACTAAAGCACCATCGGTGGGAACATGTGGGGGAAAAACCCTACAAGTGTGACATCTGTAATCAGTCTTTTGCTACAAAACAGAAGGAGAGGAGTCATCACAGGAGGCACACGGGTGAGAAACCATACACCTGTGATGTGTGCGGCAAATCTTTGGCTGACCTACGAAGCTTATCCCGACACAAGCTGATTCACTTAGGGGAGAGACGTCACACCTGTCAGGTTTGTGGGAAGCGTTTCGTAACCCTCCTGAAGTTGAAACAACATGAGAAAATCCACTCAGCCCGGATGAAAAAATTCCTCTGTGACGTCTGCTGCAAAGCCTTCTACACACTAGGGGAGTTAACCGCCCACCTGAGATGTCACAGCGGGGAGCAGGTGATGTGCATCATTTGTGGTAAAGGGCTGTCATCAAAAGGAGCTCTGAAGAGACACCTCACCATCCACACCGGAGTGAAGGCATACGAGTGCACACTGTGCGGACGAACCTTTAAGCGCGCAAGTGGTCTAAGATTTCATATGGTGAGCCACTCAGGCGTCAAAGCGTTCATGTGCAGCGTGTGTGGGAAGTCGTTCTCACGGAAGGAATACCTGATGGTCCACATGAGGATGCACAACGGAGAGAAACCGTACAAGTGCACCATGTGTGAGAAAGATTTCACTCAGAGCCACTGTCTGAAAACGCACATGAAGCAACACCACGGGGAGCAGGAGGATGGCTGAAGGTCTAATCCGTCGGGAATCTCCGGTTAACATGTTCCATCAGCATTTTTTAAAAATATTATATCTTTACTTCATGTGAATAACACAAAGATAGTCAAGTTTTACTGTTTACAACTTTAAAAAGTATTAAAATTGGTTGTGATATTTTAGTCAGTACATATCGCTGGTTTTGAAAAATGCCTGCATCTCGGAAGAAAAACTGGTGTGTTTCTTTAATTGTTCTGCAGTGTTCCTTTTTTTCCCCCCCACAAACTTTAAATTTCCAACAAAATTTCAAAGTGTTGTTTGCTTCCACCTGTTCAGCAAGTTTTAAATATGTGTGTTGGTGTTTTTTTTTTAAATATATAAAAGTTGTTTCAGAAAAAAAAGAAAAGGTGAAAAATGTAAAAAAAAAATCTGGAAGATGACAAGAATGAAAATAAAGAAAATGAATAAAACAAGTATTCAGATGTTACAGTGTCTTTGAGTTCTTTCTACTCTACATAGAAATTATTTATGCAGGTGATGAAGCTAGCAGCAGTGGTATGAGTTTAAAACTACTTTAACTGTTCGCAGAAATTTAGGGATTCAAAAATGGATGATTTTGTCACAGATGGCCCCCTATATCTGTCTTTTAAGCTATAAACTTTATTGTGAGAGAGTAGTTCATGTATGTGGTTCTGTTCAGCTCATGTTTAGGTTATTATAGATCATTTAAATTTATCACGTTCTTTCAAACAATACATTTTTCTAAAAAGTCTAGGCAAGCCTGTTTAGATGAAGTCTTCAAACGACATGTGGAACCGTTTGTCCGGAGTTATTTCCCTTCGGACGACATTTAGTGACGTACGCATCTCAAATATGGAGGTTTCCGAAGTGTCAGTTTTGGATGTTAAACCCTCCAAATATGAGATCCTGAGAGAACTCGTCTCCGAGAAACTGACCTCGGCCGCGCGGGAAATCTTGACGGTCGTCGAGAGAACCGTTTCCGGTTACGAGGAGGAGGCGGCAGGTCTGAGGCGGGAGATCGAGCAGCAGAGGAGCCAGCTGGAGGCTCTGCTGCAGCCGCGGGTCTTTCTCAGCAGGATCGGTGGGTAGTTAAACTGCATCCCTGCCAAAAGAAAACACAGAAAAAGAAACGAATTTTCTGGAGTTTGGAAAAAATTGCACCCAAATCTATGAATCCCCCCCTTTGCAAATTATATTTATAAGCGAATTTAATTAACCCTCAGCTGTTTTAAATAATTCCTTCAAATCTCTTTTTCCACATTTCAAAAAAGCAGCTTTTAAAGTCGACCTCAACCTGTTCCTCGGTTTCCAACTGCCTTTGTCAAATTCTAAAACTCAGTATATGGAGTTGAAGTCAAAACGACTGTAATCCCCTCTCTGGAACATTCCAGAACTTCTTCAGACACCAGTCTTTGAGGTCTGGTCCGGATCCTGTTGAAAGCATCATCAGGTGCCCTCATATTTTGCCCTCCATTAGCTTCAGGTATCCAAAGAAGGTTACAAAACAGCCGCAGAGCCTCTCTGAGGCACCGCCATGCTTTATCATCTTCTCTAACTTATTCATCTGTTTTTGAGGAAACTGGACCCCACTTTTCTTTTCTGCTTATGGGTTAGTAATGTTAGGCGCCTTAATGTGCAAACTGAAACCTTAGCACCTGCTGCAGGTCTTTTTCCGCCACCTGAAGGTTTTCGACTTCCTACTTTCTCAGGAATCTGGTAGCGGTTGCTACCGTCTTCTTTCTTGGTTTTAGCAACAGTTTGTCAATTTTGCGTGGATTACTTTTATTTTTCTAGAATTTGTATAAGCTGAACAGGATGTATGACATCTAAATGTTTTGACATCTCTTTTACGTTACCTCAGATGAGGAGGACTCTATAAGGTGGACTGGCTTAAGCTACGCTGAGGAAGTGGATGCCGAAGATGAGGTCGTAGAAGAGAGTAACAGCCGAGCCATAGTCCTTCGAGTCTGTCTGTTGGAGGATGTTCATACCAACTATATCAGCAGACATGGTAAGAGCCCACCAGAGACAGCTGTTCGTGAATTTGGAGTGTAACCTTCTGATGAATCCCTGCTCTGGTTTCAGTGCTCAAGTCTCGGGTTCAGGCGGTTAAGTGTCCCTTAGGCTTGACAGAGGCAGAATTTCTGGACCTCCTGAGGTCCACCTTTCCTCAGCTGTCTGAAGAGTTTGAATCGTACGGTGTCGATACGACCAGGAGACTGACACCCCTGAAACTACGGGAGCTGACGCCAGAGAAGATCAAGAGGGTCCTCAAATCAATCGGGAAGGGAAGATCGGCTCTGTACATCAAAGAAAAGGTGGATCCTTCAGCATTCTTACAAAGCTGTTTGGCATTTGGAACTGTGTTGATCCAAGAAAATATCTGCATGCGATTTCACAGCAGAGACCTAATCCAAGATGTCAACAATCCCTTAACCTTACATATGTCTGACATGTTCATGCTTGGTTTCTTTCAGGGAACAAATGACTCTGAGACCGGCTTTGGGACTCGTCTGAACCTTAGAGTCTGTCTGTTAAAGGACTTCGGGACCAACGTGGGAAGAAGAGGCAGTAAGAAAGCAAATGTTTTGTCGTGTGCTGTACATAGCTGATGATAGTGTTTGTTTATGTTGTGTGGAGAGTAGTTGGGTCTCATCTGGTCTTTCGACGTTGTAGAAAATGCTAATTTCCAGTAATATTTATGAGATCAGCAGGTGTTTTTGATCAGGGTTCTCCCTGTCAAAAATTATACAACCCTCTTTGCAAATAAGTTCTTCAGCAAAAGCTCGACACAACCAATATCTGCAAGTGTTTTCTCACATTTCGTCTCCTGTGCCAGAAGAAAAAAAAGCAGCCGCAGAGCAGCACCAAAGCACCGCCATGCTTTGCTGGTAGCAGGGAGTTTTTCTCATGATCCAGAGGCCCAAAAGTTTTGTTTTATTGCTCCACAGAACGGAATCCCCAAACCTCTGTAGCTCATTTATACGGTTTGGAGCAAACTGGAGACGATTTTTGCTTGTGGTTCTGTAACGATGGGACTCGTGAAGTTGGACCATGGAGACCCTCCAAGAGGTCCTTAGAGTTCGTAGTCCATGTGTCCCTTGAATTGGAGCATTGTCTTTTTGGAGAGACTAGGGTTCATCTTTAACCTTCTATCAGCATGATTTGTGCAAAAAGCTTGTTCCTTCAACATTTTTTGTATTTGTGTTTCAGTGAAGTCACAGATGGAGGAGGTGATGTGTCCTCGTCGCCTTAAGGAGGCAGAGTTCCTGGACCTGCTGAGGTCCCGCTTCCCTCAGCTGACCGGAGGGTTTGATGCTTTCACGGCTGATGCCAAAAAGAAACTGTCACCACTTAATGTAGAGAGAATGACTCCGGAGATTATCCATAGAGCCATCAAATCCAGAGGGAAAGGAAGATCCGCTCTGTACCTCCGAGTCAAGGTAGGATGGCCTTTGGCAATGATGCACCAAGTAACGTATTTTCTGATTTCCAATCCGTCCAACCAAAAAATTGAGTTTTTACCACCTTCAGCTGCTACTTCTGTTTGGCACAATGAGTTTCAAAGAGTAGACTTTGTGATTTAAGGATGATATTATTTCAGGAAGTCAGGGAGTCCCAGAGCAGCCTTGAGGAGGAGACCCTCTTAGAAATAAAAGAAGAACCCATGGAGGACACCACAAGGGATGAGCAAGGATCACATGCAAGGTGAGGCAAAGCAAACCCGTCCTCTCAGACCAGCTGTAAAAATAAGTGTAACAAAGAAAACTAACGTTTTGATCGTGCAAAAGAAGAGGATGTTTTTATGAACTGTTTTGTTTCCTTCAGTTCTTCCTGCAGTCCTGTGGAAAGAGCGGAGAGTCGTCAACAAAAAAACGAACTAAAGAAGGAAGTTGAACTTGAAGGAATATCTGAAGACTCCAGTGCCCTTGATTCTGTCGTCTGTGCAGCTGACAGCAATAACAGAGATGATGGTGAGGATGTGGAGGAGGACGAGAAGGACGATGGAGATGAAGAGTGGGGACCAGATGGGAATAAAGAAGAATTTAAAGGGATGGAATTTAAAGTGAACCCCTTAAAAAGGAAGGAGAGGACGCATTCAGACATTAGTACGAAGAGAGAAAAGCACATCCAGTCGTCTCTAAAGGTGTTGACTGAAAACAGCGCTGTTCCTCTGTCCTGTAAAGTCTGCAATGCTCCGAGTGGAACCAACAACCTGCTGATTAAGCATTCCTGGAGTCATGTGGAGGATCCAGAGAGACTTTGCGGGGTGTGTGGAGAACATTCAGAGTCTCTAGAGGAGATGAGGAGTCATCTGAACGGTCACAAGAAAACATACAGCTGTGAGGTGTGTGGAAAGAATTTAATGTCTCACGATAGTCTGAAGGTACATGCTTACATTCACACTGGAGAGAAACCGTACAGATGTGACGTCTGTGATAAGGCGTATGCAAGCCGCGCTCGTTTAAGGATCCACCGGTGGGAACATGCAGAGGAGAAACCACACAAATGTGACGTCTGTAGTCAGTCTTTTGTGTTCAAACTGCAGCTGAGGGTTCACAGCAGGAGCCACACGGAGGGGAACCTCGTCTGTGACGTCTGCGGTAAAGGATTTTCATCAGTAGGAGTGCTGAGGAGGCACCAAATCAGCCACACCAGAGAGAGACCGTATGAGTGCACAGTGTGTGGACGAACCTTTCAGCTTAGTAAAGGTCTCAGGAGCCACCTGAAGCTCCACTCGAGTGTCAAACCGTTTGTTTGTCACGTGTGTGGGAAAGCGTGCTCACGCAAAGATTACCTGAAGGTCCACATGAGGACACACAACGGAGAGAAACCGTATGAGTGCACCACTTGTGGAAAAAGCTTCACGCAGAGCGTCAATCTGAAGACACACGTGAAGAACCACCACAGCAAGGAAGGGACAGAAGAGGAGGAACTGAAGGAGTAACATTTTGAAGATTTTATGAAAACATTAAAACGCATTTATTTTAGAAAATGTTTCTAAGTTGAGGTATGTAAAAATATTTAAAGGCTGAAAGCAGAAATATTGTGCAACACGTGAGGTTTCTTTAAGTGATGTTGACATGACATGTTGTCATTTTCAGTCTTAAAATAAATAAGCACGTATCCAAGAAAAAATTGACACAACATACTGACTTTTTTTTTATCAACACAACAACTTTACATTTGTTTTTAGGGACTTTTTTTGTTTTTGTTTTGGGTTTTTTGTTTTTGTGGTTTTTTTTTTTTTCTTCAAAAACTTTTTCTACAGGCTTAAATTGGTTGAAGTAGATATTTCAGCTCCTTTTTCCCCCATTGGATTTCCAAACTGATTTCCTTTTATAAATCCCTGTTTTTAGTAATTTGGCTTGCAAAATCTGTAGACACAACCGCCAGATAGACACTTCTTCACTTAAAGAATGTGTTGAGGATTAAACTGGGGAAATGGCGCCCTGGCAGGAAGAAGCTGATGCTCCAGATTCTCAGGCCTCTGATCCACCCAGACTGAGATTGAGGTGAGAAGTCAGAACGCCATTGAAGCTCTTTTCTTTCTGCGTGAACGGCTCATGATCCGTATCCTTCTTGTCACTCAGCATTCGGCCTGGAAAAGGCTGACACTGAGAACTACGTTTATCTCCAGATCCGGGTCCTAGATCATCACTTCCATGTTTTCTCTTATCACAGAGGTGTGTTTCCCCATGCCAGGTCCTTTCAGCTCTCTTGTGAGGAAACTGAAGCTGGTCTGTGCTTCAGACTTTCAGAAGGACCCGCTGTATTTCGTCAAATGTCCGCGGGGCCTAAAGGAGAACGAGTTCCTGGACCTGCTGCGCTGCACCTTCCCTCAGCTGGGCGCTCACACCTCTTTGGAGTTCTTCACACAAAGACAGAACAAAAGAGTGCCGCTGACAGCGAGGACACCAGAGGAGATCCAAGAGTTCATGAACTCTGTTGATTTCATCTCAGCCCTCTTCATCCAATCCAAGGTGTGCACAGGTTTTCCTGCAAGATAAACTGCACATGCTCAGTATACCAAGATCCGTCTCTGATGGTTTTGTTTCCAGGAACAAGAGAGCGTTCAGTCAAGTCATGAGGACATCGAGGTCATCGAGGACATTCCCCCCCCCTGATCAAACAGAACCGAACAGCATGGACTGGGAGGAACCGGACAATAAAGAAAGGGACGATGTGGTTCCAATTGACGATCAGGATCAGGTTGAAGAAGCCCCCACAGTCAGCCAGTCAGCTGCACTGGTGTTCAAATGACCCAGACGTCTCTGAAGACCTTAAGAGCTGAGGCACACCTTTCCTGCCAGATCTGCCGAACTGCCTACAGGTCAGTAAACAAGCTGATCAAACACTCCGACAGTCACATGGACGATCCAGGACGGCTCTGCGGAGTCTGTGGACATCATTCAGAGTCTGCAGAGGAGCTGCAGAGCCATTTACAAAAACACAAGGAAGCACACATCAAGGAAGAACAGAACAGACACATTCTCTGTTAGAGTTGTTTTCTGAAGTTGAAGACGTAGATAAATCTGCATTTTCTCTTTCCTCTCCCTCTGTTTGCTGTTATCCTAAGGGCCTGTGTCCACTTGCGACGGTAGCGTTCATAATCTTTCTTGTTCAGTGAACTAAGTTGTTCCACAGATCTTCATTTGCAGCATTTTCCATAACGTCTCTTTTTTTGCTGGCGCACTCGTACTCAAGTGCTCAGTTTTTGCACAGTTTAAGCACGAAGGGCCCGTTTCCACTTACTACTTACTGGCATCGACGGGGTCCACAAACTGTGGACGCTGAAATCTTCCCTTTTCATTTGCTGCAATAACTCCTGTAAAACAAATTTATGTCGTTTAATGGAAGCCGATGTATTGATTAAATTTTTGTTCAGGACTGTTTACTTGAGAAAAATGTTTTTATTGCCATTATTTTTTAATAAATTGTTCTGTTATTTTTTTTAACCCTATTTCTTTGGTTCTGTTTCAGGATGTTTGTTACTTTTCCAAGTTTTATTGATGCAGTTATAAAAAATATGTTATTTATTTGAAATAAATTAATTGTTCCAAAACAACGAGCTGTGTTGTTTAAAGGAAACTCACACCAAACAGTTTTCATTGACATCAGCAGGAGCAAGATCATATTGGGTAAAGAAACCCTTACTCAGCAGTTTTCATTATAAACCCTGGACGTCCATCGATGAACGTTATTTAAAATAAATGTTATTGTTTAAATTGTAAAGACGCTGACTTGACTGAATAAATACTCCCTGTTGAGTGTGAAACGTCATCTTTAGTTTTGCTTTTAAGCTGAGTTTTTTTCCCTCTAGCTTTGTATTTATAGCTGGATAGCATTTATGCTAGCACACTCAAGCACCCGGCTATTTTTCCTTCTAGCAACGCTTCTGTGCAGGATGGACGTCACTGCTTTAGAAAGATGGAGGTGGAAACGATGGAGGAAGTTTCAAGTATCTGAAGCGGAGATTTCAAAGGGAGTTATCGCTGAGAAACTTAGCTCATCTACCCAGCTTTTTAACTTTAATCTTATAACATTATGACTTTCTTTATACCTTTATTTTGAAAAACATTATTTTAAATCTTGTTACTTTTTAATTTTTTAACATTGTGATTTTTTTAATAACTTGAATATCATAAATAAATGATTTTTGGTATAATTAACTTATTGCAACTTCTTTTTTTGTCTTTGCAACAACTTTTTCAAATATAACAAATACAATCCTGTAATATCACTTTTTTTAATCTTGCAACATAACTTTTTAACACTTTAATCTCATAAAAACATTTTTTTAAAATTTAAGGGTGATAACAGTATGAATTTTCTTTTCACTTTAATCTGTTAAAATAACTTTCTTATATTTTAATCTTGTAAATAAAAATCTTATTGTACTCTTAACTTATGACATTGCAACTTTTTCATGTTTTAATTAGAAACATTATCACTTTTTATTACTTGTAACATTTGTTTTTTAAATATAACAAATGTAATCCCAAAATATCACTTTTTCTTCACTTAAATATGTTTAAAAAAAAACAATTGTCATCAAACATTTTTTGAAACTTTATTATTGTAAAATTATAAATTTTCAACTTAATTCATGTAACAGTTTGAATGTATTTTTACTTTACATAATAAACATAATTTTCCTTTTACGTCAATGTCGTCACATTCTGGAAAATTAGTGACAAAGGCGATAAGTGCACGTCAGCTCAGGGCCACCGTACAGGGCTGCCGCGACATTGTTTTTGTTTCTCGCCGGACCTCATTCTTAGTTGCACCAAACTCCGGAAAATAATACCTGGTGCAAACCTTTAAATATAGGGGAAAATACCGTTTTGAGTAAATTTAAAGATGTTTTACTGGATGAGTAGAAACAGCGGCGGCTCGGAGACTCTGGACGGACTCGGTGAAATGTCCAAAGCGGAGATCCTGAGAGGGATCGTCACCGAGAAACTCAGCACGGCCGCTCAGGAGATCCTAGCGGTGGTGGAGAGGACCGTGGCCGGGTACGAGGAGGAGGTGGCGGGTCTGAAGCAGGAGATAGACCGGCAGAGGACCCAGCTGGAGGCTGTTCTGCAGCCTCGGGTCGCCCTGGAGAAAAGAGGTGTGTGTGGGTGTGTGAAAGATGGTGTCCATCACGAAACCTCATCTGGAAAACTACTAATTTAACCTTTCTGTGCTTTTTTTCCACGAACCTGCAGAGTTTACAGAACAAAATATCCAATTTTAACTAAAAAATATAGTTATATAAAATTCGGCTTGAAAAAAAGTAAATTTTCACTCACAAATAATGTCAAAGATTAAGTTTTGAGTATGGGCCCTGATGAAACTTGAATTAGAGAAAAGAAGAAAGCTAAACAATGTTTCTGAGAGTTTAAAATAAATATTAAGAAAAAGACAAAGAAAAGTCACGTATTAAGGGTACGAATGGGTATTAAGATTTATGTCAGTCGTACACACGTCAACATACATGTTTTATGCAAGAATATCGAAAAATGAATCAAATATGACATTTTTTCTGTCATTTTTCAAAGATCACGAGGTGGTCATTCTGAGCGAGGAAGACGAGGAGCAGCTGACGCATCAGTCGGGTAAATATCAGCGTGCAGATTAAAGCCTTTTGATTGGCTGAAGTACATTTGTTTGCAACATTTTTCATGATATACAAAATCGTCATATTTTTGCACCAGATTTGGTTTATGGTTTTTACTCTATGCAGACGATGTTGTGTCGTCTTTCTGCCTGACAGAAATCAAAGAGACTGATAACAGTGTGACCTCTGACCTTTACTTTTGTCCAGGTTTGGAGGACACTGGGAGTCTGGCCATGTGGTATGATGATGATGATGTTGATGATGATGAAGATGATAATGACGATGAAGAGCAGCAGATTTCAGCTCATTTGACGAGTACAAGCGCCAGACAGAGACGAAAAGACCTGAAGGACCCTGATTATGAGCTCACACAGAGGTTAGAAATCGCAGTTCAACCGATTTTTATCAGATTATCGTGAAACGTTGGATCATGTGACCCCCTCTGATGGTTCTGGATTAGGTTTTTAGCATGCTAGCTTCGAGGACTCCAGCTAGACCAACATGTTGTTTGATTTATTGAAACATTTTTACAGCCACAGATGTCAAACTTTACGTAAAGAACACCTGAAGACGGATCTTTAACTCTGACGTTAGCGATCGAACAGCCGGCGCTAACAGATAAACGGTTAGCTTTAACGTTTTTATAAATCTGCCTACAGTTTTTCTCCTGTGGGTTGATTTTCTCCAGAGTTCGCTCTGGCAGGAGGAAACCAGGCAGACCCAGACTCATCGACTCCCAGAGCCACCTTGACCTAAAGATCCGGATCCTGGGGGACTCTCATATCGATGTGCTCTCAAACAACGGTGCGTCTTCTCTCTGATTTGCGGTTTTACTTTTAATTTTCATTTTGAACGCTCGGTCACACCTTTTTTTTCATGTTCCAGTGTTTCCGAAATATCCGATCCAGGACCTGAGGTGTCCTCGAGGTCTGCAGGAGGCCGACTTTCTGGACCTCCTGAGGTCCACGTTCCCTCAGCTGGCCGATCAGACGTCTTTAGAGTTCTTCACGACCGACAGATCGAGGCAGCTTCACCCGCTGAGCGTGACGAGTCTGACGCCGGAGGAGATCTACAGGAGGGTGAGGCTGAGCGGGGCGGGGAAGTCGACGCTCTACATCCGTCTGAAGGTAGCTCGATACGCCGTCCGAAACTTTCTCATGTGTCAGATTTTAAACATTTAAAAAAGTCTTTAATTCCTGACTGAATCTTTGGGTGGAATCCTGCTCAAGACGGCGGAGGGTCCTCAGAGCAGCAGCGAGGACTTCGACCTCCTGCAGAGACCAGACGTGTCTCTGTCTCTGTCCGCCGATCAAACCTTCGCTGGGTGAGCCAGAACGGAAACATCACCTGTTTCTGCTGGTTTTAGCTTCATCTGATCTTCTGTCCTGTGGGGTCTCTTCTCCCAGAGTCACGCCTGAAAGGAGGAAGCGTGGCAGACCTCGCCTCGGGGAGGAGCCCACTCACCACCGTCTCCGAGTTTGTCTTCTGGAGGATTCTCAGTCTGACGTTCTCTCTAAAAAAGGTGAAACTCCTCCTCCTCCTCCTCCTCCTCCTCCTCCTCGTGGTTCTGACTCCTGTTTTTAAACCCGGGTTTTTGTTAAATCTTGTTCCCTTTTTCGTTACAGACCTGCTGAACTCGCCAGTCCAGGACCTGAACTGTCCCCGAGGGCTGCAGGAGGAGGACTTTCTGGGCCTCCTGAGGTCGTCCTTCCCTCAGCTCTCCGATCAGAAACCTTTCAGCGTGTTCAAGTCGGACCGCAGCAGGAGGCTCCAGCGGCTCCGTGTGAAGACGCTGACGCCGGAGGAGATCTACCGGAGCATGAGGAGCACCGGGGTGGAGAAGTCGCTCCTTTACATCCGCCTCAAGGTGACGGACGCCGTCTTCAGACTGCGAGAGGTTTGACGTGAGACAGAAGAATGATAACAGGTGTTTGTTTTCCCCGCAGACAGGAGAGGACGAGGAGGAGGAGGTCGTCTCTGAGTCCGGCGGCTCATCGTCACAGCCGCAGGACGCAGAGGAGGCTGCAGCTGAGAGACGGGCGGCGTCCATCGAAGACGAAGAGCTGAGGCACGGAGACGAAGAGGAGGGCGTGTCGCATCCCAGGAGGCAACAGGGTGACGAGGGGAGGCTGATGGTGAGCAGGGACCCGTGTAAGGTCTGCGGGGTTTGGTACCGGATCCAGAGAAGCCTCATCAAACACGCCTGGAGCCACGTGGACGAGGCGGCGGGCGTCTGCGGCGTCTGCGGGCAGCAGTTTGAGTCTGTGGACGAGTTAAAGGAGCACCTGAGGACTTACCAGAAGACTCACGACTGCTCGTACTGCGCCAAGTCCTTCCTCACCGTCACCGGCCTCCAACGCCACACCACGCGCCACACCGGAGAGAGACCGTTTAAGTGCGAAGTCTGCGGCAAGGCGTTCGCTCACACGCACGCTCTGAGACTCCACCGCTGGGTCCACGCCCCGGAGAAACCGCACAAATGCGACGTCTGTCAGAAGGCGTTCGGTCTGAAGGCGACGCTCCACGCTCACAGGAAGACGCACTCCGGGAGAGACGGCTGTCAGTGCAACGTCTGCGGGAAGTCCCTGCGCGACCTGCGCTCTCTGGCTCGCCATAAGGCGACGCACTCCGGAGAGAGACGCTACGGCTGCGAGGTGTGCGGGAAGCGCTTCAAACTGGCGTACACGTTGAAGTGTCACGAGAAGACGCACACGTCCAGAGAGCGCCTCTTCCTCTGTCACATCTGCTGCAAGAGCTTCTTCTCAAACTGCGGCCTCACGGCGCACATGAAGACGCACAGCGAAGTGCGCCCGTTCCCCTGTGCCGTTTGCGGGAAACGCTTCGTGTCCAACGCGGAGCTGAAGGTGCACCTGCGCGTCCACACCGGTGAGGCGCCGTACGGCTGCTCTCAATGCGGACGCCAATTCAAGCGTAAGACTCACCTGAACACGCACGTGAGGAGCCACCTGGGGCTGAAACTGTTCGTGTGCAGCGTCTGCGGGAAGGCGTGTTCTCGACAGGAGCACCTGACCGTCCACATGAGGACGCACAACGGAGAGAGACCGTACCAGTGCAGCATGTGTGAGAAAGCGTTCACGCAGGGTCACTGTCTGAAAACACACATAAAGACTCACCACGGGCAGGATGCCGCGCCCCTGAACGCACCGTCCACCTGAACGCACCGTCCACCTGAACGCACCGTCCACCTGAAACTCTTATAGGACACGGAAAACCTGAAAACTACCAGAAATCTACAGAAGAGGATCAGCGCCATGGAAAAACTTTTTTTCTTTTAAAAAAGTTTAAACCTTTAAAAGAATTTTTGATTTTTTTGACGTTTTGTTTTTTAAATACTTAAATTGGATTTTAGTTTCAGAACGAGAAAAACAGTCAAGAGTCAGACTCTGTGTGTTCTAATTTTAAATTAATATTAAAAAAAAAATCAGAATTCTGACTTAACGTGCAATTTTTTTTCTCTGAATAATGTCAGAATTTTTTATTTTTACCTGCTAAACCTCTAAAAATTTTTGATCGGTAGCGCTATCGTCTTCTGTAGAAATCTTTCTGTTGACTTTGAGCGTTCAAAAGTCAGAAAATAAGAGGAGGTAAAGCTGAAATGAAAAGAAATCCTCCCGCTTTTCAACTATCCTTGTTGGAAAATCTAAAAACAATCAAGTTTGTTTTGGTGTCCGGAAAAAAAAAATAATCAAAAAATAACCCCCCCAAAAAAAAGAAAAAGGAAGGAGAAAAATAAATCCCTGCTAAAAATTCTGCTTGTTTTGAAGCTAAATTGTTTCGAGAATTCAAATAATTTTATTATAATATTTTTTTTCATTGATTCAGGAGAAAAATCAAATATTTGCTGAATTCAACTTTTTGTCATTTCCAACAGAAAAATTCTTTAAGATTTGATTTGAAAAAGTTTCGTAAATAGCTGAAGATTACACAGCGGACATTTCACAGCATTTTTTGACTTCTTGATTAAAAAAAAAAAAAATTCAAGACAATAAGTAGATCATTTTCTTTAATCTCTCATCGACGGATTCCATAATCATTTCAGCTTTAATATCAAAATATTTCGAATATAAGAAAAGGTCCACAAGTTGAAGAAACAATCATCTTTATTTTGCACAACATCATAAAAAAATGTGTTATTAAAAAAAAGGAGTCAAAACAGTGCAACACTGATGCATTTGTTTCAGTGAGTCGTCTGCATAAAGTTGAATTTTTGTTATTGGTTAAAGTGAAGATGACATCCTACGCTGTAGTTCCTTAAAAAAAAAAAAAAAGACTGAAGAAAACTAAAATAAAGAAAACCTTCTTTCATTTTTACATTCCAACAGAACCACTTCAGTTATGCTAAGTGTTAGCTTTTAGCTTGTGCGCAAGAAAATATCATAACTTGTGCATGCAAGTCGTTGTATTTACACGTACGCACGTTTAAATTTCAAATACGCCAAACAGTTCATTTATGAAAACATTCATCTTCATGCGCACAGTGTGAGATCTTGTACACACAAGATGAAACAATCAGCTGATGGTTTTATACTTTGTCTGAAAGTTGGGAAAAAAAAAATCTTTTGTCTGTTTTCTGTCAAAGTGTAAACCAAAGATCAGTCGATAGAAACATTTATTTCTGGACAAATGTTGAGGTTCTGAGTAAAACGTTTCTTTTTTTATTTGTTTTGATAAGAATATTAAAAAAGTTATTCAGTAAAATGTGTTAAATGTTTATTTTTCAAAAAATTGTCTTTTTGTTTCATATTCAGTGATTCTTCTTCACTCGTGTTTGATAAATAACTTTTTTTAATGTTTTTTTTTAATGTGGCATTCAAAGACTGCAGGAATTTAATGTTTTCTTAAACAAAATGGAAAAATTCAATCAGCCTTATAGTTTTTCTTTTGTTTTTCTTGAATGTGACAAAAGAAACGTTGAAATCCCATGTGGTCCTGAATGCAGCATACAGTGCCTTAAAGTGCAACATGTTCCTTCTGTTTCCTCCTGCAGCACACTGCTGAACACTTCACTGTTAGTTTGTTTCTGTGGAAAAAATAAACGCCGTTCTTGTGATAAAACGAAAGCTGCTTCTCTCCTGACGTCTGGAGTTTTCTTTCACATGGTTTTTGCTTTCAGAGATGTTTTCACGCTGCATTCAAGGCAGCTCCAGCATCTTGTGTTCAGCGAGGATCCGCTGAGTTTGCATGTGCACGAGCTTCAAGGCGTGGATGATGATGCGCAGGATGGGCGTGGCCTCTCGCTGGCTCTGCACGCACACAAGCTGCAGGAAATAGCGTCGATCGGGGAGAGCGAGGAAGACGAACTCTGCAGCCTGACGGAGCATCCAGGGGTGGTGAGGGGCCAGCGCCACCTTGTAGGCGTCCCTGATGACAGGAAACAGAAAGGTTTGTTTCAAAGTGGGATCTTTAATCTTTTTCTCAGATGTCATTTTGTTGTCTGACTCTGTGTCTGATCCTTGAACGTATCACAGATGTCAGTCGTTACCTGCTCAGCTCTCCCGGCGTTTTGTAACGTCCGTCTGCGTCTGGTCCTTCAGCCAAACCCTCCAACATGAGCTTCAACCACAGCAGAGAGCGATGCAGCCGCAGCAGCGTCCTGCAGCCCGAATCGGTGCGACGGGAAAAGTTGACCACGCCCTCTTCTAGCTCCGCCTTCACCATGGATCGCACTGAACGATACGCCTGGAAAGAAACCCCGAAGAATATCAGCCACAGCGTTTCACCTGAAATCATTCATGTTTATATTCTGACGCTTACCCCATGTTGTAGTCCAGAGCGGTCAAACGGACCATGTTTCCCATGATCCTTTGTGTTGTGTTTGAGTGCGAGTTCTCGGATCAGTACAACCTTTTCCCTCACCTTCTGAGAGAAGAAACCAACCATCGTCCCAAGAGACTCCATGAAACTAAAGAGAGGAACGTCTGAGTTGAGTCACATTAATTTTGTTTGTTATGCTAAGCTAACTGCTAAAGGCTGTATTATTATTTTCCTGTAAAGTTTATTTATCTGAATACTTGAGCAGCTGATCCCAGCTCTGTAGGTACGGCTCCAGCAGGACGTCATCAGCTTCACTCAGACTGGACTTTAAATAATGCAGAAGAAGCCGGGCCTGGAACGACTGACCCGGACACTCCTTGATTTGGGGTGGGGCCTTAGGATCCAGCTCCACCCACTCCACATGGACCAATAGAGGCTCAGGCTGAAAGAAAACAAAAACTTCAACTGCAGCAAAAGCTTTAAAATGTATTAAAATCTAATTCGACTGAACGATGGTTAAATGTTAATTACCTCATAAAGACCGAAGAACAGCAGGTCATGTTGCTGTAGTTCAAAAGTTTATAAAATACAGAATACTAATACTAATGATATTTTTTTTTTTACTCAATCCCACAATTTTCTGAATACATTTCATTCAGTACTGTTTTTTTTTTGTAGTTTTATTTGTTTGTTTTTTATTTATTGCAATTTAAATAAAAATAGAAACCTGATTCTGTTTTAATTCACAGTCCTGACAAGGGCACTTAAAAAACAAATGTGTGTTTTACATTAACGGTACTGTTAAATCTTTATCATCTTTATGTTGTCGTTTAAAAATTTTAGATTTAAGGTTTAAAGATACAGTTCTAATCTTTTCACAAGAGTACCGCGTTGAAGATTATCTGCACTGTTCTCTTAAGCATAGAAAAACAAACGTCTGTGTGTGTCATACATTAGCCTTAATGCTAGTGGGGAGAAGAAATTTTTATATCTTACTTTGTTTATATATATAAGACAATTTAAGATGTTTTTTGAATTTTTCGAAGGGTTACAGAGTTGAAGACTGTAGTTTTATATAGTCCCCTTTAAGATTAAAAAACACGCACGTGTCAAATATTAGCTATACAATTGATAAATAGCAATTTTTTTCTCTTTGGTAGCCGATAAGATGGTTCAGGATACTTTTTATAAATGCTACCCTACTACTAGTCTTCCTAAGTATATAAAAAACAAAAAATGTGTGTCAAATAATGGTCTTACTGTTTATTTGGTAGTAAACGTTTTTCTCTCACTTCACTTTATGGATTTATATAGTAGAAAGAAATGGGTACCGAGTTGGAGACTGTAACTTTATTCAGTACCCTTAGAGATAGAAGAACAAACTTTGACATTGTAAATTGTAAATTTAGATGGTGAAAAGTTACTTTTTAGGAGCTTTAAATTAAAAGTTTAAAGCCCAAAAACATGTGGTGAAGACTTAGAAATGGAATTTTTTTGGTGTTGTTGTTGTTGTTTTGAATTTTTTAGAAATTAAAAACACACGTGTGTGTTGTGTACCGTTTGGGCGAAGAAACTCAAACATGGCTGCCAAGGGCTGCCACAGTCTCTGAATCCACCCTGAGCTGGAGAGAAACACAAATAAAAGTCAAACCAGTGTGGATCCTCAAAATCAGGCTGTAAATCCGGTGATCGACATGAAACTGACCCTAAAATCAGAGGAATCATTTAAAAAGTATTTCAAAACGTCCAAATTGCATAAATTATCTGTACATGTGAACACTTCCCCTCCAGCAGTAAGACACAGCCTATAATTAATATATAAAACACTGGATGGTTTCATATTAACTACATGAACCAATGAGCGTCAGACAGAAAGAGGCGGAGCCAACATGGCCGACATCCAGTGACAGCGTCAGTGACGGCAGAAACTCACGTAGCCAGAACGAGCTGACGAAGAGGAACACAGCCAACATGGCCGACAGCAGCATGAAGCGAGTTAGCATCGTCCGCCTGAGGAAAACCATCGTGACCCCAACTCACACACAAACACACACTTTCACACTAACAACCAGTGTTCAAACACACAGTGTTTACACACCTGTACAAAACTTGTCTTCACATGCTCTCTCTCTCTCCCTCTCTCTTGTTAAGGTTAAAGGTCGTTTATCCAATCACTCCCACAGGTATCAGCTTCACTCACACACCTGGCCTTGACCTTTGTTCTGACTGATCCCAGGCTGTTTTATCTCACACACACACACACACACACACACACACACACACACACACACACACACACACACAATGCTTGAAGCAATGTCTGAAACAGACGCTAAAGCCCTCTTAGGTGTGTGTGTGTGTGTGTGTGTGTGTGTGTGTGTCCATGGTGACTCTGGTCCTAGAAACGAGTACCAGGACGTGTGGTGAGTTCACTGCCCAGTAAAAATGTGAGACCATTAAATGTCCGTGGTTAGTTCAGGGTCTCTAATAAAATCTGGAGAGTCAAGCATCTTCAGGAAGGACACAAAGTTTCCAAGAAAAATAATTTATTGGTGGTGAAATGACACATGAAGCACTTTGAACATGTTAACATGTTAAAAACACAGAATGGATCCACAGTTTCATTCACAATTCCATCACATCTGATCGATTGATTGGTTGATTGACTGATTGATTGATTAATTGATTCATGTATTGATTGATTGATTGATTGATTGATTGATGTCTTTGGTGTATGAATGAGTGTTTCTTTGTGCATTCTGATTTGTGCATATTTGTGCTTTTTTTCAGTATGAGCTAAAGTAAGGGTTAAGATTATGCCTGAAGGTTAGGGTCAGGACTAAGGGTTAAGGTTAGGACTAAGGGCTAAGGTTAGGACTAAGGGTAGGATGTCACAGAGACTACATGCATTAATTATACAGTCTATGGTTAAGACAAAGGGTGATGGTTGAGGACTAAAGTCAGGGTTTTTCTGGTGGTAAGGGTTTGGATTGTGGACTAGAACTAAGGTTCAGGGTTTTGACTGAGGGTTAGGTCCAAGAACAAAGGGTAAGAGTGAGGGTAAGGGCTCAGGGTAAAGGTTAAGATTTGGGGTTAGGTCTGAATGTTAGGGTAAGGACTGAGGATTAGGGTTTGGTCTTTGGTAAGGAATAGGATTCAGGGTAAAGGTATGGATTTAGGACTGGATGTTAGGGTTAGGACCAAAGGTTTGGGTCAGGATTGAGGGTTTTCTATATCATTAAATATAAAAATTATGGCTTTTCAACGTACAATGAGGTTTCTTCTAAAAAACGTTCTTAACAATTTTTGCCATTCCACTGTTTCACTATTTAACATGAAGCTAAACAAAATAAGGGTGAATAAAAACAGGTTCATGAATGAGCAAAGAGGTTACCTTAGAGGTGGTTTAAGCTAAAACAGAACGAACTGAGTTTTATTAAAAAGGAAATGTTAAAACTACTCGTTCTAATGTTCACACTACTGTTAAAGGATTATTTCTAACAGTGCAAATAGGACGTAAAGACGGGGCATTATTCTTGGTTTTAAGATTTGTACTTTTGTAACTTTTTAGGCCCGGGGTCTTATTCTGGGATCAACTGAACACACAGTTTACAAGATTGCCCACATTTTGAAGCACCATCCAAAATTTAAGCTCAGTATTTATTTAAAAAACATAAAAAAGCATTAAACGTCCTCTTTAGATACAAAAAAATGTGTTTGTGACCCATTAAGTGAACTGATTAAACTCACCTTAAACAGATTAGAAAAGTGATGAAAGAATTGAGGTTTTGTTGGTTTCAACTCAGGACTAAGAATGTGCCAAAATTTAACGCCACCGAAGAATTACGAGTCGGCTGAGGGAATTATTAACATTTTATCACTGAAGGCCTGAAAAATTCCTCATTTGTTGTTTACATTGTAACGCAGCCTCCCTCAACTAGCTGTAGCCCTGGTTAAAAGCTCCTGGATTAATGCTATAAAGCTCAACTACTCTCATGTAAACAAGCACAGACGATGGACAGCGTGTCATATCTGCACCTAGCGCAGTTTGTTGATCTAGTAAATGGAGATAAAGTTGTATGTAGGCTGATAAATAACCACTTGACAAGAGCAATAACAGCACAGGCGGTGGTGCTAGCTCTGCTAACTTTAGCCAAACTTAGCAAACCATTTGGAGATTAACCTCCAGACTGTGAGCCTGTATTTAGCCCTGGTAAAAACATTTTGTTAGCAGTCAATTTTGTTTCTACTGGACCCTGTTTTACCCTTTTGTGCGTGTTATTTCCGTCATTGTGCTTCAGCTAACTTGATTAAATTGCTTTATTATTATTTCATTATTCGGTAAAGCTTGTGTTGATGATGTCAGCCACAAACGTGACCTCAAAGTTACCTTGTACTCGAGCCCTACGCTAACATGTAGGCACTTCACTGCTTTCTTTTGAGGGTGTCGAGATGAACAGTCTGCTTTAGGGGTTAAGGTAAGAGTCACAGAGTGCATAAGATAAATAAAGGTCCTAACATATAGATGTGTGTGTGTGTGTGTGTGTGTGTGTGTGTGTTTGAGTGTGTGTGTGTTGAGGTCAGCAGAATCCTTCGGCTTTAACCTTTAAGACATCACAGAGACCGGGACGCTTCTGGAGAACCTGAAGAACAAAGCATGTGGTTATAAATCTGTAAACGGGGTAATAAGCTGGATTTTGTTTTAGATCCATGAGTCTTGATCGACTTCCTGTTTACAGTCTGTGAAATCCTCCTCTCACCTTAAGTGTTGTGAGGATTTCTCCAAACAGATGCAGAGATTCCTCAGTGTCGGGCTCTTCAAAGTAATCCGACACAGAAACCTCGACCACTATGGACCTGATGTTTTCACACACACCTGTAGACACACAAAAACATGTTAATCGACCACCTCAGACAACACGATGATGGTACGTTTGTGCGTCCAGAGGACAGTTGATGTGTCTCACTGTGGAAGTGCAGGATAGCCTGACCGCTGACAGGAGTGTGGGTCAGGATCAGGGTCTTCAGAGTCTTCAGACCTGCCTCACACAGATCTGTCGCCGCCTGCAGGCCGAGGTCGGTAATACGCTCCAGCTCCAACACCTGTAGGTGAGCACAGCTACGCACTGCAAAAACACAAGCATGACCCAAACCTGTTTGTTATTTCATCGAATGTTTTCACTCAAGAAGTACATAAAATTTTGAAAAGCATTCAGTTTTTTACTGTTTTCCTGTCACGCACCCAAAGCAACCAATCCCTGAGTTCCACAGCCAGCCCCGCCCACACTGAGAGAGTGGAGGTGTGGCCAACATCGACCAATCGTCTGCAGGCAACGGTTCCCAAAACGAGTTGGCTGTTGGCTTAAAGAGAAAACAAAAAGAACAAAATTTTTGGGCTGTTTGGTGATGTCATAAATTTGATTGTTTGATTCAGAGACACTGGTTCTGAGGCTGTTTGGTAAACGTGTGTACAGACCAAGGGTGAGCTGGCGCCACCTGCAGGGTGCTAATGTTCCTGCAGCCTGCACCCAGAGCCCAGAGAACCTCCTGACCAAGAGGGTCCGATGAACTTCTACAGACACACAGGTACACGGACAGGTAAACAAAAAGAGAAGCTAAAAGCTAACTTGTTAGCTAATACAACACGTAAACAATCAGACAGGTGAGCAGACTCACCTGTACGTGAGCGTCTGCAGGTTCCGGCTGTAGCAGCTGGCCAGCCACAGTGTCCTGTCTGTGAGGATGTGTGGACACTGAGAGACAGACAGGTGGAGTAGACTGCCCCCTGCTGACCGCAGCAGTGCCTCCAGCCCTGGCTCCACACTGCCTCTGAGAGAGAAATCACACACAGATTAGCAACATTATCCAGAATGCACTTCACTTCACTTCAACTTTATGCTGCATAAAATTATTTGTCACACACCAGAGCTTCAATCCCGAAGAGCGTTCAGTATGTGTGTTCATACTTGAATTTATGCCTTTGCGGGGACAAGTACAAGGAAACTAAGTTAACTCTAATGAGAACATCTTCAGAGTTCAACATTAATGAGCGGTTTTAAAATCAAGCAATGGTTTTAGGTTACATTTGGATGAAGTTTTAGCTCAGATTTAAGATTTTCTGAGGGACTTTTGGTTTGGTGCCCCTTTTAGATAAAGTGGTAACTCTTGGCGACTTTATCCTGTACATCTGTAAGCGTCATGCTGCAGCCTTTTTGAGTCAAGTTTACGTCTGATTTTAAATCTTTGTAGAGAAAAGAGTAAAAAAAAAAATGGCACCGTATAAGTGTAAGAAATTCATACAGGGTCCTCATATGTATACAAAGACAAGTACATATATTTAGGTGTGTGTATGTGTTACCGTGTGATCTTGTGGTAATCCTCTCTCGTTTCGTTGGTTCGTCTGCTTCGAGGCTTCAGGTTGTTGAGAACCACAGACTGAGTTTGAGTACACCACTGAGACAAGGTGGTCAGGAACTACACACACACACACACACACACAAATACACATTTTTAGAAATAACTGACCTTTAAGCTAAGAGTGTCACAGTTTAGTAACTATAATAAAGACTTTATTACCTCAGTTGACACTCTGGCGTTTTCCAGCCGGAGACGTGTCCAAACAGCTGGGTGCCTCGCAACAAACCTCCAATCAGAGCAGACCTCAGCCGCTCGCAGTAGAGAGCGCACATCCAGGTATGGAAACACACAGAAAAGCCCCGCCCTCAGCTTCAAGGTATCTGCCCCCAAGTTTCTGTCACCGTGACGGCGAGAAGGGGTGGAGTCAAGCGATGATGGGATATCAGCTATGGAGGAAAGAGGCAAGTGAAGAGGATGAATGAGAAAGAACACAGCAGAGCTCTGCAGTGACTTACCTGAAGTCAGTGAGTTACCTGAACCAGGTGTGTGTGTCCTGGCAAAGACGAGTCTCCTCATCTCAGCGCTGCTCCAGAATCCTTGCTCCTCCTCTCCGTCCTCCTCTTCATCCTCTTCCTCCTCTTCCTCAGTGCTGTGGTGACGATGGTTTCTTTTGTTCCAGGTTCTCCCACATCCACCTTCCCCGACCCTGGAGACGCAACAAGGAAGAAGAAATGAGAACATGTATTACGTTTTCTGTGGTGTGAACTGCAGTACCAGCTGTGACCACTATGTCAAAATTAGCGATGTGACGATGAATCTCCTCGAGTGATGTCAAAATGAACCAAATGAGTCAATTAAAGCAAAGTGAGGGTGAAATCTCTCTACGTACCAATGTCTCTCCCTCCTCCCGTCTCCTCCTCTGTTTCGTCGGGTCCACGGCGAGGCGCACAGGTGTGGGTGGAGCTGGATGAAGCCTCCCTCACCGTCCCATCCTCCTGATCCCAGAGACAAGGTCCGCATACGACTTGTGGGGCCGCTGGTATAGGGAGAGATGATGGATTAGAGAAAATGTAAGATGGACCAGATGAACGGTTGGACTCCTACTTGGATCTGAGCTGTTCTCGGAAAACAAGCGATCTCGACAACGAAAGTTGTAAACTCTGTGTTGTTTTGATAGCCGAGAATTTAATTTTCTTTACTGCAAAGTTTGGAATCATTTTGTATCCACCATTAGCTCGAGTCGCTCGTCTCCATCATAGCGGTTACTAGCTTCCACGCTTCTTCAGCTGTCCAATCAAAAAAGGAAAAATACCCCAAAAAATGACAGCAAAATTTCTGATTTGACTTCGTAACTTGAAACTACGACACGAAGAAGAACGACATTCGCTCAGAACCAAACAGAGGTCCAACTTCCAACCCCGCGTAAGCCGGCAGACGTCTGCCATGTTGAACGAAAACCCAAATCCTGAAATAATCTGAGATAGAAAGAAAAATCAGACTATAATCTCTTTAAGACGGACAGAGAATAAATAAATCATGTTGATGTTTCAGTTTCTGTGATGGTCGGGTGACGTCTTTACGGGGAGACTGGATGTGTTCTGGTACCTGAAGTGGTGTTGGTTGTAAAGCTGCTCCCCGAGCCTGTATGAGCCGGAAACACTGTAACTCCTCTGGAGCAGGAAGAAAGAGACACAGGAAGGAAGATGTGAAAAACAAAAATGTTAAAAGGAGAAAAATGTGACAATTATTAGAAAACAGATTGTTTACCACGACGGGGAATAATTTTACAGTTTTGAGTCATGAAAAGCAGATACTTGTGTCTAAATTGGTATTTATTGACAAAATAAGACTGTCGTACCCAAGAATCTGAAACATAAGATAAAACTTGAGATCTAAAAGCTCCAGAAACACAACGAGTCTTTACCTTTCCAAAACGTTTCTTAAACTTATAATTCTGTGAAAATGTTTATGTAATTTTTGAAATTTTTGATATTTTTGAACCTTTCCTCGTTTTCCTCACCCGGTTGCCAATAGTTCCCTGCATCTTGCCCGCGATGATGTCATCAGTGCTGGCGTCCAAGCTGCGTCCTCCTCGGCCCAGTTCTGGCGTGTATCCCTCATCCAGCGTGTACGGGCTGGTGTAAGCGTCGGCGTGTGCGTACCCGTCGTTGTGCCGTGTGTACTGGTTGTGATGCACGCTGAGCAGCAGTAACTGTCTCTCTGCTCGGTCGGCTCGCTCCAACAGCGTCTCGATGAAGACCTGAAACCAAACGCGGTCAACGAACATCGATTGAAATGATCGAACCTTTAAAAACCTCCTGATATCAGACGATGTGAGGCGCTCACCTGAAGTCTGGATTTGGCCTCGGCTTCCTTCTCTGCGGTCTCCCTCAGAAAACACTCGATGTCCACCATCTCCCTGAAACACACACGTTTCAGGTTAAAATCACTAAATGGATCGCAGCCGCTGTTAGCACCAAGAATTGTCCCTGCTTTCTAGTCTGAGGTCAGTCAAGATCAGAAACATCTTCCTGCTCCTGTTTTTTGTCTGATTGTTTCTCTCTGGTCTCATCCTGACTGCTCATTTGCTCACGCTTAAGTGGAGTAAACATGAAACAATTATCGGGCTGTTTTTGTCCCGATTTTCCTCCTTCCTGACCAAGGACAGCAAAAGCCCGAATATCAGATCATCCTGTGGTCTGAGTGAATTTGTCCCAATAATCGGCAGACAATCGTAAATATTAAACTTGTTCAATATTTATGACCAAAAATCTTCATGTGTGTGGAGACAGCCGACGACTCCCGAGTCATGACTTTGTCAATTGTGACATGGAATGGAATGTAGCCAATCAGGAGGCGAGCTGACTGAGGAACAAGGAAGCAGACGTAAACAAAAACAAGCATGGCTGACCTGCCATGCAGAGTCCATGTTCCTGCCATCTCCAGAATTTTTTCCAGTCTTTTTTATTGGTTCCTGAATTTCCCCAAACCACCATCATTCCCTCTTCTATGTCCTCTCCCATGTTGTGTTTTGTATAGTTGCTGTGTTTCTTCTTCTATGCTTTTGTTAGATCAGATTTGGTCACGTGAGATTTCTGTCTTGGAGGACGAGATTCTAGGGCCCCGTTTACACGACAGCGTTTCACTTGAAAACGCAAAAAAATGCAGTTTCATCGCAAAAAAAAATATCTCTCTTCAGATTTAGAAAATCCCGATGTGTGTCTCTCGTTTCAGACCACACAAGATCTGCTCAGTCCTTCAGTGAATCAGGCTCAGAGTGTCGTAACATTTATTCCATAACGAAGCTTTGAAAAAGAGAAATGTTTCATGTAAACGAGCATATAAACAACAATATGTACTCATGCAGACACACACACAAACAGGATCTGACCTCACACACACACACACACACACACACACACACACACACACACCCTCGGGGCTGCTCAGCCTCCCTGTCATCTTATATTTATCATCACTGCAAACCACAGCTCTGTGTGTGTGTGTGTTTGTGTGTGTGTGTGTGTGAGTGTGTGTGTGTGCAGTGATGCAGACTCAACATGACGTGTCCTCCGCCTGAGCATCGTGTTGTTTTGTGTTCGGTACATTAGGAACAGAAGATCACAGTAGATCACAGAATCTGATTAAATCAGAGTGTTTACAGAACGCGTTCCTCTAAAAACCAGAGGAGGGATGCATCCAGTAAAGAGAGACAAACAAACATAAAGAGAAACTGACTGATGTCGTTCGTTCAGCTCTCTCTCCTTTCCGTCCATTTCTTTCTTCAGGCGCTCCATCATCTCCACGGCTGCAGAGACCTGAAAGACGACCACGAGATGCTGAAACATTAGAAATCAAATCAGACCGTGTCTTTAAATACTTGGTCTGATGTCAGCACCCACCTGTCTGGCCAGGTAAGCCGCCTTGTCCTCCACCTCTTGTTTCTCACACTTCAGTCGCTCCCCCTCGCGCCTCTCCCACTCCAGCTCCGCCTCCCTCTTCTGTAGCTCCGCCCTCAATCGACCCATGCGGCGGTTCACCCTCTCCTCCACCTCCGCAAATGTCCGAGCGATTTTATGATCCAAACCCAACCCCAGCCTCTCCTCCAGCCCGATTCCCACTGACAGCCCCAAGTCCAAACCAAGCTGGAGCCCCAGACTCTGCCCAGGAAGAGGTCCCACAGAACCAGGGAGGGCCAGAGCGGTGGAGGGGACCTCTGGAGGTCCAGAGGAAGAGGGAAGAGGATCTCCTGAAGGGCCGAACATTTCCCTGAGCAGCTGGATGGAGGCAGATGAGGAGGCTAGGTCCAGGCAGGCCAGGGGTAGAGGGAGGCTGTGGGCTCTCATGCCCAGGGACGAGCTCTGTCTTTGGGATACAGCTTGGCTGGGGAGTGGGAGGAGGGCACCAGGTCTGGAGCTTCTAACCCGAGCCTGAAACAGAGGCAGAAAGGTGCAGAGTCAGGTAGGATACACACATTTTCAAAAAGACATTTCCATCAAAACACCGAAAAACAACATCATCTGTGCTCGTTTCCATCCAGGTAGTAGAGCACTACAGCGTCATCAACATAACAAAGAGTCAGAGTAGGGTGCAGGTTACCTGCGAGAGCACCAGCAGCGTCTCGTAGGTGTGCCGGCTGACCAGGTGGGCCCTGAGCTCAGGTACAGACGAGAAACGAAACTGGTCCCCGCAGCGAGGACAAAAGTAGGGCAGCTCCGAGGAAGACGAGGAGGAAGAGGAAGACATGCTTCACCAGGGAGCTGCAGACCTGGAGATAAAAGAGGAACAGAGACGCTGCAGCAGAGGGAGCCAATGGTTGTAACATACTTTATGCTTTTATGTATTCCTTCAGCACACACACATACACGGTAAAATCTGGGTCAGGGCGTGTGTGTGTGTGTGTGTGTGTGTGTGTGTGTGTGTGTGTGTGTGTGTGCGCTGCATAATTGATTTTGTTGAAATAAAGATTTAATGAGAATAAAATCTGCAGATTAAAAACAGAAACGCTTCAAAAATGTGTGTTTATATGTGTGTGTGAGTCATTGTCACACTTCCTGGACAGAGCCAGCCGTGGTGATGATGTGTGTTTGAATATCACACACAACGCCTGTAGGATCTGACATTAGTAGGACATGTGTGTGTGTGTGTGTGTGTGTGTGCATGTGTGTGTTTCTGCGAGGCTAATTGGTAAGTGAAGCGTGTATCTTCCACTCGACTGACCGTGTGTGCACGTCTGCGAGTGGGATATGAAAAAAACACACTTGCTGATGCTGCACTGGGCATGTGCAGTCTGAATGTGTAGATTGTGTGTGTGTGTGTGTATGTGTGTGTGTGTGTGTGTGTGTGTGTCCTCAGTTCAACCCCGTGCAGAGGAATTTGAAGTCTGGATGGATGAGCAGAGAGAACGAATTGTCTGGCTGTGGATTTACCTTTTTAAATCCTCGTTCTCTCTGTGAATCGTTCGATGCTCTGATATTTTTCTTGAGGCGGTTTTGAGCTTGAATCCTCTACGGCTGCAGACAACAAACGTTTGTTTCTGATTTGTTTACAGCGTCTTAACGCTGTGTTAACAGCTGCTGGGTAGGATGTAGCACAATGTGGTTCAGACATTCCTGAATTAAAGCATCTTTGATGATCCACTAACTTTTGCTGTAGCGCCAACATCTTGTAAAAAAATGTCTCTTAATGACAGAATACCTGTGAAGCTAATGATGTCAGCCTAATGAACTAATATTAGCATGCTAACATACAAAGCACCACTGTGTTGTAATTCTATTCTCTGTATAATGGACTAATTTATCCCACAATGCACTGGGAAACTTCTCTCTCTTATCTAAATAAAATTCTGTAGGCCTCTGCCATTGATCAAATTAGCTGTGCCTGTAGCTCGTAGCCCAAAATCAAAGTGCTACAATTATACTTTAATTCAGTCCAACACAAAAAAATATAGTCAACTAGGCACTCTGGGAGTTTTTTTGAAGTGAAATCTGTCATTCAAAAGTGCAGCATTGTTGATAATTGAAATCACAGCGGTAGCGGGAAGCAGGAAGACACTGCAGCAGGCTTAACTACGGTGTGCTGAAAGGGACAAAACAATACACGATACAAAAAACACCCCCACTTTTGCTGTAGTTTATCACTTAATCTGATACACACAATGTGATGACAGTTTATCAGTTTATCAGTTTCTAGCTGATAGTTGTAGCTAAGCGCACAATTAAAAATGGGACAAAGTTGTTTCAGAGTCATAAAATTTAGTGACTGGCTCCTTGAAAGGTATGATCCAGAAGATGCTAGCCTCTGGATTACATGTAAACAGCTCAGTTAGCCTGCTGCTAAAAGTAGCTTCTTACTAGCAACAACTGTATGAAATATGAAACATGAACTTAACATTTGCCAACAGTGTGTTTTGTCCTTAGTTTGCATATCTTAAGTTTCGTATGTATTATACATAACATACAGTTTTTATTTTTAATCAAAAGCTTAAACAAAGCATGGTTTCAAAGTTTCAGAAACATAATTTCGGTTGCATTTATAGTTATGCAAGATGTAGATTTATTTTTTTTAATAGATTAAACATTAGTTTGTTGAAAAAAAAACATGTTATGTGTTCTTATTATTATTTTTTTAAGAATAAGCAGGTTTCTGTGAGATTAAATCGTATTTACTGTATTTTGGCAAGAATTGAAGCAAATTTATGAGTATAAAATGTTCCACAGAGTGTTTGATATTGAGTCTAAGGTCCATTTTAAACTCTGTTTTTGTTTCTGTAGTTAAGTTGGAAACATTAGCTGACAGAAATGTTAAATTTAACTCTCACCTGAAGAAAACGGCGCATTAAACGGCGCTTTAGTCACTTGGCCTTTCAAATCCGTTGCCATGGTTTCCCATTTTCCCGCTCAGGGATTCATTTCAGCCTCGTGCGGCGGAGGATCGATCAGTCCCCTTGATCCGGTACCGGAGCGGTCTCGTGCAGCAGCGGTGGGAAACGAAGCCCTGTGTGTGAGTGTGTTTGCGTGTGTGTATGAGTGCGTTCATGGTATATATGTGTTTCAACCGCCGCTCCGCGCGCCCCCTCCTCCCCTCGGCTGCCGCGTGCTGCTGCTGCTTGCTGACGTCAGAGCCGCGTGACGTGTCAGTCCAGATGTTGTTATAATGGCGGAGCAAAGGAGAAGACGAGGATTAATACAGCTTCGACTCGTTGAATAAACAGTTTAATATTTATTAAAAGACAACTCGAGTTTTTCCACCTGTTTTTAATACAAGAAATGTAAAAATAAATATCTTCTTTTTGCTGAAAGATATTTTTTTTCAGATAAATTTGCCTTGTGTAATTTGAAGACAGTCATGCTTGTCAACAAAATAATTAAAACATAAACTAATGCTCACCTTTAAACAAGTTTTTACAGTGAGCAACTTTAAAAAAATTAGGACAACATTTTTTAAAAGAGAACAAAATAAACGACACAAAAATCAAAACTAACAACATTTTATACAGTTTGATATATTATATAGTTTAAAAAAGAACAAAAATTAACAACAAAAAACCGAAAATGAACAAAAATCCTTTGATACAATTTAATACAAATTTTTTTAAAAAATTACAACAGAAACCAGAAAGAACAACGAACATTTTATACAAATTAATATAATATAGCTAAAAAAAACAAAAAACAAAAAAAAGAACAACAAACATTTTATACAATTTTCGAAAATTTATCTCTAAAAAAAATCTAAGCTGAGGCTCTGTTCCTATTACCTTTGTCAATCTGTGATTAAGAAAAAAAAAGAGAAAAGACGTTGAACCGCTCTCTTGAATTCCTTTGTAAAGGATCAAACCTACTAAAATAACTACTTTCTGTAACCATTGCATTTAAAATCTAAATAAAAAAGAAGCTCCTGTAGATGCTCAAACAAAGTTCCTTCTGGATACAATACAAGCTGATAACCTGTAAAAAAAAAAAAAGTTCATTGCTTTGTAGCAGGTTTAATGGAAATTTATTTTTTACTCTGGATCCCCTTCAAGAAGATTAAATGTAAACAAAGAGTCTTCTGGATGCTCTACAAGTGGATAGAATGTAAACAAAGCTTCCTCTGGATGCCTTTACAGTAGATTCTCTACCTCTAACAAACTGGGAAAGTCGTCAGTGTTGGTGTTCTCACTGATGACCACAGGGGGGCAGCAGTAGTCCGTAGAGTAGGATAATGTTTGGAATCACTGCAGGAAATGTGAAGTATCTTTACAGGCAGGTAAACCGAAAGTGAAACTAACCAGTGAGGGTCCTGTGTGTGAATACAACACATGAATGAGCGCCACAGCAGCTGGAAGGCTTGTTCCTGTCTGCACAGGAAATGATAGATATTTATTATAATATGACAGACTGAACCTTTAAGTGACTTTAGAACAAACCAGCCGATTAAATATAAACTAACAGCTGTTTGGTGTTGAGATAACTTACAGCTTCCTTTGTGATTTAACTGCAAAAACAAACAACAAAAAAAAATGGCTGAGTCTTTGAGCTGCCGTTACCATGGCAGCACGACCTTGACAGTTCATAAAACTGAACAGAACTAAGGGGACCACTTGTTGCCTAGCAACAGTCGCCTGTTGATAAGCAGAGCAGGAAGTACAAAGAAATTTACTGCAGTGACTATCAGAGGGAGGACGAAGGCAGAAGTGCCTCAAGAGGAGGAAATGTGAGGACATATTTAAATGAGATGAAACCGCAGTTCCCTGAGTGTCCACTAGAGTCTGCCTCCAGCAGGTCTGGGGGTCAGTCCCCCATGGAGCCCCTGATGCTCCACCTCTTTACCTGCTTGTTCAGATGTGATGACCCCCGTCTTTGGGCTTCATGACACCTCTTTAGAAACCAAAAGCTCACACGGACACAGTTTCACTTCCATCCGAACTTTAACCTGACGTTTTTCGTTTGTTATAAGCCGCTAGCTGCGTCCGTGCTAAAACAAACCTGACGTTTTTAGCCTGTTCAGTGTTTGTCCAACGTTATCTATTTGTAAAGGCCTGTGTTGTTAGCATTGTTAGCTTTACCTAGCTTTAGTTACTTTCTGTGGTTGTAAATTAGCTCATAAGATGCTAACAAATTAGCCATGGACTGTTCAGCTTTTATATTGTAGCATTTAGTAACCCCTCCCTCCTCTTAAGCTCCTCCCTTTTACCCAAATATGGTCACAAGTTACCATGCGGAGGAAGACACCAGTGATGTCCAGAATAAAGATGGCGTGGTAAAGATTATGCAAGATAACGGTGAGGAAGATGATGAAGAAGACGAAGAGGAAACAGTCTGGAGTCAACGTTTTTCGTTTGTTTGTTTGTTTATTGACAGCAGCCTCATGCACATCGAGGAACATCAACCGTCACAGACACCGAGCTGCTGTTCGAACTGCACATCCCACAATGCATCAGTGCAGCTCTCCCTGTGCTTCTTAACCACAATGAAACATCAGAATGAAAAATATAAAGATCATTCAGAGTCAGGTCATAGAAAAGTGACATCGTAGCACATTTACAAATCCAAACGGCGCCACATAAAGAGGTAGACAAATAGAAAAATAGAAATATTTTACAAACATAGAACTCCTCAGCGGTCAAATATAAAGTCTGACATAAAAATATTTGAGTCAAAACAGAGTCACGACATTCTGACGTCAACATTCACAGTTTCTTCACTGTTCACGTCCTCATGCAGAAAAATCAGAAATCACTAATTTACATGAAACGTCCTGACTGCTCCTTTAAACACAGTCCTGTGGTCACGAGGACACACCTGCACAGAGCACCGACAGGTGAGGAGGGACACCAGCTGGTCCAGGACCAGATCTGAACTCTCTTCCTCTCCCTCCTCAAAACCTTTCTCCAACAATCCTCCACCTGCAGTCCACACGCATGCGCCAGAAAAGGGGCCACGATGCGAACTGTCAAGTCCTCTGAACACCTGTAAACACCTGCTCAACTTCCGGCCTCCAGCTAAAATCTCCTTCAGAGTGACGTCACGTGGAAACGTCTCTTCGACGCTTTCCGGTTGACGGTTTAAATCCTGAAGCTTTAAGTTGACTCCACGGCAGCCTCACCGGGCCCGCTTCACTCCCGCTCAGACACCGGGCGCGTTCAGGGCCAGCGAGTAAGCGGCCATCATCTGCGCGCGCAGCTGCTGCTTGACGTGCACGCGCCCGTGCCTCTTCCTCTCGTCGCTGCGCGCGAAGCGTTTGCCGCACACGTCGCAGGAGAAGGGCTTCTCGCCTGTGTGCGTGCGCGTGTGCGTTGTGAGGTGGTCGCTGCGGCTGAAGCTGCGCGAGCAGATGGTGCACTGGAAGGGTTTCTGTCCGGTGTGGATGCGCACGTGCCTGTTCAGCTCGTCAGAGCGCGAGAAGCGGCGCTCGCAGCCCTGCACTGAGCAGGGGAAAGGTTTCACTTTCAGCCCGCTCTTTGTGGAAGCTCTCCTGCCCCCACGTGACACTTTGGGGGCACCGGTGGTGTGCACGTTGCTGATGTTGACTACCGGGAACGCGCCCTGCAAGAGCGAGGAGAGGAGATGCGCGTCCAGGGTGGAGGGGAGGGGGGAGGGGGAGAAGTGCAAGTTGCCCCCACTCTGCACGAGCTCCGTCTTTACTGCCGGTCTGCTGATGACGTAGCTGCTGGAATCTCCTCCGGTAACCGGAGCAGCAGCCAAACTCTTCAACCAGTCCTCCAGTCCCAGCGGCTCCTGCTTCACCTCACAGGCCGCCTTCAGCTCGCTCTGGCCGGCCTCGGAGCTCAGCAGAGAGTCGAGGAAGTCAGCAACATCCACCTGTTGCTCCAGAGCAGACAGCGGGAGGAGGGAGTCAGCGCAGCCCGCGTACAGAGCATCACTCCCGGTCACAGTAGACTGTCCACACCCGCTGCTGCAGCTGGGGGTCGAAAACTCGCTCTTCACCACCACTGGGTGAGAGGCGGGGGCCAGCTGCTGGTCTGCAGCCCCAGAAGGGACGCTCAGCTCTGAGTTAGGAGTCAAGCACTGAGATGGAGCGAAGATCGGTGCTGAGGTGGAGGCTGCAGCCGATGAAAGCGCTGCAGGAGACGGGCTGGCCTCGCGGAGGGAGCCGGCGTCGCTCTGCTGCTCCATCTCGGTGCAGATCCCGACGATCTCTGTGATCATGTTGAGGATCGCGTCCGCGGTGCTGCTCAGACCTGCAGCTGCAGGGACCGGCTCTGGCTCCGTGAAGAAAGACCCGGTGTAGCCGAGGGAGGGTGAGAGGGTGTCCGAGGAGCAGTCACTGAAGTCGGAGAAGAAATCTGAGTCAGAGGCGTCAGCTCCGGGAGAGAACACTGAGGAGAGAGGAGGAGGAGGAGGAGGAGGAGGAGGAAGAGGAAGAGGAGGGGGTGTTAGTGTCATTGCATAATATCAGCTCAGCAGCCTACACACAGCTGATCAATATGAAGCTGCAGCTGCAGCATGATGCCTTACTGATCCATATATTCACACTCAGCCTGTCACTGATGCTCTGATCGATGAATAATCTCACACTTCATCTGTGGTATCGATCTGTTATTGACTGACACACACACACACACTCACACACACACACCTTGGCTGAAAGGTGATCCCGCGTCAGAGTCCGCTCCGTCGCTGGGGCTCGAACCCACACTGTCCACCCAGGCGCTGCACGCGTCCTCAAACTCTGACATGAAGCTGTCCTCGCGCTCCAGGAGCATGTTGTTTAATGTGGTGATTAGAAAAGATCCCGTTATTAATCCGGTACCGGAGCTGTCGGTGTGTTCCGTTAGTCCGTTAGTCGGTGGTGCTGAAGATGCTGGACTCCCTCTGCTCGCTGCCGCTTTTATACTCTCCGTCTCCTAGGTAACTCCCGACCCGGCCTTATTGGTCGGCACCAGCGCGAGGGATTCCCCCCGCCGCGCGCTTCGTAGCTGCCCAAACATGGGCTGCATCCGGCTGTGACGGCGGGTATCCCCATACCATAAAAGGACAGGCGGGAGAGCGACGTAGACACGCGAGGAGAGAGGGGTTTCCTTCACTGCGGCACTGGGGGGGTGAGGTGGGGGGGTGAGGTGGGGGGGGTTATACAACCAGCAGGGTTCATGCAGGAGGGATGGAGGGATGCAGCACAGGACGGAGGACAGCGCAGGATGTCTTATTGTTGTTTTTATCGGTGACTTGAGGCTTCAGCCCTGAGTTCTGCCTTGCAGGTGGATGGTTCTCACCTCAGAGGCTGTGCAGGCTGGACTCTGGGTCAGAGCTTCATCAGTTCTACATCTAAGTCTGGGAAAAAGATGATGCAGCGAATCATTTTAATAGAAACCTGTCGGTGCTGCTTCGTCTGCATCATATTTTCTGAGACTGTGCACATTTCCTGAGGCTCGATTCGCAGAAAACAAAAAATGAAACCACAAAGTGACGACTGACAGAAGAATCAGCAGAGGGTTTAAAATCTTAGAGATGTTCAGAGAGTGAAATCTGCAGCTGCCTCCAGTAAGCCATGTTTGCTCAGAGATAAACACACACTCTCTCTCCCTCTCTCTCTCTCTCACACACACACACACACACAGGTGTTATGTATCCCGAGGAGACATTTTATAAGAGCGACGTGGAAACAAACAGTCTGCGTCGCACTCAGGCGGCTCTGCAGTGCAGCAGAGAGAGATTATTGCACATTACTGCCCCACATGTGACATTCCTGCACAGCGCCGCCTCAGCCTCATATGTGATGCTGTCTCCATGGAGACGGGAGGAGATTCAGGGCAGGCGTTATGTAAAATGGAGTCAGAAATAGAAGCAGAGACTTTACTTTTCTTTTTTAATCCGAGCTCACGGAGCTGACGCCAGGTGCGAACGTGCACATCAGCGAGACGTCCGGGATTAATCCGTCACTGCGGTGTCACGTTCAATGCGGCAGTTAGAGAGCTAATTTGAGCTAATTAGCCGAGGATGATGAGTGTCTTCGCTTCACTCCTGCAGGTTTGAGAGTTATCTTTAAAGAACAGGCAGCAACCTGGACGTCACCTGTCGCTTTGTGGGCGTTTTAAACCGGGTTCTCAAACATTTTGTGACTCTAATCTGAAATTTTGAGATAATCTGCCAAAAGTTTTTTTTCAAATTTGTTACGCAACGGAGCAAAACTCTTAATTCTGATTGGCCAAACCTTAAAAAAAAAAAGAAAAAAAAAAATCCTGAACGACAATCCTGACACCAAGGAGAATCGAAGACGTTTCCCCTCTGCCTGTTGACACTGTGGTAAAATGTTTAGATCAGAATGGAAGGGAAAAGTATGCTTCCTATGATAAAAGTCAGATAACAACAAACAATAATCCTAGCATGCTAATATTTCCTCTTTAAGTAGGCTGAACGCTCTGTTTCCATCAAGGTTTGAGGCCTTAACCAACACGTTAACTTTAAAGCCAGCACAGTGTTCATGAGCAGCACCTAGTGGTAAACAGGAGAAGTGCAGCTTTGAAAATTTCAGTTCGTATAAATAATTTTGTTCCCTCATGTTCCAGGTGTCCAGCAGATCTATTCAACTGATTACGTTCGTCCCCAGACGCACAGGAAGCACAGATCATGTGACCAATCAGGTTGTGACGGAGGACGGCAGCGCTGAGGACAGAAACCTCTCGCACATGTCCGTCTGAGCTCCATGTGAACTATATCAAGGAGCAGAGATGATGGATGTGTGTGTGTGTGTGTGTGTGTGTGTGTGTGTGAAGAGGCAAATAAGAGAGGCTGTTTCCATGGCTCCGTGCCTAGTTCTGTTCCCTCCACCTGTTACAAATAACACGCACACACACACACACACACACACACACACACACACACACACACACACACACACACACACACACACTCACTCACATACTCCACATGAATGTTTTGGCGTCAGAAACTCTCCCGTCTGTAGCTTCTGTCGTCTGCAGCTGCTGACTCACGCTTCATAAATCTGCGAGACAAACTGCTCGAACATTTAAGAGCTTCTGCTCGGGTTTATTTTTAATTTCACGTCTGTTCCTGTGACCGAATCACGGCGGAGAGATTTTTAGAAAAATACTCAAAATCGACGCATCAGAACCAGAGACATCGTCGACTCTTGTCTCCAAAACATGGTGCCTACATTTCCCACGATGCCACTATCATACAGGTCTTACGGAGGGAGCGTGGGTGAAGATGACGGTATCATCAGCGTAGAGGTGTAATTTTGCATAAATGTCCCTGGCAAGGTCCTTCATTAGATTGAGAACAGATTGGGTCCCAAAACAGAACCCTGTGGGACGCCTTTAGTAAGAGTGTCAGATTTGATGTAAACAGTCTCTTGGTGTATTAGCAGAGATATGAACTGGTTTCAAGAGGTCTCACTCTGACATTATCGGGTTTTCATTTAAAGGTGTGATGTTTTCAGCCCCATGTGGGCACAGTTCACTCAGGCCCAGGAGTTCTTAAACTCTAAGCACAGTTTTGCAAACTGCTCACATGTGACTATATAGTGATAATAATAATAATAATAATTATTATTATTATAAGCTTAATTCTTATTCATGCGGTTTAGTTTAGTTTAGTTGTTATAGAAAGAGAGAGAAAAGGGAGCTGGTCTTGGTGTTGAAGGAAACAGACCATGGGACACCAGGGACAGGCAGCCTGATAACATCAAGGTTGTTTGACCAAAACACACACGCACGAGAAGTGGTCAGGGTGACAGCACACACACACACACACACACACACACACACACACACACGCACACAAACACATACATCTATAATCAAAACACACACGCACACCTCTGACCTCTCCAAGGACTTTCTGCGTGTGAGAGAAATAAAACCAGGACTCCTCCACCTCCCTCTTCATTCTCCTCTGTATCGCAGATATGCTCCTCTCATCTCTCCTCTCTTTTACCTCTCCTCCATCCTTCCTCCTCCTCTTCATCATCGGAGCGGTTGTGTTCCTCCTCGTCACTCGGCTGTGCTCCCATGAAACCAGACCCCCGTCCTCGTCCTCCATCCCCTGCCTGCCGAGACTCCCCATCTTGGGTAGCCTCCCCTGGCTGGGAGGAGGCCTCCCGCCTCACCTCCTCTTCTCCAAGCTGGCCCACAGGTGAGAACACTGAGCCTCCTTCATCTGTTGGAGAAGACAAGGAAGGGACTCGTGTCAATACTCATGGAACTTGGAATGACTTGAAAATGTTTAAAGGTTTTAAGATGTGTAAAGTTCTGGTGGACTCATTAACATTATGAGGAACCTGTCAGTGTTGGAGTGACTTGTTGATGTTTTGGAGGACTTCGTTTAAAAGGGCTTACTTTATGTTTGGAAAAACTTGTTTACATTATATCTGGGAACATGACTAGGACTTATTTATTTTAGCAAAAACAACTTCCTGAGGGATTCATTAGAATAATGACAACTTTTAAATGCTTTTCAAAGGTTTGTTCAAAGCTGTGAATGACTTGTACACTTGAAGGGACTTGATTATGTTCGATAAGTTTAGTTGGGACTTGTCATTATGTGAAAAGAGTTGAATTTTTGGAGGGACTTGTCTGAGTTTGGGGACTATTTCAGATTAAAAGGACTTGTTTATATCTGTTAGGGCCGTTTTTAGTTGTCTGGAAGGACTTATTATGTTTTTTTGTTTTGTTTTGTTTTTCCAAGGGACATGCAAGTCTTCATGAATGTTTAGAAATAAAAAGGACTTTATGTTTGATGGCTTTTTTTTAGTTTTTGAAAGATCTTTTTTTTATTTTGAAGAACTTATATTTAAAAGGACTAAAACTTTTTGAAAGGACTGAGCTTTAAGACTCATGATTTAAAGGACTTGTTTAAATAAATGGAGGACATAAGTATTTATCAACTGTCTGTTAGATGGCTTTTCATATTTGAAATGATTTTTTAAAAGTTATTCTAATTTTCAGAAGACTTTGTCACATTTTGAAGAAAAGTTTTTTTTTTTTTTGGAAGGACTTTAAGGACTTGCTGATGTCCTTCCTTCCCGTGATTCTTATTTGAATGATTTATTGTCCCTTCTTCAAATGTTCTTTTCTTCCCCACTAGATAGTTCCTCTTTTTCTTTTTTTGGTTTTATGCTCCAGTCATTTTCCACATCAGCTGAGTGGAATAAATTTTACAAATGATGTTTTTGTCATAGGTATGGCTCTCTGTTTGCTCTGTACCTGGGTCCTCACTACACAGTGGTGGTCAATAACCATCAACACGCCAGAGAGGTCCTACTGCAGAGGGGGAAGGACTTTGCAGGGCGACCAAGCATGGTGAGAAATGCTGGGACAGAAAAAAGCAAAAACTGAATCTTGATGGAGTTATTGGTGGAATTTAAAAAAACATGCAAAAACAAAACAACCCCCCCCCCCCCCAATAAAAAAACAACAACAAAAAAAAAAAAAACCAAACAAACAAAAAAAAACTTACGTCTAACCTCACATTTGTGTAAAACAAAGATTCAGAGGTTAAATGATAAACCAATTTATCAGGTCTCTGACTTGTTGAAAAGTAACGAATGACAACTGTTACATTTATATAGAACCATCACCTCCTCTGTAACCAGCTCTAAAATCTGTCTTTATGCAGATGATACTGTTCTGTACTTTTCTGCTGATTCTGTACAGTTTACAACAAAATCTCCTCCTCCTGTTATTATTCTATGCAGGTAACCACCGACTTGTTGACCAGAGGAGGAAAAGACATTGCGTTTTCAGACTACTCTCCTCTTTGGAAGATGCATCGTCGCCTCGTCCATAACTCCTTCACTCTGTTCGGAGAGGGGACGAGCCGTCTGCAGGACATTGGTACTCAATAACACCCATCAAACTACCATTTGTCTACTTTAGTATCCATATCGAGACTGACTCAACAGAAAGACTTCATTTTTTGATCTTATGCCAAAAAGTTTTTTGTATTCCTTGTCTTTTATCCCTCTAGTTCTGTCCTCAGTGGACGCTCTCTGCACAGAGCTGCTGTCCAGTGGAAGCCATGGCTTTGACCCGTCTCAAGCCGTGACAAGAGCCGTCACCAACGTCGTATGCACACTGGTGTTCAGTGCTACGTACCGTTATGGTGACGCTGAGCTGCAGGAAGTGATCCGATACAATGACGGAATCGTGCAGACAATTACCAGAGGAGGACTGGTGGACATTTACCCCTGGATGAAGGTGCATTCCCCTCAATCTGTAATGTTTAAAAATGTCTTTCTTTCCCCCAAAATTTCTTTCATTTTCAAAAATATACCTACATTCCTTTATTGTACTGAAATCCCCTGTATGTCCAGGTCTTTCCCAACGAGTGTCTCAGTAAACTGAAGGAGTCTATCACCATTAGAGATCGACTCCTGTCTCAAAAACTGGATGAGCACAAGGTGATGTCCTCACACAGAGACAGCTTTGAGTGTTTAAAAAAGAAGCTGCAGATACAGTTTGTGCTGAGGAGGCGCTGTGATAGATGCCCTCTAGTGGTATGAGCTCCTCTCTTACCTGGTACCTTTTTTTCAGGCATTACTGAGTGATGGTGACCCCCGTGACCTTCTGGACGCCTTACTGAAAGGCAAGACGGACAGTGGGCGGGGCCAAAGGTCATCTGAATCTGAGGAGGAAAGGATAACTGACGATCATGTCCTGATGATAGCAGCAGAGGCTTTTGGAGCAGGAGTAGAGACAACTTCCACCACGCTGCTGTGGATCCTGGCATACCTGCTGCACCACCCAGAGGTAAACGCATGATGCCACTAATGTGAGCACCAATGACAGAACAGAAAGTAATGTTTTAACAAGGAAAATACGATCAGTCTTGGTGTCTCCATTTCCTTCTCATGAGTCACTTGATGCTCTTCTTTTAGTTCTTCCTGGTCATCAATCCTTGTGGTGCGTTATGTCTGCTATGCCCCGCCCCTTTAGGTCCAGGAGCAGGTACAGAAGGAGCTAGACGAGCATATTGGCAGTGAACGACCAGTGTGTATGTCAGACCGCGGCCGTCTACCGTACCTGGACTGTGTCATCAATGAAGGCATGAGGATTCGACCAGTAAGCCCTGTTCTAATCCCACACATTGCCATGACTGACAGCAGGTAGGTCCATACACAAATCAGTCAGAGTTAAAACTTTAATTCAGACAGATTACAACAGAATAAAACAAGCTGAAGCTTGCATAAAAATAAACTCTTGACATGTAGCATTGGAGGTCACTCTGTCGCTTGTGGGACTCGTGTTCTGGTCAACATGTGGTCGATTCATCATGATCCCCGACACTGGGACAAACCCGACCTGTTCAACCCAGGTAAGCATTACGTGTGAAAACCTTTCAGGATATTTTTCACCTTTGAAAGACTATTTTATCACACAGTCCCTGTCTTCCACTTTTTCAGATCGTTTCCTTGACAAACAGGGCCAACGGGTTACTCCTTCCTGCTTCTTGCCATTTGGGGCGGGGCCACGAGTGTGTGTGGGTGAATCGTTGGCCAGGCTGGAGCTCTTCCTTTTCTTGTCCTCTCTGCTCCAGAGAATTCACTTCAGTCTGCCAGATGGGGCTCCCCTACCTAACCTGCAGGGGCGATTGGGTGTAGTTTTGCAGCCCTTGCCTTATAAGGTTGTTGTTACTCCACGGGCTGGGTGGGGAGGTGGGTTAAAATGACAGGGGACGCAGTTACCAGAGAAAGAAGTAAAGCCTTATATATACTTCTGCACTGAATCCATGCTGTAGAGCCAGGCAAGAACATGACGTTGCGTCTACGCCGCTCTGTAATACTCCATTTAAACTATAGTGGGCAGTGTGATCTCTATGCTAGTCAGATCGCCTGTTCCAAACCTTCTATGTTTTCTGCTTGTTTGTCCACTGTGAACTACGGCAACCCTGAGCAAATTTTGTCAAATTGCTTATCAGAAGACAGAGGTAACAGAATTTACAGTTGTTGTACGCCATTTCCAGAAATGTTGCGGAAAATACGATGCTTCTGATGGATCAATCACAGGGCTTGCAGTCAGTATTGTTTCAACATATAGTTTTATATTTTGAGGCATCAATGCGATGCATATAAATATAAACCAGGCTTTAGAACTTGGAACCAGAGGTTTTTCTTGCTTTTCTTTCATATTACACAAACTTCCCAAAATATCCATGACAGAGTTCAAACTGCCAATTTCAGATCAATAAAGTGATAATCTCTATATTTTGGTGTTTTTTTCTATCCTTTAACAGTTGAATAAATGTGACTTTGCTTCATAAACAAAGAGACTTGGTAGATTTGACGGTTTTATTCAGTATATCTTCACACACTTTTAGAACAGGCTGGTTTAGTTTAATCACTCACGTACATCCACACATACACACTCAGTATTAATGTAGTGATACTAATAATTAGCATTGTTATCATCATTGTAATATTAAGGGACTTCAGAGACTGATCTCTCCTGTGCTTCCCTGGACTCCTCCCACAGAAACCCCATGCAAACAGGAAGGACAGAGGAGAAAAGAGCAAGATAAAAGCATCCTTTAGACAGAGGAACAAGCTCCTACGGTAGAAAGAACACAGAACGATTTAATCAGTTAACTTTGCTTGATAACACAGGTGAAGAGTGATCAAAGAGAAAAAATGGTGACCATCCAATGAAGCCAAAACCAAGAGTTGACTGGGTTCACATGTCTGTCAGGATTGGTTCCCCATAACCTGATCACCTATGAAAGGGGCTCCCATGGCCTGACCCGACACTACGGCCGAACCAATTCTTATCTGATAATGTGAATCCAGTCAGTTATCTCTCCTGCCAGAGAGGGCTGTCTTTATAGGCTTTTCCCACTAAAATTTCAAGAAAAACTTGCCCGGGTTTAACTTAATGGATTTTTCAAAGTAAGATTGCAAAGAGGGTTTCCAAATGTTTGGCCGACTCAAATACCAGCCCTATGATGTCTTTCCAGAATCAATGGTTCTCTCTGAATGATGTGCACCAAAAACACCAGCGTCATTTAATGTCAATGATATCCCGGTAATGGTGAAATACTTGGTTTAAATAATGAAACATCAGATGTCATATCATAACCACCTGAGTTCCCCTTCACTTGGCTGATCTCAGGTCTACAAAGCATTTGGAAACCCGAGTAACAGACATGTTTCAGACAGAAATTCCACAGTCACTCTGGTCAAAAGTCCACATCCATGCAGAGCAAGAACAGCTCTGTCTAATGCTAAGTAGTAACAGTTGTCAAGTAGAAATGGCACTCTGTAACCATGAGATATACAACCCTATTGGTTCAGGTAAACAAAAAACACCATCAACCACAACATCAACGGAGCGGTATCACCCTTTGCTTTTCTCCAGGAGGTCTTTCTACCTCTTCAAAACATTAAGTCTCGGTCAACAGATCCAACAGTGGCCTGGATTCAGTCATACAAATTTCAAACAAGGTCTGGGACAAATTCAAAACACCATTAGAGAATCAGTTTGAGCTCACTGAAGTCCACATTTGCTCAAAACCAGATTCTGAGATCTATGGTTTTAACCACTCAGGTTTGGAAAACAAAAGACTGGATCGTTTTCCGTTCATGTTGGGCTTCAATTGTGAGGTGTTGTGTCCATATGGATGGCTATGACTTATGGCAGTCCCAGAAACATCCGATATAACAAAGTATGACAAAGTATCTGTTCTTTCTTTTGCTGTAGCTGTAGTCGAGTCCTTCCCATGTCAGGACATTGCTTTTGTCAAAATGAGGTGTGTCATGGCTCTGTTCATCATGGTCGTCTCAGCGGTTACCTCTGTCAGCCACAGTGTACCCATCATTCTGTGTAAGAATGGGTGATCAAGTACATGAAGTCCGAGTTGTAATGCAGCATTGACACAGGGTTCGAGGATCCATCAACCAGACTCAAAGTCTTTTCCAGTGGAGAAGGTCGAGTTAAAGGAGACAATCATCCAGTGACCAGCTCAGTGAAAGCAACACCATGTCCATCGCTCCTACGAAGACCTTTTGAACCTTTCAGAGGAGTTCTGGTTGTTGTACAATCGGATGTCACTGCACACTTTAGTTGGCTTCAGATCGGACTTTACTCTCTGGTGTCTTTTCCAACACTGTCAAACGTGTGGTTTGGAACAACACACATTTGTAAAACTTTCTAACACATCTTCTTACATTAACAGCAAAAAACAAGTGCACTTTGTAGGATAAGAAAACTCGACAGAAAATAAAAGTGTTGCTTTTACACTCAGACAAACTTCTATGTTATATTTTTGTACTAAGTAAATGGAGGCATCCTGCTACAACATCACGGTGAGTTATTTTGTTGAAACAGGCAGCAGATGTAAAACAAAACTGTCTGTAGAGAAACAACATGACATTTGTAAAAGTATTGTTGTAAGGTGATTATCATGGACAAAGTTACAATGCTTTTTTTTTTAAAAAAAATTATCTGACTTTGAGAAGTGAAAGGTACAAATGAGTGATGGCATACCTCTGTGATGTGTGTAAGAACTGATCTGTCCCTTTAACACTGCATCACTCTCAAGTCTTTGACAGCTGTTGTTGGTTGGTTGAAAATCTCACATTTCTAGTATGAACCAACAAAGAGCGTATGGTGGCAAAAAAAAACCAAAACAATATTTATCTAGAGCCGCTCTTTCTTTACAATCCAAGCTTTCTTCTACATACTCACCCCTGCTGATGAAAAATATTGCTAACTGCTAATTTCAGTATCTAAGGTGATTTGAAATACACAAATGTTAATAATTCTCAGTCATTGACAAAATATAGTCTACCTTTATGTCTTCTTGTCACAAAATATCAACTTGTCCACCAATCTGAAAGGACAAACATCTACATATATTACAAACTAAATCAGTTTTTTCTCCAGTTCTTTAACAGGAAAGGGATTTTAATACGATAATGGGAATAATTACATCAAGTTTGTGCCCAAGTCCAACATTTTGTGGCCATCTTCAGGGCTTAGACTGGGTCTGAATGTATATTGTGTGACGTCTTCCCTGTATTGTTTTATCTGACCTCAAATTCAGAGAGAGAGACAAAGACAGGAACCATGACGTGTTCTCGTCTCACTTTGTTTGCTGCTTTGTTTCAGTCTTAAAGTGCCCATTGTTGATTCTGGTTAATGCAAAAGCTTTCCTCTGCTGAAAGACTGACGCACAGAAACTAAACGTTTCATCCTCCCTAAAGTTTTCTATACAGGATGGAGTTGCATTCAATGCATCAAATCTGAGAAACTATCTCCTATTTCATAAACTACCCACTTAATTCCGCTCTCCTGACAGACTGCACCATAAATACGTCCCAACCAATTAATGAATCAGTCTTCCCTCTGTCATTCAGAGTGAATCATCCTCCTACAGTGGACTCTTGTTCCAAATACAGCCAATTTGCACGTTTCCAAATCCCCGTCATCACTCATGACAAGTAAGGTGTCCTCTGTAAAACGTCAGCTCAATAAAGTTCTTCTTTTCTTGAAACAGATGTAGGAAGTAACATGCTGTTTATCTGGGGGGTATTAGAGAAACTCGGATGACCATGTGCCATGTGGGATGGAAGTTTAGAAAACATACGGTTTTAGATTGTAAACGTCACCGTACCACTCAGGACTTGTTATATAACTGCTGTGTTAGTCGACATATGATGGTGCATCCAAGAAATTTGCTTGGTGTGGTTTGTTAGCACGTCACTCGACCAGAGCAAGGAGGAATCAGCACAGGCATTTGGATGTTAACCTGCAAGTAGGACTGAAGGCTGCCGAAGCTAGCACTGCTCGTGTTTGCCTCATGTTTACCTGTGATCTGGAGTTTAGCTCTGTTAAACTTGTGCTCAATTTTGACTATTTTAGAGTTGTCTTATCTTTAGACTGTATGATTAGGGATTTAAGTTTTCTGTTCAGACAAGTGGGAAACCTATCAACATCGATGCAACCATTATGAAAGGTTGGAATACGATGACAACCTTTCAGTAATGATTTGACTACAAAGATTTGAAGGAGTGCAACAAAAATCTACCAATTACAAGGATTGGGTTACCTCTGGGGTTACTTGGACTTTCTGTTCTTCAGCAGAGATTAATAATATTTGAAGGGTAGCAAAAAAGCCTTGACTGTTACCGGTTTCACCTAAACCTCACCAACTAAATACGCTTTCTAGGACTCTTAACGCTGATGAAGAACATCACAAAATAAACCTACAGCGGTCTAAACTAGAACTCCTTAACTGATCTAGACTTTCTTTATCAATTCTCCGCTTTCTAATGACACTTAAAGTTGGATGTCAACTCAATGGGAGGTGGAAGTCCTGATATACTCGCCTGCTAAACCTGCTGTGGATCAAACTATGCTATATTCCTGCTAAACCCCAATCCTTGATCAACAAACTCTGCAAAAGCATCATTAACTTGTTTGACCTAATTCCTCCATGCCTAAGATGACCTGTGATCAAGGCCTCCCTCGTTTCAGGACAATCTAAAAAAAAAGGTCTGGCTGGGTGGATTTTGACATTCACTTTTAGTTCTCCTCTTGTCTGAGTAACTATGGTTTGATCTTCTTCAGTCAATCAAACCATCTCCATCACAATGACTTTGCTGTTGTCGTCAGACGGTGGTGTCGTGGTGGATGTTGTGTTACAAAGTAAAAGTCCTTCCTCTGTGGTAATCTGGCTTCTGGCAGGGCAGTCCACACTGTCGTGGAGATTTGTGTTTCCACTTCCTTTTTTATCTCTCTCCCCTCCTCCTCCTCCTCCTTTCCTGACATCTTCCACCCCTTTTTCCTCTTCATCCTCCTCTTCCTCATCTTCATCCTCCATCCGACACCTGCACACCTCAATCCCAGAGTCCCCTGTGAGTCGTCGATGTCTGTACTGGCTCTCATCCGCTCCCATGTCTTCATCTTCCTCGTCATAATTGTCTCCCTGATCTTGTTCCTCTCCATCTGCCCAACTGGGAGGTCCTGGTTCAAAGATATCCACGCAGGGGGAAAACAGAGTCTGTTTGGGGGGAGACTGTGTAGCACGAGGTGAGGGGGAGAGGGAGGAAGCGTGGCCGGAGGAAGATCCGCACCTGTTGGAGGAGTGCACAGCAGTGAGGGGGTCCAAGAGTAAAGCCGGAGCAGGGTGGGAGGAAGGAGACAGGACAGGAGTTGAGGAGCAGGAAGAAGGTGAAGGAAGTGATCTGGGTGAAGGAAAGGATGGGGAATTGATTGTAGGGGGCTCAAAAGAGAATTCAGATTCTACAGTTATGGCTGGGCAAGAGGAAGAGGAGGCATCTTGTGTTAAAAAAGTAAGAACCGAAGCATTAGAGGATGGTGGACTTGAAATGGAACCAACAGTGAAGCAAAAGCCAGAACCAGCACTTGGACCAGCCTGGATGTTTGACTGTGAGTGACAAACAAGGTCTGACCCTGACGGTAAAGGCAGGATTAGAGAGGAACCTGAACTGGCAGCTGAATCTACTCGAGAATCAAGAACAGCAACAGGCTCTGGGAGTTGGGGCAAGCCTGAGCTTGGGCTTGTGACACCCAACGCTGGACCCAGCTCAGGTGTTAGTTCTGAAATCTGGGAATAGGCAAAAGTCATTGAAGTTGGAGCTGCATCTGTGGCTAGGGTAATGTTTGATTCTGTAGGATCTAGAGTTAGGACTGGGTTAGGTTCGCAGTCTAGGACTACTGGAGTTTGAGGCTGAGAATTTGGCACTAAGGTAGGATTTGGAGGTACCAGGTCTGGGGCTTGGGTGACAGTTTTTAGTTCTTGGGCTGGAGAGGGGGTTTGGTTTGTTGATACTAACTTTGCACCTTGGGTTAAGTTTGTAAGTATTGCATCTGAAGCTTGTGTAACAGGGGCTGACACTGGGATATGGTCTGAAGGTTCTGGGTCTGGAGCTTGGGCAAGTTTTGTTAGCAGTGGGACAAAAGCTTGAGTAAAGTTTGAAGAGGATGGGTCTGGATCTTGAGTTAATTTTGTTGGTACTGCTTCTGGAGCTTGGTTAAGGTCTGAATGTATTGTGCTTGAAGGTTGGGTCACATCTGTAGGTGCTGGAGCTAGGGTAAAATCTTGAGGTTCTGCAGTCAGCCCTGGGCTAGGATTTGGGTCCAGGGTTGGGGGACCAGAGGAGTCCGCAATGAGGATTAACATTCTTTCCCCATCTGGGGATGGGTCTGATATTGAGCTACTTGGAACAGTATCAAAAGTTCTTGTTAGATCAGGGGTTTTTAGGACTTGGGTAGCTGTAGGGATGTCAGAGCTGCAGGTTGTTGGGGTCGAGGGATCTGATGTTAATGTGGTTTTCAGTGAATGGGTAGTTTGAGTGGTTGTTTGGTTAGAGGATGGTGTTGAGTCAACACTTGGACTTGGGAGGGTACTTGAGCTACATGTGCTGACTATTTGGGTACAGGGTGCTAGGTCGAGCTTTATGGGGGATGAACTTTCAACAGGAGGGGTTGTCTCAGATCCAGGAGAGGACAGAGGGTGAGGCGGCACTGCCTTGGTCACAAGCGCCACCGTAACAGTCTGGTTGGGAGCTGATGAGTCCGTGGCAATAGGTTCCTGTGCACCGGAGGTAACTTCATCACTGATGTCAATGGCCACAGTGGCAACAGTCCTCTCAGACTCAAATCGTGTCTGATTTACCTCTAAACAGTTTGCAGCAGCAGCAATGGTCTCCATTGTGACATCAAGAGTGAAGGGTGCCGCCTCGCTGGGCGTGGTGGCGTGGCTTGTGTCGGTCTCATATGTGACAGGCGCAGATAAGGAGGAGCTACATGGTGAGGAGGGGCAGCAGGAGTCACAGGAACAACTGGAGCTGTAACAGGGAAACAGTCTTAATCAGTCAAGTTTAAAAAAGTGGGTAAAAGATTTTGTAACGCAAGTCATCCGAAAACCAATCTATCAATAGTTGCAACTTAAAATGGTAAGCCTATGTCAAAGATAGATGATCTTACACCATCCTATGAACCCTCCTCTTGTGAAGTCTTGATTCCCAAACACTAGCCTCACTGGTTCCTAAACATTCCTTATATTAATCACAGAACAGTTTCCCTAAAGGTGTAACTTTTCACTGAGACCACGACTCCCAGCAGCATTGTTACCTGTTGTCAGAGCTGAGAGAAGATGGGCCATCGCTGAGTGTCTGGTGCAAGAGCGGGCCGTGCTGCATGAGCAGATGGGGGTCACTTGTGCGGGGTGGTTGAGGGTAACGTGGTGTGGTGAACACTGAACTGTACGGTGGAGGAGGGGTGGAAGGTTGAGCTGCCACCTCCTCATAGGATGGCAGTTTCAGTGATGCCAGAAAACCTGGAACAGAGAGGGGTAGGTCAAGTGGTGTTTGAATCCACATACTGAACTAAATTTCAGAATTCAGCATCTTTTAGCTCTGAGGCAGGAGTCTTACTGAGGTCCAGCATGGAGGAGGGGTAGGAGTTGGCTCCGTGGTACGCCAACAGGCTGATCTCTCGCTGTCTCTGCTGCTGCTGAACTCTCAGTTTGGCTCGACGGTGTCTGTACGCACAGCAGCAGCTGAACAGGATGAGAACGGTCCACAGCAGCCAGAACCCTGAACACATTACAGAGGACAATGAAAATCATAGATATTTCAGGTTTGGCATTTAGAAGTCCTGGTGTGTGGCTAGGAACCTTGCACAACAAGATAACCAAGCCTGCTCTCCCAGAGAAAAAAAACTGTTAGCCAGTCAAAAAGTTGCAAAAACATCTAACTTACACCAGAGTTCGTAGTAGTAGGTGCAGCAGCCAGTTTCCCCACAGCAGTGTCCCGTCTCACACAGGTACCCTCCATTAGCGTTGGCCCCAGGGCAGTACCGCGGTCTCCCCAGCAGGGGCAGGCTGCCACCGGAGTGGTACTCCATCGCACCCCTGCTCTGCCCGGAGTTAGCCCCGCGCCACCGCTACCTGCTGCTTCTGGCTCACAGCTAACAAGCTGTCAGCTGCAGAAGATGTAAACTTTTTCTGACTCACACTACATTTTTTAAATGCATTTATTCTCCGAATGAATTACTCTGTCTGTTTATGATTCAATAAATTTAGTGGCTAATAACTTCAGCTAGCTTCAACTAAACCTACATTTTCAGAGCAGGTAAGACTTTTATTAATGCTACCGTTCTGAAGTTTTATAGTGAAACAGCAGCTAGCCAGGCAGTTTGAATGTATTCACTCTGATAAAGAGACACTGAGCTCATAACTCAGCAAAATGATACAAACAGATTCAGGCACAGCTCAGGGGGATACGTAGCATCGTGCCCCCAGATGACCCTGAACAGCCAAGCTAATAATCAAACAAGCTAAGGCTATCGTTTCAGGTCAGTTAGCACCAAATGCATTCAGAGTGTCTCCAAAGCTACCGTTACGATAATCTGTGTCTCTGCAAGCAAACAGGTGACTACTCTGACTGCAGCAGCTTCATTCTGAGTGCTGCAGCTGGTGGAGCGAGACAGGAAGAGGGCCAAGAAAAAGTCCTGAACTGTAGAGAGAGAGAGAGAGAGAGAGAGAGAGAGAGAGACAAAGAGAGAAAGACAATAGTTTATTGATAAACAGAACAACAGTAGGTCTCTCTCTCACACACCCAGCAGAAACTACTACTGGCCTGTTTGATATTCATCACTGCACAGGCTTAAACCACAAGCCGACACAATGCCCCCTCTCTCACTCTAACACACACACACACACACACACACACACACACACACACACACACACACACACATTTGTACTTGTATACTTTAGAGTACCATCACTCACACTTTGTGTTTATTCCATGGGTTAAAACCTTAAATTCCTGTATGTGCATGAAAGACATCGTTTACAGTGTCCACATTTATAATTACCTGGTTATGATATGATACCAGATTGAATGACATGCTGAGAAGATACGCTGAGATACAATATGATACATAACGGAATGATACGATATAAAGCAGGCAAAACAATACCATACAATGGTAACTATACGAAACAATATGACATGATACAGTACAATGTGATACAATGTGATACATTATGATATGCTACAAAGTGATACAACGAAATTCAACACACTCTACAGTTTATTGATATTAGCATTTATCTTGAAACCGCTCAACAACATGTAGCTAGCTTCACATCAGTGTCACATAAAAAACACGAGCAAACAAGAAGCAACAAATAGTCCTCGCGTAGACAAACGAAACATGTTGTTCATGATCTGCGTAATACACAACAAAAATAAGTCAGAGGTAAAATCGCCATGACAACCTCTTGAGCTTCGAGAAGTTGAGTTTCCTTCGTTGTACTGAGCTACTTGCGGGGTGTTGGGTACATAGATGCTGTACACACATGATGAGACATTAAAACGAACCTGATAGCTAACATCGTCAAATCTACCTGAACAAACCCCAATTCAAACTGAATACTCCCAACACTAATGACACCTTAACCTCAGCAAATATAGCAGATTAATACAATTACAACTGTTGGCTAATGAAGGCACGTCAAAATCCATGAGTGGAACCAAGGTACCAAGACAAATGTAGCTAGATATAAAAGACTTAGATTTATTGTGAGGTTGAATTTTATAATCTGATTGCGAACCCTGAAACTTGATCTGAATCTTTACCCTCGAACGACCTCTTAATGATAGACAAACAAGTTCAAACATTCACACACTGCTGCAGTTCAGGAGCTGAGTTCAGTTGAGTACACCAGTGGTCGTCTTTACTAGGCCAAGTCTGGCTGTATGCTGCAATGCTGTGAGACACACACACACTCTCTCTCTCTCTCTCACACACACACAGGCAACATCTATAAAATAAAGCCTTTGTACTTAGCATATTTGAGAGTGATAACCTGAGGCACTGTTGAGACTGTATCACTTGTGTATCAACTTATATGTTTTGGCAGTATCTCCATATGAGCAAAAAATCTAATTAAAACAGTTTATTTGCAGCTTAGTTTAAAAATTCAAACAGTCCTGACAATTTAGTTTATTCAAACATGTTTGTAAAGATGATTTTGTCAAGGTTAGACTTTAAAAAAAATCCAAAAATATTAACTAATTTATCTGCAACAGGACAAAACCAAACACAGACACTGACAAACATCAGTCCTGCTCCTGAGTGACGCAGGCTGCTGAAAACAAAAGAGCACCTGTAGAGCAGTCTGTGCTGGCTATGACGCGGCTCACCTGTAGGGGGAGCTCTGTCACTCCAGGTTTCAAACTTCACCTTTACAGCAGCAGCTGGCTATCAAGGATACAATGATAACTAAGACTCAAATACTGTGACCTAGCAAATCACAATTCATTCACTTATTTGTAAGAATCGAAAAATAGGATCTTACGCAAATTTTTCCCGAATCAGCGCTGAGACCCTCCAGTGACAAACGAGCAAACTCACCAGTGGACGTTAATTCATCTGTTAACTACAGGGCTGGCGAGGGTCGCACCAATTTCAGCTGTCCGTTGAACTAGCTAGTTAGCACTACGCTAGTTAGCATAACTTTACCTTATCATGTCGTCAAGATCAGCGTTGTCTGATGGCGACAGACTGGAGGAAGGAAGGAAACCCTTCCGCTCTTGTAAGATTCACGCCTTTAGGTCACACGAATTTATCAACGCAAAAACATATGACGTTAAAATGTTTGCGAATAAGGCGCGCTAATTATTTTATCCAACTTCGGTAGGAACACATATTAATGTATGTCTCTTTGATTTATTGGTTCTCCAAAAGGCATGTTTTTTTTAATTTAGTCCTTCTGAATTAACTTTTGTTGTACTTTTTTTTTTTTTACTGCTTAGTTGATTTAGTATATCTGGGACTTTTCTCAAACATAATTTGAGAAAATTCTTTTAGATTGCTGAATATTTTCCACCAAAAAAATTAAATAAGTAACCAACAGTTAAGAATATTTCTTTGGAAAATACAGTGCAACTTGATTTTAACCATAATATGTATTAACAAATGTTAACTCATAGAAGGAATCTAATTTTTGCACATATATTAGTATTTTCTGATAAATGAGCGTAAAAAAAGAGCCATCATTACCACCAGAGCTCCGGCCTGGAGTCAAACAGCCGGCTCATGCCCTCCCTTCAGAAACACACGGCAGTAATCCAAATCTGTTAGAAATTCACTTCAGGACCAAGGAGAGCACACACCCTGAGGCTGAGAGAAATGTTCCCTCAGTTTTCAGACTCTCCGGCTCCAGATCAACCTGTTGTTGGTCTTAAATGATCATTTTTTTCAAAAATACTACAAGCTAAAAAAAATCAGTTGTGTTTTAAAACTGTTTAAAAAATCTCATACAGAATAAAACGTGTTTTAAAAATGGATGAAATGACAGATCTAATTTTAATGGGTCGTCACAGTGAGATGGCCCTGCCCCCCACCCCCTTTAAACCCGCTATGGGAGACAATAAATCACTCAGAGGCCACATGTGTATGTACATCAGAAATCTGACAGCATACATACATTAACGCGGCGTGGAGCCTTTTCACGCCGCTTTCTCTGCTCACTGTAACGCAGAAATGACTGAATGTTTGTCTGAAGTGTTTTTCCACAGCTAACCAGCCTGCAGACAGACCCTCCAGCCGACGTTAACGGCAGAATCTCCCGGTAACAGATAAACAAAAACAACCCTACCATTCAGTCCAACCGTCCGTCCTCCTCGGTGTCAGCTCGCCGGTCTCGCCGCTCTCTCTCTCGGTGAAGATGGTGTTAGTCGGTCGGTGTGTCAGTGGTCGGTACCGCCGGGGCCTGCTGTCTCCGTTTCTCCGGTTCCCCGCCTTCTCGCTCTCCCGCCTCGGTGCGACCCTCCGCCAGCCCCGCCGCCATCAGCGCCAGCGGCAGGTGAAGCTCGAGAGGCGCGGGACTACACACTTCCCCCTTCTCGCTTTTGTCGCTGACAAAATAAAAGCCTGTTTCATTTTATTTCGACGAAATAGAATTTAGGCCATTCAAATAAAAAAAAACACCTCCTTTTATCCGTATGATGTGTAAAAAAAAAAACAGCGAACGAATTAAAGTAGAATTAAAATTAAAGTTAAAAATTCTGACTTTCAAAAAACAAACAAAAAAATCATTTATAATTCTGGGATTAAAGGCAGAATTCTAACATATACAGTTTCTCAGAGTACTTACTCAGAATAAACTATTTCTAATGGCTTCACCTTTAATTACAAAATATAGATAAAGCCATAACATTTTATGAACTGGAGTAACAGCAAAAATTAAGCATTCGAGAAAAATAATAATAACGATAATAATGAAAATATATTGGAATCTGTTGGAGACAAAGGAAAACAAGTGAAACCTCAAATAATTAGCTAGACAGTGAGTTTTTAATGTTGTCAGAAGGAGCATTGGAGTGGGTTAATATTTATTAAATATATATATATTTTTTTAAATTAAAAATGCACACTCAAAAAAAATGAAAGAAAAAGAAATCATATTTAAGTTTTTTTTTATTTCGACAAACTTTTATTTAAAAAAAAAATAAAATAAAATAAACGTTTCACCCAAACCGGAAACGGTTCCTGCGTGATTTTCTTTTCTACCTTGACGGCCCCGCCATTACAGACACCTACCGCTAACGGCAGCGAGTGTCCCGCAGTACAGAACCGTCAGACTGAGTCTGGAAGGAGGGCAGAAAATAACCAGAACCGAACCCAGAATGAACCAGGTTTATCGGTTCTGTTCGTTTCTAACGGTCACAGAGGTGACGGTGTGTTAATCCATAAAAATAAACACATTTCTTGAACTGGATGAAAGTGTTGATTTGAGGAGGACTTAATAACGAAGGACACAAACCGTCCGCGTGTTTATTTATCTGTATTATGATGATAAACAGTGATGCTGATAATAAATCAAAGTATCGAAAACAGAACATAGAGGCAGATTATGGATTCTCATGGCGGACGCACTGGCTTCTGATTGGCCCAGGGCGATGGAGTGAGGGCCAATCAGAGTTCACGCTGAGAGAGGCTGCTGCTCCTAGCAACAAGAGAAAACTTTCTCTGCATTTAAAACAAACATTTTCACATGACATTAGAGTTTTTTTTTCAACACTACAATGGGAGTTTATTTATTTGACTCAGGTTTGAAATAATATTTCACTGACGAATGACAAATACAATCTAGTTTTTATTTTTAGGTCATGTTTTTAGACTTAATATCACATATATTTATAATCTTTCTTGATTTCATGACTGCAACCAGACAAATAAGTGAGGTCCAGTTTTTTTTTTTTTTTTTTTTAAATGTATTTAAGTCATTTATTTTCCAGCACACAGCCACTCCTCACTCTGTGACGTGAATGTTTACAAAAGAGTTTCATCTTGGAAAACATTCTCAGATATTTAACTTTATTTCTTATGTTGTTAAAATCTATTTCCAAGAAACAAAACATTAAACTTTCTCAAGTGGAGCTGATTCAGGACCCGGGCTGGCTGTTCCTCTGAAGTGTTTGTCGCCCTCTTGTGGTTATTATGGTTAGAGCGGCACTGGTGATCAGGCAGGTCTTTTGTTGTGCACAACCAAATCCCTATCAAAAAAATGACAAATATGTTTTTCTTTAATTTAAATTCATTCAAATTTTAAGTAAACCATAAATAAATATAGATCATATTTTTCTTCAGGGATTAATAAAAAATTATTACAAAGAAATATTATCCCCTTATAAACATCGCCAATAATCAAAAAACAATCAATAAAACCATTGACTTTATGACGGAAACAATGAGCCTCAATTTAGCACTTTTTTTTAAAGGAGATTTGGTTCAAACGTGTTTCTGTGATTTTCTATCGAACCAACAGAAGAAGAAGTGACAGCAACAAGTGAATCATACCAAAAAATAAAAAACTCATCACTGAGGGTTAAAATCAAACAAACTGAAAGAATACATTCAAATAAAGCATCAGCATTCAAGCTGGCTCAGAAATGTTTTCTATTAGACAAAAGATAAATTAAGCTGCATACAGTTGGGTTATATACGGTGGCCCTGAAGTGCAAAGAAAAAAAAACTCACTGAGACAAGATGTGTTGTACTTATTTTATTGAATTATTGGAAACATGGCAGCTTTAGAGCATTGTAATGGTTTTACATCAATAACATAAAACTTAATAATAACTCTCAATCCAATGTTTCATGATGGTAGCTAAAAAAAAAAGTAGAGAATGAGTGAAAGATTTCAGACTCAAGCTCTGTTACACGTTCTGTGTTCATTTGCATTAATAATTTCTTACGATAGCTTTACTGAGCTACTACTTCTGTCTACAGTATTTTTACACGGTAATGAATCATAGACCACATGAGGCACAGAAATTGACTGGTTGCATATTAATAAGATAAAGGTATGTTATCGACCAATCACAGTCGAGCATTCTCCAGCTACAAACAGGAAGTAGAAATCTCCATCACTGTGACCGTCATCTGTTCCGTTTAGATTTCACTTGTTTGTTTTGTTCTTGGCTGAAAGTTTCTCCACAGGTGGTTAATGTCCTTTAAAGCACAGTCCTTGAGGTAGTGTGTGTGTGTGTGTGTGTGTGTGTGTGTGTGTGTGTGTGTGTGTGTGTGTGTGTGTGTGTGTGTGAACATGCGCATGTATGTTTGTCCGTTGGCATCATTTCTTTATCTTTTTCTGTCGATCCAGAAACTTTTGTCGTCTTTCCTGTGGAATCTCGTCCAGACTGATCCCATGGTTACTGCCCCTGAGAGACAGACAGGTGAGGGTGAGAGAGAGAGACAGGTTTCACTTTCGTGCCAACAGAGTCATTTGAATTGAATTGAACTGACGGGTGGTTTCTGACGGTTTCACATTTATAAATGAGTTGCTCTTATTTACCCTCCCTGGATGTCTGGAGGAACAGGAAGTGGTTTACTGAATCCCTCTCGACCCATCAGCCAGTAGGTGTCCATGGTGCCCTTCACCTGCGGAAACAAACCTTTCATCAGCTCAGCTCAAGGAGATAAACCAGCCAGCCGATCACCTGTGGATCGCTCAGCACCAGTCAGAACCCTTTGTAAAGATGTGTCAGTAATTCTCTTATTGTGAAAGGCTAAAAAAAGGGAGTTCCTGTCATGCTGAAAAAAACAGTTCATCTGAAAATAGTCAGTGTATAATTAAAGCTCAACCCAGCAGTACCTGTGCCTTCCTGGTATCTATGTGGTACCCCAGTTTGAGACTGGTCAGGACCTTCACCGTGTTCAGACTGATGTGGATCCTGTAGGCTGGACACAACAAACACAACATCACAACATTACACTTCCCGAGGTCCTCAGTGTTCCCCTGACAAAACTACAACTAAAGAAAAACTAAACACCTTAGTACAGGTCTTTGATGCTGCTTTCCTTGACTTGGCTTTTAATAAATGTTTGTGAAAGTTGAAGAGGTGTGCTCTCCCCACGTTGGCCTTTCATATACAGTATGCTTGCAAAGGGGAAGAGGTGTGCTCTTCCTGCCTTGGCTTTCCATGTATACTTAAGAAAAGCAGGTAAGGTGTGCTCCTCCTGCCTTGGCAATTCATATATACTCATGAGAGAGGGAGGGATGTGCTCTCCCTGCCTCAGGCTGGGATATTCCACTCATACCTATGGGAAGGTAGAGACCTTCCAGAACAGAACCATGTCACCAAACATGACTTGCTGCCTAAAAATATTTTCATGTACCACTTTGTGTGGTACATTAAAGTGGTTTAGACTGAATTGATTTCTACGTACGCAGTCCAGTGGCTTCCATGTGAGATGCTGTCGTCACCGTATCTCCAAACAGACAATACCTGGGCATCGTCAACCCGACCACTCCTGCAACCACTGGACCTGCAGACAGGGTCAAAGAGAGGAGACGGATACAGACAGGTTCAGATGGAGAAAGTTTTGTGACAAGGTTAGACAGGTTATAGATGGGTTATAGACAGGTGTACCTGAGTGCAGGCCGATGCGTATCTTGACTTTGATCTCCGGCATGTGTGTGATCTTGAATGCTGCGATGGAGTGCAGGATGTCCAGAGACATGTTGGCCACCTCAGCTGCATGTCGATTCCCGTTCCTGTTTGGAACACCTGATGCCACCATGTAGGCGTCACCAATCGTCTCTACCTGGAAACAAATCCAGATCCAGCGGGCTGAGGGTCATCTTCACCGTACAATCAGATACTTTAGATAAGATATCCATTGTGAAGCATTTCTCACCTTGTAGACATCATGGAGAGCAATGATGGCATCAAACATGGTGTACAGGTCGTTGAGTAGATCGACCACCTACACACGCACACACACACAGCTTTAGAAACAGTGATGCCACAGTTTGTTATCATATTTTTGTAGAATCAGCTGTTTTTACCTCGATGGGTTCACTGAGTGCTGAAATGGTCGTGAATCCCACAATGTCACTGAAGTACAGAGTACAGTCTGAATAATGCTCAGGCTGGACCGGCTTCCCCTTCTTCAGAGCCTGAGCCACAGATCTGATACACACAAAATGCAAACAAAGAATGGATGAGGGTGTAAGCCGATGAAGTCACTGTACGCCGTGCTGTTTGGTTCAGTGTTGAAATGAAACGTTACTTTGGCAGCAGTTGTCCGACCAGCTTCTCCGTCTTGTTCCTCTCCACCTCCAGCTCGTCCGTCCTCTCCCTGATCAGATCCTCCAGGTTGGAGCTATACTGCTCCAACATCCGCAGCATGGAGTCGATGATGTTCGCCCTCTTACCGCGGTTAATGCCCCGGAACTGCAAACGCAAACCAGAATAACTCGACTGAGTGAGATCTAAAACGTAACTCAATCAAGAAATCAATAAACCTGTGAGAGGAGACCAGGAACAGCTTGGAAATAAGACTAACACCTGGTTTAGACTCACCTGTTTGAAAACTTCATCAAAGTTTGGCCTCTTTATCGGATCTTCATTCCAGCAGTCGTTCATCAGACTGACACACTCGGCAGGAGCTTCATCTATTGACACCAAAGGTCTGCACAAGGGAGGGGGCTGCTTCAGACGCTCCACGATCTCTGAAAAACAAACGGGTCATCAGACAGACAGCTGAGAAGACAGACAGATTGCCAGGCAGGGTCCTGTCTCACCATGTGCAGGCATATCCATCATGGAGTACGGTAGCGTGCGTGTGATCACTTCCTGAATGATGATCGAGAAACTGAAGATGTCTCCTGAAAAGGTTCCTCCTCGAAGCGGAGTCCTCAAGAGCTCTGGAGCCGTCCAAAGCAACTCTGACAAACAAACAGGTGAGGTAAGAGACAGACAGGTAGAGACAGACAGGTAGTCACATGGTCAGACCTCAAGTGTCTTTCTCACCTTGTGGGTCGTCAGTGATCTCAATGTCCTGGGAGTGAAGAATCATAGGAAGACCATAGTCTGTGATTTTCAGAACAAAGCGCCCATCCACCAAACAGTTTGTGGACTTCAGACGACCGTGACTCAAACCTCTCAGGTGGAGGTACTTCATCCCCTGAAACAAACCGGAAGCTGCGTTCAGAATCAGGAAATATAGGATATGCGAGTGGTTGCTGGTTCTCAGAGCATTAGCAGGTGTTTTTATACCTTTATGAGGTCCATGAGCAGAGAACTCTTAAACATCCAGTCCAGTCTCATGTTCCCATCAGCTAACAGGTCTGCAAGACTTCCTCTAGGACAGTGTTCAACCACCAGAGCAAAGATCCCAGAGTCAAGGAACAGACCGAGGTACAGGTTCAGGTTCTCGTGTCTCATGTCCCTCAGCTGTACAGGAAGTAGTTTAAGAGTTCATTTAAATGTCAGACACATTTATCAGTTCATGTTTTCGTGTTTCAAGTCCATTAACTGGTGACTCTACCTGACTGAAGAGATTCTGGGTGCTTTGTTTGACGGATGTTAATGTCTTTTCTACGGGGATCTTCTTCAGCCAAACCCAGTCGCCCTAGCAACAACACAACCAATTGGAGCACAGGTGAGTACGTCAGAAAACACAGGGGAAAATAAAGTAAGAAGGTACAGGTAGAGGTGAGTACAGGTGTACCTCAAGTATTCCAATGTTGGAGCTCTCAGGTGTCGTCAGGATGTAACTTCGAGCAATCGATCGAAATGGAGTTTTGATTTCCAGAAGACTTCTCATGATCGACTCGTCATTCAGTTTCTACAGATACAACAAATTAATCAGGAACTTTCAGACAATCAACAATAAAAACAGTAAAATTCCAAGTGTCAACAAACACATCTGACCGTAGATTTAGTGCTGATATTGGGTGATATTAGTTCCAGTATCAGGATAAAGAGAAAGTCTTACTTTTACCAGTTCCCATTTAGACAGATCATAGTACTTGTATTCATAGAGGAACAGGCTCTGACCTTCCTGCTGACTTGTGTGTCAATGAAGACAATGTCATCAAGTGTCAGAATCAGTTTGGTGAGGTTCACCGATCTTTTGTACTTCCTGTATGGACACAAACAAAGTAAAATGACATTTGAGATATTCTAAATTACTGATCAGGTTCAAACTTTACCATTCTCTGTAATTTAAATAATTTGTGTTTACTTGATCCAGTAGAGTAAAAATCCAGCCAGAGCACAGAGTAACAGGAAGAAGAAGAGTATTGTTGTGGAATCCAAACCTGCAGGAAAGTAACATATTTTAATATTCAGAGTTCCTACTCTGAGAATCTGTCAGTGCAAACTAAACAAACTGAATCTATGTTGAAGAAAGTTTTCCCTCTGCCTGAGGGTCAGGGAACGCACCGCCGGTGCAAGCCTCGTCCGGACTGAACCAACAGAAGCTGGCTGTGGAGGGGTACCCTCCAGGGAAGTTGAAGGAATGACCTAACCGCCTTAGACCTCCAATCGACCCATCCGTGTGTGTCGGTGCGAGGGAGTGAGTTGGTACGAGTCGATCACCACTGCTGTCCAATACCACGTACTTGGCCTGGAGGCCCCGCCCCTCCTTCCCTCCGTACAACACCTGAATAAAAAGCAGGATGACGGTGAAGCCGACACCTCCACCTTCATGATATGACTTTGTTGTAGTTTAAAAAGTTTCTGACCTGGTTGAAACCCTGAAAATCGAAGCCTCCGTCTGAATGGACAAGCTGGTTGCCCGTCACCCAGTGCCCGCCCCCAGCCTGGCGACGCTCCTCCACCGCCTTCGCAACAAAGTACACCATGTTGAAGATGGTCCCAAATACCGGAGACACCTGTACAAGAAACCCAGTGGAAAGCATCCAAACATCATCGACATATTGAATAATAATCAATCATTTCTTTATTTATTTTATAGACAGGAAGTGATGTGTGTTACCTCTGTGGCGGACACAGCCGAGCGGATCTCGCGCTTTATTTGAGCCTGATGGAAAGCTTCATAGAAACTTTCATCAGACGCCATAGTGATGGTCATAACAGCGCTGTAGGCATGACGAAGCTGTGTGCTGTTGGTCAGTTGAGGGAATGCTATGTCCTGATTGGAGAAAAAGGGGATCAGAAGCTTTATTTTGAAGGAGGACTTCCTTTTTGTGTTACTTTGTAAACATGGGGTACATAAGCTGTAAAAAACGGGAATGTATTTTCTCCGACAACTGCACTTGATTTTTGAAGAAGATATTTTAACATGGGGCTTGTTGGAGACTGACTAGCTTACAAGACATCATCTAGTGGAGACTCGGGGAACTGCAGTTTTTTATCTACATCTGCATTAGATTTTTTTTTTAAAACAACAATTTCCCATTGGTTGAAAATGAAAACTTTTTAATTTCTCTGATTAATAAATTTCATGTGTTCACAAAGAAGCAGCGCCCCCTCAGGTCACAGGTGGAACTACATCATCATAATGAATTCAATGAAAATCAGTTATTAGTTGAACAGTTCAGTATTGTCGTGATTGATCACCTGATACGGCATGGCGTACAGCAAAGCATCGTACGGAATGAATATATAACCATTAGCAACCATCCCCATGTCCAGGGCAGTCAATAGGAGCTCTCGCTGGTCCTCTCCACCAACCAGGACGGAGGTCATACACATGATCACCACTGAGTGAAAAATGAAGGAGTGCGACTTTAAAAGGTAAGAAATGTTACTGTTCGAAATGACTTTCTGTCTTTTTCTAACTTTTTAAAGAACACATTTTGTCTCCAGCTCTGACCTTTGACCCTGTCAGCATCTCGGATTTCTCTGAGTGCCTCCCGAGGTCCACCGTTCCTCTTTGATTCCATTGTGACCACCGGACCAATGGGCAGTCCCTGAGCTCTGAGAGCGTCAGCCACTTCCTGTCCGGTGCTCTCCCACAGGTCGGATGGAGCTGATGACCAAACAGGAAGAGGAAGAACATAGAGAAAAGTTGAAATAAAATTAATTAGCTCATGTCCTCTTCAGTGACATCATACATAGACCACACCCCTCACCTGACACAACAGCAACGTGCGCCCATCGGAAGAACCTGAGCACCGTGAAAAGGACTTTGCTGGGAGGAGTGATGGGAGGAAGGTTTGGCAAGTTAGCATTGAGACAGCCGGGAGACGCCAGCCCCGCCTCCCAATGCTGAGCCAGTAAGGCAGCAGCGTGACAGAGGGCGGGGTTAAAGGGTCCGATGTAGGCGTGGCCGTAACCCTCCATCTCACCGAGTTCTGTCAGTGCTAAAGAAGAAAAACATCAACGAGTCACAGAGTCTTTAATTTACCAGTTTAATGACCGTCAGGTCGCATTATTTTCTTCACTACTATCATCGATCAACTGCCTGTTTGCTGATTGGTTGACGAACCTTTGGAGACGGCACAATCTTCCTCTAGTAGTTTGATATCGTACCAGTACCCTCTGCTGAGACCTTTGTCGCTGCGTAACCGTGACAAAGCCAGGTTAGCAGCAGCCGTCGGCATCGCTCGGGAAAACAAGGGGTCACATGACCAGGGGCCAATCAGAGCCAGCTTGAAAGTCGCAGTCCAGGCCTCTGGGATGCATAGCAGCCACAGACATGTGCCTAGCCACCAACTAGGAAGCTGCATCCTGGTGACCTGGTTGTTAACAAAAAAGATGATTATCAACATCACGAAGAATAAAAATGTGAGAAACAATAGAACTTAAATGACAGATAATAGTTTAAAGAAAATTTGTAAACTAACTCAGATATTGATTTTCAAAAAGTGACCAGACCCTAAAAGCACCACAAACAAAATGTTCAAGACTACAGAAAAATAATTAAACTGTACCGTAAGAACCAACACACTGTTCCTCTACCAATGCACACTTTGCCTTCTAAAGTTGCATGTTTAACCATGCAATCTACCTTTAAATACTGCAAACTGTACCTTAAAAACTAACATTTATAACCCTTATGTAATACACACTGTCCCTTTAAATGCTGCACACAATCCTTCTTGAATACTTCACACTGTACCTTTAAATACAACCCACTTTACCTTTAAATGCACACCGTACCGTTAAATACAATACTGTACTTTTAAATTCTAAACACCACACCTTTAAATTTTCCAAATTGCACAGTTTTCCTTCAAACACTGTACCTTTAACAATACACGCTGTACATTAAAATGCTACAGAACTGTACCTCTTTAATATGACCCACTGCACCTTTAAGTTTTACACACTGTTCCTTTAAATATTTCACACTGTACCTTTAAACACACTCTGTACCGAGCTTATAAACTGAAATTCATCAGAGTTTCTTTAAAGAAGAACGGAGTGATGATAATGAACTATTCTGTCCAGTCACACAGACAGAAACATCTGCTTGTCAGTGTATTTTTAGTAGCATTGGGATTAGCTTTAGCGTATTTTTAGCAGCTTTAGGATTATTGTCACCATCTCTGGCACACAGGTTTAAAGGCTAACATCTGAAACAACGACTGGTTCTGGCCTTCACAGATATCATATTATGATAGTAATTTCTGTCTCTTTGAGTAGAAAATAGAAGTTTAACTCAAAGATCTGTGTGAGCATCGTGAACATGTTAAAACATGTAAAACAGACGCATTTTTCACTTCAACACCTTCAGGATTAAACTACAAATAAAAAGGTGACTCTCTCTCTCTCTCTCTCTCTCTCTCTCTCTCTCTCTCTCTCTGTCTGCATATCTTCCTCCCTGACTTGTCCGGTGTGACCAATCAAACAGATTGACCTCTGCTGCTCTGTTTGACCTCTGACCTCCAAATCCCCACATGTTAATGCTGACTGACCCCATTAGCTAATGCTAAAGAGAGCTAAGAGCGCTAAGTATAGGAACAATGCTAACGCTCTTAAGACAAGCCGGGAGGGAGAGAGGACAGAGCTTGCCTGAGCCCCGGCCCCAGCCGGTGACATCATAACCCTGAACAGGCATACCAACAGACCAGTAGGTAAAATAATTACATAACGCTTAAAACAAGCACACCTGTGTCGAGTGTAGCACCTGTAACAGGCTGTAGGTGGCGCACTGCTGTTTACCTGCCTGACTCCGGCTGCTACATCATGACATCATACACAATTTATTAATATGAACGTATTAATGTCTCAGTAGACATGAAGCCAAAGCAGTTAAAACTCCCCCTGCTGACCGTCTGTGGTATAGGTGATAAGCCCCGCCTCCTCCATGTTAACAGATGGGACATGGGTCAACTCTTTGTCACACTCTTTTATATAAAGCTCACTGAATTTGGTGCTTTAAAAAGAGGAGATGTGACATCATGATTGACAGCTGTGTTGACCAATGAGGCTCCTGGGATTATCAGAGCAGAGGAGAAACCGTGAGAGGAAACAAAACAAACACAACAGATGAGTCATTGATCTGTAGGCTCAAGTGTGTGCTTCAAACCCACATGTTCAGGTGTGGTCTGGGCAGATAATCTCACTTATACTTGACTGGAAGCACCCGGCCAACCCAAACAGCAGGCTCTGACCTCCAGGTGTTATCACCTGGCCCCTGATGGTCCCCACAGTCTCACTGTGGGTCTAAATGGGTCTAAATGGTCTCCCCCGTGGGGAGGCTCAACAGGACCACGTCTCACCAAACAATGACGCCAAACCTCAATGAAGGATTTTCCTTTTAACTTTGTTTTGGTTCCAGTTTGGATTATTCCCTCTGATCCAAATCCAGTGCTGTGACTCAGCTGCTCTCTCTGACATCTCCACAAACCATTCACACTGTTTCATCTTTATTTTGACCCTCTGGTGCCCCTGTAGCATTTCCACAAGATTTACATCTTAAAAAAATTCTCTTATTGCCTGTCTGCTGTCTCTTTAAGGCTCCCCACTCCACAAACCCCCCTTCCCTCTCATTGGTTGACCCTCTGGAGGCCTATCAGGGGCGAAGCAATGGGTAAACCTTAGTGTTTGAGGCCCGTTCCTTGAACAGCAGAATACCCCCTCTTTAAGTTTAAAGGGAGCAACAAAGGAACTCACATTGGATGACACCTGGTCACTGAATCCAGTCTGCTTCCTTCTCACCTTGCAATTCACCTTTTTATTTATAGTGCTCTTCCTTCATCTTTAATCGTTGTATATATTCTTCATATCGTAAACTGTGCTCGATTTGTTGACATGTTAGTTTTTCCACATTTTTCAGTGCATGAATATCAAAATCAAGGATGATGCTCGGTTCATTCAGGACTTTATGTTTAGATATTTGAGGTTTGAGGACTGGACTCCCTCGTCTTCAACACACTTCATCTGAAAACTGTTTGAAGGTGAATTCAGAGACGGAAGGTTCAGGTGGCTTCTTTAATCCAATCACAGTAAACCACACACACACACACACATATCCCTAAAAGCTGTAAATTTGATTTCTCAGGACAAGCTGCTGCTCTGTGATTGGCTGATTTGAAACCAGGTCAAACTTCTCCTCATTAGTCCGAAGAATAAATATCCTCTCCTTTCCTTCTTTCATTTGATCGTTTGTTTTTAACATCTAAAAAATGTGATCAGTCAATAATAATTATAAGAATTATTTTAAAGTCATATCTTTGTTTATTTGCGCCTTTATTTTGAAAGGACAGCGAAAGCAAGACAGGAAATGTGGGGAGTAGAGAATGGGGAAGACACAGCAAAGGGTCGAGGCCAAGAGCCGAGCCAACAGGGGGATGTCGCCTCTGTACGCTGGGCCCAAGCTTAAACTGCTAAGCTAACGGCACGCTAAATATTCCGACTTTAAAAATATGCGTGAATACAACGATCGAATAACAACATTCGACCTTTCTGGGCTATGAAAGGCTTGAAGAGCTCTCAGTCCGGAGAACTGCCAATCAGAACCAAACACATCAACCAACGTTCACCCTCAAACCAGCCGATCGATAAGGATTTGATTTTGAAACCGTACCAGAAATCAAACATCAAGGCTTCAGTCTATAGACGTGAAACAAGACCAGGACCAGGTCTGTACCTGATGGTTCATCCTGCTCTTTAAGGCCTGTGAAGAGTCGGTGATGAAGACTACAGACAGACCTTAAAGAGATTAATCTGAAACACAGCTGAGGTCTACCTGTTGAGATCTCAGAGCCAGAGGTTACTGAGACGTGTCAGGAAATCTTCTCTGCCTCTGTTTAAAATCTGCTTCATCATGTTTTCAATCCTGCAACAACATTCTGCAAGACCTTTGAAAGCACAGTGTGTCGAAACATGAATAATAAACAATATTACTCATCACTCCCGTTGGGGGAGCTACGGTGGTCTTTGAGGACAAAAAGCTCCTTTGATTTACGATAGAAACAATCCACCATTTGTCAAATTCTCAAACACAACAACCACTCTCTACTTCTTCTTCTAACGTGTAAGTTACTAGTTTGTCTGTTCTGAGCTGCCGTAGAAACATGGCTTCCCAATATGGCAGCCTCCATGAAAGGGAACCTGCACCTACACAGATATTCTTATGAAGATTATGTTCCCTTTCAGCTAAGTCTGCCCTGACAAATTCTGCACACTGTGCCTTTAAATCAGAGAGACTTATCAAACATGTGAACCTACACGCAGAGAAGAAGAGCAACTTCAGCTGCAACAGGACCAAAAATGGCGTCCCTGGTCTGGTTTTTCTTAAAGTTTCAGAAGAAGAGGTGTCATGTCTACCAACACCGTTTTTTAAAACAATGGTGAGAAAAACTGTGAAGCTGAGGTTGTGGGCGCCCTAGTTGACACGAAACACAACTGCAACTGTTGTTTCTACGACAAAGATGTTTTAAAGAGATACGGAAAAGCTCCAGCTAGCATGAGCGCCAAAAAAAAACAAACCCCTAAGCAAGTGTTGTAGTTTTGATTCCACAGACATTTGGAACCAGTGGCGTGCAAAGACCTTTTGAACAGGGCCAAAAAGAAAAGAACATACAGCGCATTTCTCGCCACTGAGGTGGGGGCTAAGTTCGGCGTGTTTTCAAGGGCACTTTAGCGCGTTTTGCCTCCAAAGGGGACAGTTGAGCATTTTTTAACCAGTCAAAGGGAAGGTTCGGTGTTAGGAAGGTGTGTTTTGCCAACCTGGAGGACACTTCAGCTTGTGTTTTTCCACAATTGGACTGCTACTGTTTGGAACAGGATCCTGAGTCTGATCCACAACAACGACAGGGACACAAGTTCAACCACAGACCGACAGACGTTAACTTTTAGAAGAAGCTGATTTTCACAGTGTAGTTTTCTGAAAGTTTATACATTTTTACTTTGGCAAAGTCAAAAACAGACATCTGAGTCAGTTCCAAGTCAGTTATATGTAAAAAAAAAATAAAAAATAGAATATTTACAGATTTCCATCTTTGCTCATGAAATATTTTTGTGGAAGCTACACATAGCAATTTTTTTTAAAATACAAAAATTTAAAACATACTATCAAATATAAAAATCTCACTCCATACGTTTAAAACCGACCAATCAGCTGCCTCGTCTCGCTCATCACCATGTTAGATATTTGTTATCTAAAACATCAAAGAGTTCACTGTGCCTTTAAATCTACTGTGCTCGTCTCTCTTTTGATTTAATGACCTCAAATTTCACTCCATGGAGACATGGAGGCTCCTTCCGGATGCCTCGCTGCCCAATCAGAGCCGTTACAAACTTTCCCCCAATCAGAGGCTGCGTTGAATGCGGATGATAAAGAGTGTTTGTGGGATCAGGTAGTAATCCTCCCGCGTCCCATGGATGGTTTTATAACAGGATTCATGTCATAACTCAAACGTTTGTCTCTGCTGTTTTCACTGAGTCCTCGCTTGTTTTCTGGAACATTCCCCGACTTCTGGAGCTTTTTTCACGTACTGCTTCCAGAACACAAAACAGCTCCAGCTCTTTTACTTATACACTTCTGTAATTTTAATGTAAAAAGGCATCAAATAATCTCAAGGAAGACGCAAGAAACAAGAAAAACAGTGAAAGAAGCGATTAAAGGAGCAGTCCGTGTATTTAAAGGTGGCTTGTTTCTGGTTCGAGATGGAGGAAGTTAATCACTGTTTGTTCTCATGCTATGGTTTCCTTCACCGGTACTGCAGATATAAATCATACTCTGTGTTTTTAAAGTAAGGACTTCAACCCTGCTGCTGTTTTCTATCACAAATGTTCACAAAATCACAAAATAACAATGTTGTTATTTATGTTTTTCAATGCTTTCATTTGGTCTCTGATTGCATCACATCTCAACATGCAAAGTAACCATCTGTCATTAGAACCCTTTCCCAAACCGACCCATCTATGCTTCAAAATCGTCCCACAAACACTCATACTCAAACACACACTAAAAGTGCTTACCTGTGACTCAGACGTTCATCCGTCCAATCAGAATCCTTCAGTTTCTCTCCATATAATAAAAAAAATCTATCAGAGCAGCAGGCGAGCGATGAGCTGCAGAAAGTGCTGATGCCAGGTCGAACAGGGAAGAGAGAGACACACACACTCAAACACACACACACACACATGCACACGCATAGTTACACAAACACACATGGGGAGGATTTAGTGTAATCTTGTTTAGAGTTCAGGAAGAAGTTTGGCTTCAGGTTAGAGACAGTAATGAGAAGATAACTTACTGAGCATGTGCATGTGCGTGCATGCATGTGTGTGTGTCTACTTTCTTACTTGTCGAGTCTGAGGTCATTTCCCCAAAGTGACATCATGTCCTTCCTCTGATGTCACAGATGCAGGAAGTCTACCTGCTGAATTTAGCTTCGTTGCACCAAGAATTGCGCTTCTTGCTGCTGTCTCACAAAATGTTGCTCTAATGATATTCAAGCTCAAACATGCCCGTACAGCTCTGCAGCTCTTGTTTTACGTCTGATTGAGATGCGAGCTGTTAGCATCTCTGATCTGCTGCACAGCGCTGTGTGCTCTCTTCCTGACAGAGTTCAGATCAGTCCACATACAGGTCTTGACTGAGGTAGGTCATCCAGATCCTGTTGCTGTCAGTTCAGGTAGCTGATTGGCCTCTTTGATAAGTATAACTGAGTGTCATCTGCAAAGAGTTGAGTGTCCCCTGGTTTTATTAAGAGGAGACGCATATATCAGGTTCACAAAAAGCGATCTGATAAAAAGGATTTGAAACAACCTGATGCTCTTCCTTTAATGCCAATTAAGCATTCAAGCCTGTGTAACAGGATGTGATGGTCAATGGTGTCAAATGCAGCACTTGCAACTACCAGGACAGGCAGAAAAGAAGTTATCGGTTCATATCTGTGCCAAGAGGGTCATAGTTTCACCCAAGTGGAATGTGAAAGGTGAAACTAATTTGTAGAGGAAGTAACAGACAAAGTTTTATTTAGAGTAAGGCATGATTTTAGAGCTCTGCTGTGTTTGAGGTTAGGGTTAGGGTTAGGCATTATTTTAGAGCTCTGCAGTGTTTGATGTTAGGGTTAGAGGGAGTCATCGTTTCAAGGCTCTGCAGCATTCATTGTTAGGGTTAGACATCATTTAAGAGCTCTTCAGTGTTTGAGGTCAGGGTTAGGGTTAGGCATCATTTGAGGGCTCTGGAGAATTTGATGATCCGGTTAGGGTTAGGCATTATTTCAGTGCTCTGGAGAGTTTGATGTCAGGGTTAGGGTTAGGCATTATTTAAGAGCTCTTCAGTGTTTGAGGTTAGGGTTCGGCATAATTTTAGAGCTCTGGAGAATTTGATGTCTTTGTTAGGGTTAGGCATAATTTAAGAGCTCTGCAGTGTTTGATGTCAGGGTTAGGGTTAGGCATAATTTAAGAGCTCTGCAGTGTTTGATGTCAGGGTTAGGGTAAGGCATCTGTTTGGAGCTCTGCAGAGTGATTTTATGGTAAGGTCAATGCATATTCATTGAGTTCTGTTGAGTTTGATGCAAGGGAAAGGCACTGTTTCAGAGCTTCGCAGTATTTGTTGTTTGGTTTTTGTGAGTCATTGTGTTAGAACTCTGTGGTGTTTGATGTTATGGTTAAGGTCAGAGTGAGTCATTCTTTCAGAGCTCTGCAGCACCTTAAAGCTGCAGTATCTCAGATCTGTAGCACACTTCTCCCTACAGTGTTTCTGTTGCAGTGGGGCTGATCTGCTAATCCTGATCTGGATTAGGTCCATCCTTATAGATCACAGTTCCCAGCTGGTCTGATGCCAGGAATAGAGGCAGGATTAGACCTGCACTAACCCGCCTCGAACAGCCCATAATGGTTCTGATTCCCTTATAGGTGGAGCTGTGCCAGCTGGGTCAAAGTCGTGAACTGAAGGAAACTTAATGAGTCAGTAAGGACAAAGATCTGGCACAGTGACATCACTTCTGTTCGTGGCGTTAGGAGCCCGTGTTTGCTGACTGACGAAGAATAAAAAATAAACACATACATGTTTGTTTATCAAGTTTATTTGATAAGATGCAGAACCAAAAATTAACACACAATTCAGTTTTATTTACACCAATAAAACAACAACGCACCAAAATACAAAAATCCTTTCTGAGCAGCACTCTGTACTGGTTATACTGGTTTGTAACTGGGTTTACGAGTTATTGTACTGATCAAGTCTAAATCCAAAGATCTGAGAAACTTTATTTACACCTTCTGATCCATGATTCTACAAATCAATGTCTGAAACAGAGAAACAGGAAACTTCAGTCGATACCTGTGGCTTTATTGGTCCTCAGTCAACACACACACACACTCACACACCCATACACACACAGTAGAGATGGGGATCTGCGTCCTGATTGGACAGAAGACAAGTCAGCTGACACGTCTTTAGAGGGAAATCTTTGTGTTCCTGAAACTCGAGTTGTCCCTGAAACACAAACAGAGGATCAGATCTAACGGGACCTGGTCCTGGTTTTGCTGGACCACCCAAACCGGGATCCTTATTAGAACATGTTCAGAACTCAGAACAAACTTTTCAAGCTTGTGTTTACCTGAGGCTGTCGTTGTGGGTCTTGTACTCCATGATGGTGTTGGTTGGGAGGTTGAGGACTCGTCTTAACGTGTCTCTGATTCTGGACGTTGTGGTCTGATCGTTGGACGTTCTGTTCCAGATGGACAGGATGTCCTCCTGAAACATCAAAGTTCAGTGTGACTGTGACAAAGTCTGAGGTTTCACTTCGGTTGGGCTAAAGGTGAAGGTGCTGCAGTATCACCTGGAAGCGTATCGAGACCACGGCTCCACAGATCTCCTCTCCCACCATGAACTGCTCCCCCAGCATCGCCAGGATGATGTTCTCCCAGAAACGACTCGCCAAACCTTTACGCAGACGGATGATCCACTTCCCCCCACTGCGGTTAGACTCGTCCTGAGAGAGAGACAGGTGTGTTGGACCTCAGTATCACATGTTGTTCTTGGACAGTGAGGTGTTACTGTACGGGTTGAAGTTACCTCCCACATGGGTTTGATTCCCTCCTTGAACAGGTGAAAGTCACTATGTCCACTCAGATCACCTGGTCTGACCAGGTGACTGTAAAACCTCCAGAACTGCTCCACCTGAAAAACACGGATGTTTGTAAACTCACACATCTCATTCTGTGTGTGTGTGTGTGTGTGTGTGTGTGTGTGTGTACCGATGCCACAGTGCCGATCTGTCGGATGTTCTGTTCGTAGCTCTGTGAGCTGGCCGGACGGCTCGGAGTTCTCCTGCTGTACCAGAACGTGTAATTATACTGCAGAGGGTGCTCACCTGCACCTGGACTCACCGTCTGCAGACAGACAGACAGGTCAGAGAGAGAGAGAGAGAGACAGGTATGAGGAGGGAGACGGGTTAAATAAAGAAGAGAGTGGGAGAAATGGATGAGCAAAAAGTGAGGTCAAGGAGACAAATTAGAGAGACAGACAGGTTTGAGAGGCAGAGAGACAGGCCATAAAAAGAGAGACAGGTTTAGAAGGAAAAAGAGAGATATCAGGGAGTGAGACAGGTTGGAAAAAGAGGATAGAGAGAGAGAAACATGTGTCAGAGAGAGAGAGAGAGAGACAGCTAAGAAAGAGAGGTCAAAGAGACAGATAAGCTTGTAGAGAGACAGGTCATAGAAAGCAACAACTGTCAGCTGAATATGTGACAGCTTGTCACAGAGTGAGACAGGCTTCAGTTATAGATGATCCATAAGCTGTTATTATATAGCTTATAGAAATACAGAGAGACTGGTCATGGAAAGAGCGACAGGTTACAGAGAGACTTCAGGGGAGACAAGTGAGAGAGTGACAAGTAGAGGAGAGAGACAGTTTGGTTGCAAGAGATGAGAGAGAAAGAGCCATACCAAAGAAAGAGAGAGAGAGAGAGAGAGAGAGAGAGAGAGAGAGAGAGAGAGTTAAGAAAATGAGGTCAAGGAGACAGATAACAGACAGACAGGTAGAGACAGAGGGAGGGAGGAGGAGGGAGAGACGGGTCGTGAAAAGGAGGACAGCTTAGACAGAGAAAACAGGGAGGAAGTCAGGTAAGAGAGAGAGAGAGAGAGAGAGAGAGAGAGAGAGAGAGAGAGACAGGTGGGCAGACTGTCTCACCTTGCGTCTGTTGTTGTTGTTGTTATTGTTTGTCCCGTCACTGTTGTCATGGTGACAGTCTGACTCTTCCTGCTCCTCGTCATCTTTCGGACTGAAACACAACATCGCGTCCCTGTTAGCATCTCAGGCTAACTGCTAACAGGCTAACACGGTAAGGTGAAGAGGTCTGAAGTTTGTTTGTATGCGTGACGTCACATCGACGTCAGCGCTGTGGTCCTTCCTCTTTGAACCGATCTGATCAGTTTATTAAACTTTCTAACTCTGACTGAATAAATCACCAGTTTGATTTTTAATCTTTTCATAAGTCTGTTTAAGTTTATTTTATTTCTGCGCTAAAATAACAAAAACAACTGAACTGAAAATATGTCAGACAGATGTTTATGTTCCTGTTGATTTGGTCACTTAAAACCTGATCTTTAAATGTTATAAAAGTATTTTTATGTGTGTTTTAATTCATATTTAGGACGAAATTATGTGAATATTTAAATAGCATAATTCAGATCTGATGCTAACGGTTAGCTGTTAGCTCTTTCCCGGTCTGCTCCGGCTTCGTACCGGGTATTTACCGGGTGAATGAAAGTCTTACCGCTCCAGTTGGTTCATTCCTCCTCTGTTTTTCTCTTTTATCTCCTCTATCTCTTTATTTTCACTCTGTTTGTCTTCTCTTCTCCCCCCTCATGCGGCTCCGCGGAGCTCTATCTTCTGTTGAGTTATCGGCTGTCAGTGCGCATGTGCGGAGGCAGACTACTGTAAGGGAGAGAGGACAATCTTCACCTTCTTCCCTTGTTCAGGGTGAGCGAACAGCTCCTCAGCGCATTACTGCCTCCTTCTGGACAGGAGGGTGATTAAGAAAGGTTTAAACATTACACTGACGAAGAGAAAAATTACAAAAGTTATAAAAACAAACATATTTAAACCTCTTTAATCATTTCTGGATAAGTTTTTAATTTAAAAACACATTACTGAGTAATGTACTCGTTCTAAATATCACAGTCTATGGATGTATCACAAATATGGATTATTATCTGTTAAAATTAATTTATATTTCTAAAACTAAGCTGAAATATTGTTGAATAATACTGAAAATAAAATTAAACAAAGATGAAGGTATGAAGAAAACTGATGGGGTCAATATCAGGAAACAGAATGTAATTCATCTTTATTATTTATTTAAATGTCTGCTTTTATTTTCCATTTTAGAAAAAAAATCTGAAGGTTTTTTTGTTTCATTTCAAGTCAAGAAATAAAAGTCAAACATTTCAGAAAATGATTGTTTTTATTAATAAAGCTGAAAGTGACGTTTTGTTACAGCACCATCTAGTGGATAATACAGGAAGTGCACAGCTGATCTGCTTCCCAACACCTCTCTCTCTCTCTCTCTCTCTCTCTCTCACACACACACACACACACACACACACCTGACTGATCGAGCAAACACCAACAGAGTTCAAAAAGTGCTGCATCACAGGCCACGCCCCCAGACGACTTAAAGTTCAGGTCACAAAGTCGGATAAATCTTTGTCAACAAATTTGGGCGTAGAGCCTGTGCCAGCCATCTGATTGGGCGAGCCTGTCTGCGTCATCGATCAATCAGATAATTAATTTTAGAAAAAGTGAAAATTGTTCTTAAAGATTTTTTTGTAAGACAAAGTGATAAAAGTTTCCTTTCAGAGGAACCAATCACAGATCAACATCAAAATACTGATTACATCAGCTCCATGCTCTTTAAAAACAACTGATAATACTGACCACATGGAAACACACACACACACACACACACACACACACACCTGTGAATGTATCACTATGGTAACCAGTACAGCTTAAGATGTCAGAACTTAATTAACGGATCAGCGTTCAGCAGGGGGCAGGGTCAGTCCTCACAGGTTTTTATGGTTTTTGACACCTGTGGGCGGGGCTTCAGAGGAAGAGCGTTGGCATCACTTTCATTTTTGCGTGTTTTCAGATTAACGCGCCCTGGTACCTTCAAATGCCAGCCTCCAGTGGACACTTGTGGTACTGCAGTTTTGAGCTCTTCTGAATTAAATCGGAAGTTTCCGCTTGCATTCAGTCTGAAGCCAACATTAGCCTGACCTCCATCCTCAGCAGAAACCATCGTATCTTCTCATCATCGGCGTCGTCACCCTTAAACTCGTCTGGGTGAAATATCACCCCCATACCCAGCATTCAATGCAGCAGAGGGGGTGTGGCCTTCACCAGTGCTATGCTACACTACACTAACAAACCCACATCTTTTTGTTTCAGTGCAACAGCTCAGCTAACTAATAACTTACTATGATTCAGAGCTAAGCTCAAAAGCTAACATGCTAACAACTAGCCTAGCATGGTATACCAAACACAGTGCTCCAGAAGCTAACAAAGACCTGATTCAGCTAACGAGCAGCTGATTGGTTGAGATTGTCGAGGACAGACTTTAATCCCTGAAAGACCTCGATGATATGTCTGATTTAAAATCTGATTAATCCATAAAAAAAAAAACTTTTATCAAACTCAAAGCAGATCTGGATGCAAACTTTGCCTCTCTAATCTGAAAAAACAATAACAATAAAACAAACAAACAAACACAAACAAAAAAATACTTCAGCCGCTCAGGCAATAAAAACTGATTATTTTGTGCGGAATAAAGAACATATGCTTGAGAAAAAATTAAGGTTTCATTTTCAGTGTTTTGTAAAAAAGAAAAGAACGTTAATAACTTATACAAAATGTATCTGACCTGAAATAATAAATAATGAAAACAAAATAAAAAACATCAGATTTTTTTAAGGTGATTAAAGTTATTTTTTAAATTTGTGACAGAAATCTGATCTTTGTTCTAAAATCAGTGTTTGTGCTTCTCCACTCAAAGACACATGATTGGTTCATCCAGTCCTCTGTCAGCACAGAGACTCCGCCCACAGCTCATCAGCTCTGCCTCTCTATTGGTCAGAACTCCTGATTGTCTCAAGTTTTGATCAGCGCTTGGAGGTTTTATTGCTTTAACAGCGTCCACAGTGTTCATTTTGCTGGTTTCAATAAAGTTAGCTCCGTTCAAATCCTGCCAGCAGTTTGTCAAAAAAACGTTGCTGTCAATAAAGTTTGATTCAAATGTTTGCTACAATGAGGAAGGTTTCATTTATCGCTTCCCTGTAAGTGGAGCAGCTAACAGGCTAACTGTAGCGCCTCCTGGAAGACATTAAGGATATCATCTTCATCACCATCATCATCTTCATCACCATCATCATCTTCATCACCATCATCACTATCATTATCTTCAGTATGATCGTCAGCTTCATGCCCTCATCCACCACCTGAGATAACTGTTTCTATACCAACCATCCCATTAGCAAGATTTAGAACACACACACACACACACACACACACACACACACACACACACACACACACACACACACACACAGTGTCAGTGCTCGTTGGGCATGTGTCGGATGGTGTGGAAGATCCAGTCCATCTTTGTGCTCCAGCCTCCGTGATGAGCGTCGTTCATCTGTTTGGTAAAATACTCCAACGCCTCCTGCTGACTCTTCTCTGAGAGACAGACAGGTGAGAGAGAGAGAGACAGGTTAATGAGAAAGGCAGGTCAAAGAGTGAGACAGGTTAGAAAGAAAGACAGGTTAGTAAGAAATATGTGTGAGTGAGAGACAGGAAAGAGAGACTGACAGGTTGGAGAGTGAGACAGGTTGGTTAAAAAGAAAGGCGAGACAGAGACAGACAGGTTAAAGAGACAGACAAGTCAAGGAGTGAGGCAGACAGGTCAAATAAGTCAAAGAGTGAGACAGCTTAGGGGAAAAAAAGAGATGGGCCACAGAGACAAACAGGTAAGGGAGACAGAAGAGAGAGACAGGTGAGAGAGTTAGACAGATCAGAAGGACAGACAGGTTAGTGAGATACAGGTTTGATAGACAGACAGGTAAAGAGACAGGCAGGTCATATGAACAGGAAGGTCAGAGGGACAAACAAAATGAGAGACAGACAGTCAGTCTGTCTGTCTGTCTGTCCAGGTGTCTCACCCAGGGCGAGCGTCTTCCTCAGGTACGCGATGTCGTCGAAGCTCTGGAGCTCGGGCATGCCGCAGCCGAGGAGGAGCGAGAACAGGTTGATGAAGAGGCTGGCGTGCTGTCTGATGGCCAGGTAAGCTTTATAACACATCTCCTGGAATCTGCAGACAGACAGGTGCACAGGAGGTGAGACATGCAGAGGGAGACCAATGTAGCAACATAAGAAAGATGAAGCAGGTGGCCCAGGTGAGACCTCTCAAACTCTTTGGTCTTGGTGGACTCTTGGACCCCTTTACTGATGACGATGAGGAAGTCCTGCGTCAGGACGAAGGGCACGCGCTCCCTCTTATAGCCGAACTTCTTTTTCTTGTGATCCAGGAAGTGACCAAAGTCGATGTGGAACAGCTGAGGGACACAGAGGAGAGGTGATGAAGAGGAGAGGTGATGAAGAGGAGAGGTGATGAAGAAGGTTCTGACAGAACAGCAGGTGTGTCAGGCTCACCTGTCCATTCTCCTTCAACATGATGTTAGAGTTGTGTCTGTCTCCAATCCCCAAAATAAACGTCGCTACGCAGTAACCTGCACAGGAGCGCGTGAACAGGTCTATGGCCCGGTCATACCTGAGAGAGACAGACAGGTTTAGAGAGAGTCAGGGAGACAGGTACAGAGACACACAGGTTCAGGGAGAGTCAGAGAGACAGGTACAGAGACAAGGTAAAGAGACAGGTAAAGAGACAGGTAAAGAGATAGACAGGTCAGAAAGTCAGGTACAGAGACAGACAGGTCAGAGAGAGTCAGGGAGACAGGTACAGACAGATAGGTATGGTTAGACAGGTACAAAGAGATGGATACAGAGACAAACAGGTCAGAGAGAGTCAGAGAGACAGGTCAGAGAAAGTTCTAGAGACAGGTAAAGAGACAGACAGGTCAGAGAGACAGGTACAGACAAATAGTTCTAAAGACAGACAAAGAGACAGATAAGTCAGAGTGTTTTCAAGACAGGTAGAAAGACAGACAGGTGCAGAGACAGCTAAGCAGTCAGACCAACAGGTACAGAGTCAGACAGACAGGTACAGGGACGGACAGTTACATACACAGACATCTGTCAGCAAGACAGTAGAGACTCAGACAAGCGATCAGACAGACATGCAAAGATACAAACAGGTAAGACGGATACAAAGACAAGAGGAACTGACACACAGGCAGTGAGACAGGTACTGACGCCTTTCTGAAGTTCTTGTCTTGATCAAGGGGCGTAGAAAGACAGGCTTAGAGACAGACAGGCAGAGAGACAGACAGTTAAAGACACAGACATGTATTCAGACTGGGACAGAGACAGACAGGCAGACAGACAGGCAATGACGTCTCTGTTCATATCTTTGACTTAATATCAAACAGACAGGTACAGACCAAAAGAGATAAGCAGGTGTACAGACAGGCAGTCAGACAGACAGGTAAAGTGGTAGACAGGTAGCGAGACACAGATAGACAGACAGACAGGTACTGACGCCTCTCCGCGGTTCTTGTCTTTGATCCAGTGGTGCAGTGTGTTGGAGTTGAACTGCAGCGCCCCCTTCAGGCCTCCTTTACACTGAATCTGCATGATGGTGAAGCTGCTCTTCACCACCTCGATCAGACCCACACAGTCCCCGATGGACAGGCAGCCGTACGGCAGCATGCTGACACACACGCGCACACACACCGAACACGCAGAGTTAGTCAGGTGTGTGATTATGTCACAGCAGCAGTGTTACTGATGATGTCACAGGTTCTCACCGTAGGTCCAGGCCCTGGTTCTGCCAGATGTTCTCCATGATTTTAATGATCTGCAGAGTCAGCATGTCCTGACGCAGATCTGCAACAAACACACACAGGTCAAACACTACATTACCCACAATCCCCAGAAAGCATTCTCTATCAGAGTAGTGTTGTGGTTAGCATTGAGCTAGCTACCGTCTCCGTTCTTGAAGATAATCTCATTGTTGGTGAAGAGAAGCTCGGACATGATGTCGGGGTTCTCCCAATTCAACCACAAGGGGCGCTTGGCCGATGACATGATCCTACACTCCTCCAGCCTAAACGTGTCCACACAAAAACACAAACACACACCTGTAAAACACCTTCTAACACACCTGAACGTAAACTACCATCTCATTTCTAAGGCTAACAGAGTCCACTTCAGTCAAACAGTTGGTCTGTTGGTTACCTGAGGTTTCCCAGCTGGTGAACAGGGTTCAGAGGAGACACAAAACCCTGCAGAGCCTCCATGTAATCAGGACGAGACATGTGCTCCACCAGGAACTTCATCTGAGTCTGTCAACCAATCAAAACACAGCGTTCATCACTGTCTCCCAATCAGTCCAGAGAAAACTATCAACATCGACGAATCAACGAGCAGATTGTTACTTTTTGAGTCTCGTCTTTTTTCTCCTGTTTCAGTGTGTCGGTCAGATTCACCAGCTTATCCATGGCCTCCACCTGAACACACACACACACACACACACACACACACACACACACACACACACACACACACATTTAAGATAAAGCACTGTGAATGTTTAAAGAGAATACAGGGAGAAAAAGTTGTCAGCGTCCAATCAGAGCACAGAACACGTTCACCTGTGTGTCCAGGGCTTACCTGTCTGTTTAGGTGTTTCAGGTACATGCCACAGGCTCTGCAGAAAGCTTCGAGCAGCAGACCGAAGCGACGGGACACAGTCTTGTTGTGCATCTCTGACCTGAGAGTGAAACAGATCAAACCAGTACGAGTGAGACCAACCAGAACTGATCCAAGGTTTTTGGTGTAATGCTCCTTTAGTCCACTCGTGGTGTTCCTCACTTTAGATGCCAGAAGAAGAAATGTCCTATCCTCTGATTGGTCAGAGCTTTTTTGATCAGGAAACGAGCCAGAGGATTGTCCAGGTACATCTCGTACTTTAACACCTAAAACACATTTGGATTGTGAGGTAATCACATCATCAGCATACAGTTAGAGTTTGTGCTACAGTCACTGATCAATCAGTCTACAAACCGCTGTGGTCAGATCAAGAACACACCTGTACAAGCTGCAGCAGGTACTGAGACAGTTTGTCGTCTGTCAGGCCCTGAACCAGGCAGCGCAGAGCGAACTCCCTCACCATTGGATCCGGAAAGTTACAGTCCAACAACTCCAGAGCGGACTCTGGCTCCATCAGGGGCCACTCCTTCAGCAAACAGTACATCTGAGGAGGAGAGCGCAGACGGGTGAAGCCAGGTGAAGACAGACACGTAAAGACATCATGAAGACCATGATGGTGTTTCATACAGATGCAGGTGTACGTTATACCTGAGAGACTTCGTCCCTGGAGTTCCATTTGACGGACAGCAGCAGTTTAGGAAGAGACTCTGGGATGTTCACACAGTAATGTCTACAGAAATAGAGATAGAGACAGGTGAGGAAAGACACACAGGAAGTTACACAGACAGGTAAAAACAAGTAGAGGGAGACAGACTCAGTCATTAGGAGAGAGATGGACTGAACCTAGAAAAGGTAGACAGGTAGACTCACTAGGGGGCCTTATGTCCCTGCCTTGGCTCAAACTACGCTGAGATCCACCTTCAGCTGTGTCTCCAAGTTAAGCCAGGCCCTCACCTGTGTCTCCACAAGAAGTCCTTCTCCTGCTCTGACAGCTCGTACAGAGGATCTCTGGAGCAGAGAGAGCGAAGCTGCTCTGCGTCACTCGCTGAAACACTGCTGTCACAGGCCAGACGACTGCTCTGAGAGGGGCAGACAGGTGGAGACAGACAGGTAGTATGAGACAGACAGGTAGAAAGATGTGACCTGAGAGAAAGACAGGTAGATCTCTAAGTGAGTTGTTATACCAGGCCCTGGCAGTAGTTGTAGCCCAGCTCTCGGCTGATGGTCCAGTTGGCGTGTTCCTCGATCTGCTGCTCGTCTGGAAACACCACGGTCTGATTGAACCAGGAGAACTCCAGCTCCACACAGGGGGTCTCCTACAGACACAAACACACCATCAGACAGTCAGGATCAGACAGTCTGTGATCCAAAGACAGGTAAGCACAACCTGGGTACCTTGTTGGGATTAGAACCAGCAACTCCGATTGGGTTCAGGAGATCCTCAAGTCCATGAGGGACCGGCCAGAGACTGAGAGCCACTTTCCCCGAAACCAGAACATCTGTGTAGTCAAAGAGGTTTACATTCCCCCAGGCCAGAGGACAGTGCTCCTGACAGACAGGCAGAGAGAGAGAGAGAGAGAGAGACAGGTGGTGAGACTAGTGGGTGGAGGGAAACAGATCAACAGACAGGCAAAGATGATCAGAAAGTCCAAAAGTTAGGGAGAGAGAGAAAAATGGTTCAGAGGGAGACAGTCAGGCAGGGAGAAAGAGAGACAGGTCAAGAGACAGGCTGAGGAAGGGAAAAGTGGTAAGACAGGCGGGCAGGGGAAACAGGTTGGGAGACAGGCAAAAAGCAAGAGAGACAGGTAGGCAAAGGGGATACACTGGGACACAGGCATAGAGGGAAAGGTGGTGAGAGAGGTGGGCTGTGGGAGACAGGTTGGGAGACAGACAGATCGCAATACAGACAGGGAGAGAGAAAGGCAAGCAGGGTGAGAGAGAGAGACAGGTGATGAAAGAGGGAAAGAGAAAGAGAAAGACAGGTGGCTAGACAGTTGGATGGAGAGAGATAAAGATGGTCAGACAGACAGGTGATCAGGAAGACAGGTTCAAGCAGGTCTTTTATCAGTTTGTGTCTGAGCCTGAGGACAGGAAGGATCCTTCCTCACCTCCTTGGCTCCTTTCCTTCCCTTTACAGAGCAGATAGACAGGCAGAGTCTGGCTGAGCGAGGGATGTCCGCCAAGTAGATGTCATACGTCAACCACTCGTTCCACCTGAGAAGAAAGATGGGTACGAGAGAACGACAGGTGCAAAGGACAACAAACAGGAGAGAAAGCATATGAGTGTGTGCGTGTGTGTGTGTGTGTGTGTGTGTGTGTGTGTAAATTCAGTGTGTGTTTACATTTAGAGTGTGTGTTACCTGGGGTTTGAGCAGGGAACTCTCTGTGTGTTGACGTTATCACAGAGTGGCTCTCCACCATGATAAATACCTGTTCTCACGTAAATCTACACACACACACACACACACACACACACACACACACACACACACACACACACACAGCAGTCAGGACCACTTTAGTCAAAAGAATTATCATTTGCATTCTCTGTTCTAGGGGCTCCTGGCCCTTCCACGTGTGTACGTGGTACGCCCATCATAAGCTGAGCCTGACGCGGTGACTTGCCTGAACTAAGACTAAGAGACAGACAGACAGAGACAGACAGACAGACAGGTAGGCAGACTGTCTCACCTTATCGATGTCTCGGATGTTGACGTTTACGTATGTGGCGCACAGCAAACGGACTCTCAGAAGAGTGTTGAATGCCCACAGTGAGCGAGCAGGGGACCCGTCCCCGCCCCCGGGACACGGCGACGGCTGAGGAGTCCGACGGCTAAAACACAAACAACAAACCTCACACATGAGCTTCTGATTGGCTGATTGATACCTGTGTCTGCAAAGCTGATTGGCTGTTCACCTGTACGAAGGTGTGACAAAGCCCGAGGCAGGAAGCTGAGAGTAAAGACTGTCTTTGGACACCAGCATCAGGTGAGGAAGACGACCCACAATGATACAGGAGCGGATATACTGTAGGCAGACAGACAGGTGAGTGGGAGGAGACAGGTAAAGCAGTGAGACAGGTGGATGAAGTCTGAAGTTGGTACCTTGTACTGACTGAGAGGATACTTCTCCAACAGGTACTCATCACAGCCGCACACCTGAGGAGATGGACAGGTGAGTCAGACAGGTGAGTCAGACGGACAGGTACACAGACAGGCAGACAGACAGGTGTACCTTTAGGATGTACTGGCCCTGGTATTCCTGCACACAGAGGCGGAGCTGTTGAGGTGACAGGTGCATCGATCGACTTTTCTTCCGGATGGACTCGGCGATCAGCTGCTCAGGTAAGCTGTCATGACTCACCTGAGTACGGAACAAGAGAACATGAGGTCCGGACTGAGAGACAGGAGGGGACCGAAGAGCTTTCAGAGCAACCTCAGGGTCATGATGTACCGACTTACCTTCAAGGTGTACTTCTGTTTGGAGTTAGACGGAGACACGATCACCCAGATGGTCACGATCAACCTCCCTACAGACAGACAGGTGCAGAGAGACAGGTATATTTAGACAAGCTGGTAGGGGGAGAGACAGGTGGACAAGTAGTAAGTAGTACAGAGAGACAGACAGGTATTAATAAGTAAGTGGTCAGAGAGACAGGTAACCAGTGTGCCCCCTGCTGGTCCCTCTGGGTCTGTACCTTTGTCCAGCTTGCTGTAGATGTGTTGGGGGAGCTGGGGGCTGGACTCTACGTTGGGGGGGTAAACATACAGCGCCTGGCTGTGGGCTCCTCCCCCCTCTCGCTCCTCCATAGCCTCTCTGCACACGCTCAGTATGGACCGCCGGAAGTCCTGAACCTCCGGGTCCTTCATCATCTCAAACTCACAGACCGGCATCCCGATGGCGAACCCTGCAGAGAGGGGCGGAGTTAGAGGGACGTGTACCCCACTGCGGGACCAGTGTCCCCACTATACCCCCTCATGGACCCCACCTTAGAACCAGTCCAGTTTACAGACATCAGAGGAAAGGTGTTTGACAGGTGATGACAGTGCTCACAGGTAAGGACAGGTAAGGACATGTGAGGACAGGTGATGATGGTGCTCACAGGTATGGACAGTGCTGACAGGTGATGGCTTGTGCTGGATGACAGGTGAAAGAGATGACAGGTGAAAGAGGTTACAGGTCAAGCTGCAGAAGATGTCAGGTGAGGACAGGTGATGTCTTGTGAGGACAGGTGATGTCAGGTGTTACCGATCTCTCGGTTCAGGATCTTCTCCTCGCGGTTCCCCAGAGGCTCGATGACCTTCAGGATGGGGTGAAACAGTCGAAGGTCACACAGCCGCCTGGTCTCGTCATAAAACTCCTCCCTCTCTGCTTCCTGGGTCACGCCCACAAAGATGTAGCATGACTCCTCCTGGCCAATCAGAGAGCAGAAGTTAAACCTGCTTCCATCAGTTGAATCAAGAGGAGTGGTCAAAGGTGAGACAGGATGTACCTGCAGCAGGTGGTAGAGCGGGTACTTCCTGGCCTCAGTGAAGAGCTGCTGCTTGATGCTGATGAGAGGCGTCTCTCTGAGACACTCCAGACTGACCATCATCCCTGAGAGGGACAGACAGGCAGACAGAGACATTATCAGTGAGACAGGTAGAGACAAGGAGTCAGAGACACCGTCTAGAGACTGGTTCTCACCGTTGGGCAGGCAGCAGTCCACCAGGATACGGGGGGGCATCAGGTGGAGCCCCCACAGCTCCCCTGATGATGGCCGTGGTGCCATCGCAACCACCAATCAGAACCTGCCTCACCTCAGGGCTGGGCTACCTGGAGAGACAGACAAACAGTCAGTCAGTCAGCAGAACTTCCAGAAAGGAAAAGATTTTACTCTCAGAATTCCAGAATTTTTAGAGAAGTTCAAACTCTAACGTAAACTTCGGAATCCTGTAATTTTTTGGAAAATGTGAAATTTCTGACTTTGATCAAAGAAATCAAAAACACTAGATTTTTTTTTTTTTTGCTTTAATCACAAAAATCTGGAATGATAAGAAAATGCTGGAATTCCAGTTTTGACATCAGAATTCCAAAATTCTCAAGAAATTTTGAAGGCAAAGTCAGAATTCTTGAATTTCGGGAAAAACGTTGGAATTCTTACTTTCATTCTCAGAATACTGGAATTTTCATATAAGTCCCAAAATTAACTGAGCTTCAGAATTCCGGAATTCATCAAAAAAATTCAGAGACGGAACTTCAAACCTGGAATTCTAGAATTTACAGGAAAGTCTGATCTCTGAATTTGACCTAAGATGTCTTGAATTTTTTTAGGAAAAAGTTGGAATTCAGATTTTAATCCGGAATTCAGAATTCCAATCTCAGAATTCTGGAAGTTAAAAAAAGTCCCAACTTTGAGTTTAATCAAATAATTCCAGGTTTTTCAGCAAAACAATAACATTCTAACTTTGATCTTACAATTCTAGAATTCTCAGAAAGTCGGATTTTTATCTAGATGTTCCGGAGTTTAAAGAAAAAAATCTGTCCACTTGATTTCAAAACTCTAGAGTTTTGCCTTCAATGTCTCCTTTTTTCTGAATTCTGCTTTAATATATTACTTTTATTCATTCATCTATTTATTTATTTATCTTTAACTCCAAAAATGAAATTCAGCTGCCCTCTCCTGTACGTAAATGTACTCAGTAAATTCCCTGAAACAGAAATAAAGTCTCAAATCAAGAACTTTTCTGCTCTGTCGTCACATTTTTTTCTGTTTATGAGCGACTGAGGTCTTTTTCTTTTTTCTAACATCTTGAACTAGGACAGTGTTAGGGTGATGTGGTTTACGCCGAGCCCAGTGAGATATTTTTAGTGATAAAGAGAAAAAGAGAGTGACATGTGACCCTGCCTCCTGCCCTCTGTAACAGGATGAATAACAGAGTGAGGATGGAGGGAGGCGCTACATCATGAACACATGAAGGTTTAAAGTCTGGACCTGGGCGTGACGTCAGCTGACAGTCACAGGTGAGCTGTCTGCTCTGAACCATCTCGTGCTGCTGTGTTTATTTAAAGAAGAAAGAGTTTTATTTTGATATTTCAGTTATTAATATCTGTCCTCGTGTGTCCACGCCGTCTTTGTGTTTCTCAATGAAGCCGTCAAACAAAGAGCAGAAAGTAGGACACACACACAAAGGGACGGCTCAGTGTGTGTGTGTGTGTGTGTGTGTGTGTGTGTCAGGAAGCTGACTTCCTTCACTGGTCTTCCTGTTGACCGGCTGATTTAAAGGAACAGTCCCTCAGATTTAACCCACATCAACAAAGAGATTTAAGGAAAAATAAAAACTCCTGAAAGTTGAAAAGTGAAACTGATTCAACGTCAAGAGTTTAAATATTAAATATGATCATTAAAGAAAAGTTTAACAGGAGAATTAATCATTATTTCTATCATTGTGTTAGGGTGAAAGTTAGCCAACAGGAGGCTGTTTGCCTCCCACTGATGACGTCATGTGTTTGTTTGTAAACACAGCAGGTAAACAAAATCAATAACTGGATAATAACCAGTCGCGTCAGAGTTAATATTTAAAAATATTCAATTCATTATTTATAATCTCCTCCTCTCCTCGCTCCCTCCTCTCCTCTCCTTGTTTCCTCCTCTCCTCGTGACGTCAGACTATGGTATGGTTGCCGTGACAACGGGAGTGGGAGCATCAGAAAGGATGATATCAAAGAGAAATGCGAGGACTCTTTGTTCCGTCCGTCACTCACCTGAGCTCGTGCCTGTCGCTCCAACGGCGCGAGCCTCCGGTCATAGCGTCTGTCTGCCTGCCTGTCTGTCTGTGTGTCCGTCAGTCTGCCTGTCTGTCCGTCCCCCTGCCGGTCCGTCTGTCTTTGTCTCCTTATGTATCAGCCGGTGGATCCATCAGTCACCGCCCCGCCGGTTCTCAGCCTGACACGAAGACTCGGTCCCGTTACAGACCGGAGACCCGTCTGCCTGACAGACCGGGTCCACCTGTCTGTCCCTCTATCTGTCTGTCTGTCTGTCTGTCTGCAGGTATGTATCGGTGGCAGCAGAGGGAGGCTGCTGCTCGCCGGGAGCTGCAGAACAATGTGCTGAAGGAGGAGGAGAGGAGGGGGGGGCTGGGGGTCACCCGCTTCCTCTCTTAAAGGGCCAGCAGCCCTCACAGAGAAATCACACCTCAGAGGATCAGAAACACTGACAAACGGGGTTTTTTTGTCCCCTTTTTAAAAAAAAGTTATTTATAAAGTTTAATTTTATGATATTTATGACATATAAAGAGAAATATGTAAGTTTTTTATTTTACTTTGAGTGATTTTTGGTTTAAAGTTAAAGAAAAACTTTATAATCCAGAGACTTTAATTATTGACAGTCTTGTTGTGATCAGAGAACATTTTCTTGAAGTTTTGGCGCTGTGGGCAGGTGAACGTCCTGCTGTGGGAGGAAATCAGCATCTCTGGAGGCTCAAAGTGACTCAACCATTCACATCTGATTTTAAAACATTATGACAACATGTGCTGGAAATGTATTTATTTATTTATGTTTATTCTGTGTAATTAAAAAAAAAAGCATTTTGTTTCATGTTTTAAAGAACGCTTAACGATGTTTACAGATAGCATGTGTCACATCTGACACCAAATCAAAGCGATGACAGACAGAGAGTTAATCCTAATCCTGTTTTTGTTTTCCAGATACTCTGTTTACCACTGCTGTGTTTGAGTGTGTGTGTGTGTGTGTGTGTGTGTGTGTGTGTGTGTGTGTGTGTGTGTGTGTGTGTGTGTGTGTGTGTGTTTGAGTGTGTGTGTGTGTGTGTGATACAGGGGGTGGGGTTTGTCTTTCTATCAGATGATGTATATGAAAATTTAAGTCAGTGGACGTCCTGCTTTTCCCTCCTGAGCCACACGTCATGCTTCAGTTCAGAGATCAGAGTGAGCTCGACTGTTTCACCGTCTTCATCAACCAAAGAAGAAGAAAACAGAGAGGACGACGATTCAGCTTCATGTTTAAAATAAGAATTAAGGTTTTTTTTCTCCCTCTGGGATCAAAACATGTTTTTCATTTCACTCAAACAATTCTCTTTTCCTCTTCCTCTCTCCGAGGAACAAACATTTCCTCTGCTCAGGACTCCTCCTCTCCTCTCCTCTCCTCTCCTCTCCTCTCCTCTCCTCTCCTCTCCTCTCCTCTCCTCTCCTCTCAGAATCACTAAGCAGCTTTTCCTCTCAGCTGATGTTACACAGAGCTTAATGAAGAGTGTGAGTGAGGAGATAAAGATTTTAATATTTAAAAAATAATAAAATAAAATAAAGCTAACGTTAACTAAACTCTGAGTTTTGTCTCTCAGGTTGCAATCTGCATCTTTATTATTATTATTTTTATTACTCTTTAATGCGCCTCTTTGTTCCCTTAGTTTTGTCTGTCAGGCTTGACTTTTTTTTCATTAAATAATAAAAGTGAGCCACACACACACTCACACACACACACACACAGGGTTCAGTTTACTGCTCATGGACACTTTTTCATGTGGCTGCAGGAGCTGGAATCGAACTCGTGACCTTCCAATTGGGAGATGATGACTATCACTGAGCCACAGCTCAGCTTTGTTTATGTAATCAAAAAGTTTTTTCAGTACAACAATTTCAAGGTTTTTTTTTTTTTTACATTTTTACTGTCAACTGTTTCTTAATACCCTTCATTTTGTCTGTCAGGCATGAATCTGTTGAGTTATACCCTGAGTTTTTTTTTTTCTCCCAGCCCAGAATCTATGACTACGGGCAGTCTAAAATGAAAATAAAAAAGTTTATCTCTTTGCCCTGAGTTTTGTCTATCAGGTCTAATCTGCTTTTTTTACCCTGACTTTTTCCCAGTCTTTAACCCCTGTGTTTGATACCCTTGGTTTTGTCTGTAAGGCTGTTAAAAATCCCTTCTCCATCAGAAGAACCAGACTGGTGCTAGTGTTAGCACTTAGTTTGCTCTAATCATTTTCTTCTTTAAAATCAGTTGCATCAACATTAAACGTGAGTACATCACTCAATTCGTAGCTGTTTAACCAAGAATGCTAGCACCACACCGAAACTCATAAATCAACAATGGAGGAGCTCAACGTATGCGTTAAAGTTATGCTCCTGGATTTATAAGCATACACACTCGTCTTCGTCGTGGTCACAGGAAACAGAGACTACGTTTGAGGAAACAGATAATTATCAAAGACGTTTGAATTCTGAACAAATAGAGCATTAGTGTCAGCTTTTGCCAGCTACTTAGCATTTAGGCTGTAATGTGTATCTCTTCACCCTCAGTTTTGCCTGTTAGGCTTCACTTTATTTCTTTACACCCTTTGGTTTGTCTGTCAATCTTTAATTAGCATCTTCATACCCCAAGTTTTGTCTGTCAGGCTGGGATCTGCTTCTTTATACCCTGAGTTTTGTCTGTCAGGCTGTGATCTGCATCTTTATACCCTGAGTTTTGTCTGTCAGGCTGGGATCTGCTTCTTTATACCCTGATTATATCATTTCACCCCTCACAAACGAACCAACAGTGTGTGTGTGTGTGTTCAGTTAGTCTTTATTAATTTATTAGAATCAAATCTCAATCATCATCATAATCCTTGTTTTATCAGCTGTCTGATCGGGGTCACCAAGCTCCTCATGAGTCCTCATCAGCCTGCTGAAGTCCTTAAAGAGACAACACACTCAGGTGAGGAGTGTGTGCTGAGTGTGTATGTATCGTTGTGTGTTTTGTGTAGTGTCTGCTTGTGTGTTGTGTTACATTTAAATTCTATATCATGTGTAATTAATGTGTTTAAGTCATGTGTGTTATATGTTGTGTGTAATAAGTTGTGTGTGTTAAATGGTGTGTATATTCTCTGTGTGTTAAGTGTTGTGTAGGTTGTGTGTGAGTGTTCTCAGGATGTGGTTCTCTCTCTCCAGGTGTTGGTTCTTCTCCTGCAGCTCTCTGATTTGTTCTTTCAGAAGCTCCACCTCCTCCCTGACCGCCAACATCAGGTGACTCTTCACCAGGTCCTACACACACACATACACACACACACACACACACACACAGAGGTCAGACTATGACTCGTCCAGCAGAGGGCGCAGTCTCAACAAGAATCAGTGAAGAGCATAAACACGACTCACCATCGCCTGCTCGATTTTGTTGTCGATGGCCATCAGACTGTTACTGGAACTACTGCAAGACAGGTGAGAGACAGACAGGTGAGAGACAGACAGGTGAGAGACAGACAGGCTGTTTAAAAGTCTTGGAAATCAGTGCTAGACACACATCAGACTTGAGTTTTGAGTGACGGCCAGCGTTTAGACAGACCCCTGTCAACACCTCACATATCTGATCACATGACCTTGAGACTCCCCAGGTGATACGTCCAGGTTACCTGTGACAGAACAGCAGCAGTGACATCATGCTGGCTTCAGAGCCCCGCCCACTGGGTGATGCCCGCATAGGCACTGACCAATGAGGGTGATGGGGCAGCTGAGTGCTCTGTGACCACATGGTGGGCGGGGCTGTCGATGTCATGTGACACCTGCTGGCTGAGATTGGCTGAGGCCAGGAGGGCGGGGACGCCGACCTGTTTCCCGTCCTGAGTTTTTGTCCAGAGGTCATCGGCCCAGCGCCCGGCCAGGAATCTCTGACGCCGAGCGCCTGACCTTTGACCTTCCTGTGATCCCGTAACAACACAGATGTTTCTGGTTTTTTGGCGACAAGCTGCAGAGTCCTCAAGGGAAGAGGGGGGGTGGAGGGGGGGCGTCGCTGAGGGCGAGAACAAGGAGGAGGGTCACAGAGAGGAGAGGGTGTTTGGCTCCGCCCCATAATTTTTTTCTTAACACTATCAAACATTATTAGCCAATCAGAGCTCAGCTTCAAGGTGCATCATCACAGATTATAATCCAGGTATTCCTTGGTCATGTGTTTGTCCATTGTTGGGATTAGATGCTCGTTAAAGTCTGCTTGAAGTTAACGTCTGCTCTTCCTCGTTGTTGTCTGATAATCCACGTTAAGGTCGCAAATCCAGTTTATCTTTCCGGTTTAATCCGTCTGTCGTCTTTTATTTTGAAAAGGTGAACCCCGACAGCCTCGTCCAATCAGCAGGGCCCTCTCAGGTGTCTCCCCTCTTCTAACTGCGCTCTGTCTCTCTGTTTTCCCTAAACCACAAACTTCACGAGGCCCCGCCCCCCCCTCTACGCAGACACACTCACTCTCTGCGCTCTCATTGGCTGCTTTCCCATTCCAGCTCCCGCCCACTCAATGTCACAGCCAGTAGAATCAGAGCAGATAGATTCTCTTCCCGCCCACTCAGAGGAGTCTGAACACAGAGCTTCATTCAAAGGTTTGGATGTTTTCCTCCTGATTCCCACGCTGGTTCTGAAAAGATTCTTTTATTACACTGTAAAATATTTAATGCTCTATATAAAAAAAACAACAACAAAATCTTTTTGGACTTTAAAAGTCTCACATGGCCTCAGAAAGAAGATGAAATCATAACAACAAGTTGTTTTTCAAGTAGATTTTTCAATTTTCTCTTCAACAAACTAGAAGAAAAAAACGTCTGTTTTGTAAATTTTAAATCCTGTTTTTGAGTTTTTAAATGAAATAAATGAGCTCAGAGAATTAATTTAAAGTGATATCAGAAAGAAAGCAGCAGAGAGGGAGCAACCTGTGAGGCAAAACTGAGGGCAAAAGACTTCTGTGACTCAAAGAGATAACTGGAAATCAGCCAATCAGGATCCAGTATTTACATGATTAATTTAAGATCCGAGCAAATGACAGGAAGAAGAAAACGCATTTAAGGAAGTCTTAACGAGATGTTTTCAGTAATTAAGGTGGATTAAAATCGACAGCAGATTATCTAATCCTAAACACACGAGAATTACAAACATTCAGACTTCCTGTTAGCACGCTGAGTGAAAACAGTCCTCTGTTTGATCTAATCCCACAAACACACACACACACAAACACAAACACACACAAACACATTCTCTCATTGCAAAATCAGCTGATTACCCGAGCAGTGAAAATAGATTTGAGTGTGTGTGTGTGTGTGTGTGTGGTATGCAGGTCAGCCGTGTGTCACACTGGTGTAAGCTTAAGTTTAGCAACAGTCACACTGATGCTATAAATGTGTGTGCGTGTGTTTGTGTGTGTGTTTGTGTGTGTGTGTGTGTGTGTGTGTGTGGGTGTGTGTGTGTGTGTGTGTGTTTGTCGTGGAGGCCCCTCCAATCTGAGCCTTTTCATCATTAGACACTTTGAAGTCACCCGTCCTGTGATTTTCACATCGTAGGTGTGATGTATAGTGAGCAGGTGGTAATAACGGATCATCACCTGATCACTGACAGGGTGAGCAGCACTCTGTTCCAGTTGGAGTGTGTCTGTAGTTTGAGGAGGATTACGACAAGTTTACACTTAATTAGTGCTGAAGTGACCTCAGTCAGATGTCAGAGGGACTGGTCAAACACACACACACACACACACACACACACACACACACACACACACACACACTGTCTGTCTATCCGTCCATATGCTGAAGACTCTCTTCTCTACATTCACATCCTCCCGACTTTAAACAAACTCCTCATGTCTGGACTTTACCTGGCGTCCCCCGGCAGGTTGAACATGGTTTGGTCCAGACTGAACACAGCAGGGGTCTGAATGGGGGTCAGGGTGGGGTGGAAGACTCCAGCAGGGGGGGAGCTGGGCTGAGAGTGAGACAGTCTGAGGACGGACTGAGGACGGACAGAAAGAGACAGAAAAGTCTGAGTATAAACACATAAATCATCGTCCAATAGAAATGAAAGTTTGTGAGTTATTACCCGCCCAGCTGCGTCCACGTCCAATCGTAGAGGAGGAGGGATGTTACGTGGGCGGGGCGAAGGAGGGGGAGGGGTAGAATTCTGTACTCCTATTGGTTCCTTTGAGTCTATGAGCCGTATGTTTATCGGCTCTTGGTGTGTTGGGGAAGGAGGCCCGCTGCGCAGTACAAGTCCAAACCTGTCCCGGCCTCTGATTGGCTGAGCCAGCATATGGGCAGCGTCCTGTGAGTGGACTTCGGCTCTGTCCGAGTCACGGCCAATCAGCTCGAGGGACTCCAACGAGTGGGCGTGTCTCATGGTGTCCATCACTCGCCGGAAACCCGCCCCTTCCTGTCGCTCCATAACGTCTGTGCATGTCCATCGTCCACGACGGTAAGGACCACCGCCTGCCCCGCCCGCCGCCAGCCTCACCACTCTGAACCTGGAAGAACAGCCCACTCCTGCGGAATCATGGGAAATGTATTTCCTCTTCAGAGAGGGAGTGGTGGGCTGGGAGGAGCTTCCCTGAGGGCTGCAGGACGCCGCTGCCGATTGGAGGACGCTCAGGACCATACTGGGAGCTGATTGGCCGGCTGGGGGTTGGTTAAAGTCTGAGGTCACACTGGTGATCTGGAAGCCACTCCTCTTTTTGCCACTGCTCATCCTCACACACACACCACTCCTCACACACACGCACATACACCACACACACTCTACAGACCTGCTGAAACACAGGAAGAAAAAATGGGTTAACGTGGCTTAAGAGGACGTTTGACTGAAGAACTCTGCGAGGACACGTACGAATAAACTCTGAGGAATGAGGTTTAGAAGGTGTCTGCACCTGACCTCACCTGAACCTGAACCAGGCGTGAAGTCAACCCTCAACTCACCCGCTGCTGTCCCCCGAACAGACATGTGCTCACAGTTCGGATTTAGGTGTGTCCCCATAATGTCTGAAAACAAACACAGCAGAGACTGAAGTTACAGAGTGTGGAGTTAAACTGTCTCCCCTCGCAGCCTCTCTCTCTCTCTCTCTCTCTCTCTCTCTCTCTCCTCTTCCTATGGTAAGTGTCTCTCACCCGAAGCTTTCGTCTCAAACTCCCTTTCTTCTCCTCCTTCTGTGTTTCCTGTTTTCTCTGACTCACTCTGTTCTGTTGCTGGTTGCTTCAGTCTGCTGCATGTTGCACAACCTGGATTAACGTGCATGTGTGTGTGTGTGTGTGTGTGTGTGTGTGTGTGTGTGTGAATGCTCAGTTCAGGTTCTGCAGGCTTTTAACAGTTGAAACAGTCACAGCTGGTGTACTTTGGCTGCTCCGTATGTCACTCCACACCTGAGAACTTCAACTTTAAACAACATCGATGCAGACTGGGCTCAAACTTGCGTTTTCCAGACTTTCGAGTAACTTAATCGAAGCACGTCCTGTGACGGCGTTCTCCGGATGCTCAGCCTGTGTGGGATTTGATTGAACAGCATCCAAAAGTTGAACACACTTGTTTCCACATGCTCAGTGGACTTCAAGGTGTTTTTTTTAAATCTTTTCGTGGTGTCTGCACCACAGACTGATTTAAAACTGGCCTCATTGTTCACTGTTCAGTTTATTTCCTCTTCTTTTAAGGAAGACAGCGTGCAGAAATGTGCAGCAGCACTTCTCCTCTTTTTTTTTATTTATTTATTTTTTTCATGGCGAGATGTTGTGCCATCTCTGCCGCCTCCTAACGTCATGGTTCTGCTTTTAGTTCGAGGCCAACCAGAGCACGCTAAGGACAAACAAACAAACAGCACTGGTCTTAATTTAAAGCAGATGTCCTTCAGAGGACCTGCGTAAACTGGTTCAGCTTGCGGCCTTTTTTTAAGGCTCGAGGACAAAGCATTATGGGATCTGTTGGGCCGTGCAGGACGCTCCTGTTGCATCCTCTGCAGCGTGGAAAAGTCTTCAGATGCAGGCTTTGAAAGCCGTGTTTCCTGTGTGTTCTCTCTGAAACACCAACAGCTGAGTCTGCTCCGTTATCAGATTGTGTTTGTGAGAGTCTGGTTTCCACCCCGGGCTCTGTTGACCCCGTCACACTTCCTCAAACTATAAGTCCAGCGTGAGCCAGGTCATAAAACAGAGATGAGAAAAACACACCTGTGTGAGAAAAGTCTCACCTCAGACTCTTGTCTGTTGGTTTTACTTTGCTCACTTTCAGACTTTCATCAAAGATCAAACGGTGAAAACAAAGAGTCGTGCTCTGTGATTTATTTTAATATCACAGCGGTTTCAAACTGAAGCCTCAGGTTTATGTGAGACCTCCTGAAGGGGTCCTGAACCACACGTGGAACTGCGCTGATCTACACTGTACTCTGACAGAAACGCTGCTGATTTCATGGTTTCTGTAGAACATTCAGGAATAATTAAAATAACTCTGCCTCATTTTTTATTTTATAGCTTTAAAAATGACAAATTAAAGTTTTAAGACAACGAGAATAATCAAACTCATCAAAATGTTAGTTTAACACGAGCCTTACTTCATCTACACAAAACAAACAGCAGATAAAACCTCTCATAAACAAACACTCACGTGCATGCGCTCAGCTCAAGCGCGTCCCCAACGATCTCGAGCCTGAATCCGTGGTCGCGCGCCTCCTACCCTCCCACCGATGACGTCACGGCCAGGCCGGCTGACACAATCGATCCATTCTTCACGAAACTTAACAGCTGGGGAAGGAGCATGCGCGGTTCAGCTGCAGGGCGGCGGGAGCGCGCGCGGAGTTTTCAGATCAAAAAGTTTGAGCAGGCACTCCGCCGACTTTTTCTTCTACGGTTTGGACTCCGTCAGTCCGTCAAAGTGTCACAGGAAGTTTGTCCTCCTCTTTCTGTAAACAACAACTAACTTTTCTTCTTCTTCTTCTTCTGTCAGTCCTCCGACAGCTGTGGGAGCAGCGCGTGCCTCTACACGGCAGCCAATGAGCGACGAGCAAAGGTCTTCATCTTCACCTTCATCCTTCTCGTCATCCCCAGGTGCAGCTCCCTGAAGTCTGATCAGGATCATCCGTCTCTCCCTGGTCTCTGTGGATACAGGTCCTGGCTGTGCGTGGAGGAGCCAAGAGCGAGCAAGGCGCGTGCGCGTGGAACTCCGATTGGGAGGAGTCTGCGCAGTGGAGGCGCTGTGTTTATTCCTTAATCTGAATCTGACATGTGACGGTTTGTTTTGATTGGTTGTTGAAGTGAATAAAGTTGAACTTAAATAAAATAAAATGAAAAAAATCCAAACAAAAAATATTCTAAATAATTTATATTTCATCTTCTCAGAAAGTTTTCTGGAGGCTGAAGAATAACTCCCTCTGATAATAACAGAACAATACATCAACCAATCAGATTCAGTCATTGGCTCTTTAATGTAACTGTGATGTCACAGACCTCTGTAAACCAGCCAATAAGTCACCTGCTACATCATATGTTTCACATTTTTGAAAATAGAAAACAAACTTCTTTTTTTTTTCCCCACAATGCTCTTGAACGCACCATGGCTACGCCGTTAGCATAGCCCATTGAAATGTAAGAAAATGGTAGCACTGCTGCATTTATCAGCATTTATGAAATCTATGGGCCCTGAACAGTGCTGGCTAGCTTCAGTCAAGTCGATAGCTGATGCTAACTTCATTAGCATCCCCCCACCCAGAACCAAACCCTGTAACAGCCATGCATAAGGCATATGCCATAGCATAGCTTAATCAGCCATTCATTCTACCTTAGGATGGATAACTACTCTGTGAAACTAATGCTAACTGTATTAGCATCATCAAAAGACAATTTCTTAGTTAAATCCATCCTATGCTATGATGCTGTATAACTGAGTTGTTTATATACATGTGTATAAACATAGTTTATATTGTTGTTATATAAATGAGGGTTGTTTATAAACATGTGCATAAACTTGTTGTTTATATTTGTTGTTATATATAAATGTGAGGTTTTTATATACATGTGTATAAAAAGATTGGTTATGTTGTTGTTATATAAACGTGAGGTGTTGGTCCTCGCCAATGCCGTAGGATTCTTTGTGTTGCTCAAACAGGTGCGTCAGACTCTGCATGTAAACTTGATGTAGATTCTCGATGTCCTCGCTGGTGGGACTGGGAGTCTGGACCACCGGGATGGGGGACCCCACTGAAAAACGGAGGAGACGATTAGCACAGATGCTAAATACTGCAAAGAAATTCTTCAAGAATATATAAACCAAATGTAGCTCTCCTTAAAAACAGCTCATATCTATATTGGATGTTGGGCTGTAGTGGTTCTGAGGGTCTCTAGGATTATTTAGATCAGTTATTAATAAATTAAAATGTAAGTTAAATTAGCGGTTGCAGTTTTTATTATTATTTTATTATTAAATTGTTTTTAGCTTGAGCTCGTACCGATGGTATTGATGGGTTTCCTGTACGGCATCAGTCCAAAACTGTACTGAAAAACCCCTCGGGCGTGAAACAGAGGCATCGCTACTCCCATGATGCTTTGCAGCCGGTTCTGTGGACAGAGAACAACATGCTAACCATGTTACACAGGGAGAACATGCTAACTCCACACAAACCCACTCTGTGAAGAAATGAAAAAAACATTTAATGCAGTTTAAAAACTGATAAAGTCAAAAAGTTTCTTCACACAGAAATTATTAAGAGCTTTAAAAAAAACTAACATGTTTATAACAACAAAAAAGCAAAAATTTAAATTTAAAACTTTAAACACTCATAAAACTTCAATTTATAACATATTAAATTGTATATTAATAAATAGAAAATACAGGAGAATTGTAATAAATATAAATTTAATTAATACAGATTTAAATTAAAAAACTGAAAAAAAAACTATAAAAATCGCAAAAAAAAATTACAAACTTACTAAAACCTGTAAAAATATAAAATACTAAAAATCTTTTTTTTAAAAGAACTTAAAAAAAAAAATACCTCAAAATCCAAAAACAGGAAGGAACATCAGAAATTGAACAGATTGAAAAAAAAAAAAGTTTTTGCCATTAAAAAAAATTCAAAAATTCAAGAACACTTCAAAAGTTTTTAAATACACAAAATTTGAATTAAACATGTCGAGCTGTAAATGCTAAAAAAATTCTAAAGAACAAAAACAGAACCTCTTAGTCATAAGCCAACAAATTACTTCACAAAATTTTTGACATCTCAAAATTTTTTGAAAATTGTGACACTTAATGTCAGAATTTTTTGGTTCCTTTTTCAGTCCCTCAGAATTCTAACGTTAAACTTTATTCGTGTTACCGATGGTTTGATTTTACGTCATATTAAACTTTTTGTTCAGACGTTTGAGGCTGATTCACGTCTCTATGAATGAGACGTCCAAACAAACCTCACGTTAAAACAAAAGCTTCACTTTTTTAACCTTTGATAATGTTTAAATAACGTTTTATAACTCTCATAGTTTGACCTCTGACCTGCAGCCTCCTCAGAGGAGAGCCGGTCGGGTTCTCCATCTGATCGAAGAGCTCGTTCTCCCCGAAAGAAAAGACCGGAACCAGCTGAGCTCTGAACACACACACACACACACACACACACACACACACACACACACACACAAAAACAGAGTCAGTGGACTGTTTGTAGCCCCGCCCCTTTGGACCACATCCTGTCTGGCTTCTCTTACCCGTGTTTGAGGGCCAGTTTGATGAAGCCCTTCTTGTTTAAGACCTGGAACCCAAACAAACATGAGACCAGCAGCTTTTCATCAGTTTCATTTCATGTTTTATATTTTTGATCATCTTTCGGTTTTTCTCATGATTTAATACGAGCTCTGAGATCAGGTGGGGTTCTGTACCTGTAGTTTTAAAGCTCCAGGCCGGGCATCCAGAGCCTCTGAAGCTCCGCCCACTGCGACGACCGCCACGTTCCCACCTTCAGGTCGACTGACCAGGTAAGACAGGCTGGACTTACAGCTGGACACCAGGCCTGAGAGACAGACAGGTGAGTAGTTAATCTGCGTCTCTGTGGATGATCTCAGAGTGTTAATCTGAGTTTACGTCCCTGCACTTCCACCCTCTGACCAGCAGGTGGCACATCAGACCCGGTTAAGATGATCGATCGCTGCAGGTCTGGAACACATGAACCACTTCACCCTGCTGGGTCAGCCAATCAGAGAGCAGCGCTCTGCCTCCTCCTGCACTAACCTGTCACACAGTTTACTCAATCTGAGCAAAGAGTGAGACAGACGGACTGCAGGGTCAGCAAACCCTCCAGAGACCAGCTCCTCTGTGTGTGTCAGTGCGTGTGTGTGTCAGCCTCTCTGCTGTAAGAAAGACCAGAGCACAGACAGACAGACAGACAGACAGGTACCTCCACACATGATGTAGTCTCTGAAGAGAGGGACTCTGAACCAGAACGGGAGCATCAGGAGGTGAGACCGAAGACCAGGAAACAGACGAGAGAAACCCGTCGCCTCTGTACAGAAGTTACCGAATCCTCCTGCTACCAGCACCCCTGAGAGACAGACAGGTCAGAGACAGACAGGTCAGAGACAGACAGGTCAGAGACGGACAGATCCGAGAGACAGACATGTTAGGAACAGACAGGTCAGGGACAGACAGGTGTTTCTCACCGTGTGGATGAAATCCAAAGATGTAGTTTTTCTTTGGATCCAGATCGACAGTTTTTACCAGCTGAGGATGTAAACAAACAAACAAACAAACAAACAAACAACCATCAGTGATGTGTGTCATGGTGTTGGGCTCACAGTGGGGGGGGGTGTAGATCAATAATCAATAATCCATGATGGGTTATATAAACAGACTCACAGTGATGGGGAAGTATTCCCTGAAGAAGCCCCAGATCCTCCAGCTCCTCACCCAATGTGACCTCCGACCCCCGCTGCTGGGCGTGTCCCAGTCCAACCACAGCCAACCAGCATACAGCATGGCCAGCATCCACCAATCAGAGAGCGCCAAGAGAACGAAGGCAGCGAGACAGCACTGAGCTGATAGACAGAGAGAGAGACAGGTCACCAGACAGACAGCACTGAGCTGATAGACAGAGAGAGAGAGAGAGAGAGAGACAGGTCATCAGACAGACAGCACTGAGCTGAGAGACAGAGAGAGAGAGAGAGAGACAGGTCATCAGACAGACAGCACTGAGCTGAGAGACAGAGAGAGAGAGAGACAGGTCATTAGACAGACAGCACTGAGCTTAGAGACAAAGAGAGACAGGTCATCAGACAGACAGCATCGAGCTGAGAGACAGACAGAGAGGGAGACAGGTCATCAGACAGACAGCACTGAGCTGAGGGAGAGAGAGAGACAGATCATCAGACAGACAGCACTGAGCTGATAGACAGACAGACAGACAGACAGACAGACAGCACCGAGCTGAGAGTCAGAGAGAGAGAGAGAGAGACAGGTCATCAGACAGACAGCACCGAGCTGAGAGACAGAGAGAGAGAGAGAGAGAGAGAGAGAAGAGGGAGAGAGAGAGAAAGAGAGAGGGACAGGTAATCAGACAGACAGCATCGAGCTGAGAGACAGAGAGAGACAGGTCATCAGACAGACAGCACTGACCTGAGAGACAGACAGACAGACAGACAGACAGACAGACAGAAAGTCGGAGAGGTAGTGAGACAGATGAAGGGCAGATGGACAGACAGACAGTCAAGCAGGATTTTGGATAGACAGGCAAACAAGCAGACAGACAGGTACCTAGAGCCAGGAAGGAGAAGACCCACTGCAGCGTGGCTGCGGTCTGCAGCCTCCTCCGCAGAGGGATGTTCAGCGGGGCGAACTCGATCTTCATCCCGGCGGTGGTGCTCCTCGGCCCGCGTTGGAGCACGTCAACCTCCGGGGTCCGCTCCTCTATGAGCTCCTCTGTCCTGCTTCTCTCTCCTCTTTCCTCAGCTGTCTGGGGATCAGCTCACCTGTCTGTCTCTCTCCCTGTCTGTGTGCAGGTGAGTCTTCCAGCAGGAGGTTTGGTTACTTTCTGTGGACTTTAACACTTCGCTTCCTGCGCTCCAAACTTCTACAAACTTCTACAAACTTCAACAAACTTCCCCAAACTTTGCAAACACGCGCCCCCTCCTTCCAGCTCTGCGCATGCGCATGAGACGCTCCGTGCTGGGTGGAATCCTGTTAGCCAATCAGAGCTCATGACGAAAGTTGTCGGGAGCGAGCCTGGCGCGTTCTTGTTTAAAAACACGAGGAGTTCATGTGAAAGTAAATAAAGTTAGTTAACGTGGAAGATCTGACAGTTTCAATGAGTTTGTAGAATGTTTCCGAATTATTATTATTATTATTATTATTATTATTATTATTATTATTATTATTATTATTATTATTATTATTATTATTATTGAATTAAATAATTAAATTTGTGTTACTATGTCAAACAAACTACTGGAAACAAGTTTTTAGCCTCACACTCAAAAATAAAAAAATAAAAAAAATAAAAGTTTTTTTTAATCTTTAAGTTTTGACAGTTTGTTGATTTGACTTCTTCATAAGACTTTGATTGGTCATAGTTAATGACTAACACAATGATTCTATGTTTGATGTTGATATTATGACAAAGCATTTCCGCAGTCTTCTGAGGAAATGACCCCACATGCTGGTGTGACCCGACTTTCATAACAACAAAACAAAAATAGCAGGCATCTAAAAATAAGTTTCTATTTGTTCTCTGTTCACACAGTCGCCATAGGGACGCTGTGTGAGTGAAAGCGTGCTACCTGTATGTTGCCATGGTTACCGCACGATAAGGTGGGAGCGGTTCTGGCTTCTTTCACCTGCAGATAGTTAACTCTTCCCTCACACGGCAGGAGGAGGAACGAAGGTAACGACAGACTTTCGTCTGAGTTTGTTTTCGAGTTTTGCATTCTATAAGCCTTCTCCACTGTTGCCATGCTCCAAAGTCATTTTCCTCTATTTAAAGCTCCTGTGAGGACTTTCTGAGTGATCTGGAAAAAGTCCCACTTCCACATTTCTGCCTGGTGGTAAACAATCTAAAATGAGAACTTCTGTGCCAAGTCGGCTGTTTCTCAATGATTATTCTCAGCTTCCTGGTCAGGCGGGATTGATTTATGGCACGTCGTCTCTATGACAACACCACACTGTGATAGAGTTTAGCAGAAAGGAGAGAGATCTGTGTTTTTCTCTGCTGAAAATGATGAACTGGATTTATTTTGTGATTATAAGTTCGGACACTGGAGCTGAACTGGCAAAAAAAGAAAAAGGAGAGTGACAGAGCAGAAGAAAGCTGAAAGGAGAGTGACAGAGCTCAGGCTGAAACACGAGTTAATCTGTTTATGATAATGTTTTTTTTCCAGCCCACATGCAGCAGTTAAACTGCAGTGATCTGATCAAACTTCAGAGTCTGTCAATAAAATGAAGAGTGATGTTACGTCAGCTCTGATTGGTGAGGCTGGAGATGGTAGATGAGCTCTGGTTGGACGGGCTGTGAATAGCCGGCGAATAAACTACGCGACAAACTGAGTTTACAAAGTTTGTTTGTGTCACGTTTCAAACAACAGCTCTGCCAAACTGTTCATAAATACAGTACAAGTTGTTTTGAACAGATAAAAAGTAGTTTTGAAAAGATCCGCTCTAGTAAGAATCACATTCTCACAACAGTGGGTGCAAGCGCTCATGGGAAACGGAGTCTCTATCCCGGGAAAAACACTAGATTTTCCAGCTAGCCCTCAAAGACCCTCTAAGATATGCACGAAACAGACCTAAAACAGACGACGAGCAGCGTGGGACGTCTCTGTTTGGTGGAGATTCTCCAATCTGTGATGTCACAAAGTGAGCAAATTTTGGGTCTTTCTCGTCTAGTTTTTGTTTGACTTTTTGACTGGGGTTTCTCCACACAGTCTGAAACTGGACCATATTTGTTTCATTTACATGTAGGTAGTTTGTTGCTTGTACATCAAGGGATTAATAAAGTTGTGTGAATTGAATCACATATTTAAACCCGGTATTTTTTTTTCTTTTTGATAATATAAAAATGTTTTTACAATGATCAATAAAGTTTTAAAGTTTGAAGGTCAGACTTTACCACAGATTCAACATTCTGCTCAGTCTACTTAAAAAAACTTTATTTGAAATATAAAGTTTCAAAAATAGAGAAAGAAAAAGAGACATTAATGTGTTCATATGACTTTTATTTAAAGCATGAAAATAAAACATCAATAACAGAACATTATGCAAACATCATGACAGTTCATGAACAACACAACAGGTAAGTGGCTCAGAAGGAATAAAGTGCATCATGGGTAATGTAGGATTTGAGGTTTGGGTCTCCCTTTGTTTCAGGACGTCAAGTCTCATTGATGTCCGTCACTGGAAGCCGCCCGTTTCAAGTTTCTGATTTCACAGCTTCTGTTTTAAGCTCTGTTACAGTTTTACACTGTTGTTCGTATTTACGTAAGGTGACAGACTGGACTGATGTTTAAATCCATCTTTACATTTTTCTACTGAAGTTCAACCAGGTTACCCTCAGTTTTAAGATTTTTTAACAGTGACTGAGCTTCAAAAAATAAAAAAAATAAAAAAGAATATTCTCAAAAATAACCAAAGATCTTCAAAACAACCGAAAATCTTAGACATCAAGAGTCTTATAAACATCAAAGATCCTCAAAAAAACAGAAAATCTTAAAGACATCAAAGATCTTTTAAAAAAAATTAAAGATCCTCAGAAAAATAGAACATCTTTAAAACATCAAAGATCCTCAAAAAAACAGAAAATCTTAAAAGACATCAAAGATCTTTAAAAAAAATCAAAGATCCTCAAAACAATAGAACATCTTTAAAACATCAAAGATCCTCAAAAAAACAGAAAATCTTAAAAGACATCAAAGATCTTTAAAAAAAAATCAAAGATCCTCAAAACAATAGAACATCTTTAAAACATCAAAGATCCTCAAAAAAACAGAAAATCTTAAAAGACATCAAAGATCTTTTAAAAAAAATCAAAGATCCTCAAAACAATAGAACATCTTTAAAACATCGAAGATCCTCAAAAAAACCCAGAAAATTTTCGACATCAAAGGTCTTGAAAACATGAAAGATGCTCAAAAATATAAAATCTTTAAAAAATGTAAGATCTTTAAAAAAAAACCCAAAAGATCCTTAAAACAATAGAACATCTTATAGATAAAAAACAAATATATTTTTTAAAAAAGAAAATCTTAAAAAGATTTAAGACTTTAAAAAATGCAAAGATCCTCACAGACAAAAAATAATAATAAGTGGTGCATGACAGGAAGTGATGTCACAGCACGTTGTTCTGTCACACATAGTTAAGGAGATATTTTTTTAGTATGAGTGTTTACTGACTAAATTATATCTGATCTGCTTTACGCCTGGAGTTTAACATGCACTGAATGAACATGGACTAAACCTATGCTACATCTCTGCTACACCTGAACTGGACCCTGACTTCACCTGCTCTGCTCTTCACCTGTGCTTTGCCTGATCCATACCTTACAAAAACCTGTAATGAGTCTTAACTACAGCTAGCTAACACCTGGACTGGACTCTGCACTAACCCCCCACTAAACCTGTCGACTAAAGCTGGAGCACACCTGAAGAACACCTGTGTTGCAGTAGCTCTGTGTAAGTTGTGTCTTTGGTTAGTGTGTGAAATCCACACCGAGACAAGTCAGTTTGTTACTGTTGTTTATTTGCACCAAGCAGACATTAGGTTCAACTGAAACTACCCAAAGTACGGTCAGAGAAACGTTTTCGCTTGATTCAACCAATCAGAGAAGACTTTTCTTAATGGTGATTGTGTCAGCGCTAACTAAACAAGCTAACAGCTCGAGAAAAATGTCTGCTGTTTACGCCTGTTAATCCACTGACTGGGATGTAAACATGTCAATGATAAGTTGACAGTTTCTCTACAGTTGTTATTCAAGTCAGCTGCGCCCTTAATGGGCAAAACTCGTAAGTTTAATAACTTCGGAAATGATAAATAAAAATAAAATCAGAATATAAACATGTTTATTAATGAATTACAAATCAGCTTTTTTTTTGGCTTGGTGTGTATGTGGTTTACGGAACTTCTGCAGCCAGCCCCAAGTGGACGCTATTTTTCTAAAATCTCTTGATGGGTCGTTTTGGACTCTGGGTAGCTAATTTTAGTTTCAAAATGAAAGATTAAAAATATAATGAAATATAATAATAATAATGAATTTTAGGTGATGTCTGAACTTACACAGAGCTGGTGCAACCCATCGCTGCTGCAGTCTCGCAGCCACAGCTGGTGGTCTTCTGAAGGTCTGGATCCATTTAGATAAATATCCCTTCACCCTTAAAGAACCGCGTGTTGGATCAGATTATAGCCACCTCAGTCACAGTCGATCCAGACTTGTATAGGGAATTTTGAGATGGGACGGGCTTGTCTTGTTGTGGGAGGAGTTTGGCATGTGATTGGAGGAGAAGGTTACCCTTCACTTTGTTATAACAGCGCCCCCTGCATTGCAGAAGAGTCAGAGCGGATCCCAGCAGCAGAAAAAAAACCACCAGGAAGACCCTGAGGAGAGAGAGTAACACTGGTTGGTTAATCAGTCGAGTAACGAGTTCATAAGTATCATTAACCGTACTGGCTGTCTGTTTACAGACGAGTGAAGCTGATTGGTTCTTACCCCACGGCGACGATGACGGTCTCATCAGGAGGTGACTCTGAGGACAAAAAGAAACCAACATCAACTCTGATGTCATCGACAGGAAGTGCTGACGCGAGATCCATCCATCCATCCATCCATTTTCTATACCGCTTCTCCTGTTCAGGGTCACGGGTGGCTGGAGCCTAACCTGACGCGAGATGTGTATGTTAAATGAATTTACCAGTAGCAGGTTTTGGTGACGTGACCACAGGCGCTCTTTTGCTTACACACACAGAGTCCGCGTACGTGGAACACTCGGACAGAGTTTCTAGATTAGCAGCTGAAAAACAGGAAACGACAAACACGGAGAGATCAGCGACAACGTTCGCTGCAACAATACGCAGATGATACCGTTAACATCAGGTGTGCTTACCTGAGCAGTTTGTGCACGGACGACACTGAACTCCACTGATGCTTCCCTGATTGGTTGTACAGTTCACCTTCACAAAGTAACCTGCACACATAACACACACACACACACACACACACAGAGGCAGTCAGAGAGAGAGAGAGTGACAGACATCAGGTCCTCCTCTCATAAACAGAATCACCTGATTGGATCATTTACCTTGTGAACATCCTGTACAGGAAACCTGAGCAGGGACAGGGTCAAAGTTCATCATCAGCAAAAAGCACATCAAGCTCACCTGGAAATAAGCACAGACAGGTGTGTCAGATAAAGGTGTCTGATGTGGGTCACACTGAAATGAGACTACCGGTCCCTGTCGGTCTACAGATTTGCACATGTTCTGGTCCAGTTGTTTTTGCCTGTACTGACATGATACCTGCACACCTGCACCCTTCACACGCACCTGTCTGCAAGAAAGGACACGGTCCTTTCAAGACCAAATGATCCTGTTATATAACTGAACCCTAGTTGCACTTGGACGAGACTAACACCTGACTCCTTTTAGACTGAAACCAGACTAACACCTGAGTCCTCCAAGACTTGGACCAGACTTAGACCTTAACCAGTGCAGCAGAAGTTAGATTAAAAACACAGCTTCACTCACCTGAAGCACGTCCATGTCGTCCTCTCACTCTCCGTGAAAGATTTCACTCAGACCTCAACCTGAGCTCGTCTTTTACCTTCAGCAAGGACTTCCCACAGGAAGGGGGAGGCCCGCCTTGCTTAGTCCTGCCCCCGTCCTCACCTGAACCTGCAACTAACACGGAATCTGCTGACGTCAATCTGAACAGGTTTGTTAACACCAATGCCAGGACCATGACCAGAACCAGAATCAGGAACCCAACCAGGACCAGGACCAGGACCAGTGTAAATCCAGTGAAAGTATAAATCAAACAGCTCAGGTATGTTCCTGGTCCTGGAAACGTGTCTCACACACCTCTGATGCAATGTTTATGTTGTGCAGATGGGTGTTGTCTGTTTCCCCGGTAACCAGATGAACAGGAAGGGAGTGTAGCCTGCCTTGCAGGACTACAGTGAAAACCTGCTCAGGAATGGGAACAATCTAAACATCAAGGCTTTTCTGTTACAGCCGAGTCCTTGAGGGACCACCTGTACAGGTCTGACTGTAAAGTGTAGAGGGGCCAAAAAAACTGGAACAAAACTAACAGGTGCTAATACTAGCAGACTGATGCTAAAGCTAATGCTAATCCCTGGGGATACAGCTGATAACAGTGGCTGATACTGATGCTTCACTGAATGAAACTGAAGCTGATTGGCTAATGCTGATTTTAACATGGCCCTACCCCAATGTAATTGACAAACAGGAATGCTAACAATGCTACTGGTGCTAACTGACTAATAATGATGCATCAATGACAATACAGAAGTTTACTGCCTGAAGCAATTCTAAATAATTTTAAATGACTTACACTGATACCGGTACTAACTTTCACTGTCACTGACGCTAACTGATTTATGACACACCTGCCAAATCTGGACTCTGACAAAGCGTGAGAACCCCCCTCACAGACCAGGTGAGGTCATCCATGATGTGCACCCCCAAGGAACCTCGTTTGTTTGCAGCTGACCGCCTCCGCAGCCGTGCTGTTGATGAGAAGTGGGGCATGGTTCAGGTTCTTTCTGAAGTCGACAATGGTTTCTTTGAATTCAGTTCAGGATCAGGCTGTTCAGCTGCTCTGCCTCCTCTCTGTAGGCCAGATCGTCATTGTCCCCGATGAGGCCCATCACTGTTGAGTCAACAGTGAATTTCCCAGTGTGGTTTGTGATAAAGCTGGACACGTAGTCGTGCATCATCAGCGTTGACAGCCCTGAAAGGAGCCTGTGCTGGGATGACCATGGAGGGTTTTTCTTTAATCCGACCCTCACTGACTGTGGTCTCTCTGTGAGGAAGTCAAGCAGACAGTTTCACAGGAGGGTCCTGGCCCCCAGGGGTCCCAGTTTGCCTACCAGGTGTTGTGGGATGATGGTTTTGAAAGCCGAACTGAAGTCAAGAAACAGCATCTGCACATGAGAGTCCTCAGTGCAGCGGTTTGGCCGGTTGGCAAACTGGAAGAGGTCGAGAGCGGGATGATGTGCCCCTTTACCGACACTGATGGTTATAACTGATGCTAACTGACTTATACCAATGCTCACTTTGAGTGAAATTGTTGCTATCTGTCTGTTATGCTTATTTAAATAAATGATGCTAATACCATGACCAACTGACACTGGCACTGGAAGAACTTTCTGAGGCGCCACTCACTGATTGGACGCTGCAGCGGCTCAGACCTGAAACTCTGAAACTTCTGATCACCGGAGTTTAATGAGAACGAAAAGACGGAGCTGAAAACAGTCGGTATCCAGAGGATAACCCTGAAACAGGTCAGTAGAGATTGTTGTTCCTCAGGCAGTTCAGGAAATTCAACCTGTTTTTATTTGTGTTACAGAGAGTACAGTTCAGAATCAGAGTCATAGTCCTTCTATTCTTTTGAAGATGATCAGCAGATAAATGTTGTTCTGAATCTGATTCTGACTCTCTTGTTTTTTTAAACTTCACCCAGTCGTGATTTTCAGTTGTTGTTGCTTAGATACATCTGATCTGTGCAGATTCTGCTTTGTTTACACATCCTGTAATCAGAATATCACATGACTGACTCTGTCAGTGTTTCTTCTGTTTCCCCTCCGAGGCAGCAGGTGGCGCTGCAGAGAAGAACCTGCAGCTCCTGGAAAACACTCCGTAGAAGAAAAGGAGTGTGTTCCTCCGTGCCTCTGTGCTCCTGTCAGCAGGGTAAGGACTGTCTCAGCTGTCTTCATCATTTCTGACCCTCTCTGGTTTTTTAGTACCTGTCCAGCTCGTGCTCTGTTTATAACAGGTGATGTAACGTCTGCTAACAACGACGCTGCGGTTAGCTGGAGGAAGACGCTTCCATTATCGGACACGCCCTCCTGTACCGTCCTTTAGAAACTGCCTGCGAGGTTTATTAACATGTTCACACTCTTAATAACTCGTTTATACTCTTATCAGGATGTAACCTCATTGATTTGTCCGTGTCAGCTGGTTTGGAAACAGAGAAGTACTTTATATGTCCTGGCTGGTCGGAGAGTTCAGATAAACAGACTGAAAACAGTTTTATTTTCTTGTTACGATCTTAAACAGGACTGATTAAAGCTTTGGTGGCTGATAAATAACAGCAAGTGTATTTTTAATAGGGCTACGGAAAAGGATTAGGGCCAAAATAAAGTCCAGTATCTGTTTCTTTATTATTATTCTGAGGGGAAAAAATCAGAATCCTGACTTCTTCTTCTTTTTTATTTTTTATTTTATTTTTAAATTTTTTTTTTTGCAAAATTCTGGGATTAAACTCAGATTTCAACATTTCAAGAATTCTAATTCGTTATTTTTTTTCTCAGAATAATAATGAAAAAAAAAGACTTGTTTATTGTTGTTGTTGTTGTTGTTGTTGTTGTTGTTGTTGTTGTTGTTTTTCCAGTGGCCATAATCCTCTTCCGTATTGGGGTGTTTCCATAGTGATGAATTTTTGAAGAAGTGGAGCAACTTTGATTTGAACATTCTTTGTAGTATGATAATAAACTTGTGTCCTACTTAATGTTTTTCACTGTAAACAACGATTTCTTGTTTTTGAATTCTTTGTTTGACGTCAAAAGGACACGGGTCTGTTTTTACACCTGTCTGCAGTCCGTTCACCTGTAATAACGTCTGATCTTCAGGTCCCGATCGGAGGCAGAGACGGTAAATTCATGATGGCCAACAAGCCAGACGCCTCCGACCAAACCGTCTCTGCTGACAAAGACTCGCCCAAACCTACCGGGCGTCGTCCCCGCCGCAGAGCCGCTGCCGCTGTAGGCAGGAGAAGTCAGAAGAGGAAGCGACGCGGTCCTATAGAAAAGAGGCGTGGCCTGAGCGAAAAGAGGCGCGGTCAGGACGAGAGGAGGGAGGGTGTGACGGTGAAGAGGACGTGGAACGATGGGAAGCGGCGCTGGGATAAAAAACACTACTGCGTGTTCTGTCGGAGGCCGCAGGTGAAGATCGCTCGACACCTGCTCAGGAAACACGCCGATCAACAGGAAGTACTGGCAGCCAGTGCCCTGCCTACGGGCTCCAAACAGCGCCACCTGCTGCTGGAACACCTGCGCTGCAGGGGCAACTACATGCACAACATAGAGGTGAGTCTACCTGTCTCACAGCACCAAACTTTACCCTAAAGAGACGAGAGCACCAGGCTTTAGATCATTCTCAAGAACTCACAAATTCATCCATCCACATGTCCGTCTGTCCGTCTGTCCGTCTGTCTGTCTGTCCGTCTGTCCTTCAGGTCATCAGGCAGGGCAGTGGAGAGATCGTCCCGTGGCGTCAGCCCTCAGAGGAAGTCGATGCGAGGAACTACTTGCCGTGCCCTCTCTGCCTCGGGTTTTTCCTCCGAGCTGATCTCTGGAAACATCAGGCTTCCTGTCGTAAGAAGCTAACCTCTGACCCCTCCAGAGACTCCGCCTCTTCAGCAGAGAGGCCCCCCGACCCCTCCAGAGACGGAGCCTGTGACTCCACAGTAGAGTCGGCCTTTGATGAGGCGGACATTACGGACTCCACAGAGGATGCACCCTCTGACCCTTCAGTAGGACAGACATTGACCAAGGGACCCACGACCTCCGGCCTCAGTGTGCATGAGAACCTGACCTCTGACCCCCCAGGAGACCCGCCCAGGAAGCGCAGCAGGGTCCAGGCTGCAGCGTCCCGCCTCCTTCCTATTTCAAGCGGAGCCTCTGAGAGCTGCAGTGAAATCCTGCACCGCATGAACCAGGACCACGTGTCACACCAGGTGTGTCCTTCCTGTCTGTGTGTCCAGTACCTGTCTGTGTGTCCTCGTACTTGTCTGTGCATCTCATAGCTTCCTGTTTGTCATTGTGTTAGGTGAAATCCGATTGGCTGATCTGTAAATATGGCAACAAGCTGATGGGGAACCAAGATGGGGGTCAGAGGAGGTACGACTACGTCAGTCAGAAGCTTCGGGAGCTCGGCAGGTTCCTCTTAGCAGCAAAATCTCTGGACCCGGCTGTTCTGACCCTCCAGGACCTCCTGGCTCCAGGCCGCCTCAGCCTGGCTCTGTCAGCAGCAAGGAAGGCGTCTGGGTACAGGTGGAGCCGCCCCCCTCTGGCCGTGAAGACCACCCTTAAGACTGTCTGTGAGATCGCCATCGGAGAGAGTCTGCAGGACGGGGACTGGGAGGCAGCTGCCAAGACCACTGACTTCTATCACCTGCTGGGAAGGGAGTGGGACAAGCTGGGCCTCCAGGACCCCGACTCAGGTAACACCAATCCGGACTGATCCCTGTTCAGTGACTGAAGTTGTGTTTTTTTTCCATTAATGATGTTCATGATCCCCCAGGGGGAGGGGCTAAGACCAAAAAACAAACCGTCCAATCAGGAGATGAGAAGGACACTAAAGTGCCAGAGGGTGAGTACTGACCTTTGACCTCACCCCCAGCACTGACTGATCCTGACTTACCTGATCCCCTGATTCTGTGTCTCTACCTGTTCATAGTTCCATCACAGAGCAGGCAGGTGCCCCCTGTGGTGCCTCCAGAGTCAAGACTGCAGGCCCCTCTCTCAGGTGAGTCCACCTGGATTCAGCAGGTTGTTTCTGAAACCAGAGGACCGGTCCAATGTGTACCTCACCTGTTCGTCTGCTCACCTGTCCACAGCTCTCTCACTCCCCGCTCCAAGGAAGGTCCGACGCCGGCCGTGGTCGTCTGCAGAGAAGGAGGCGGTCTGGAGGCAGCTAGGAGTCCATGTCCTGGTCCAGTCTGTACCGGGGAAGGAGGTCTGTCAGCGCTGTCTGGACCTTGAGCCGGTCCTCAGAGGACGACACTGGAAAGACATCAAGAACCAGGTCCACAATCAGATCCAGAGCCAGAAGAAGCAGCAATTCCACGCCCAGATGGACCTCCAGGAAAACCCGGAACAACAAGACCAGAACCAGAAGAAACAGCACCAGTACCAGACCCTAATGGACCAACAGGATAAGGACCAGAACCTCAAGAAACAGCAGCAGTACCACATGGATCCGCCTGACCAGGACGACATTCAGATGAAGAAGAAACCGCAGTACCACACCCATATAGACCAGCAAGACCCAGAGAACACCCAGAACCACAATAAGCGGCAGTACCTTCCCCATCTGGACCCCCAGGACCACCTTCAAAACCACAAAAAGCAGCTTTGCCATACCAGGCTAGACCACCAGGATCCCCTCCAGCTTCACAAGAAGCACATGTTCCACACGGACCAGCAGACCCAGGATCTGCAGGCCAACCTGGACCAAAGCATTTCTCTGCTCACAGGGTCGTCTTATGGACCTGATGGACCACATCGAGCACCTGGACAGACCCTGCTGGAGCGAGACCCCTCCATCAGCGCGTACCCACTTCCACATAGAACCCTGGAGCCTCATATGGACCAGCTGCTTTCCAGAACAGAGTGGACCGAGCCGGGTTTGGTCCAGCACTACAGAAACCTGGAGCCAGGAGGGCAGGCAGACCCTCACTCTGGACATGTTCACTTCTGAAGGACAGGATCTGAAGAGGATCCGACTTTAAACACAAGACATTAGACTCGTTATAAGATGTCACATGATCTTTGACTACCTGTAGGACGTTAAGAACACCTGTTCCACTCAGCTGTTCTCTTACAGCCAATCACCATGCTGTATTACTGTGATGTCATCAGCCTGCGGCTGAGCGATCTTGTACGACAAGCTGACTTAACCTTCAGTTTGAACTTTAAAGAGTGTGAGTGGTTGTTTTTAAGTTTGGACGCTAGTTTCATTTAACTACTTTAACTCTAACTGATCAAAACATTCCAGGTGCGTCTCAATCCACGGATCTTATTTCCTCACAGAGACATGATGTCACTGCTGCCGTCCATCTGTGATAAGATCCAACATGGGAAAAACTCCAACTTCAGATGTTTTGAATCCAGTTCTTAGAAACTGGATTTCCACTGAATGTTTTTCTTGGGTAAAACTGATCAGACTTCTAATGTGGAAACCTTGGAGTGATTGTGCCAAATATAAACGTTCACAGTGATATTTTTAATGGTCACAAAATATCTGGAATGGTAACATAAATTCAGTCTTATATTCTGTCTGTGTTGCCTGTTGAAATTGTGACTTGCGCTTTTATTTTGAAGGCACCAATTGTTGCTTAAATTCTGCAAACAGGACACAGATAAGAAACTGGAGGCTGGCAGGTAGACACAAGTCTACCGTCACTCTAACTTCAGATAATACGATCAAAAATTCAGAGTATGGCTTGTAGACATCTGAAAATGGGGGATTCTAGTAGTTATTTATTTCTGACAACAGGAAAGGTTTAAGTGAATATCTGTTATTTATATCCAGTCTAAAATCCTGCTCCTCGTGGACACCAACTTCCTCTCTTGTGAGGGTTGTGGTTCTACTTGTCACCACTAGGTGGCAGCACTCTCCTTTCTCTAATTCAAAACCTGACACAGTTTATGCTTTTCACAGGAATATTAAAGAACATTAAAACTTTGGAGTTCATCTTTTTTTATGATCAGTATTCTGTCCTCTCATATAACACAACACCAGAACCAGACCAGAACCTGGACTTGAGCTGGGCTGGTTCATAACCCGAATCAGTCAATAAATGAAGTCTGAAGTGTGTTTGTTGCAGAAACGTGGATAACCTGGGACACCTGAGGAGGTAAGGAGCAGAAGAGGTGCATTTCTGGGACAGCAGACCTCAGACCAGAGTCTGCATGTCTGTTATGAGTCCTGACTGCTGATTGACTCAGAGGGACTCTATGATCACGTGGAGACAAAAATACACATTAAAAACAAATAATGAATAATAATAATTAAAAAAAATAGATATGGAAATGTAAATTAAAATATGTGTGAATTTAAATACTATGAAAACTAAATAGAAAAAATGAAAAATATAATAAAAGAAAAAAGATAATATTCAACAAATATTGTATAAAACAATAATGGATTTGATTTGACAGAAAAAAATAAAAAATAAATAAATACGAGATAAATTGATATACATTAGAAATAAATGCCTGACAAGAAAAAAACTAAATCATTGACATAATTAAATTAGTTATTGATAAACAAACTGAAATAAAATCACAAAACATTTAAAGTGTAATCAAGGATATTAATACAGAATTTAAAAAAAATTAATAGTTTTTAATTTCTGGGATGTTTTATCAAGGTCACGTGGAGACAGACAGAGATTATATCCTGTTTCTTTTTGGGTGGCGTGAGAAACACGTGAGTGACGTCATCATATTCGATCACGTCACACATCCCGCAGGGGGCGGGGTCTGTCCTGATATAGCCCCTATGTGATTGGCGGTGGATGGCAGCAAGCGTGACGTCAGCCGTGCTGGGGGGAGGAGGAGGTTTACCGCAGTGACTCCATCCTGTCTCTCTCTCTCTCTCTCTCTCTCCCTCTGTCTCTGTGTCTGTCTGTCTCTCTCTCCCTCTCATCTCACCGATTGGCACTGATCACCGGATCGATTCACCGGCTCCCATCCTTTGGTCGAACCTCACAGAAGCAGCAGGAGGCGGGAGGCTCGTGCCGTCATCGCGGGAGCATCGCGCGCCGTCTGAGCCCACAGAGCGACCTCCATCTTCATCCTCTCCATCCTCATCTTCATCATGTCCGCCGCCAAGGAGGAGGACCGCAAAAGCTCGGGCGAATGGCGGGAATTCTTTTGGAACCCTCGGACTCACGAGCTGATGGGTCGAACCGCCTCGAGCTGGGGTGAGTCCGGATGGGTCCGTTACTCTCTCTCTCTCTCTCTCCTCACTGTCAGTGTCCCTCCACCACTCTCTCTCTCTCCCTGTGTGTGTGTGTGTGTGTGTGTGTGTGTGTGTGTGTGTGTGTGTGTGTGTGTGTCTGTAAATCTGGTATTATTGTATTACTTCAAAGTCTTCGTCTCTTCATGATGTTGAAATATCAAATTTACATCATCCATCATCGATGTCAACCAAGAGACAGATTTAGATTTAATTTCCCTGAGACTTTCTAAAAATAGAAACACAGAGAGAGAGAGAGAGAGAGAGAGAGAGAGAGAGAGAGAGAGAGAGAGAGAGGGCACTACAGAGCAAGAACAGGGACTAACCAGGATGACCAGTTAAAACAGGTGACCTCATGTTGCCCGTGTTGCCATGTCTCTTGAGAGTTGCCTTCATTACCTGTTGTGATGATTCTGTGGAATTGCCTTTACTGGAGTTTGTTGTGTCTCCATAGTTTCCTGTTTCTCAAGTTGCCAATATTACCTTGGTATTCCAGAGTTACCTGTGTACCCAGAGTTGCTTGCATGGGTCGCCTTTGTTGCAGCTGCTAATTGTCCGAAATTAGCACTTCTTGATGCGTCTCCAGAGTTGCCTTTTTTGTTGCCATGTCCCCAGAGTTGCCTTAGTTGCTGCATCCATAAAGTTGAACATGGCTTGCCTCCAACACTCATGCAGTTCTGCGTTTAGCGTGTTGGTCTAAAAGACGTTGCAGTCTTAACGCTGTAGTGAAACTTGTCACGTTTCTTGCAGTCGTTCAGACACAAGAAACTGGTAGCCTATTACATTAACCCCAAACACAGGAAGTGATGTGACTACAGCTCCCAGGATGCATTTCACTGACAAACAGCCAACCACAGCTGAAGAGGAAACACACCGCAGCTTTAAGAATTAATGTTCAGTTTGATCAAGTCTGATTAACCACCCACTCAGCATCTACAAAAACCAACACACTGAAACACACTCACACACAGACACACCCGTGCACTCGCCCTATTTTCCTCTTTAGGAAAGAGAGAGACAGAGAGAGAGAGAAAGTGACCTTCAGACAGGACATGGCTGACAGAGGACGAGTGAGCATCACTAACACTGAGACAGAATTAAAGCGAGAGGTGGAAGGAGAAAGAGAGAGAGAGAGAGACAGAGAGAGATGGAGTGTCAGAGAGAAGTGAAGAGACATTCAAAGGAGGCTGCTGATTTAGAGTGACTGTTAGCTAATTGTTAGCAGATTTTTGGCTGATTATTAGCTTAAATGTTAGCTAAATATTAACAAATGCTTTGCAGACTGATAGCTGCCTTAATGATGATGGTTAGCTGGTTGTTACTGACTGTAAGCTAGTATTTAGCTTACTTGTAACCAACTGTAAGGTGACTGCTAGTGAAAAGTTAGCTTACTAGGGGCTGGTTGTTAGCTGATGGTTAGCTGGCTATAAGCTGAATATACGCTGCCTTAATGCCAACAGTTAGCTCAATGATAGCTGACCTTTACCTGGTATTTAGCTTACTTGTAGCCAGTTGTTAGTTGACCATTAGCTAATAGTTAACTTACTAGTGACTGTAGCTGATGGTCGTAATGCTAATGGTTACTGGAGCTGTTAGCTTTTTTAATGCTAATTGATAGCTTTTTTTCTGTTTTGTATTTTTTTTGCTAATTTTAGCTGTCTTTATGTTGACTGAAGCTGTCTGTTCATTGACTGGTGGCTAATGGTTAGCTGATTGTTAGCTGAGTGTTGGCTAACTGCTTATTAAGTGTTAGCTCACAGTGGGCTGACTGTTAGCTAATTGTGAGCCATCCTAGTACCTATGGTCAGCTGTACTAATGCTATTTGATAGCTGTCTTTTTTTGCTAATTAATGCTTAGCTAAGTGGTAGCTGACAGATGGCTGATTGTTAGCTGATTGCTAGCGGACTCACCTGACACTCACCTGTTCTCAGTCTTCATGTTACATTAAGCTCTGTTTCACTGAGGTCTGCTCTGACTTTACATAACTGCACGGATGATGTCATATTTCCCATCATGCTCCAGGTCAGTACATGTTTGGCCTTGATGCAGACTGAAGGACACACACTCATGCATACACACACATACACACAATACACACTAATACGCACAAACAATAAACTGAAGTGAACAAAATCAGAAAGGGAGTCTGACTGTGATGCACATGCTTTTGTGTGTGTGTGTGTGTGTGTGTGTGTGTGTGTGTGTGTGTGTGTGTGTGTGTGTGTGTGAATTAATCTGGATTACCCAGACAGACGAGGTTGATTGGACTGTAATCTATCCACACAAACACACGTATGTTGGAATAGAAGTATTTGTGAGGACCTCATTCATGTCGTAGTGAAGGAACACTACATCATTGAAATACTTCAAGTAAATCATGTTCGGTCAGCATTTATTTTTATTAAAAACTATATGCTCAATACTGACAATCATAGCAACACAAAAAACATCTGCAGAACAAAACAAGCAGCAACTGAAGAAAAATATATGCCGTAACTGCAGAAGATTACAGTAGAATTCTTGGAATGACGACAGTAATGGTCAAACGCACTGAGTCTGTTATTTTTGGATGTGTTTTTGGATTCATAATCCGAAAAAAAAAAAAATAAACATCATGCAAAGACACCTTGCACACTGAATCCGATGCGTTACTGATTTCTGATAATCGTGAAAAATTCACAGTACGATAAAAATAGAATCATTGAGTTTAAGCAACTGATCCTGAACAGTCAGTATGTTTGAATGGTCAAACAACCCTCGAAACGACCAGGATGGATCTGAAAGAAACACTGAAAATCGAACCTATTCCAAAAAGAATATGACGGAAAAAAGTTTTAGTGTCATTGTGCAAACATGATTCACGTTACATGGGATGGAATTTCTTTTCTGGTGTGCGTCAATTTCGGACGAAAAAAAAAACGGACTCAGTGTGTAAAGACCTTTAAATAGTATTTGCAGTGACATCAGTAGATCCTGTCGTTCCTTTGATAGACGTGAAGACTGATTGTCTGGACCTGGAGTACTGCTTAGTCAGGGTATGAAGACTCAACATTACACATTTGCAGCTCTCTGTTTGAGGGGGATCAGACTCAGGTGCTCAGATTTGATCTGATCTCATTAGACCATCAGTTCAATCTCCAGCTGAGTGTAGGTCTGATGACTTTAGCTCCGTGGGAGGAACTCTTTAACAGGCTCAACGTACAGAGTCCTTTGTATGGACTGTCCAAGGTACAGGCCTCAACATCTTATAATCAGTCCAGAAGGAGATTTTCAGGATCTTTGAAGGGTGCCAGACTGTCCTGGTGAGCTTTAAAGTTTCCTGGATGTAACAGAGACAGAACAGGAAGTGTATGAATGAGCGTAACTGCATTTAAAACGTCCTTCAGGGGCCCAGAAAAGTCTCTAGAGACTCCATTAATGTAACGTGAAGCCTCACTCATGTTACCATGGTTAAGACTTCCTGAAGGCGTCCCTTCACCTCACTGATTCACTCTGACGATGGTTCCTCAAGTGTAGTAAGGTTATTATCTGTAACAGGGCTTCTGTCAGCCAATCAGAGCGCAGGATGCTCTGATGTTGTTTTAAAGCCGATCAAAGTGAAGCAGGTAAAGTGACATAAAAATAACCAATGAGGAGATGAGAGGAAGCAGAAACACTCTGAACAGAGAGATTACTCCCTCCCCTCCCCCGTTCATACTGGATGTAGGTCATCAGCAGGGGGCGGGGCTTAACACAAGAGGATTATAAAGATGACACTGAGGAGGGGGGAGGATTGGAGGAGGAGAGGATGTGATACACTCTGCTGAATGATAACCCCCCTGCCCTCCCCCCTCACAGGTTTGATCCTGCTCTTCTACCTGGTCTTCTACCTGTTCCTGGCCGGGATGTTTGTCCTCACCATGTACATCATGCTGCTGACGCTGGACGACTACAAACCCACCTGGCAGGACCGCCTGGCAACACCAGGTAACACACCTGAGCACGCACACAACTGGCTGCTGGACGAGGCTCAGCCTGTGATTGGCTGACGAGCTGTTTTTGTTTTTAGGGATGATGATTCGTCCGAAAGGTGATCAGCTTGAGATCACCTTCTCGATCTCAGAGACAGAGAGCTGGGACGGCTTCACCCAGACCCTGAACAACTTCCTCTCCCGTAAGACGTCTGTTAATTTGAGTGTTAAACGATGTGATGTCACAGATTGTTAACGAAGGTGTTTCTTTCCACCTGTCTGTCTGCAGCATACAACGACAGCTATCAGGTCCAGACCAACGATAACTGCCCTCAAGATCAATACTTCATCCAAGAGGACAGTGGAGAGGTAAGCCTGTCTGTCCCTCCCTCTACCCGTCTTCCTCTCTCCCTGTCTGAACTCCACTGTCTGTCTCCCTGCAGGTCAGGAACAACCCGAAGCGTTCCTGTCAGTTTAATCGGACCATGCTGGAGGAGTGTTCTGGGATTTCTGATCGTTTCTACGGTTACAGTAAAGGTCAGCCCTGCATCCTCATCAAGCTGAACCGGGTAAGTTCATCTCCCAGGAACGCTGCGGGTCCGAATGTCTGAGGCTTGAAGCTGGAGTATGGACTCACAGAGAGGACATTTCTTATCCTTATGTAGCCAGTTGCCTCGTCCCTTGATAGATGATTCACCTGTACCTCTGTAGCCAATCGACTCATCTCCTTACAGTTGATCATGTTCCTTTGCCACTAAAGGACTCCATGGTCCCAGAGACTTGTCTGTAGAATACCAAGTTACTCTTGTTTACAACTCAGGAACTTGTCCCCTTATATACAAGCCACATGTCACTGTCCAGCTGAGCAAGTCGTCTCTGCCAAGGGAGTCCGTTTATATCAACCTTACCAGTTGATTGACTTGCCCCCGTGTGGAAGACTACCTTGCACCTGCTAAGTTGATAAAGCAGAAGGAGTCCTCCCTGTTTGACAAACGGACTTGTCCATATACAGCTGAGTCACTGTGAATCAGAAAGACCTGTCTCTTTACCACGGAGTGATTTGCCAGCTTCCATGAACTTCTCCATCAACTCACCCCCAATCAGCCTGTCCCAGTGCAGTGGATCAACTTGTTCTTGTGTAGTTAATTGACTTGTTCCCTTCAGGGCCCAGGGACTCATCCCTGAAAAGCTGATGTAGCTGTAACTTGTCTCTGAACTGCTGAGTGACTCGTCCCAGAGTAGAAAATCAGTCCTCCCTGTATCGTCAATCAAACTGCGACTGTACAGCTGATCAATGCGTCCATGATAAGACAAGTAACTAGTCCCTGTGAGGTTTATCAGCCTGTTCATTCACAGCTGCCTCTTACCTGTACAGGTGTATGACTGTAGGTGTTTCCCTTTTTTTTGAAAAGCTCATGAAGTTCTCACCAGTTGGTAAAACCACAGATTTATCTAACAGCCCCTCTCCTGTCCATCTACCTGTCTGTCTCTGCAGGTCATTGGTATGTTACCAGGCAAGGATGGTCAGTCTCCTTATGTCACCTGTGGAGAAAAGGTCTGCATCTACCTGTCTGACTCACCCTCTGTCTGTCTGACTGTCTACCCCTCTCACTGTCTATGTATCTGTCTCACCGTCTGTTAGACCATCTGTCTTCATCTCATGTGTTGTCTCCATCTCTGCGTCCCTCCATCACCAGAGATACAAAGAGGACAAAGATGATTGGGTAAGAACGGTAGAGTACAGCAAGGAAGAGAGCAGCTAGACACACGGTAGAAAGAAGTAAATAAAGAAAGTAGAGTGCAATAAATAGAGGCAGTAGAGTTCAGTTAATAAAGGCAGTAGAGTTCAGTTAATAAAGGCAGTAGAGTTCAGTTAATAAAGGCAGTAGAGTTCAGTTAATTAAGGCAGTAGAGTTCAGTTAATAAAGGCAGTAGAGTTCAGTTAATAAAGGCAGTAGAGTTCAGTTAATTAAGACAGTAGAGTTCAGTTAATAAAGGCAGTAGAGTTCAGTTAATTAAGGCAGTAGAGTTCAGTTAATAAAGGCAGTAGAGTTCAGTTAATAAAGGCAGTAGAGTTCAGTTAATAAAGGCAGTAGAGTTCAGTTAATAAAGGCAGTAGAGTTCAGTTAATTAAGGCAGTAGAGTTCAGTTAATAAAGGCAGTAGAGTTCAGTTAATTAAGGCAGTAGAGTTCAGTTAATAAAGGCAGTAGAGTTCAGTTAATTAAGACAGTAGAGTTCAGTTAATAAAGGCAGTAGAGTTCAGTTAATTAAGGCAGTAGAGTTCAGTTAATAAAGGCAGTAGAGTTCAGTTAATTAAGGCAGTAGAGTTCAGTTAATAAAGGCAGTAGAGTTCAGTTAATAAAGGCAGTAGAGTTCAGTTAATAAAGGCAGTAGAGTTCAGTTAATTAAGACAGTAGAGTTCAGTTAATAAAGGCAGTAGGGTTCAGTTAATAAAGGCAGTAGAGTTCAGTTAATAAAGGCAGTAGAGTTCAGTTAATTAAGACAGAAGAGTTCAGTTATTAAAGGCAGTAGAGTTCAGTTAATAAAGGCAGTAGAGTTCAGTTAATTAAGACAGTAGAGTTCAGTTAATAAAGGCAGTAGAGTTCAGTTAATTAAGGCAGTAGAGTTCAGTTAATAAAGGCAGTAGAGTTCAGTTAATTAAGGCAGTAGAGTTCAGTTAATAAAGGCAGTAGAGTTCAGTTAATAAAGGCAGTAGAGTTCAGTTAATAAAGGCAGTAGAGTTCAGTTAATAAAGGCAGTAGAGTTCAGTTAATTAAGGCAGTAGAGTTCAGTTAATAAAGGCAGTAGAGTTCAGTTAATTAAGACAGTAGAGTTCAGTTAATAAAGGCAGTAGAGTTCAGTAAAGATGCAGCAACAGAAACACTGTTGATCTTGTTTTTTTTTAGTGATAAAGAAGAATTATTTGTGAAGGTTATTGAACACTAACCTGATTGAAGGTACTGACAGTATTAAACAGTTAGTGTGTATGTGTGTGTGTGCGTACGTGTGTGTGTGTGTGCGTGTCTGTGACTCTGGTTGTGATTGGATGCGTGTGTGTGTGTGGACAGAATGATAAGGACAGTGATAAGATGGGACAGCTCGCCTATTATCCTCCCAATGGAACCTTCAACCTGATGTACTATCCGTACTACGGCAAGAAAGCTCAGGTAACACACAGACACACACACACCATATTATGTGTAACTGGCCAGTGTATCATGGTATGGTTTGTATCCTGACCCATGTATCATGAAAAGGTCTTTACCAATGCTGAGACCTCGTAGGCGTATGTATTAAAATGAGTAGATTTAATAGATCTGTGATCATAGATCCATGATTATAGATCCAGCAGGTCTTTAGTTGTTGATCTGTTGCAGTGTTTCTCCTGCTTGTAGATCTGTCGGGTCAGGGGTTCATTCATGATGTTGACAGCAGACTGTGTGTGTGTGTGTGTGTGTTTTGTTTAATGTGTCAGGTGAACTACACTCAGCCCCTGGTGGCCGTGAAGTTCCTGAACGCCTCCATGAACACGGACATCAACGTGGAGTGTAAAATCACCTCCAACACTCTGAACGAAGGCAGCGAGAGAGACAAGTTCGCCGGACGGGTTTCCTTTAAACTACGGATCAACGACAAATAGACATACACACACACACCTACATACACACACTCATTAAAGCTGCACTCTTTCATGTTTGGGTCCGTCGTCATCCTCCTGTTGAGGCCTCATCGTACCATCATGATGCGTTCACCGACCGTCTGAGTTATCAGTTCTCTTTAGTTACAGTCTGTCGTTGTGTGTGTGTTTTATTTTTCCTCTGATGTGATAATTTTGTTTTTGTGTGTGTGTGACGGCCTCAGAGCAGCTTTAACTCAAACACTTTGTCCCCGAATCCAACCAATCAGCACGCACACAGGCTCTGATGTCACTGCGAAGTGAAGGTCTGAAGGACGACCAAAGACAGACCTTCACCTCAGCCACATCGATCCACATGAGACCAAATATTTGATCGCACAGCTGATGCGTTTACAGATTTATTTATTGATTTGCGTTATTTATTTATTTATTTTTATTTATTTATTGGGATCAATGATGAAAACATCAAAGTTTATTGAACTCACACCCGACTTCTGATTGGTTCCTGTCAGCGTAACGTCGAGTAACACGGCTCCTGATTGGCTGTCCAAACATCAGGTTTAATCTTGCAGAAACCAGTTCAAGAGTGTGAACACAAATGGAAACATATCAGGATCAGAACTGGTTCAGGACTCAAACCAGTTCAGAATCAGAATCGTCTCATGGACTGTTATAAAACCCATCCAATCAGATTCCAGCGTTAGCCACGTCTTCTCTTTTTTTCCTGTTTTTGTTTGTTGTTGCAGAACGGCTCATTAGTTGTTAGATACCTAATTATTAGAAGACTTAACGAGTGAGTCATTTTAGTTAACGAGTTAGATGATAAGTTAGGGAGTCGTTAGTCCGTTTGTTTTCGTTCACCGTCGATTTGTTTACGTGTTTGTTTCGTTTACGATCTTTATTGTGGGGCTCAGCATGACGACTGACACACAGATACACACTCACACACGCGCTCGTCTCCTCACCTGTCAGTCACTCTATCCTGCCACGTGGGAACGCCCCTCCTCACCTGTACTGCTCTCCACCAATCGTCTTCCTTCAAAGAGTGACCGGCCAATCAGGCGGTTCTTCTGTATGATGTCATATGGTACCTGTTTGTGAATGGTTGATTTCTCCTGCCTGAAATAACCCCGTGTTTAACAAACAATAAACAACAAAGGTCAACAAAAATAAAAGAAACGTGTGAGTTTGTGTGAGAGAAGGTCGGCGTGCTGTGCTCTGATTGGAGGAAACCGTCAGAGAGTGGAGAGCTGCACAGACGCAAGATGCTGAGGTGATGTTTCAATGTGTGTGTGTGTGTGTGTGTTATATAAGTGCGGTACCACTGGTCTCTTATGTAACCTGATGAATAATAGAGATGAGTTCAGACTTCAGAGCCCTCTGCTGGTCGAGTATGAGAGCTACACTAACTGAACAGGTGGACGGACAGCAGGTAGCTCAGTGTGTCTCACACACACACAGCCACACACAGGTGTGTTTAGCTCCTCTTCATCCTGTGTCTTGAATAGTGTTTACATTTCGAAAGCTCAGCTACTGAAACACAAACCTGCCTGATCCTAATCTACAACTTAAAATGAGATTATCAGCACCAATACAGGTTATTTCTAAACATTGTTTCTTAGCTTCCTGATCAGGTTTAAACAGGATTGGTTTGATTTACCGCACACTGAAGTCACTATGACAACAACACGCCTGCTGACCATGTTTACCAGAGAGAAGAGAGATATCTGTGTTTTCTCTGCCGAAAATGATTTCTGTGATTAATTTAGTAGTGATGGTGGAGACTGGAGCTGAACTGACAGACAGAAAAAGGACAAGAGAAGAAGAAAGATTAACAGGAGAGGGATAGAGCACAGGCTAAAGGCTAAAACACAGGCTAAAAGCTAAACCACAAGCTAACCTGTTTGTGACAGCGTTCATTCCAAATGAAGGGAGAAGTTATGTTAGCTTAACATGGTTAAACATGTCTGATTAAATTCAGCTAAACAGCGCAACAGTGACTCCTGCTGTCCTAACTATGTGCATCTGCAGCTCGCTCAAAGTAGAGATGGTGGTGCATTATGGGTAACCCCTCACTGCGCGGGGGAAATCAATGCAGGTAAGATGGCTGAAACGTCTGAGAATTCACAGTAAAGTTCACCTTAACACACATGCAGCTGAAGATGGTGATACCTGGTTTATTGTTGACTGTTTTAACTCTAATTTCGCCACGTTATTGATGAGCTAACGCTTCGTTTTTTATGTTTTATCAGTGATAAAAAGATCGCTAGCTAGCGGCTAACATTAGCATTATGCATCTTTCAGGTTCTTGTTGTGTGTGGTTGCCTGAAGAGTCATCATCCTGCTCTGCTTGTTTCGTCACACATGCTGGTATGTTGCTCTGAGCATTTACAGAGAATATTGTGTCCTATTTACTACAAAGGTTTGTTCTTTACAAGCATTTTATGCATTTTTAATGTAATTATTTCATGACTAAATGCAAACTTCAGAATGTTTCATAATTTTATATTGTTAAAAACAGCTCAGATAATTTAAATTAAATGTTTTTTTCTGATTCTGTTATACAGAGTTAGAAGAACAGAACTATTTATTATTATTATTATTATTATTATTATTATTATTATTATTATTATTATTATTATTATTTTATCTATTTACGCCAGAGACTGTGAAAAAAATGGACGTCATCTCACTCAGCTCTAACTGAGGTTGCCACAAAAAGCTGCTCCCCCTGGTGGCTGGCTGTAGTATAGGTCAAAAACTCCGCCTCTCTATTCATTCCAGATGGGATGTGGTCAAACTTTAAAAAATTAATACACCTTGTAGAAATGTTTCTCGCATCTGTATGCTGTGGTGATATTTAGATATTATTGGGCTCCATTGTGTTCAGGTCGTCTTTTTTTCTGTAAAGTTTCTTTTTTATTAGTTATTAGACTTTAAAAATGGGGTTTAACATTGCGTTTAATGATGATTGACAGCTGACGTTCTTGTGTAGTTCTTTCAGGAATAGTAAAATACATCAAGATGGAGAGTTAAGAAGAGATTAGCCTGTCAACAGAAAAACAAAATCACTTTTGTCGCCCACTTACACTCAGATTTTCCCTCATAGTCTCTGGCTGCACAATGGTGGCTTCAAAACTGTACAACTGTAAAAGGCCACGTTGTCACGCTGTCCATCATATATACAGTCTATGATTTACACTGTCAGTGAAATGAGTAAAAAAAATATATCCACTATATGATCATGTTACTGTTTTGTAAAAATTTACACATTTTTATGTATTACGTGTGTGTGTGTGTGTGTGTGTGTGTGTGTGTGTGTGTGTGTGTGTGTGTGTGTGGTGTTACCTGAAGAGTCACCATGCTACTCTCCTTGTTTCAACACACACAAAACTGCAACCACCTACATGAGCAGCTCCAGTGGATATTCCTCGAACAGCTGTCTGAATTCACATGGGTCAGATCAGCTCTGCTTGGTGAGGTTGGAGTTGGTAGATGAACACTGGTAGGAGATAACCAGGATTAGCTAATGTTACGGATACATCTCAGAGCACCGAGCTGTGAGTAGCTCTAAATATAGCCGTCTACTAAACTACAGAACAAACTGACAAAGTTTACTTGTTGTTACCCCGATTCAAACAGCAGCGCTGTGTAACTGTTGATAAATACCTTACCTCGTCACATTGTGTCTGATAAAAAGTTGTCTTAGGCAAAGAAAAGTAGTGTTAAAAAAAGATCTGATCTCCATTTGTTTTCAAAACATTCACGCCTTGTTAAGTCATATCATCACGACAGTGTGCGCACGTTTCCAGCTGAAAGGTGTCGCTGTGATCTACCTCAAACAGAGTCCTCACAGACCCTTTATAAAAAGAAAACTGTCACTTCTTTTTCTAGCACTAGGTGGCAGCACCTGCAGCCAAACAAGCTTGAAGCACTTTGTCGCACTCACTAAGGTCTGTTATAAATTATTGCTTGTGTTGTTCGTCACTTGAAATTGTAGAAATTGTAATAAAGAGACTAAAGATGAGCTGTGTAACAATGAGCTGTTCACTGAGCTCAGAGGATCAGAGTGGGTTCAGTTCATGAGCTGAACAATAACTTTTTTTTAAAGCGTGGAATTATTAGAGAAAAATATTTATCAGAATGAAACGTCTGAAATTACAAAATCTTTGACACTGAAACGACCAAACAGCAGACTGAAGCCTCGGAGCACAGTGAGTAAAAATCGATGTCATAGAAACTCACAGATCCTCGTCCTGTTTTCTAACTGAGCTGCTTTAATGCGCTCTGATTGGAGGAGGCTTTGATGGTGTGTTACATCAGAGTGTTCAGTAAAACACATGGCAGCTCACACCAGAATCAGCATGAAAGACAGACTGTCAGAAACATCTGCTCGTCTCCTCCCGTTAAACAGGAAATACTATAAAAGAAAACTCACATCCAGCACGGGATCATCCCGAATCAGGAAAAGAACTCTGACGTATCGATTACCTCCTCACGTGATGGAATGATGTTAGAAACAATCTCTTGTTTCAAACATGACTCAGCAGAAAACAAGAAAACAAAAAGACTCTCGAGTTCAGACTGAGTGCTTTACTGACACAAACTGACCTCTGACAGACGCCCCGTTAAATAAATCCACAGCCAGTTTTCTGAAGGTTTATTGAGGTGATAAAAAGTTTGAGTAAAAATCTACAAATCTAAGAATCAAACGTCCAAACAGCCCCGAAGCTCCAAACACAGGATTCAATCTGATCAGACAGCAGAGTTATTGATCCTCTACAATATTCATTCACAAAGGAAAGCAGCACACATCGAAGGAAGCAGAGTCCAGATCCAGAGTCCAGACTAACCCTGATCCACAGCTGACCAGGATCAGGGTTCAGACCAGCAGAGCACCAGAGAAGCAGGTGTTCAGACAGTCCAGCAGGTGGCAGCACTGACGGCTGCTGAGCTGAAAACACAGGAAGCTGATTTTTGTTTCTTCTTCTGACGAGCACCCAGGACCAGGACTAGACCCAGGACCAGGATTAAGACTGGGATCAGTCTGTGGTAGGAACCAGAGTCCTTCCTGCAACGTGAAGAAAGAGAGAAAAGAAAAGAAGAGGACAGGGTCAACGAAAAATACAGAAACCACATCTTTACACCTGGTCTGAACTGGTTTGGACTGGGTGAACTGGTCTGTAGTTGTCTCAGACTGAGTGTACTGGTCTGTAGTGGTCTCAGACTGGGTGTACTGGTCTGTAGTGGTCTCAGACTGGGTGTACTGGTCTTACTTCGGGTCTTGCTCTTGAAGTAGATGAATCCAGCCAGAGACAAGACCAGACCCAGGATCAGTCCTGAGGCTCCGATGGCGATCTTGTTCCTCTCAGACTCGGGCATGGACGGGTCTGAAGACAGACAGGAGGGGAGACAGACAGGTGAGCAGACAGACAGGTGGAGAGACAGGTGAGCAGACAGACAGGTGGAGAGACAGACAGGTGGGCAGGTATTTACCCCAGTCAACAAGCAGAGGTTTGCTCAGGCTGATGTGCTCCACCTTACACGAGATCTTCTCTCCAGACCTGTTCCAACAGAAAACACCAGATCAGAGACTCTGGGACACCAAACACTGGACCTGGACCTGGACCTGGACCCTGACTGAACTGGATCAACCTGAGCCTGGTTCATAAACCTGATTCTGCTGTCAGCTCAAAGATGCTCTGTGTTGATTAAAAGCTCCTCTAACTGAAGTTAAAATCAGCTAGACCTGAACCTGGACCTGGACCTGGACTCACTGTGGCGTGTACTCCAGGTGGGAGTGGATCTGGTAGTACCAGTCTCCGTCTGCCATCTCGTCAGTGGAGGTGACACCAGAGGTGATCTCCTTCCCGTTCCTGAGCCAGCTCACTTGGATCCGTTTGGGGTAGAAGTCGTAGACGGTGCAGACCAGCATGGCAGGATGTCCACCAGCAGGGGGCGTCTCAGAGTGCAGCCTGGCAGAGGGTGGAGCTGCAGCACAGTCAGATTATCAACACTGATCAGAGCTTCATGACGGAAACCATGGAGGAGATTTAAGAGTCAGACTTTGACAGGAAGTGATGTTTAAAAGCTTCAAAGCTTCATCAGATCCAGAAAACAGGATCCTCCTCTATTCAGGTCAATACGGTAAAAGATTTAAAGTGAGAGTCAGAAAAGGCTCTGGACTAAATCCTTCTGTCCTTCATCCTCCTCTCTGAAGAGTTTGTCTGATATTCAGACTGTTGACTTCATATTTAACGATGGTTTCAATCCTCCTCAGAGTTCCTTTAGTGGCTTTTAGTGTAAACATCCTAAAACATGAGGAGTTGAAGAATCTGATTCAGACTAACTGCAGTACCACGCTGTGAGCAGCAGGCTGCGTCAGAGAGCTGTGTCTGAGGACTTCCTGAGAGCTGCTGCTGTTTCTAGCTGCAGAGTTTCCATCTGGACGGCTGAGTGTATCAAGTCCATCCTGACGACAGACGTGTAGTTTGATAAGTCAGCTGTAGACAGAGGAGGACTCCTCCAGCTCTCAGTCAGCACAGCTCAACATTTCACACTGAGATCAGCTCTGAACACTTTGATAGATTCACATGTTGATCCACACACTCATGATGGGATGTTGTGTGATGTCACTGAAACATGAACTCACCTGATTTAGACAGAACGTTACTGTACCAGACTCCAATGTTGTGTTGACAGTATGTGAACTTCTGAGCTCTCATCGCGCTCAGGTCTGAAGTATCGTTGTTCCAGGAAGCTGCATTCTTCACACCGTACTCAGTGTATCCAACATATTTCTCCACACTGCTGCTGAACCTGATGATTTCCAGCTTGTTGTAGTAATAAGAGCGGATGAACTCGATGTCGTTTGGATCAGTCGAGTTAAAAACACAACGGTCCGCTGTGTATTGCATAAATCCATCTGAAGAACACAAACAACAGAACGATCAGTTTAACCTTCAGTGAGACTGAACACTGAGCTGATCAGGTGAGTGTATATAAGTTGTGTGTATAATGTATGTTTCAGGTGTGTGTATGAGGTGTGTGTGTATCTTACCTGTGGTGCAGACGATGATGGTGAAGAGGAGAGAGACGCTGAGTAAAGTTGGAGCCATGATCGTCTGCTGTCTTCACAAACTGTGACACACTCTGACTGAGAGCTGCTCTAAAAACCAGAGAGCAGCATCACATGACCCACCATCACCTGTTACCAGGCAGACAGCCCTCACTCAGCTCTGCTGCTGCCTCACACACACACAGACACACAGACAGGTGTATTCACCTGAAGGACAGACTGTATTTAAACGTGATGTACAGGTTGAATAATGTTTACAGACAGGTGTTTTACAGGTTAAGATGTTTTTTCTTTTATATTTAATCTATTTCATCTTCAGGTGAAGCTGCTGCTGCTGATGATGATGTTAGAAAGAAAGCTGAGCATTGAAACAGATTCAGACTTTTTGTTATTCTGGTTAAAATTATCTTTATGTCCTGATGTCAATCAACACATGATGTGTTCTTAAAACAGAGTGAAAAATATCTGCTGTCTACAGCAGGAGGAAACCTGGAAAACACCAACCAATCCTAGAGTTTAGGATCCAATTAATAAACCAGTCAAATCCCGTTCTGCTGTTCTGCCCGCCTCCTGTGTGTACATTTCACCAGTGTGCTCTGGCCCTGATTCAATGCACATAACCAAGAGGATCCAAGTACGCTGGAGAAAAACTACCTTTACCCTGATTACTGCTAACGTAGAGCAAACAAAACCATGAGCTGAGGACCAGTTTGAGTCTGTGGTTTTGAATCAGTCACCATCATATGATTGTGAATCAGTGGTACTCGTGCATTTGAGCGGGGGACATTGTTTCTAAGGAGCTCTGAGTGTGGGAGGGCAGGGGCTAAACAGATTCCTCCAAAATGATGCTACATTCAAATTTATGCTAGTTTTCTGTGACTACCAACTGCACCTTTAAATCCTTCCTTCAGATTCTGGGTGCATCTCAAAGCACCAATGTCCAAACATGTCACATGACGCGACATGTTTTGGTGATGACAGCGTCAGCTGATAGCCGGTGGATCATCTGTCAGTCAGCTCTAACAGCTGTTTGTGTGTCTGCACATGTGCGCTGTAATACTCCAATAAAATAATAATAAAAAAAAAACAGAGCTTTGTCTGTTTTTAACCTGTTTAACAAACTCTTTCACATGAAGAAAACCTGACCTGTTTATTCTGTGTCTGTTTAGAAACACACGGATCACTTTACCGCTAAAATGTGTCATTATTAGATTATTTATTAATTATTGATCCTTTATCTGAAACGTAACTGATTGTGAACCCTGAAACTTATTAATATAACCTAGTTTATGATGTCTCAGGAACTCTGGATGTTCGTTATTTATTAGATCTCAGTGAAAACAGAAATCCCGTTACTCTTTACAAACCTCACAGGTGTTTTTTCTCTCAGACTTAAATCCTCTTCATAAAGAAAACGAGAATCAACGAGAAAATGAAGGAGAGAAATAACCGATCACCAATATTTATTTTCAGTCTTTTTTATTGCACTCTATGAATTATTTTTCCGTTAGATGATGAATTTGACCTGAACAGTTTTATAAACTCAGCAGTGATCCTCTGTTATATTGATTTGATGACGGCTGTCTTCAGTATTTTGTGCTTTAAACTCACATCAGTCTTTTTTAACCCCAGCTTTATGACCTGTCTCAGGATTATCCTCTGGATACTGACTGTTTTCAGCTCCGTCTTTTCGCTCTCATTAAACTCACTGAAGTTTCAGAGTTTCAAGTCTGAGCCGCTGCAGCGTCCAATCAGTGAGTGATATCCAATATGGGGGCGTGTCTGTCAGAGAGAAGACTGAATATCTCAGCAGTCTGTGTGTGGATGAAAATGAAACAGGAAGCAGTGATGTCACTCAGGAGAGACTTTATTTAAGATTTGATTCATGTGCAAGTTTTTATCTCTGATCCCCGTTTACAAGCAATACATCATGTGAAAGTGTGTGTGTGTGTATACAGACAGCAGTTAGTTGTGTGTGTGTCCTCAGTGTGTATCTACATGAAGCAAACAGAAACAGGTTAAAAAACACCTGCAGCTCCTCACACACTGATGACATCATCAGCCCTGACCAATCAGCTGCACTCGTTTCCTTTAATGAGGAAGAAGGTTCCAGCAGCCACACCGAGCAGCCCGACAGTCAGACCGAGTCCACAGAACACAGCAGGACCCACACCTGGCTGAGTGGTCTTCACCTCTGGAGACACAACACACACACACACACACACACACACACACACACACACACACACACACACACACACACAGGATTATACATACCTTTACATACCACACACAACATCTGTACACTGCTGATTCACATACACACCTGCAGGCATCAAACATTAATCCTGTATAAATGTGTGTGCGTGTTTGTGTGTTGTTGCTCACCCCACATCCTGGTCTTTGGTTGGTCCAGGGTCAGGTGGTTGACGGAGCAGCTGTAGATGTCTCCCTGCTGGGGGATGAACTCCAGTCCAGAGAACTGGCTGAAGAGACTGTCCTTGTTGGGGTAGGGAGTGTTCCTGGTGATTCCTTCAGTCACGTTCTCTCCGTTCTTCTTCCAGAAGATGGTCACAGGAGCAGGGAAGAACCCGGTCACATGACAGATCAGGAAGTTCCTGTCTCCGAGCTCCACCTGGTCTTTGGGGTAGACGATGGGGGTGGAGGGAGGGTCTGCAGAGAGAGAGAGAACATGTCAGCTCTGCTGCAGTCACCTCTTCTGGATGTCCCACCTGTTACCTGATGACCTCACAGCCTTAGAGACGCGCGTGCTGCTGATGCTAATGGAGCTAAGGAACGTGTCAGTGATCATCTGAACGTTGAGATAAACGACGTTAACGTTTCCTCTGAGCTGGAAACTGAGCAGAGGAAGAAACTCTGAGCTGTTAGCAGGACGCTCTGATCGCTGATCAAACATGGACACAACAACAGGAAACATGCAGAGCGCCCCCTGCTGACTGTCTGCAGTATAGATGATAAGCCCCGCCTCCTCCATGTGAACAGATGGGACGTGGCTCAAAGTGTCAAATCCAAACAGACGTCAGATAAATGTTTCTGTCATCAGAGTTCAGATCACAAAGATTTAAGTTACAGAGTTCACACACACACACACACACACACACACACACACACACGACAGAGAAACACACATTTTGTAAGCGGTTGTTTTTACCTCGCTCTGGTTTGTAGTCTTTGAAGGCTTTACGAGCTATTCTCAGGTTTTGTTTACAGGTCTGTTGATCAGCCACAGCTTGTTCATAAGCTCCTGGGCTGGTCATATGATCTACAAAGTCAGGCTGAGGCTCGACTCCTTTTCCTGCTCTGAAGTCTGCGTACCAAAGCTCCTCACCATCCAGACCGTACATGTCCTCTCCATCAGTCTCTGAACAGCCAGTGATACTAATGTCCTCATGAAGGACTGAAGAGAAAACAGAGACACAGTTTGTTTGTTTGTTTGTTTGTTTGTAAACATTCAAACTCTTCATCAGTTCAGAGACAAACTTACCGTCAGCTGAGACCCCGAGGACCCAGGAGAGGACCAGGACCAGCATCATCTTCATCCTCTGAGACCAGAAACCAACCAGGACACCTGAAGACCACTACAAACCTGGAGACCACTACAGACCTGAACCAGACTGAGACTCCACACCTGAAGCGGTCTTAGACTCTGTGGATCTGAGCTGGTCTGAGGAGGACTGACAGAAACTTTCAGCTGCTGAGCTCTAAAAACTCAACAGCCAATCAGATCCTGTGATGTCATCAGTGACCGGGTAAAGGCCGTCTGCTGCTGCTCACACATGAAGGCTGTTTTCCAAACTACAGACTACATGTGAATTTAGTATGAAGCAGGCTCCGAGTGCTGCCGTCTACTTTAAATGGAGTCTGTCTGTTCTGTTGGGTCTGTTCTGGAGCTGCTCTGGTTTTCAGATTTGAAAAAAACAGCTGATGGATTTTTATTATGTTTAACTTGAGTATAAAAATATAAATCTAAATAAATAGAGATCTCAGAGTCCTGTTTTTATAAATAAAATATTTGAAAAGACAAAATTATTAAAATTATATTTCAGCAGAATGATCACATTTGGTTTTTATTCTCACACCTAAAGGTTTATGGTTTATTGAAAATAATTCAAAATGGATTGACTCTTTATTTTTACAGCTCATGTAAAAACATTTACAAATAATCCACAAAGGTTTTTTTCTGTCTTAAGTTAATCTGTGGTTTGTTTGGGCTTTGATGAATTTGTGGAAATAAACTCCTCGATCAGGACAAAAAGACACACCGTCTCATGTTAATGTTGTTAAAGTAATTAACCTAAACCTGACTGCCACCAACATAGACAAACAGCATTAACACCGTGCATTGTGGGAAATTTTCCTGGATCAGTAGGATATCCGAGAATTTTTGACATATTGCAGATTTTGCAAGTTTTCGTTTACTGTCGACTACATACTGAATTTTAAAAAAATCAATTTTCTGCTGAAGTGAAGAAAAGTTTTATTTCAGTTTATCTGAAACTTCAGGAAATTAAAGACACTTTTTGTTTCTGTTCCATGTGTTAAAGTTTAAAAATAACGATTTGTCCTCATGTTTGAATAAACTTTTGTTTATTTATTTATTTAAATATTTGATCAGAAAATAAAGGAACCTAAATTCATCTGATGACACTCTGTTCTTACTCTAATCTGAGTTTTTCTGCTTCCTGTTAATTTTCTACTTTTATCAGAGAGCTGCATCACGTTACACATCCAGATTTAAAAAGAAAAACCTGATCCAGTAAAGAAACCTGAAACTGTGTCTGCTTTGGTCTGGATCAAGTTTCTTTCTTCCTCTTTGCATGTTTCAGGTTGAAGCTGTTTGTGGATGCAGAGACTTCCACTACAGAGTCAGAGCTTCCTGACTCTGATCATCTGACAGAGTGAAGGGATTACAGCGGAGTGATGGGTGTGTGTGTGAGCAGAGAGTGAAACCATCAAACCTCAGTCACATTCTGGTTTATGTCCAAACAACTGGGAACCACTAAAACCAGTCTGACTGATGGTGCCTTCAAGTGTCTGACTGAAACCAGGACTTCACAGCACTCCTCTCTGAAACTGAGGCTCAGCTTTAACACTCAGCTGATATGAGCACGCTGAGTTTTCCTGCAGCGCCTGAACACAGCAGCAGCTTCTCTGGAAAGTCCCGACTCTTTACTTTCACTTCTACATCAGCAGCCAATCAGAAACTGAGCTGCTGATGAGTCATCAGTCACCAGGTGAAGCAGGTTGTTGTAGGACAGCAGACGTGATGTCTGTCTAACATGAGTCTGGTTCTGCTCCAGGTCTCTGCCTGTTAAAGGAAACCACCGTAACTTTATAAACCCTGCACAGGTCTGTACTCATGGAGGGTTCAGATGAATCCAGACTGAGTCCGGCCTGTCAGATGGACTGGATCTGATTCTGTCTGCATGTTGAGCCTGGTTACTGTGACAGTATTTACACTCTTCAGGAGTTCCAGTCTGGTTTCTGTCCCTGTTTCAAACAGCTCCTGTTTGAGTCGAACGTTTGATTCCTCCAACATGAAGACTGTGGACTATAAAACATGGACGTGGTCTCTGTGAGGTCCCCGTCTGTTTCTGAAGCAGAGGTTTGAAGCCTGTCGTATTAGAAACGCCGATTCAACCTAACTTCAGTCGACCTGACGAGACAAAGACGAGGTCTGAAAACAGAATGAATGTGTGTGTTTATTTTCTGGTTCTTCTGCAGCCGGACTCAAGTGGACGTTTGAGGAACTGCAGCCTTTAAACTTTAGCATTAGCTTCATGTGCTAAAATCTGAAGTCTTGGTTTGGTTTGGACTGAAGACCAGTTTGAACCTGCCCACCTGAGGTCATCTCTTAGATCCGACCCTCAGCTCTAGGTCTTAGTTTAGACTCAAAACACTTGTGTGACAGCTGCAATGCACCAGATGTGTCTCCAGTCTGTCTCGGCTCCGTCACGGCACCGGATCAGATGGTTTTCATTCAATTGAATGTGTCCACTCACACTGGATCTGTTCCGTTGTGGTCCGGCTGCGTGGCTGGTCCAGCATGTCGCAGCTAAAACGCAGCCATCCTATTTTTGCTGGATGCCAGAGTTGTGACGTGACAGTTCATAGTCGAGGAGGTCGAGTGGAACAGGAAGTAGAGCACAGAAACTACCTAAAAAGAGCCTGAGACTTTCAAAGTAAAACAAACCGTGTCAAAACTAGATCGTATTTAGCTTTACCATTTGCGACTGAACATCACAATGAGTGAAGACACGCCAGGAGTCAACAGGTTCAAGGTTTAACTGCCCAACATAAACGAAGTGTAGCTTATCAATGGAGAAGGAACTCCAGGAAGTGACTCCAGCTGTCTGTCAGTCCTGCGACTTACCGGACTAAACACGAAACTGGTGTGAGTTGATAAATGGAGTCAACACACAGCAGAGTGGAGCTGAACTACAGACAGCCGGTGTATTTGGGACGTGATGTTTGGACACAGAGTTCTGATTATTTTGACCTGTGAGAGAAGCTGTCTCACTGTGTAGGGCGTCAATTTCCCTCATGGCTGCAACAACAGCTTCACTATGGACCAAAGGTTTGCAAAAGGTGCAACAGAGGACGGTGTGAGATGGTGAAGAAGTCCATCAGAGTGACATCAGACAAGGTGTCGAGTGATACAACACAACAAGTGTGAGGCTGGATGAAGAGTCTTTCAACAAAGAGAGAGAAACAAAGAAGTAAAAACAAAAGTTCACAAGAGTGAAAGAAAAGATGACTGTCAGGGTCATAATATCAGTATGTGTGTGTGTGTGTGTGTGTGTGTGTGTGTGTGTGTGTGTGTGTGTCAGCAGTCATTGGATCTCTCTGATTCGCGTCTCTGTTCAGCGGTTTGTTGTTTGGTTTCTTTTTTCTCGGATTGTCATCAGAAACTTGAAGCAGCCTCTTAAGAAAGTCCCCACTTCAAACTTTCACTTCTTGTTCAGTCAGCAGCCAATCAGAGGCTGAGCTGCTGACGCATCATCGGTGACCAGGTAAAGGTTTCTGGTGATGATCCGCAGCAGAGAAAAGGAGCCCAGACGCCCCCTGTTGGTTCATTCAGGCACTAAAGAGCTCTACCTGCTCACTCCTTACAGAGAGCTACAGAAGCCCAGAGAGGACAGTCCTTACTGTCAGACAGGATGTTTAACGATCAACCAACAGAAATATGATCAATAACCAAAGATCAGAGCTGACACAACATGTGGCTCATGGACACTCAAATTTTATGATGAAAAATTTGTGGAAAAATCTTGTCTTTTGTGTTTCAAAGGTTTGGCCGTATTAGACAGACACAAATACAAACGATAGTTCCCTGACATGTTCCCCACCAGCCTTTCACACTGTTGAGGGCTCATCTTGTCCCTTGTCTTACTTTCTTGAATTACTGCTTTCAATTCTTCTTAATACTTTGATTCATGCTTCAAAACAGATCGTTTAATAAACCACATCAGATCTTCAATGGAGCTCATGTCCTGGGATTGAGCTTGCCCCTCCTAGACCTGGATCCTGTGCTCCTGCAGCCCAGTCCTCCTGACCTTGGATGTTTGGTGAGGAGCGTTATCTTGTTGAAACATCCAGTTTAGACCTGGACCACACTTGTCAGAGTTCAGTTAGATGACCCACATCAGCAGAACTTATGGATCCCCAAACCCTGATGCTGCCTCCACCATGCTGACAGCAGGTCCTGTACATGCTGGAGATAATGCTTGGCCTGGCTTTCTATGTATCGTCACATCGGCATGAGGAAGATAAACCTGGAAACTGGACTCATCTGACCACAGAATCTTCTTCCAGTTCCTGCAGGTCCAGTTCTTGTGTGCTTTAACCCAACAACTCTGGGCTAACCTCTGTCTCTCATTGATTAGGGGCTTACTGACACCCTTGTAGGACCTTAAACCATGATCTAAAGTGGGCCACGTACAGTGCAGGTGGAACACCAGCTTGGTTTGACCCCTGCTGCTGAAGCTCCTGTGATGTCATTCGGTGGTTTTTCCTGCTCATGTGGATCAGGATTTGGTCATTTCTTGCTGAAGAAACCCCTCTATCTTCAGGCTTGTTTCCTGCTTTAGGTTCCTGGTTTTAGACGTTTTTCTCTCTGAAGAACCTTTGAACGTGCTGCCTTTATATAGACACGAAGCACGGCAACAAAAATTGTCTTTTAATGAAAAAACATGACCTTCATGAGTGGATCACTGGTACCAAAATGACCCAGTACTCAAAGTTTCTCAAATATTTTTATGGAACCAATCAATTTTAAGTTACCAGTGGCTTTTTTAGGATGTGTTTAGTATTTTATTTGTTACTGTACTAAAAGAAATTGCAGCTGGAGACTTAAGGGTGATTCTTAATGCAGTATTCCATAAACAGTGCCTGAATCCCTTTTTTGTCCCATTCTTTCCTGAATTTGAGCTCATGCGGTGATCTCCACTACAGAGTCATGTCTGTTTTTAATGGCATGCTGCCCGAAGATCTGGTCCAACTAGTCTTGGTTTTGGTCCTTGTCCCTTATGTTCTTCAGATTCTCTGAATCTTTTAATCATATTATGGTCTGTAGATGGTCTGTAGATGCTGAAATCCTTTCGTTCACATTTTACTCTGAAACTGTTGGACTACTTGCTCACGCAGTTTCTCACAAAGTGTTGAACAAACTGAGCATCAGCCTGGGGAGATATTTCTTTTTTTTTTTTTTTTTAGTTTTAACATTTCATATGTTGTCTTCTCAGGTTTGTCAGGTTATACAATCAGTGTTTAATGGTGTGTCTGATTGTGAAAGTCAGCAGTCATGCGAAAGTCCCCACTCCAAACTTTCACTTCTTGTTCAGTCAGCAGCCAATCAGAGGCTGAGCTGCTGATGCATCATCAGTGACCAGGTAAAGGTTTCTGGTGATGAGCCGCAGCAGAGAGAAGGAGCTCAGACGCCCCCTGCTGGTTCATTCAGGTACTACAGATCTCCACCTGCTCACTCCTTACAGAGAGCTACAGGAGCCCAGAGAGGACAGTCCTCACAGTCTGACAGGAGGAGCTTTGACCATGCAGTGACCTCCACTACAGAGTCATCATCAAAGAAGGTTCAGTGTATGCGTGTCTGTGTGTGTGTGTGTGTGTGTGTGTGTGTGAGTGTGTGTGGTGGCAGACAGAGTCAGACACACAGGTTTGTTTTCCTCAGGTGTTGGTTTTATTATAAAAGTTGAAGTTTCTACTCTGACAGTGAACAAGAACAAACCGATCGAACTTCAGTAAAAATAAAAAAACAACCACAGGAAGAGGGCGGGGCCACGTCTCCATGGAAACACGCTGGGCTTGGGGAGGGAGGGTGCAGGGGTAACCATGGTAACAGTGAGGGGGAGGGGGGTCTGTCCTCTTATTGTGGGACAGGTTAACATCTGATGACCTCCAACACACAAAACACACACATACACACACACTCGCGCACACACTCTGTGGTGGCGTGTGAGCTTCAGAGCGGCCTCTCTCGCTCGCTCTCTGTCAGGCTGCTGATTGGTCGATGGGTTATCGTCTTTAATCTCTAATGGTCTGACACCTGTGATGTCACACAACCTCACCTGAGCTGCAGGTGACGTTTGGTAGCGTCTCCATGGTAACACTGATCCTACGCTAGCACCGTTACCGTGGAGATAACAACCTGATTGGTTGTCGGCTGAGCTCACCTTCACCTCACCTGTTCGTCTTCTTCTTCTCTACCTAAAGTCAGCTGCAGCAGGAAGTGTGACAGCACACCTGTGTGGAGTTTGTGTATTTTGTCCCTTTCTCTAACCTGCAGTGAGGCTCCGCCCCCTCTCACCTGCCTGAGCTCTGAAACGCACACACCTACCTGCCTCACTCTCTCTCTCTGTCTCTCTTTCTCTGTCTCTCTTTCTCTCTCAGGCTCGTCCTGTCTGTCTACTCGTCCTCATCTTCATCCTCATCTTCATCCTCTCCCTCCTCTTCCTCCTCCTCCTCCCCGCCCTGAGCTGAGGAGCCGGGGTTTCTGGGGTACGTGCCGCCGCCGCGGTACGCCACCATTTCCTAAGAGACAGACAGGGAGTTAAAGCCCCGCCCACAAACACACTCCCTGCCTTTGATTGCATGTGTGTGTGTGTGTGTGTGTGAGACTCACCCGGTCGTATTTCTCTCGTAGCTTCTGGGCCTTCTCTTCGTACGGTTGTTTCTCGCTCTGAGACAGTTTGCTCCACATCTCGCCGAGCTTCTTCGCACAGTCTCCTATAGACAGGCCGGGGTGCTGCTGCTTCACACTGGGACGGTACTCACTGCAGAACACGAAGAACGCAGACCTACACAGAGAGAGAGAGAGAGAGAGAGAGAGAGAGAGAGAGAGAGAGAGAGAGAGAGAGAGAGAGAGAGAGAGAGAGGGGTTAACATGGTGACGTTTCAGCAGGTGATTTTCAGAAAGAATCAGCGTTTCATGCTGAGAGGAAAAGGACCAATCAGAAGAGGAGAAGCGTTAACCAATGAGATTCAAGCTCCAGTTTGTTTGAACCAGGAAGGTGTTAAACTTCCAAAGCAGTAACTTCATTCCTGGATTCTTCACCTTCATGAATTCTCACCACGTTTGATTTTTATCTGATTTCACTGTCTTTTGTTTTTCATTTAAATATTTTTGAATTTTTTTGTTTTCAGATTTTAAAATCAAACCAAAACAAGTTAGATGTCAATCCTAACATTTCAACCTGTGTGGTGACCCTGTGTCGGATGAGCCTTCTCGTCCTTAAAGTAAGATGAGATTTAAAGCGACAGGGGCAGACAATTTGTGATGTCACAGATTGATGGATATTAAAGAGCCCAATAAACAAAACACCTGCCGAGCATTTTTTTTGGTCCCTTTCCAAACTTCAAGGTCCCAAAAATCTTTACAAAATCTTTCACACAGGTCGAAATGTGACTTTGAGGCATGGCAACAGTGTAGGAGGCTTCTGGAGTGCTTTGAAGTTTCTGAGTTCAGCTGGATCAGGGTTAATGAATTTTCTTGATAATCAATTCATCGGTTTAAATAATTATTTAGGAAACAGAAGTCCAAATTCTCTAATTTCAGCTTCATGAATGTGAATATCTTCTGGTTTCTTTGTTTGACCGTCCTGAATATTTTTGGTTTGCAAACAAGACATTTGATGATGTCATCTTGAACTCCAAGAAACTTTGACATTTTTTAAAAATCATTTTTGACATTTTATGGACCAAACAGCCACTCCATTAATTGAGAGGATAATCGAAAGATTAATTGATAATGAAAATAATCTTTTGTTGCAGCCCTGAAAAAGTGTTTGAGCTGTCGGAGGACAGAGCAAGAACACAACACACTCTGTAATCTGTTAATTCATGGATACTGTGAGATCAGTGATGTCACCTGAACGCTCAGGTGTGCGGTGCTCTTTGTTGGTTATAGTTCAGTGTTTTACTGCCATCTACTGGCCTGATGTGCGGACTGCAGTGTTTTATTTTCACAGGTCTGTGAGGCTGTTCGGGAAACTTTAGAGCAGAGAAAGATGAAGGTCGTCATCGTTAGCTTAGCATGTTTTCACATCAGGAGTCCTCGAGGTGAGACGTTTCAGATGGTGAAACACAAGGAGTGAGCAAAGAAGGGTTTAGTGTTTTTATTCTGCCTTTATTCAGAGGACCTGGCGGTGGATAGAGCAGCCAGACCGACTGCTAGAGGGAGAACCGCTGGGTCGCCCCGAAGGCTGAGCGAGGGATCGTTTTAATCTAGAATCTGACCGCTAGATATTCACGTCTACACACTGCTCTGTCTTTGAGTTTGGTTCAAACTGTCACTCAGAAAAAGAGTTTTCCAGAAGTCATATTTTGTCCGTTTGACGACTTTTTTTGTTGCTTTTTTTTTGTCATGTGGTGTCCTCTGTGTGTTGTTAACAGAACTCTACTTTAGTTTGTTTTCACGATTTCATCCGGAAGCAGAAATAGATCAGGCGGACTTTAGGCAGTCCACTCAGGTAGGGTCCACCTGTGGTGTGTTTGGGACTTACGGGGGTCTTTTGGGGGCGTTGGGGTCTTTCCTCTTGCGGCCCCTCTTCCCAAAGCCCTTCGGGGGGACGTAGTCTCTCATCTCTCGGTTGTAACGCACCTTGTCGGCCTTCGCCATGTCCTCGAAACATTTCTTATCACTGGCTGACAGAGCCTGAAACACACATACACACACACACACAGAGTGAGCATATGACCTCTGACCTGTGACGCTCTCAGCCTGATCTGAGATCACGCGCTCTGCAACATCCTCCCCGTCTCACCTTCCACCTCTCGGAGCACTTCTTGGAGAACTCGGCGAAGTTGACGGACTGCTCGGGGTTCTTCTTCCTGTGTTCCTCTCGACACGTCTGCACGAAGAAGGCGTACGCCGACGTCTTCCCCTTCGGCTTGTTCACGTCTTTACGCATCATACTGGCGGCCTGAGAGACGGACGGAGAGGAAGGGGAGAGAAAAGTGGGCAGACAGTGTCATTTATTGTTTCATAAATTAATTAAAAATATAAATACATCACACAAACACTCTCCTCACTTTAATTTATTTGTGTAAAAACTCGACATTTGTTGTTTGAGTGAAACTGTCCATCGGAGACAAGCAGCAGCTCCTCACAGTCTGAAAACTGGATTGTTAATAAAGAGAAAATTAAGAATCAATTATTTTTTTAATCACCATTTCTTATGATGGCTGTCATTTTAACACCTTTAGACCCAGGTGACAGGACCACCAGGAATACAGTGTAACAGCTGCCACACAGAAAATCATCAATAAAGGCAAATTTGAATGAGTTCATTAATAATTAATTAATCAATCATTTAAATTTCAGAGTATTTGGGCGGAATGAGCCTTTAATCTGGGATGTTTGTCATTATTTTAATCTGTTTTCTGAGTATATGTTTTTATATATGCCGTCAGAGTAACACTGGAGGTGTCCTGTCACATAGTGAGCCGGTGTGTCTCCGGTTCATGCTTTAATAAACGGCTCCTCTCTGCTCTCAGGCTGATGCTGAATAACAAAGAGAACAAAGTGGGGATCCATTTTCTCTGTCGGGGGGCTGGAGGCCCGCAGACCCGAGCTGGAGCCTTCATCGGCCGGTTCCTGTGCCGGGACATCCCGCCGGAGCCTGCCCCCTTGCTCCGCTGCAGATGGAGCTCAGAGAGCCACAGAGGTGAAGAAAAGCTCAGCTAGCCGTGTTTCTCCGTGGATGTGTTCACTGCTGCAGTTAGCCTAGCCGTGCTAACAGCTAACGGGCTAACGGACAGAACAATGGGACTCCATTTGCTTCCCGCCCTCTGCAGAGCTAGCCGCCCCATCCCCCTCTGCTAGCAGCATGCTAACGGGCTAACAGGCAGGGGAAAAAAACAGCCTTATACCCACAGTGACGTCACAGAACACGATGAAATGCCGCCGTTATAACGGGGAGTTTATTTCTGAAACATGTTTCTGATTTCACTCCAGACCTGAAGATCTGCAATGGAAAGAAGGGGACAGGATTACAGCTACGCATTTTCAACGCAGGGCTTCGTCTATCGCCAGGAGAGGTCAGCGTTGTATGGACGGGACGCGGCTATTGCCTGACATTCATGCCTCATAATGGGCGTTACGTGTTTACAACAACACGTCCTTAACAGTCCCCCGCGTGCACTCTCACACAGAAACCAACGGGCTCAAAAATTCCTCCAGCGGCCATTTTATCCCTCTTTCTGCCTCATGCTCGGGTCTTTTCATGACGATTCTTTACGCGAGGAGAAAAAAAAACCCACCGGCACACGGGGGCCAGCTCATTTTCAGAGAAATAACGGAAATCTGGCCCGGGTCCGCCACACAGGATGGAGGACTGGTACTCACTCGTCAGGAGGGCCGGGTTCGGGCTGAAGCAGACTCCGGATCGGTTCTCAGGATTTTGGGGTTCTTGTTGTTGTTTGGGGGCTGAAGCTCAGACTGGAGACGTTGGTTCACTTTCAAACTGGGTCGAGCTCCAGCGCGGCACCGCCCCCCAGCAACGCCCCCGTTGGTTATCCCTATTCAGAGGGCGGGAACTCAGCCTGCAAACATGGGCGGGGCTAATTGGGACTCCTGTCTCTGATTGGTTCTCCGACACGCTGGTCAGCGCTCGTTCCTGAACGACCCCGCCCACCCAGCGACCCAAAGAGGGCGGGAATTCTACTCTCACAACAGGGTGGAGCCAGTGCAAATACTTGCGTTTCATTGGCCAGGACTAGTGATTGTCAAATCAATCAGCCAATCAGTGAGAAGATGGAGGAGGGGCGACATAGAGCAGCAAGAAGAGGGATGAAGATGGAGACTGTAATGCATTTTTTATATTTTTATATATAAAAAAATGTATAACTGAATTACTCTCCTTCATAAAGACAGAGTCATAATTAATATAAAAATAATCAGAATAACCTGAAACATGTTTTCATCACCAGAAACAAACATTTAAATGAAAGCAGTATGTTTGCAGAGCTCTGTCATTGTGTGTGTGTTAGCAGCTGTGGGGCCATGTTCCTTCAGTGTGTGTGTTCGTGTGTGTGCATCATCGCATCACACACCACAGAGGGTTCTGTCATCATAATCCTGAAGCTCTTTCAACATATTCTTTTTCTTTAAAGGATAAAAATGAAACCTGCTGCATTTAAAACACCAGAACAAAGAACAGTCTTTACACTGGATATTAAATATGATCAATAAATATGTAGCAATACAGCAAAACGTCTTCAGAAAAGTTATCTCAGGACGTTTGACACAACAACTCCTTTTCTGTGTGAGAAAAAACTATCACTATTAACTAATTATGAGAATAGTCGTAAAACCATAATTACTTTTAATGGTTTTAAATAATGGAAGTGCTTACGTTGGACTTTTCCCCCTAAACAGCTGTTTTTAATACATTCAGTGTACTTTGTCCCTACGTTATTATGATTTCAGTCTCTCGGAGTTTCAATTTCATGCAAAAAAAACTTAAGAAAAGTTATTTTGACTCAACCTGCTCTAAGCTTATTATTGATCTTCTTTTGTCTTTTCTTTAACTTTCTTTGTCTTTTATTGATTACTTTCATTATGGTCCATATGTTTATCTTTAATCTGCATTCGTGCATTTTGCTGCAAAGAACTTTGTCAGTTAAAAAGAAGAATGCAGTTATAAGCCTTTAATAATGTCATATGTTTTATAGATATATAAACCACAGTGATTTTTTTTATATGTAAAACATTTTTTATTAAAATTCAGAGATCTTACAGATCTCTTTGATAGAGCTGAATGACTTGTTCTTGTGTCCAGTAGCTCACATTATAATCTGGGATGTGATTATTGTTTGAATTTGGTGTTTGCATTGATTTAGCCATCTCTATGTTTCAATAATAAAATGTTTTTAGGTCTAAGGGTGGAAACAGAAACAGCACAAACTTACATCTGTTCGTTTAATTTAAAGTCGATCCAAACTTTACCGCGTGTCTGAATGGCAGTGTAATACCCATAAAATCAAACCATTAAAAATGATAACAGCAGACTTTTTAAATCACAAATATTTAGAGAAATGTTATTTTTCTCCACTAGGTGGCGTCCGGAACTCGTCCTGTAATTTCCTGCTGATGTTGGAGCCTCGGCGGACACCGTAGTGAAGCAGGAAGTTGGGTGGTTTGAAGCCGTTTTGCGGGAGGGATTCAGAAACATCCACACAGACTGTATATTGTAACAAACTTAGAGGACCCTTGAGGACAGTCGAATTGATTTAATGATATTTATACTTTTATCGATCTTTATTGAACCTGTGTGCAGCAGAGGCCGGACAAGGAGGCAGAGCAGCGGGTGGTGGAGCAGCTGAAGCCCGGCGGAGAGGCGGTCAGTCCCGTCTGAGTGTCTGCAGTTTGTTGCTGTGATAACCGCACTGAGAGTGAAACTATAACTGTTTATAATGTTTAAATTATGTTTGAAACTTAATCAATAAAACTCAGAAAACAATGTTTGGTGGAGTCAACGAAGAAAAGTTAAGTAAAAGAAACTTTAACGTTAAACTCTGACATTAAGATAAACTAACTTAACTTCACCCAAAACCGTCTTAACAAAATAACTAGAGGGCTGATTTATGTGACTTGTTCAGTAAGGAAGTACATCATTTTCTTTATTCTTAGATGACCCTTTCACACCGAAGTACATTAGAAGAAAAAAAATCGTAAAAAAATATATATATATAAAATAAAAAATAATAAATGCGTCTGAAAAGATGAGAAAAAAATCACTCTGTGTTGAAAAACTTGTAACAAATATGTATTTCAATTAAAAATTTTATTTCCTTAAAAAGATATTATGTTTTTTTTTTTTTTTTTTACATTCTTTATAATCATGGAAGTTTTGACTTTTTCCAACTCAAAATAGCAAAAATCTTTGAAGAAAAGTGTTTTTAATTAAAGAACATTTTTTTAATTAAAACATGCTGAGATTGGGAAATGATGCAACTCTTACAGTATAAAATTACCTCCATATGCCTCAATGGTAATAAAAAAGAATAAAGAAAAAAAATAAATAATTGAGACAAATAAAAGGATAATAGAAAAAAAACAAAAATATTTGCAGTGATTTTATGTGTGTCTGGTGGAATGACCCAATTAACAATCAATAGGTTTTTATTTTAAACCACCGGTAGTTAAATGAACCAGTGTATTAGATGTTAATCTTGAACTGTTTTTAGCTTGTTAACTTTTGTTTAAAGTTTAATTTAAATAAAGTTTGTTTGATGACGGTCTGTCTGCAGGAGTCCGGCTGGTTAAAGATGATTCTCTCCTTCATCACTGAGCATGTCCATCCTCTCCTCTCTGGCTCCGCCTCCTCAGGTTGGTCAGCCAATCAGCGTAACGAGTGTTGTTTGTACCTGTCAGGTGAATCACATGGGTTTAAAAGAGTGTGTTATTACTCACTTTGTGTGTGTGTGTTTTCAATATGTGGTTTAGGAGGAGGTGTGTGTCCTGATGAGCTGTGCGTGCGTGTGGTGAAGGAGATACAGGACATGACAGTCACACACAGTTTACCTGTGAGCTACAGGTGTGTTTACACTCTTTGATGACTCTCTCTGTTAGTGTTTGTGTGTATGGCACCATGGGTGACTGACCTGACCTTTGACCTCAGGCTCATCTCTGTATCTGAGCTGCTCTCCAAGCAGCACCTGGCCTGTGTCAGTAACCTGTCCTGGAGCACCAATCAGCAGCGAGCCTGGGAGAAGGAGGCGGAGCTCGCCCTGCCGGGTCAGCGGGCTCTGCCGCGGGTCAACCTGCTCCTGATTGGCTTCCTGAGGGAGGGGAGGGCCGGAGACTGGAGGCTGACGGACGCCAGCGGCAGCGTCAGGTTTGAGGTGAGGGTTTGATACCTGCTGTGAGACGCGTTTATGACAGGTGACGTTATTAAAGACCTGTTTACCTGTCTGTCTCTCTGCAGTGCCTGTCTCCCTCTCCTCTGTGGCTGAACAACCTCTTCCTCCTCCCTCACTGGAACTACATCCCCCACAATGCTCCGGGGCAGGATGGGACTCAAGGTGAAGGCTACGTGGAGCTGATTGGTTCTCCGGTTCTGTTGTGTCCTGCTCCTGAGCAGGGATTGGCTGTTGGTCCTGGTGAAGGGGCGGGGCTTGATGGAGCAGTTGGAGTCAGACAGGCCCTTGGATTGATGCGGAGAAGGTGCGATGTCTGACCTTTGACCTCTGGGGCTGGATAATGGCAGCGAGAGAAGCCTGGTGTCTCACAGCTACCTGTCTGTCTCTCAGGACTCCTGGACAGCGTCTGTCAGTCTGGGGTACGGTGTCTTCAGTCTGCCCCCTGCTGGTGGTCTCAGGAACGTCGTTCTTCTGTTTCTCGCTGACGGACGACTCTCACAGTCTGCCCGTGCTCGTCAAGGTGGGAAACCCCGTCTGTTTGGAGTCGAAGTCTCCTCCTCTGTAGATCCTTCTTCCTAAAAACCCTCCCTCTTTCTCTCTCTCTCTCTCTCTCTCTCTCTCTCTCTCTCTCTCTCTCTCTCTCTCTCTCTCTCTCTCTTCAGGACAGCAGCAGGCTGTGGTTGTCTCAGTATGTGTGTGTTGCTCAGACCGTGTGTGTGACAGCTCTGCGTGTGTGTGTGTTGCGAGGCTGGAGAGGAAACACCGTCCTGTGTGTGACTGAGGGGTCGGAAATACACACAAACTACACACACACTGAAGAAAACACACCGAATGAAACGCAGTCAGACACGCCCCCCTTAGAGATGATGTCACATGGCCATGATGGCGATGACGTCTGTGAGGAGGCGGCGCCCGGGAGGAGCACTCTCCAATCAGGTGTCAGGATGAAGCAGTCCAGAGTCATCAGTTACCAGGTAACACAGGAAACACTGAGCTCTGATTGGCTGACGGTTGAAACCCATGTGGTAAGCTCCGCCCTTCTTCTCTGATAGGGCACGGTGACAGAGGTGGTGAGTGAGGGGGCGGGACTCTATGTGATTGACGGGAAGGTGGGTCTGTGCCTGGCCTATCAGCCGGGTCTGAGGAGGAAGCTGCGAGCGGGAGACTCGGTGGAGGTGAGACACCTCACAGGTGAGCGATAACTCAGGTGTGACGGCGTTTAATTCTGACTCTCCCTGCAGCTGCATCACGTCCACTTCCTGTATCGGCCCTGTCCTGACTTCCTTCCCAGCATGCTTTGCACGTGCCTGCGGTCCACCCTTAGGGTCACCTCCTTCAGCAGGGTGGGCGGGTCGCCACCTGCCTCCACCTGCCCTGGAGATGGAGTGTTGACGCGGTTACTGCTGGAGAAAAACATGGGCGTGTCCGAGTACCTGTGGACATGTCACCTGAGCGCTCAGCTCTCACACAGGTGAGTTCAAATGAAGACGGACACACCTGTTCAAAACTTTAAAACCAGTTGAAAATTTGGATGAATTGAAATTTTGCACAGCTGGATCAGAAGATGGTGAAGACGTCTTCATGGAGGGCGTCCACTGTCTGGAAATGACGTCCATTTTTGTAAACGTCCCTCGCCATCCATCCCCAAATGTTCTCAGTGTGATTTAGATCAGAGGAAGACGCAGGATGGTACAAAGAGTGAGCTTATTCGTCTTTGTCAGGCAGCCGTGGTTGTCCTGTTGAAAAACCCAGTCATTAGCACACAGAGCAGGGTCCTCAGTCATGAAGGACGCCCCCTGCAACATCTCCACATAGCCAGGCGCGAACAACCTGAAGCTCCATTGTTCCATTGAAGGAAAAAGCAGCCCAGATCATGATGGCGCCCCCTCCACTGTGCCGCCTAGAAACCATCTCCAGTGTGATCTCCTCGCCATGTTGGGAACGTTGGACGCCACCAGGACCATCTGACTCCTTTCAACTCCCATGTTTTCTGCTCTTGATTTTGTGGCTGAAAAGGTTTTTTCTCCGTAAAGCTCTTCTCTCTCAGACGCCGTCTGATGGTTATTGGGGCGCAGTCGGCACCAGTAACGGCCTTCGTTTAGGTCCAGGATCGTCCCGTGTCTTGATAGGCAGCCACTCAGATCCTCAGGCTCAGCGCTGGTGACACGTTTTTAGGTCGACTAGTTGACTTTTTTGTTCCATGACCCTCAGGATCTTTGAAGAAATTCAAAAAGACTGTCTCACTGTATCCAACCTCAGCAGCGATGGCGCGTTGTGAGAGGCGTGGCCTACGCAGCTCAACAATCCGACCGCGTTCAAAGAGAGAAAGACTTTTAGCTTTCGCCATCAGTCGGTCATGACAGAGTGAACGCATTTTTGCATTTTGAAACTCTACCTTCTCGAGATCCGACAAAAAGTAAAATTGTGTAATTTTTTATCTGGTCTTAAAATTTTGGCAACCCAGTTTTTATCTCTACCTGTCTGTCCCTCCACCTGTTTGTCCCTCCACCTGTCTGTCCCTCCACCTGTCTGTCTCTCCACCTGTCTGTCCCTCCACCTGTTTGTCCCTCCACCTGTTTGTCCCTCCACCTGTCTGTCCCTCCACCTGTCTGTCTCCAGCCTCCTCCCCAGCCTGCTGAAGCAGCGGTGTGTTTGTGTTTTGTCCTGGAAGCTGATGGTGGACGTGTGGGAACAAACAGGAAGAGGAAGGAGGGACATTTATTCTGAGATGTTGGACGAGCCTCACAGCTGTCCCCTCACACAGGTAGACACACCTTTACCTTTACACGGAGCAGTGTTGCTCCTTCTTTTTAACTTATTGATCACAGTGACAGCAATTAATCTGTAGAACACAGTTTGTACACAACAATGAACTAACTGTCAGGTTCTCTCTCTCTCTCGCTCTCTCTCTCTCTCTCTCTCTGTCTCTCTCTCTCTCTCTCTCTCTGTGTGTCTCTCTCTCTCTCTCTCTCTCTCTCTCTCCTCAGTACCGTGTTGTCCCGGCCGTCCATCAGTGCGTCAGTGTTTCGGAGCTCACGCAGTCTCTCCAGTCTGAGTGCTGGTCCTCAGTGTCTCTGAGCTCTCTGCTGCCCCCCGATGGATCCAGTCTGACCAGCAACCAGATTAACTCTGCACTGGCCTGGTCCTGCAGGACGCTGACCTCTGACCCCCAGAGGAACCCTCACCCTGGAGGTGGACTCAGGTAAACCGTGTCCCCTGGCCTGTCATACACAGAGCGCTGTACTCAGTGCTGAGCTGTGATAATCTGAGCACCTGTACTCACCTGTCTGACAGACAGCGCCCCCTGCTGGTGGTGGGTGTGTTGGAGCTTCCATCACAGACGTCAGATCAGAGTCTGCAGCTCAGAGACAGGACAGGTGTCCTCACCTGTGTCGTCACGGAGACCAGCCAGGGGGAGGAGGGGCAGCAGACGGCCGTCTTTAACACTGCCTGGATAGGTAAGACACACACACACACACACACGCACACACACACACACACACACAAACAAATTCAACCTGGTGTTACAGTGACCTTTGACCTTTGTGTGTGTGTTTCAGGTTGTCTGGTGTGTATCAAGCAGTTCACCATGGTAACAGAGAGATTTATGCAATCAGGTTTCCCCTCCCATCAGCACCTGGACCAGGAGAAGTACATCACACACAGACACTGCAGGTACACACACACACACACACACACACACACACACACACACACACAGGGTCAGAGGTCACATTAATTAACCAGGTTTAACCTGAAGGTGTGTGTTTCTCTCACAGGGTGTACCTGCAGTTCTCTCTGGACCATGTTCACATCCTGAGTCCATCCATCGCCATGGTAACACACCTGCAACAGAAAGGGGAGGAGTCAGGAGGTGATGTCACCACGGGGGAACAAACAGAGGAGGAGAGAGAGGGAGCAATAAAGAGAAGGAAAAAGGAAGCAGCTTCAGACTCCTCCCACTCTGTAACCACGGCAACCGCCTCTGGTAACTGCAGGCCCTGTGTCTCCATGGTGATAAGGGTGGAGCAGAAGGAGGGTGTGGCCTGGAGGAATGTGGCCGTGGGCATAAAGGACAGGGAGGCGGGGCTGACGCTCAGCTTCTCTGTCAGAGCTGCTGTGATTGGTGCAGTGGTCAGCTGGGGGCGGGACCCCAAGAATGGACCAATGACAGCGAGTGAGGTGGACTCAGACAGGAAGGAGAAGGTGAGAAAGGGTTCACAGGTGATGATACATGGTAACACACCTGTGTGGTGACTGATCTGTTCCCTGTGCAGGTGCGGCTGCTGTTCTCAGGTGTGTCTGCTCGATGGTTTCCTCTCCTCCAGCCAGGACGCTTCTACAGACTCGTCGTCCCAAACACACAGGTACACACACCTGAGCTGTCAAACAGGGGGCGTGGCTCCTGTCACACTTTTATAGGCTGCTTTAGAATCATGACATCTGATTGGTCAACCTGTACATCCTACAGGATCGCAGCGTGCTCATTGGCTGTCCTGTTCCTGGGCGGAGCCGAGTGGATTTTCATGCAGGCTCCGCCCTTCAGGTCCAATCTGATTGGAGGTTTCACACTCTGACGCGCCCACTGCTGCTGCAGAGCTACAGACAGGTAAACACACCCACAGACAGACAGACAGACAGACAGACAGGTAAATGTCTGACAGATAAACAGATAACTCTCTCTCTCTCTCTCTCAGGCTCTCTCGCCCACAGTCCTGTCTGTCTCTGATGTCGTGGACTGCAGGTTAACTCTTTGTTTCTCACTTGGTCTGCAGCAACATTTCACCTTCAATCATGACATGTTTAAGACGCGTGTGTGTGTGTGTGTGTGTGTGTGTGTGTGTGTGTGTGTGTGTGTGTGTGTGTGTGTGTGTGTGTTTCAGCTCTGAGCTGGTGTGTTTTCAGGCTCTGGTTTCTGACAGGATCAGTTTGAACGACAGGACGAGCGACTCTGGACACACAGGTACAGGGATGCTTTTATTGTGAAAGGGTTACTGCAGGCGTGCTTTTAATATGAAGATTCATCAGGTGGGAAAACTGAATTTGTGTGTGTGTGTGTGTGTGTGTGTGTGTGTGTGTGTGTGTGTGTGTGTGTGTGTGTGTGTGTGCAGGTGTGCGGCTCACAGTTTGTGATGAAACTGGAACAAGTCTTCAGGTTTACCTGGACTTAAGCCACGCCCCTTATCCAGCAGGCATGTTGCCTGGAAACACACTGCTGCTGTCTGCTTTTCAGAGGAGAGTGTCCAGGTAACACACACACACACACACACACACACACACACACACACACACACACACACACACTTTAAATATATTTATCATGTCAAATATCAACAGTTGTGGTTTTTCTGTTTCTAATTTCAGACACATTAAATAAACCAACAAGTAAATTAAAATCTCACATTGGTTTTAATTTATTTACCTCAGTCAACATTCGTCTGTCGTTCCATTTTTCATTCTTACTCACTTTAGCTAAAACCTCCTGTAAGTCACAGGTTTGACTTCATGCCTTCTGCCCCCTGGTGGATAATTGGAGTATTACATCAACTGGATGTTTTCATCTGATTTTCAGAATAAACATGGTCTCAAAAACTTTATAAGATACCTGAGATCTGTGACTGTTTACATCCAGGTGGTTAAGCTTTAGAGCTTTATGACGACAGGTATTAACTCAATGTGAACTTGTTGAACTGATTTCGAACCCTGTTGTTGTAGTTTTTGGTTTTATGTTGTTGTGACTCTGTGTGTGTGTGTGTGTGTGTGTGTGTGTGTGTGTGTGTGTGTGTGTGTGTGTGTGTGTGTGTCCAGGTCAGGAGGTGTGTACTGCAGGGGTTTACCTGTCAGCTCAGTGACCGTCCTCAGACATGGAGAAACCAGGTGATCTTTGGTTTACTGACCCTTTAATTAGATCAGAGGTTAGTAATCAAGAACCCGTCTGTGTTTGTGTCTGTTGACGTCAGTGGACGTTCGTCAGCTGAATGTTTGTCATCGATGATGTCGTGGCGTGGAGAGGAAGTGCTTGTTTTTAACAGGAAGTGGTCGTATCGACCTTTAAGTGAGAACTGATTTACTGATGTCTCCTTTCAGTACCGCTCAGCCTCCCCCTCCCATGATGCACCTGGGCGAGTGGGTGGCCAGCAGGCTGCAGAGGTGCTCTGTGGGCCGGGTCAAAGGTCACGTGGTTTGTTTCCTGTTCCTACAGATGCAGTGGATCTGCTCTCTGTGTGGGAGTAACTACAGACAGGTGCTCCTCTGCTCTGAGTGTGTGTGTGTGTGTGTGTTTGTGTGTGTGTGTGTTTGTGTGTATTTTGTATTTATATAGTCTCTCTCTCTCTCTCTTTCAGTCCTGTATCAGCTCTCAGTGTCACTCGACCTCATCAGTGTTTGAATCTAAAGCAAAGTAAGAACCGCCCTGTGTGTGTGTGTGTGTATTAGTGTGTGTGTGTATATGTTTGTCAGTAAGTGTGTGTGTTTGTGTGTTCATCAGGCTGGTGATCGATGACGGGACAGGTGAGGCTCACGTCAGCTTCTCAGGTGCCCTGGTCTGCACCCTGCTGGGATTGGCTGATTCTCAGTGGGCGGGGCTTCAGAGAGCTGTCAGGGTCAGAGGTCACATCAGAGTGTTCCCCAGGGGGCGGAGCCTGGTCAGTGTCACTTCCTGCTTTTAACCCCAGAAACTCTCTGTGAACCTGTGTGTGTGTGTGTTTGTGTCTATTTAGCTGTGTGTGTGTTTCTCGGGTGTTTATGTACGTGAGTGTGTGTACCTCAGGTGTGTATTTACCTGTGTGTGTTTCTCTAAGGTGTGTGATCCTGAGGACCCCCTCCTTCACTACCTGGTGTGTTTGTGCAGCAGTGAGGTTGTGTGTCGTCAGCTCTCTCTCACCTGCAGCAGAAACACCAACCAGAGAGCCGAAGGTGAGAGAAACAAAGATCTTCTATTGTAGCTCAGAGCAGATGGCTCACTCTGTTCAGAGACGAACACCTGAACCTGAACACCTGAACCTCCTGTTTGTGTTTCAGGGACCAAAAGATTCAGCAGAGGAGAACGAGACTTCATCACCAGGATGTGTCCACCGCCACAGCTCACCTGTCAGCACATCCACTGACTGACCTCACCTGTGCACTCACCTGTTCACACAGACGGAGAGTCAGCAGCAGGGAGGGGCAGAGCCAACTTAACAGCACATCTTCTTTATGTGGAATATTTAAAAAAAACAAGATTAATTTATTTTAAAAATGTTCTTCCTCAGGTGGAAACACTCCAACTCTCACCTGAAGGGGGCAGCAGGTGTCACTTTAAGTTTTATGAGTGTAAATATCCATAAAGTGTCTGTATGAAGCTGAAATTAAAGATCTTTAATTATTTTAACGTGTCTGTTGTGAAGAATGAGGGTAACAGGGGAAAAAAGAGTTGGATTTTTTAAAGTTTTTATATCACAGAAATAAACGTGTAACTGTTCAAAGAATTAGTTTTGATGAAGAACAGACTCATAAAGAAACAACCAGCAGGGGGCGCTTCAACTCCTTCACAATCTGCTGTTCTAAACCGTCACTTTCTCTGCCTAGCAACTACTGACTGCGAGTGCTGCTGAATTCTGATTGGTTGAGCTGTTTATTAATTGCGTTAATATTAAAGACACTTTCTTCTGATTGGTTGAAGTTTTAAACACATGTCACTCTAAATGATGATGTCATCTGCTGAGAAATGACATCATCAACTGAAAGTATCTCCCCAGGATCAAACGACCAATCAAAAGACAAAGAAGTCTTTGTGTTTGAACATTAAGACATGTCTTCATATTAAATGTCTTTAGTGGAATGAGTCCTTGTGTGTGTGTGTGTGTGTGTGTGTGTGTGTGTGTGTGTGTGTGTGTGTGTGTGTGTGTGTGTGTGTTCATATCAGCATCATGTTGTTACAGGTCTGGTTTTATTTCTGTTCTCTTTAGTACCTGAATGGACCAACAGGGGGCGTCTGAGCTCCTTCTCTCTGCTGCGGCTCATCACCAGAAACCTTTACCTGGTCACTGATGATGCGTCAGCAGCTCAGCCTCTGATTGGCTGCTGACTGAACAAGAAGTGAAAGTTTGAAGTGGGGACTTTCTTTAGAGGCTGCTTCAAGTTTCTGATGACAATCCGAGAAAAAAGAAACCAAACAACAAACTGCTGAACAGAGACGCTAATCAGAGAGATCCAATGACTGCTGACACACACACACACACACACACACACACACACACACACACACACACACACACACACACAATGATAGTACAACGCTGAAAGTCATCTCTTCTACTTTCAGTCTTGTGAACTTTTTGTTGTGTTGTTGTTGTTAAACTCGATGCCTTGTCTGATGTCACTCTGATAGATTTGTTTTCACCTTTGGTCCATTGTGAAGCTGTTGTTGCAGCCATGAGGGAAAATAACACCCTGTACAGCGAGACAGCTCAATAATAATAAGAAATAATCTGAACTTTGTGTCCAAACATCACTTGAGTGTTTTGAGTCTGAGCTAACACCTGTGAGCGAAGCATACAGGTGCAGCTCATCAGACTGATGTCAGCAGGCGGCTGCATCACAAAACCTGCAGAGCTCCATCTAAGAGAGAGAAGAGCTGAGGGTCAGATCTAAGAGATGTCCTCAGGTGGGCAGGTTCAAACTGGTCTTCAGTCCAAACCAAACTAAGACTTCAGATTTTAGCACATGAAGCTAATGCTAAAGTTTAAAGACTGCAGTTCCTCAAACGTCCACTTGAGTCCGGCTGCAGAAGAACCAGAAACCACACACACACATTCATTACTAAAGTTAGTTTGAGTCAGCGTTTCTAATACGACAGGCTTCAAACCTCTGCTTCAGAAACAGACGGGGACCTCACAGAGACCACGTCCATGTTTTATAGTCCACAGTCTTCATGTTGGAGGAATCAAACGTTCGACTCAAACAGGAGCTGTTTGAAACAGGGACAGAAACCAGACTGGAACTCCTGAAGAGTGTAAATACTGTCACAGTAACCAGGGTCAACATGCAGACAGGATCAGATCCAGTCCATCTGACAGGCCGGACTCAGTCTGGTCTCATCTGAACCCTCCATGAGTACAGGCCTGTGCAGGGTTTATAAAGTTATGGTGGTTTCCTTTGACAGGCAGAGACCTGGAGCAGAACCAGACTCATGTTAGACAGACTTCACGTCTGTCCTCTCTCTGCTGTCCTACAACAACCTGCTTCACCTGGAGACTGATGACTCATCAGCAGCTCAGTTTCTGATTGGCTGCTGATGTAGAAGTGAAAGTAAAGAGTCGGGACTTTCCAGAGAAGCTGCTGCTGTGTTCAGGCGCTGCAGGAAATCTGAGCGTGCTCATATCAGCTGAGTGTTAAAGCTGAGCCTCAGTTTCAGAGAGGAGCGCTGTGAAGTCCTGGTTTCAGTCAGACACTTGAAGGCACCATCAGTCAGACTGGTTTTAGTGGTTCCCAGTTGTTTGGACATAAACCAGAATGTGACTGAGGTTTGATGGTTTCACTCTCTGCTCACACACACACACACACACACCCATCACTCCGCTGTAATCCCTTCACTCTGTCAGATGATCAGAGTCAGGAAGGTCTGACTCTGTAGTGGAAGTCTCTGCATCCACAAACAGCTTCAACCTGAAACATGCAAAGAGGAAGAAAGAAACTTGATCCAGACTAAAGCAGACACAGTTTCAGGTTTCTTTACTGGATCAGGTTTTTCTTTTTAAATCTGGATGTGTAACGTGATGCAGCTCTCTGATAAAAGTAGAAAATTAACAGGAAGCAGAAAAACTCAGATTAGAGTAAGAACAGAGTGTCATCAGATGAATTTAGGTTCCTTTATTTTCTGATCAAATATTTAAATAAATAAATAAATAAATAAAAGTTTATTCAAACATGAGGACAAATTGTTACTTTCAAACTTTAACACATGGAACAGAAACAGAAAGTGTCTTTAAATTCCTGAAGTTTCAGATGAACTGAAATAAAACTTTTCTTCACTTCAGCAGAAAATTGATTTTTTTAAAATTCAATATGTAGTCGGCAGTAAACGAAAACTTGCAAAATCTGCACTATGCCAAAAATTCTCGGATGTCCTTCTGATCCAGGAAAATTTCTCAGTATGTATCGGACCAGTCTGCCTGGCATACTGTTTCCCACAATGCACAGCGTGAATGCTGTTTGTCTATGTTGGTGGCACTCAGGTTCATGTGAATTACTGCAACATTAACGTGAGACGGTCTGTCTTTTTGTCCTGATCGAGGAGTTTATTTCCACAAATCCATCAAAGCCCAAACAAACCACAGATTAACTTAAAAAAGAAAAAAACCTTTGTGGATTATTTGTAAATGTTTTTACATGAGCTGTTAAAATAAAGAGTCAATCCATTTTTAATTATTTTCAATAAACCATAAACCTTTAGGTGTGAGAATAAAAACCAAATGTGATCATTCTGCTGTAATAATTTGTTTTTCTTCACCAAAATATAATAACTGTTCTCTTACTTACTCAGTTCTATTTATTTATATTTATATTTTTATACTCAAGTTAAACATTATAAAATCCATCAGCTGTTTTTTTTCAAATCTGAAAACCAGAGCAGCTCCAGAACAGACCCAACAGAACAGACAGACTCCATTTAAAAGTAGACGGCAGCACTCAGAGCCTGCTTCATACTAAATTCACATGTAGTCTGTAGTTGGGAAAACAGCCTTCATGTGTGAGCAGCAGCAGACGGCCTTTACCCGGTCACTGATGACATCACAGGATCTGATTGGCTGTTGAGTTTTTAGAGCTCAGCAGCTGAAAGTTTCTGTCAGTCCTCCTCAGACCAGCTCAGATCCACAGTCTAAGACCGCTTCAGGTGTGGAGTCTCAGTCTGGTTCAGGTCTGTAGTGGTCTCCAGGTTTGTAGTGGTCTTCAGGTGTCCTGGTTGGTTTCTGGTCTCAGAGGATGAAGATGATGCTGGTCCTGGTCCTCTCCTGGGTCCTCGGGGTCTCAGCTGACGGTAAGTTTGTCTCTGAACTGATGAAGAGTTTGAATGTTTACAAACAAACAAACAAACAAACAAACAAACTGTGTCTCTGTTTTCTCTTCAGTCCTTCATGAGGACATTAACATTGCTGGCTGTTCAGAGACTGATGGAGAGGAAATGTACGGTCTGGATGGTGAGGAGCTTTGGTACGCAGACTTCAGAGCAGGAAAAGGAGTCGAGCCTCAGCCTGACTTTGTAGATCATATGACCTACCCAGGAGGTTATGAACAAGCTGTGGCTCAACAACAGGTCTGTAAACACAACCTGGGAAATTCTCGTAAAGCCTTCAAAGACTACAAACCAGAGCGAGGTAAAAACAAACAACACACTCACAAACTTAGTGTGCGTGAAATTCTCTATAGTTTGGGTTTGTTTGTGGTGTGTTTTTTGTGCGATGTTTTTTCTCTGTAGTGTGTGTGTGTGTGTGTGTGTTTGTCACACTTGGAGTGTGTGTGTGTGTGTGTGTGTCAGTAGTGTATGCTTGCGTGTGCTTGTGTGTGTGTGTGTGTGTGTGTGTGTGAACTCTGTCGTGTGTGTGTGTGTGTGAACTCTGTACCTTAAATCTTTGTGTTCTGAACTCTGATGACAGAAACATTTATCTGAAGTCTGTTTGGATTTGACACTTTGATCCATGTCCCATCTGTTCACATGGAGGAGGCGGGGCTTATCATCTATACTGCAGACAGTCAGCAGGGGGCGCTCTGCATGTTTCCTGTTGTTGTGTCCATGTTTGATCAGGGATCAGAGCGTCCTGCTAACAGCTCAGAGTTTCTTCCTCTGCTCAGTTTCCAGCTCAGAGGAAACGTTAACGTCGTTTATCTCAACGTTCAGATGATCACTGACACGTTCCTTAGCTCCATTAGCATCAGCAACACGCGCGTCTCTAAGGCTGTGAGGTCATCAGGTAACAGGTGGGACATCCAGAAGAGGTGACTGCAGCAGAGCTGACATGTTCTCTCTCTCTGCAGACCCTCCCTCCACCCCCATCGTCTACCCCAAAGACCAGGTGGAGCTCGGAGACAGGAACTTCCTGATCTGTCATGTAGCTGGGTTCTATCCTCCTCCTGTGACCATCTTCTGGAAGAAGAACGGAGAGAACGTGACCGAAGGAATCACCAGGAACACTCCCTTCATGAACAAAGACGCCACCTTCAACCAGTTCTCCAGACTGGAGTTCATCCCCCAGCAGGGAGACATCTACAGCTGCTCCGTCAACCACCTGACCCTGGACCAACCAAAGACCAGGATGTGGGGTGAGGAATGACACACACACACACACACACACACAAACACAGACAGAGTGACCTTCATTTATCAGTCTTGTATGGGAAGTGGTACAGATTTCGGGGTAGAAACAAGCTTATAGCAATGTTCATATGTGCTCTATGAAACTTGCATACCAGGGCCAATTACAGTGTATGCTTGATCAAGTACTGATAAATGTGGCGGCTGAAAACAACCATGATTTAAGTAACATGCTCCTAAATATTCAAGGTTCAGCTGGCCTAACCCACAGAAGTTACAGCATGGAGTGATGCATTACAGCGGCTAAGGGCAGACTGCAAAACAATTAGCTTAGAACACTCAACGCTGTTTTATTCTCACTGGATCAAGTTGCCTTTGATTTCTAATGAATTTCATATTAATTTGAATAAAATTTCAAATAGTTTTTTACTTTTTGCTAATTGCCATAATTTTATTGCAAAAAACCTCTAAAAACATTGCACCATGCATTACAATTTTTTTAAGAAGCTGCTGCAAAATCAGCAATTTTAGCCTGCAACAATCCACAGACAGAGGAGTGAGTAAAGCTCTTACCATGTCGGCTTCAGTTTTGGGCACAAGTGAAAGAGGAACGGATAAGCTTGCAGCATGTCCGATGTAGATGAAACATTTTCAATATCCAGGACTGCAAACTGGATAACCAGCTAAGCGCCGCAGCAGCTTACCCCTGATTCACACGTACTCCATGAGCGCCGCGGTCCGTCAACGCGAGCCAATTCACTCTGCATCCGTCTCAGGAGCGGAGCGCAGCTCAGCGTACTCATAGCAGCTGGATACACAAGATCACAGGAGAACCACATGTTCCTGCAGGAATCACACCCATGACAACTACTTTCATGATATTTAGTATGTTAAACTCACCTGCCCTCCCAGAACTTCATTAATTCAGTCCTTCCCTTTTAGTCTCTGTTGGTGTCCTTATATAAAGGATGTGTTGTATCGTATATAATTATCTGGTTTTCCGCCTCCAATATAAACTTTTCCTCATCCATGGCGTCAGATTTCCGCTGGGTCTGACCCGCTGATGACCTGTTTGGAACGATCTGCTTCGTGGAGATGAACGCGTCTCTGCAGCGTACTCCGGCAAGAATAGACTAGCCGTTGGTAGTACGCGCCGGAGACGGACCGTGACACGGGCTGTGTGAATGCACTGATTGACTTGAATGGCAGCGAAATACAGCGCTGTGCGCGGCGCTCACAGACCGCGGAGCTCACGCTGTATGTGTGAATTGGGGGTTACCCTTTGTTGTTCTATTTTCTTATCTTTTAGTTCTCTTCATATTTGGAGCCTGTAATTTCTTTTTATGGCTCATTTGTTGGCGATTGATACCAAACTGGTTGCGTTTGCAGTGGTGTTTTTATCTTTTCTGTTCCTGTTTATCTGGGGATACTATGTGTAACCATGGTTACATTGTTTGCACACGAGACTTCAGCTGTTAGCAGCCTGTAGCATGTCGATGCTAACCGGTCCAAAGTTCCCCGCCAGCTTAGGAGAAATAGGTGAGGATGACATGCTGGTACTGCAGTGTGAGCTAAGAAGAGACGCCATTGACCTGTCCATGGGCGAGCTAGCCGTGCTGACCCAGCAACAGAGGGAATACCAGAGGGCAGAGTACCATCATGCTATTCATAGACATGGCTAACAGAGCTATCACTGGACACCAACACAACATTGGAGGATTTCACCTACTGTGAGCGGACAGGATACAGGAGAGACTGGAAAGACTAGTGAAGAAGATCAGCTCAGTCCTGGACCCCGTGGACCCTCTGGACTCTGTCAAGGGGGTGGCTGACAAGAGACTTATGGCCAAGCTGTATGGAAAGCCCTTTCTACATTAAACAGTCTAGCTGATATGTAGCAATTTAGTTTTCAGAAGTGGAAATTACATTCCAAAAAATCAAAATGTAATTTTTAAATGTTGGAATGTTAATTCCAAATATCTGCAAAATCATTCTTACAGTTACTGTGTAGATGTTGTGTTTGTACATGTGTGTATAATCCTCTGTGTGTGTGTGTGTGTGTGTGTGTGTGTGTGTGTGTGGCGTCTCCAGAGGTGAAGACCACTCAGCCAGGTGTGGGTCCTGCTGTGTTCTGTGGACTCGGTCTGACTGTCGGGCTGCTCGGTGTGGCTGCTGGAACCTTCTTCCTCATTAAAGGAAACGAGTGCAGCTGATTGGTCAGGGCTGATGATGTCATCAGCGTGTGAGGAGCTGCAGGTCTGTTGGCCTGTTTGTTTGCTTCACGTAGATGCACACTCTGTGGGCACACAAACACACACACACAATCTGTCACATGACTGGTTGCTTTACACAGGGTTCATAGATATAATCTGATGAATGTATCAAAGCTGAAATAAAGTTTCTCCTGAGTGACATCACTGCTTCCTTATTCATGTTCTCCCTCTCTCTCTCTCTCTCACACACACACACACACACACACACACACCCACCCACACACACACACACACACACACACACACACACACACACACAGGTTAATGCATATATGTTTTAGGAATCAGATAGTATATATTCAGTTCTCTGATCTGACTCAAACAGTTCATCGTCGGTGCTGATGATTCCTTAAATCAAATACCTGAGAGCTCAGAGAGGTGACCCAGAGGCAGGACTGTCTGGAACTCTTAGGAAAGGTGAGACTGTTGGACAGGTGTTCAACCAGGAGGTGGTGCTTCTCAGGAGGTTACACAGAAAGTTAACTGCACAGGTAGAGCATCTGGAGAAGTGTGGAGCAGATCTTCCTCTGAGGTCTCTAAGGGAACCTGTGAGGATGGATGGTCCCAAACTCTCTGACGGATTTGAGCGCACACTCCATATACACAGACAAAAGTACTCTCCCTGGTGGTAGATAGGGTTTAAAACTCAGGTGAGGTGAATGTGGTGATGCTGCAGATGGAGGGACCAAGTGGCAACATTTGGTTTAAAAAAAATGAAGGCTATGCAGAAGTGCTAAAAGCTGCAGTTTATCGAGTGGCTGCTTAAGGCTGGCAGAAAGACCACAAACCACATACACACCAAGCTAATAAAAAAACACTTGGGTCTGATTAGTTAATTTCACTATCTGCACAAAGTGGATTTTTTTCTAACCCAGCAGTTAAGACAATATTAAGATCAACAGTTTGCCCAACCAGAGGCGCAGCTAGTGACTGACAGGTTCAAAGCCCACCTCTTGAGTTGGTAATGCCAGTATGGTCCATGCCAATGGTAGGCTTCATTATTCTGGATCAGGTACAGATTGGTGACATCACAGAAATTATGTCCATATCTTGAACAGTCTATGGGACGGACAGAAAAGGAGCATGAGGATGACATTAAGCTGACATTAAGCTAACTCTGTCAGTCCTTTCTCTGGATCACTGACAATTGTACTAGCTGGCTCATGAACATTTGATTCATTGAGATTCAAGAATTAAATACAGCTCTACTGTATTTATTTATTTATTTATTTATTTATTTATTTATTTATTTATTTATTTATTTATTATTACTACAACTACTACTACTATTAATAATAATAATAATGATAATACTTTATTCATAGTGTGATTTTCAAGTGCTTTACAGAAATTCAAAGAACATTAAAAACATGTAAAAGCATACAGGATATAACACTAGAACTAAGCTGTACAAGAAAAGTGTTATGTCCTGACAATGTGTAGGGGTATTCAGGATGAACAAAAACTAATTAAAACCAGGCAAAGGTGGAGAAATAAAGAGATTGCAGGAGGAAGTAATAAATTAAGTATTTTAATAAGGGAACTCAGCTTAGTATAGTGACAGAAAACAATCCTTATAAAATTAAGGACGATAAAATATACAACTAAAGACTTTTTTTAAACAGAGATAAAACAATAGAACTAAAGTCAGAAAATCACCAACATGGCTTAAACCCTAAAAGTAAAACAAAATAAGATGAAATAAAAAACACTAAAAGAAATAAGCCATATAAAGCAGGTTATTTTCACTGTATGAAATACACAAGGTTCAGGCTGATTGCTGCCTCACTGGATCTGAGGCCTAGACTATGAAGCTGGATAACACATCTGGGATCACTCTCTGTTACCTGGGTTTACTTAACAAGACATTCTCAATCCTGATAAGTGGTACTACAAAGCTGGATACCAACTTCCACAGTGAATCCAGGTCAGCCCTCTCGTTTCCACCAGTGCTGTCATTTCTGTAAAGTTTTCATTATTTAGCACATTCTGGTTTACATGTTTTGGTTTCCTGTTTTATTTAAGTTCTAACCCTTGTCTCTGTTTCCTAGATTCGTTCCTGTCTGGCAGACAGTTTTCCTGACAGTAAACTGCCGACTCTGTTAATGCGTAATTCGTGAGATTATCCAAAATTAATTCATTTGACAATATAAACAGACAGCACTCTGATCACTCAATTTGACTTTAACATGGCACAGATGTTTGGAGCAGAGCTCTTCCTCAGTGTCCAAACTTTGGAGCACGTTTTGTGTTGAATATTAACAGATTAATACCTTGCTGTGATGGAATGAGTAGTTGTGGTTCCATAAATTCCTGTTTCTGCAGTTCCATCATGTGTGACCATTATCATTAACATCATTATTTAAGATGCAAAAAGTGGAGCTAAACAGACTTTGGAACAAGTACAAATACATCCTTTAAAGTAGGGTCGAATGGTTTTGGAAAATGATCTAAATGTGATTTTTAGGGGGGATGTTTATCTTTGACATTATTCACAAAACACAAGCAATAAATCATTATGACCAACATGACAAAGGATTCTGTCAACATATAAACACTTCTTTCCTTGGTGGTCGGGTTTTAGCCATGCAGTTGTCATCCATGGCCTTGTGCTACTAATCCTTAAATGCTGGAACAGGTTTGTAGTGTTGCCCCTTATTGTAGCTACGGTAACCAGGCATGTTTTGCACAATATCATATGTGTGCTGCACATAGACTGTATAATTAATGGAAGTAGTCTCCGCGATGTCACCCGTCTGTTCCTGAAACAGACTTTTGAAGCAAAACGGCCGGCGCGGCCATATTGGAAATGAGGCGTGCTGTGAGTCTCCACAGTAACAACCATATGACGCTCCACAGTCACGTGATCTAAGCTGTGCCTCTGATTGGATGAACTGGCGAGCTTAATATTGTAGAAACTGCCGAATTAGAAGAAAATCCACCCCTCGTACAGTGCGTGCCGTTAGTGAAATTAGCGATTCGGACGGGAGACATTCTTTGTACCAGGCTGTAAATGTGCTTATTTTGGCCGTGAAAAAGGCTTTTTTTGGCTTGGTGTGTTTGTGACTTCAGGTACTTCCGGAGCCAGCCTCAAGCGGACACTCAAGGAACAGCAGACTTTAGCACTTCCGCATTGCCTCATATTTTCAGACTAGAGGTTGCCACTTGGTGCTGCATCTTCTTTCCTAAATCTAAAATAGGTCCAGACAACCGACGTGCTATTTCTCTTTGACACCAAAGTCGCCTCTTCTGTGTCCTCTCTCGGTTCTCTTCTGCTGAGGCCATTTTTAAAGATGTCAACAACAACACAACAAATCAAAACTTAGCATGGCTGAAGTTGTTTTCTTCATCCCTCGCTCACATGAGTCTCAAGATTTTTGGCTGTCAGCAAACCAGCCGAAAGGTGGATTGCCACCACCTACTGCATGCATGTCACGTAAGGTTGCATCTGTGTTCATTAATCTGTTTTTTTTTGTTTTTTTTTTTATTGCAGCCTTTGCAATTTGAAAATTGCATTCTGTTACATTGTGATGTTGGTTTAAATTAGATTAATTGTTCAGCCCTACTTTAAAGCGGTCAGTGACAGGCTTTATTTCTTTGCTCTGTCTCTGATGTTTGGATAAAATCAACTGAATTTATTTATTCATGGATCCATCAGTTAACAAATGTAGTTTAGTCCATTTGATGAAAATCGGAATCTGTTGCACAGGATGTCATCAAAAGGACTGCATCTCTCCCTAAAAACTTTTTTTCTTAAGCGCTCCTCTCACGATCTGCGCACCGACGTCGACAGGATCTTCCAAAAATGGGCAGGCTATTTTCGGAGAGAGCTGACTGGTCAGGAGGTGCTTTTCTACTCATTGACCTCTTATCCAGATCTTAACCTGCTCCGGAGCAGGTGAGCCGTTCAGCATCAGCATTACCACGGTGATTCATCCGGTATGAAGTGAAGCAGCTTAGTAGGACGGAAAATCCAGGGTTAACCCAGAAGTTACCTCGCTAAGAGAAAATCCAGCTTTGTAGTACAGGCCTTAGGTCATTCACACCCACGCTCACACAGACACACCCACATATGACAAAACAACTCCACACACACTCATGTAATACTGTGTCAAGCAAACTGCACACAGAAACACCCACCTTTCCCAAGCCGGGACTCGAAATGGAGACTTTCTTGCTATGAGGCAGCAACGGTAACTGTATAGCCCCTATTTTGGTTGTTTTAGAGCCAAAAAAAACAAACAAAAAACTTCCAAACTGAAGACATCACTCAAGTTCTTCTTGTGCGTCACTGGTCACTCTTTTTTCAACCCTGTTTGCGCACCTTAGCCTTTCCACCTGTTTATTCTCACTGTAGCTTGCAAGCTATACCCAGAATGCTTTTGTTAACTGTCACAACAATTATTGCAACCATGAGTGAGAAGAGAATACAGTGGACATGGGACCCTGCATAGTTAAGATGTATTGGTGATGGCTCATGTGTATTTCACAACAAAGGCAACCTGTGACTTTTATGGATACAATATATCAACACACATCTATTAGATAGTTTATTACGAAAGTGTATTGCTGTCACACTAGAAGAAGAAAACCTTTCTTATATTTTTAAACTTATATTGTTGATATGATTAAATTGTAGTTAATGCTTGGATTAAGACATGGGCAGAGGTTTCTTGCTTTAAGCGAGCTTCGCTGATGCATAGGGCCCTTTAGTTGCCTCTCAGATATTTGCCATCTGATATTACTTGGTAGTTACTTTGTATTAATTTATTAACCTAACTGTATATTTTACACTGCTACTGTTTTATACATAAAAACTAATTATTAATATAACATAAGTTATTTATTTATGTAAGCCACCCCAATGCTGTTTGTTTCCGACACTGAAGAAGAGGACTTTGGTGGTTTTAGTACGCAGGAAGAAGATGAGGATGAGGATGAATGACTGAGTGTGTTACTGCACCTTTAGGCCTACTGCCGTGATAAAGGCACTTTTAGTTTAGCACTTTTAAAAAAACACATTTAACCTATCCATTGATATTGCCTCGTTAAGCGCTTTGTATTTTGTTATAGTACTAGGCTATACTGTAGATCTCTGCTGGGACGAGCGCACCATTTATTATTTCTGCACAATGTTTATGTTTCGAATGCTGCTAAACGTGAAAGTTTGTGTGTCTGAAATGCAATGTGATACAGTACAGTTTACACAGTTTGCAACTTGTTTGTTAAAATGTTAATAAAATGGAAGCTTTCCCAAACAGCCATCTCTTTCCCAGCAATCACCACTGTTCATGAACCCCTAAATATGGTAATTAAGTTGAAATGCTGTGTCAGCATTTCAACTTATTGTTCTTCGACTTTATTAAGATGAAATGCTGAGTCAGCATTTGAACTTATTTTTCTTCGACTTTATCTTCACTTCTTATTATTATTATTATTCTGTACATTTTTTGGCACTTATCTCCTTCCACAATTTTTTACTGATTTTTACCGTTCACCTTTTAAACTACTCAGCTTCTTTAGGACATGTGTGCTGACTTTTCTCATCTCTAACCCTTAAACTTTTTGATTTTTTTCACTTTTTGTCAAAAATATCTCCCATTTGAAATGACTGGAGAACTCAGGCTTTTGCTCCTAAAACTCCTTCAACTTTGAGCTCCTCAAACTTCATCATACTTCCACTTACAGACTCCATTCTTGCTTTAAAATGTTCACTTATCTTTCCACTTTTCACTCATCTTTCAAATTTTTAACTATCTTTCACTGTTTTTGAGATTTCACTCCTTAAGCAACACAAACTTTTGAGATTTTCACTAAAAACTCAGCTCTCAGAGTGCGTGACATCATCAGTCAGAGTGGAGCAGCAGCTGATGACACAAGAAATTTCAGAAACAACCTGCTCGTGAATCCACAAACTTCACTCCACACACATAAAAAACACCTCAAAACGTAGGTGATTTCATTGTGCTTCTGTCAAAGCAGCTTTTGACCTCAAAGGATGAAGCACTAAGTCAGAAAAGGACCAACTGTCAGGCAAACCTCACCTCCTCCTCTCATTTACTTCCATTGTTAACTCTTGAGGGATTTTCTCAGAGATCAGCAAACGATCACTCATTTTCAACTCGGATTTTCTGTGCTTTCTACTGGCCCCACAGAAATAAAATGCACATTGACAGATTCCTCGGAGTCTTGTGATTCTCACAGTGTGCTCGTTTTTCTCATATCTATCACGGTTTTGGCACAGAGTGCGCTTGTTCAGACTGTGTTTCAGCAGAAATCCCAAAGCCTTCAGCTGCTGGAGCAGCATTCTAACTGCAGTTACTCTGTTATGATTTGAGCTGTGGTCGCCATGGTAACAGCTGAGCTCAGCTGGGAGTCAAAAAACATGCAAATACAGTCCAACACACACAAACACATAGGAGACACATGCTCACATTGTTTGGGCATTTTAAAGGCTGCAGCACCATTTTCCAAGTCCTCCATCTATCTTCTAACACCTTTATGGATCCACAGATCCTTCAAACACATCTTCTTCTACTTAGATGTCATTTTACTCATTTCACTTTCAGCTAAAGGCTGCTTGTTAGCTACACATCTCTACCCCCTGTACTTTAAAATGAAAAAAAACTTTATTTTAAACATTTTTACAGTGTAAATAGAGACTGGAAATATCTGTATATCCACTCAAACTCATTGAACTCCAGCTGCTTCTACCTTCGGCATATTCTGACTCACAGACTCCAATTACACATTAATCTGATCACATGACTTCATGCTATATACACATTACTCAGATTTTGCTGTCATTAATTTTTATTTTACATTTTGTTGTTTAGACGGTCAAAAGACTTCTTCATGTCTTCTTTTAAGCTCATTCTTTTTATTCTGCTTTCTCATTTCTTTTTCTTTGCTTCACATGAATTTATGCTATTTACACATAACTCAGAGATTTTGGTGTTATTTACATTTTTTCAACATTTTATTGTTTAAACAGTCTAAAGATTTTTTCAGTTCTTCTTTGCTCCTTCTTTTCATACGACTTTCTAATCTCTTAACTCCTTTATTCTCACTTCTTCTTCTTTACTCCATTGCTTCTTTTTCACTTCACTTTTTCTTCATCACCCCTTCTCCCTCACTCCTTTCTTCATCACTTTCTTCACTTCTTGTTCCTAAACGTTTCCTTCACTCTTTTTTCCCCACTATTTCTTTCTCACTTCTTTTACACTCCATCTTCCTCTTCACTTTTTTACTCACTCTTCCTTTTTCAGTCCTTCTACCTCACTTCCTGGTCTTCTTCACTACTACTTCTTCACTCTTTCTTTTTCACTTTTTTTTCACATTTCCATGGTATGCTTTTTCTTACTCCTTTCAGCAATTTTATTTCACATTTTTCCACATTTTCAGCTTTTTTTTTTTTTCACTTTTTCAAGTCTTCAGCTTCAGCATTTCAACGTATTTGCTGCAAGGAAATGCAACTGCTCTAGTTAAAAATAAAACACCTGTGGCCTTTAGTCCAGTGCTTGTATATGTACACATTTGGTTTTTTTTCCCTTAAATTTAGCTGGTGCGGCTTATATTCAGGTGCACTTTACAGTCTGGAAATTATGGTAGTATTATTTGTGACCTGATATTTTAGCCTAACCTGGTAAATATGAGTTTGGGCATTAACCCTTTTGCATTCAGTGTATTTATGAGAAGCTTTATAATTGCCTCATTTTGTGTATTTGCTCTGTTACTATGGAAGCAAATATGTACCATAATTAAGTTGAAATGCTAAGTCAGCATTTCAACGTATAGTTCTTCTACATTATCTTCACTTCTTCTTCTTCTTCCTTACGTTTTTTGGCACCCATCTCCTTCCACAATTTTTCACCAATTTTCACCGTTAAATGGATAACAGTTGGAAAGAAAGCTCAAAGCCTTCGTCAGCCAAACTTGGCATATAAAAAGAAATTGTCAAAAAAAAAAGTTGTAAACAGCATAAACAACTTCTTCTTCTCTAGTTCAGTACTGTGGTGAACATGCATTTGCGATACAACACCCCCTGCAGTTTGGGAACGGACACTGCACTTACTGTGAGGAAGCATAAAAGCCACATGCGTTCTCGTGTGGATCACGTGCATCATTTACAGCCGTAACACAGAAATTTTAAAAAACAAGATGAAACAAGAACCTCAGAAATTAAAACCAATGTTGATGCTTCAGAAATATAAATTTATCTGCCTTTAAGAATAAATGTATAAAACTGCCTTAATCTGTCAAAATATTTGTCTTTACACAAATTGTATGTTCTGTGAATTCTTTTGATTTATACGAGTGTATTAGTGGTAAAAATATCAACTTTTTCAAACTAAAACTTGTCCAATAACAATTCATACTGCTGCTCAGGTGAGCTACTTGATGGCATGCAGATTATGTGAGAAGTGACACAGTGCTGTCCCAGTCCGAGTTTTACCATTTTGAGCTCACAAGGTTTAGGGGGGAATTTAAATTCAGCCTGTGTGTGAGGCATCAGCAGAGCTGAGTGAGGGTTGTCTGCCTGGTAACAGGTGATGGTGGGTCATGTGATGCTGCTCTCTGGTTTTTAGAGCAGCTCTCAGTCCGAGTGTGTCACAGTTTGTGAAGACAGCAGACGATCATGGCTCCAACTTTACTCAGCGTCTCTCTCCTCTTCACCATCATCGTCTGCACCACAGGTAAGATACACACACATCATACACTCACCTGATCAGCTCAGTGTTCAGTCTCACTGAAGGTTAAACTGATCATTTTGCTGTTTGTGTTCTTCAGATGCAACAATGCAAGTTATGGTGAGCCGTTGTGTTTTTAACTCGACTGATCCAAAAGACATCGAGTTCATCCGCTCTGTTTACTACAACAAGCTGGAGTACACACGGTTCAGCAGCAGTGTGGAGAAATTTGTTGGATACACTGATTACGGTGTGAGAAATGCAGCGTTCTGGAACAACAATACTGCATACCTGAGCAGGATGAGAGCTGAGAAGTTCAGATACTGTCAACACAACATTGGAATCTGGTACAGTAACGTTCTGTCAAAATCAGGTGAGTTCATGTTTCAGTGACATCACACAACATCCCATCATGAGTGTGTGTATCAACATGTGAATCTATCAAAGTGTTCAGAGCTGATCTCAGTGTGAAATGTTGAGCTGTGCTGACTGAGAGCTGGAGGAGTCCTCCTCTGTCTACAGCTGACTTATCAAACTACACGTCTGTCGTCAGGATGGACTTGATACACTCAGCCGTCCAGATGGAAACTCTGCAGCTAGAAACAGCAGCAGCTCTCAGGAAGTCCTCAGACACAGCTCTCTGACGCAGCCTGCTGCTCACAGCGTGGTACTGCAGTTAGTCTGAATCAGATTCTTCAACTCTTTATATTTTAGGATGTTTACACTAAAAGCCACTAAAGGAACTCTGAGGAGGATTGAAACCATCGTTAAATATAAAGTCAACAGTCTGAATATCAGACAAACTGTTCAGAGAGGAGAATGAAGGACAGAAGGATTTAGTCCAGAGCCTTTTCTGACTCTCACTTTAAATCTTTTACCGTATTGACCTGAATAGAGGAGGATCCTGTTTTCTGGATCTGATGAAGCTTTGAAACGTTTAAACATCACTTCCTGTCAAAGTCTGACTCTTAAATCTCCTCCATGGTTTCCGTCATGAAGCTCTGATCAGTGTTGATAATCTGACTGTGCTGCAGCTCCGCCCTCTGCCAGGCTGCACTCTGAGACGCCCCCTGCTGGTGGACATCCTGCCATGCTGGTCTGCACCGTCTACGACTTCTACCCCAAACGGATCCAAGTGAGCTGGCTCAGGAACGGGAAGGAGATCACCTCTGGTGTCACCTCCACTGACGAGATGGCAGACGGAGACTGGTACTACCAGATCCACTCCCACCTGGAGTACACACCACAGTGAGTCCAGGTCCAGGTCCAGGTCCAGTTAGAGGAACCTTTATTCAACACAGAGCACCTTTGAGCTGACAGCAGAATCAGGTTTATGAACCAGGCTCAGGTTGATCCAGTTCAGTCAGGGTCCAGGTCCAGTGTTTGGTGTCCCAGAGTCTCTGATCTGGTGTTTTCTGTTGGAACAGGTCTGGAGAGAAGATCTCGTGTAAGGTGGAGCACATCAGCCTGAGCAAACCTCTGCTTGTTGACTGGGGTAAATACCTGCCCACCTGTCTGTCTGCTCACCTGTCTGTCTCTCCACCTGTCTGTCTGCTCACCTGTCTGTCTCCCCTCCTGTCTGTCTTCAGACCCGTCCATGCCCGAGTCTGAGAGGAACAAGATCGCCATCGGAGCCTCAGGACTGATCCTGGGTCTGGTCTTGTCTCTGGCTGGATTCATCTACTTCAAGAGCAAGACCCGAAGTAAGACCAGTACACCCAGTTTGAGACCACTACAGACCAGTACACTCAGTCTGAGACCACTACAGACCAGTACACCCAGTCCAAACCAGTTCAGACCAGGTGTGAAGATGTGGTTTCTGTATTTTTCGTTGACCCTGTCCTCTTCTTTTCTGTTCTCTCTTTCTTCACGTTGCAGGAAGGACTCTGGTTCCTACTACAGACTGATCCCAGTCTTAATCCTGGTCCTGGGTCTAGTCCTGGTCCTGGGTGCTCGTCAGAAGAAGAAACAAAAATCAGCTTCCTGTGTTTTCAGCTCAGCAGCCGTCAGTGCTGCCACCTGCTGGACTGTCTGAACACCTGCTTCTCTGGTGCTCTGCTGGTCTGAACCCTGATCCTGGTCAGTTGTGGATCAGGGTTAGTCTGGACTCTGGATCTGGACTCTGCTTCCTTCGATGTGTGCTGCTTTCCTTTGTGAATGAATATTGTAGAGGATCAATAACTCTGCTGTCTGATCAGATTGAATCCTGTGTTTGGAGCTTCGGGGCTGTTTGGACGTTTGATTCTTAGATTTGTAGATTTTTACTCAAACTTTTTATCACCACAATAAACCTTCAGAAAACTGGCTGTGGATTTATTTAACGGGGTGTCTGTCAGAGGTCAGTTTGTGTCAGTAAAGCACTCAGTCCGAACTCGAGAGTCTTTTTGTTTTCTTGTTTTCTGCTGAGTCATGTTTGAAACAAGAGATTGTTTCTAACATCATTCCATCACGTGAGGAGGTAATCGATACGTCAGAGTTCTTTTCCTGATTCGGGATGATCCCGTGCTGGATGTGAGTTTTCTTTTATAGTATTTCATGTTTAACGGGAGGAGACGAGCAGATGTTTCTGACAGTCTGTCTTTCATGCTGACTCTGGTGTGAGCTGCCGTGTGTTTTACTGAACACTCTGATGTAACACACCATCAAAGCCTCCTCCAATCAGAGCGCATTAAAGCAGCTCAGTTAGATAACAGGACGAGGATCTGTGAGTTTCTATGACATCAAGTCTGAACAATATATATGACACACTAACTGAGTATTAAAGGCAGAGATTTGATCCAATCACAACAGAGCATGTTGAGTCAGAGTCTGCAGCTAACAGCAAATCATTTAGTCGGAGCTGTTTCTGAAGAGACTCACAGAGATGATCTGATGACGTGCTTTAAGAGCCGTTAGACGTTACTTTATTTTGAAAGTCTCTTAATGCTAGCTCAAGCACTTTATTTTGAAGGGCCTCCATGAAGAAAACTTTGATTGTTGATCAGGTTCATCTGCAGCTGTCTGTGTCCTGAACTTCATGTGTGAGCAGCAGCAGACGGCCTTTACCCGGTCACTGATGACATCACAGGACCTGATTGGCTGTTGAGTTTTTAGAGCTCAGCAGCTGAAAGTTTCTGTCAGTCAGACCAACTCAGATCTGCAGATGCTGGTCCTGGTCCTCTCCTGGGTCCTCGGGGTCTCAGCTGATGGTAAGTTTGTCTCTGAACTGATGAAGAGTTTGAATGTTTACAAACAAACAAACAAACAAACAAACAAACAAACTGTGTCTCTGTTTTCTCTTCAGTCCTTCATGAGGACATCAGTATCATCTATACTGCAGACAGTCAGCAGGGGGCGCTCTGCATGTTTCCTGTTGTTGTGTCCATGTTTGATCAGCGATCAGAGCGTCCTGCTAACAGCTCAGAGTTTCTTCCTCTGCTCAGTTTCCAGCTCAGAGGAAACGTTAACGTCGTTTATCTCAACGTTCAGATGATCACTGACACGTTCCTTAGCTCCATTAGCATCAGCAGCACGCGCGTCTCTAAGGCTGTGAGGTCATCAGGTAACAGGTGGGACATCCAGAAGAGGTGACTGCAGCAGAGCTGACATGTTCTCTCTCTCTGCAGACCCTCCCTCCACCCCCATCGTCTACCCCAAAGACCAGGTGGAGCTCGGAGACAGGAACTTCCTGATCTGTCATGTGACCGGGTTCTTCCCTGCTCCTGTGACCATCTTCTGGAAGAAGAACGGAGAGAACGTGACTGAAGGAATCACCAGGAACACTCCGTTCGTGAACAAAGATGTTACCTTGAACCAGTTCTCTGGACTGGAGTTCATCCCCCAGCAGGGAGACATCTACAGCTGAATAGTTGGCTTATCAGTTACAAGAAAAACATTTATGAGTTTGTATTATTACCTTATCAGTATTGTAAATATGTAATTCCTGCGTTTGAATTTCTTCACAAAACTGCCTGCTGCAGCTTTCACGTTGAACTGAGCTGTACAAAGCTACATATAATTTCAATGGGCTACCACGTAGCTAATAAATAGTTTTCGTAAGAAAGAAGTGTTGTATAATGCTTTACACAGTCGAAGTATGTTGAGTTTTCAAAGAGAATCTGTCAGGTAGACTTTTCAAAATCCGAGAAATTAAAGTTCAAGTTTTCTGCTGAGTCATGTTTGTTCGTGTTTCTTATCTGGTTTCCAAGTCTGACGTCCTACAGCCGGCCACACCGCCTCCCCAACCATCCACAGTCTCTCTGGGCTCGGCTCCCCATCGCTGAATCCTCCATGAATTCCATCCCTGTTTAACAGATCCACACAAAAAGAAACCAACTGACACACAGAGAGCAGGATTAGTCAGTGTGTTCATTCTAACACGAGATCTCATTCACTGCTCTCTCATATCAGCATGTCTTAGAATACATAACCAATGACTGAGGATATACTGGATTAACACTTAAATAAGTTAATATACAGTACTCTGTAAGCCAGATATGTACATCTTAGCTTTACACCATTTTTAATATATTCATCTTTAAATCATGGTGAAAACTTCTACATTAAATCAAGAGTTTTAATCTGTCACTGCTTGTTAAATTAATACATATTTTAACAAACAAAATATGTTTCATGACACTGCAGTTAGACTTAAACCATTTCTTTGTTGGCTACACTTAACTAAAGCAGCATAAAAAATAGTAAATAAAGCTAAATTCACATGTAAACCTCACCTTTCTGACATAAATCTACTAACCAGCACAAGGTGTTAGCTTAGCGTTAGCTCGAACTAGCGGTTAGCCGTTAGCGATCTTTTTAGCATCATAAAACGACGATAAAACCGACACAAAAGTTCGTGGAATACCTCGGAAAACGTTCCAAATAATCTCTGTTGAGTTTGGGAACATTTTCGGAGGTCTAACAGTGACTTTTATCCATCTTTTCTCACTTCAGGCAACACACAGACGAGCTAACCGCCATTTTGTTTCTCAATCACCGCGGTTTCAACGGTTGACTGCCTCCGCTGTTCAATCAGGAGTGATTCACACCAAAAAAAAAAAAAAAAAAAAGCTTCACATCAACACACAGTCTCATTTCGAAGCTGTTTGGTGACAGTATCTTCAAAGTTGGCTGAAAAGCGCGTTTTTACACCGTCTTCATGTAAAGAAGTGAAGCTCTTACTTCTTCCTGCCCCTTTTTGAACATGTAAACTTGCAGCACATGCAAGTTAAAGTGAACAGTTGACCATATATTTTTTATTTTTTTTAAAGTAAAGTTGACTTTAATTGTCTATGATGACAGTCTCTATTTGATTTTTTTTTTTTTTTTTGCATGTTCGAAATAAAGTATTCAATTAAAAAAATCAATATAATGTATAATGCACCAAAAATAAAATAAAATTGTAAGTTCCTCCCGAAGAATGGTTCCTCTGATGTTGGTGTTGATATATTTTCATGGTGATGATATGAACAACCTGACAGCTTCCTCTGTTTTATGTGCTCCTGAATATAACAGGCAGACCAAACCTGACACCTGTCACAGCATCAGTGTGATACAAGAGCTCACACTGCCCTCTATAGGTTCATCTCTGCATGTTCACCTACACAAACAAAACATTCAGGTGAACAGCGTTATTTTCACAGAAGGGGTTAGTTTGATTCCAAACTGATGTCAGAACAATAAATACATAAATAAATAAATAAATAAATAAATAAATAAATAAATAAATAAATAAATAAATAAATAAACATTTTCACGTAAAGGGGCCTGAGGCCTTTACTACAAAGCTGGATTTTCTCTTAGCGAGATAACTTCTGGGTTAACCCTGGATTTTCTGTACTACAAAGCTGGTTCACTTCTTACCGAGATGAATCGCCGTGGCAACTTATGCTGAAAGACTAACCTGCTCCGGAGCAGGTTAAGATCTTGATAAGAGATCAACAAGTAGAAAAACGACACCTCCTGACCAATCAGCTTTCTTGTAAAAGACCCTGCCCATTTTTAGAAGATCCTGCCGATGTTGGTGCGCAGAGCGCTCAGGAGAGAGAGAGAGAGTTTTCAGGGAGAGATGCGATCCTTTTAATGTTCACGTGGTCATTCTGTACAAGAGATTCAGATTTTCATCAAATGGTCTGAACTTCATTTGTCAGCTGATGGATCCATAAATAAATAAATCCAGTTGATTTCATCCAAACATCAGAGACAGAGTGAAGAAATAAAGCCTCACTGACCGCTCTGAAGGAGGTTTTTGTACTTGTTCCCCAAGTCTGTTTAGCTCCACTGTTTGCATCTTAAATAATGATGTTAATAATAATGGTCACACATGACAGAACTGCAGAAACAGGAATTTATCGAACGCGCAACTTCGTGGGAGTTAAGAATTAATATTAATTTTATTTATTAATATTCCAACACAAACGCGCTCAGACGGGCTGAGCCTCAAAACTCAATGGAAAGTTTGGACACTGAGGAAGAGCTCTGCTCCAAACATCTGTGCTGTAATAAAGTCAAATTGAGTGATCAGAGTGCTGTGTGTTTATATTGTCCTATGAATTAATTTTCGATAATCTCATGAATTACGCATTAACAGAGTCGAGAGTTTGCTGCCCGCATTTCTTCCTAGATTTTGCTGCGGTCACAGTGTTGCTTTTAGCCTGTGTTTAAATTCTTTGTATTTCTAAGGAATACCTGTCTGCTCCTCCACGGTAAAGTAGGCTGCTCTGCAGGTTTTCTCCTGTCTCTTCATGTTTGTGATTGGTCAGACGCTGCAGACTCCACCCTTTAATGTGAGCGCGCTCTGATCAAGGCTGGAAGACTCTGGATTGACTCAGCGAGTTTATATCCAGCTTCGTAGTACCGCTTATCAGGACTGCCGATGTCTCGCTAAGTCAACCCAGAAAACGGATAGAGATCCTGGATGAGTTAATCGAGCTTCGTAGTACAGGCCTCTGGTCTGACCCACTGTGTCAAATTCCAGCAAGCAGATGATTGGCTGTTCTGGATCATGTGGCTTCTCTTCATAGAAAAACACTCACACTCAAACACACACACACACACACACACACACACACACACACACACACACACACACACACACACACACACAAACACACACACACACACAGTCAAAGTGAGTAGAGGCAGACTTATGGGCGTCAAGCAGGTGTAAACAGGTGAGTAGATCTTTCTGATCAGCTGTGGTTTCTCTGACTCTGTTTCCTGACTGCTTCATAAAGACCTCCTGTGTGGGTCCTGTTTCGCTCTGATGTTCTGACCTGTTTCAGATGTGACGTAAGAGTGTGTGTGTGCATGTGTGTGTGTTTACTCACTGTTAATAAAGTAAAGCAGATCAAACACACGCTGACCTCCGACCCTCCCGTAAACCAATCACAGCGAGCTGAGAGTACCAGCTGACGTGGAGCAGATTCAGACTGAGTTCCGTTAAAGAGTGACGAGTCTGAGAGTGGAGACCAATCCTTTGTTTTTGTTATCATTTATTTAAACTCAGTGGACGACTGATTCTTCTTCTTTGGCAAATAATATGTTTAAAGATTTTGATGACATGGAACTTACCTGCAGATAACCTGAATGTAAAGGAAACAGGTGAGTTTAACACTCTGCTGTTATTACAGACTTGTGGCCCTCTACTGGTGTGGTGGTGTACTGCAGTAATTTTTTTTTCTCCATATCTCACTGACCTTGAGCATCTCAAGAGTTCTGATAGAAATCACGTTTAACAAACACCTGAGTTTGGATTGATGGCTTGTATAGTATGACCCATGTCCCTTCTGTTTACATAGAGGGGGCGGGGCAGAGTTGAACGGCAGACTTTAATGTTTCTGTCTTCACTTTAAGGAAGCTGTGGTGACATCCTCTTTCAAATAACCTCTGGTTAACATGGACACCATCAGGACTCGACTGAGACAGGTGAAAAAACAGGTGACCAACATGACAAGCTCCGCCCCTTCTTACCTGTAGTTGAGTTGACACCACTTGCTTGCTCTCTCTTTTTCTCATCAGTCTACCTCGGTGTCACTCCGGCATTCGCTGTCTGACGAGGGGGATGAAGAGGGAGGAGCTGGCAGGGTGGAGCTGAAGTTTGTGACTTCAGATGCAGAGCAGGAAGCAGAGGCGGGGCTAAGTAGTGACATCACAGCGTTGATGCGTGGGAATTGCCATGGTAAATGCAAAACCTGTGTGTTACTGTGTGTAGGAGGAATCCTTATCTTCTCAACAGGTAAAAAACACACACAAACACACACACATCAAAGATCAGCCTGATAGGTTTGATGGTTCATATTTAAAGAGGGTGTGGTCTGTGTCTCTTGCAGCATTCTTATTGGCCTACGTACTTTTTAGTGGGCGGTTCCATTACTCCAAAGAAGAGGGGCAAGAGGATGGTCATCCAGTAAGTGGGGCTAACTCACCCACAGAGGCAGGGGCGGGGCTTCACCTGGGGCACCTGAGGGTGATGATGAAGAGGCTTCTGCAGGATGAAGACATCTTCAACACAGTCAGGTGATCCCCGATTCACTAATCCATCTGCTCCACGATACACAAGTCCGGCCTGTTGATTCTGTATCTCTGTTTGTCCGTTCAGCCGAGTGAGCCAAGCGAGTCATCCCCCAGGTTCTTCTGAGGGGACGTCTTTGGCCTCAGAGATCCTTAAACGCTTCAGAAACCTGAAAATGGATCACACCTGGGCCGAGTCTTTGTATGCCACACTGCAGTTCCCGAACAGGTGGGTCCAGCGCCACAGTTGTTTCACAGTGTAATGACAAAGGACACACCTGTCTCCTGTTTGTCTTTTTGTTGTCCTGCAGGTCTCACAGGAGCTCTCTGTGGCTGGTGAACTCTGCAGGACAGGTCTTAGAACAGATTCCTTTGAACCCATCTGACTTCTGTCCGTACAGTGCCTCAGGAAGCATCACAGTGAGACGGACGCACTGGTACTATGTTGCCATGATAACCCACCCAGGTGTCCTGACCTGTCTCTCTTTGCAGGGGGGCATGGTCTACGCAAACTACGGCCGTCCTCAGGATTTTAAATGGCTGAAGAGTGCAGGCGTATCCATTGGTGGCAACGTGGTGGTGATGCGTGTAGGGGGCGGGGTTAGTTTTGCTGAGAAGGTCTGGCTGGCTGAGAGTTATGGGGCAGGTGGAGCTTTGATCTATCCAGACCCTGCTGACCTACCGCAAGACCCTCGACGCCTTGGACTGAGCACACACACTGCTGTATCTGAACATGTAAGACAGGTATACACACACACACACACACTTCTCCATTCTGCTGCTTTTGACTAATCAGCATCTCCCTTTGTCTTATCCAATCACAGGTCCACTTGGGGTCTGGTGATCCCTTCAGCCCTGGTTTTCCCTCTTTTAACCACACCCAGTTCCCTCCAGTCCAGTCTTCTGGCTTGCCAACCATTCCGGCTCTACCAATCAGTGCCACTGTTGCTTCCAAGCTGCTAAGGTACGCCTCGCCCCTGGTCACCTGTCCAGGTGTTTTGTGACCTCACTGCATTTCCCTTTGTCTTAGCCAGCTATCAGGGCTGTCTTGTCCTCCGTCATGGTGGATCCGGCTGCCGTACGTCCGCTGCACAGTTGGTCCAGAGTTCAGCTCCGGACGCCGAGTAAAGATGTCTGTCCACAATGTGATGACGCCCGTCCTGCTCAACAACATCTTCTCCTCTCTGGACAGCCGAGTGGAGCCAGGTATCTCGTGATCTCAGACATATGGTCAAATGATCCTTCAGAGGGCAATAATAACCTCCATTCCTCTGACAGATCAGTACATCATCCTGGGAGCTCAAAGGGACTCTCTTAGTCCAGGAGCTGTTAAGTCTGGAATTGGAACGGCGATCCTCCTGGAGCTGGCTCGAACCTTCACCGCCATGGTGAGGAACGGTAAGACTCACCGGCTCTCCTGTGTTCGGAATCAGTCACATGACCGACAACAGTATCAGGAACTCATGAAATAACTGTGTGTACAGGTTTCAGTCCAAGACGCAGTTTGCTTTTTGTCAGTTGGGATGCTGGAGATTTTGGAAACGTTGGTGCGACTGAGTGGCTGGAGGTTCGTCCAATCAGACAGCAGAGAACACACATATGACACCACAGAAGAAGAGCCACCTTGGAGGAGGGGGGGGGGGTTGTGATAGCATAGTGACCTTTGACCTCTGTTTGTCAGGGTTACCTGTCCATGCTCCACTTGAAGGCTGTGGCTTACTTCAGCTTGGACCAGGCCATTATGGGTAACACAGCTCTCAGCCAATCCTAACAGACTTTGGTTAAAGCGGCAGCCAATCAGGCATGAGGTGACATGAACACCTGTGTATCACTCTGTGTTTGTCTGCAGGTGATGACGTCCTGTCTGCCAGCAGCAGTCCTCTCCTGGTCGACCTCCTGGATGCTGCCATCAGACAGGTGAATGTTTACTTGTTGCTGTGACGCATTCTGGTCATCAGTGATGTCACTTCCTGTCGTGTTGGATATTTATGCTTGACTTACAGGTGGAGCATCCTAAACATGTGGGTCAGACCATCTACAGCCAGGCTGAGAGAGAGGGAGGGAGCTGGAGGATGTGAGACACACACACACACACAAGCAAACACATGTTCTTAAAACACTAAGAGCTCCCCCTGCTGACCGGATCACTGCTTTAAGCTTGTTCTGTTCGTCTCTGCAGCGTGAAGCCGCTCTACCTGAACAGCGGAGCATACAGCTTCACAGCGTTTGCAGGAGTACCAGCTGTGGAGCTCAGGTTTACTGAGGTCTCTCTCACACACACACACACACACACTCCTATTTCCATGTGATGTCACCAGGCACAGGTGTACAGGTGTAATTATCTCAGGTTGCCATGTGTGTCTCTTCAGGAGCGAACGTACCCATTTGTCAACACGCCAATGGACACCGCGTCCCGCCTACAGGAAGTGCTGGGGGGTCGTCTTGGGATGACGGGGCAGAGCTTAGGGGAGCTGGTTGGGGAGATGGTGCTACGACTGGCCCATGACCACATCCTGCCACTACGCATCACTTCCTACGCTCAGACGGTCCTGCAGTTCAGCGCTCAGCTCAACAGACACTCTGCAGAGCTTCAGGTCTGCTGTCTCCTGGTGTTTTAGCTAGCTAACAAGCTTCCATAAACACTTCGATGTAACTTTACCTTTAATAGTTACGACTTACTCACATCTCACTGTATGACTGGAACATTTTACATGTTATTGACCTCATCAGAGGAGATGTGTTCTCACTGAGGTCCTGTTCATGTTAAACTTTTGTTTTCAGTGTCTGTAAAGAGTTTGATTTGTTCATAAACAAAGTTATCTTTAACAGATTTTTATTTCTGTGTCCAGTCCAGAGGTTTGTCTCCTCAGTGGGTGTTCAGTGCCCGAGGAGACTACAGCCGAGCAGCCGAGACGCTGCAGAGAGCCATTGACTACAGCGACATGCACGACCCGACCACCGCCCGCTCCTACAATAACCACATCATGAGGGTACAAACACTGCTAAACACTCAGGCTAATATCAAACAATGCTAACACTACTGCCAATACGGCTAGCTTTAAATCACAAAGGTAGAAACACAGCTAGCACTGTTAGCTTTAAATCATGAGGGTACCAACACTGCAAGTACTTCTGTTAATGATATCAGCTTTACGTTATAGGGGTACAAACACTGCTAACACAACTGCTAACATCAAACACTGCTAACATAACTGCTAGCACTGTGAATTTACATTACAGGGATACAAACACATCAAACACAGCTAACACTATTGCTAATACTACTTACTTACACAACACATTACGGTGCTTAAATAGCTCAAATAGTTAATAGCAGCCCTTGTTAGCAACTGTTAGCATTAGGATATGGAAATACAGCTTGATTGTGTACATATAAAGAAAACATTGTGCTTCCAAGGCATTTACTTTGACCTAACTCTTGAGGAAACTTTGGATTTTTATTCTGAAAGGACACCAAAGATAATAATATCTTCAGGATGTGGAAGTCCGAATGGTAACATGGTCACATGGTCACATGTGACCAATTGGATGGTTTAAACCTCACCTTTAGAGTGTAACAGAATTAAAACAATAACTTCCTGGTTCTGTCCTTAGGTGGAATACTACTTCCTGTCCCAATACGTGTCGGTGGTGGAGACGCCATTCCGTCATGTGATCCATGGCCGTGGCAACCACACTCTGGGCGCGCTCACTGAGCACCTGGCCTTGTTGACCTCTGACCCAGAAAGTTTTGATGAGAAACAGTTCAGACGACAGCTCGCCTTCTTCACCTGGACGCTGCAGGGCGCCGCCCACGGCCTGAGCAGGGATATACACAACACGCACACATACACACAGCGAAAATGAACATAGAGAGAGAGAGAGAGAGAGAGAGAGAGAGAGACAGAGACAGAGAGAGAGAGAGAGAGAGTTACACTCTCAACTCTCAATAAAACATTTGAAGGTTCATTTTTTGTCTGCTTTTGTTTTTCTGGTTGACCTTCAACCTCTGTGGCTCAATGAAACAGGAAGTGAGATCATCAGCCATAAAAGTGAGGCAAAGTCTCGTTAAAACTCCCTAATGAGCTGGCAGCCAGACTCTTAATTTGGCGGGTGTTTCCTGTGCAGCTGGTTGTGATTAAATCGTGTTTCATGTCATTTTTCTATGTCACGTTTAACACAGCATAAAAATGAGCAAATATCTCAGTTAACCTGGAAACAGCTGATCGCCATGCCTACCCCCAGGTCACATGACCACACCAGAGCTCCCAGAGGAAGACTCATGGTGGACGTTGTTCAGGTGAAGTGAGGGAAATGATGAGAGCTACACACAGCAAGCAAAAGACCAATGTTTTCATTAACAGGCAGGCTTTTATTTTGAAAGAATTACAAAAAGGAAGTTACAGAAATCTAAAGAACAGTAAGAGAGGGAATTAGAGTAGATCAAGTCATCCACTGAGGTGGAGCCTCTCGTTGGTTCTGTGGTGTCATGTGACCTGAAAGACAGAGAGATACATGTCACCATAATGTTAACGCCTGCTCCATCCACTGGAGGGCGCTGTGACAGTCATTACTCTAACACTGAACTCAAACCCTCTGAGTAAGTCCACTTTGATCTGGGCTAGAAGGACGGGGACAAGACTCAGATTCAGGTCACTAAAACACAACTCCTCTTTTCCGCCATCTTTAATCACCTGGTTACTTCAGAAACTTTATTTTGGTCTCACCTGAACAGGAACATCCTCCCGTCCATAAACAGCAGGAGGCGCTGTCACTCCTCCTCCTGTCTCTCCTCCTGTTTCTCTTCCTGTCTCACCTACTCCTGTTTCGGCTCCTGTCTCTGCTCCTGTTTCTCCTCCTGTCTCACCTCCTCCTGTCTCACCCCCTGTCTCATCTCCTCCTGTTTCTCCTCCTCCTGTCTCACCTACTCCTGTTTCAGCTCCTGTCTCTCCTCCTGTTTCTCCCCCTGTCTCACCTCCTCCTGTCTCTCCTCCTGTCTCATCCCCTGTTTCATCTCCTTCTGTTTCTCCTCCTCCTGTTTCTCCTCCTCCTGTCTCACCTACTCCTGTTTCTCCTTCTGTTTCTCCTCCTCCTATTTCTTTTTCTGGCCCACCTCCTCCTGTCTCATCTTCTTCTGTCTCACCTCCTTCTTTCTCAGCTCCCCCTGTCTCTCTCTCCTCCTTACCTTCATTTTCTTCTCTTTCTTCCTCTTCACTACCCCCCATGTCTTTCTCCTGGTATTCTTCCTCCTCCTCCTCCTCCTCCTCCTCCTCCCCTTCATCCTTTTCTTCCCCTTCCTCATTCTCCTCCTCCTCCTCCTCATCTTCTTCTTCTTCTTCTTCCTCCTCCTCCTCCTCCTCCTCCCCTTCATCTTCTTCTTCTTCTTCTTCCTCCTCCTCCTCCTCCTCCTCCCCTTCATCCTCTTCTCCCTCCACCTTTGCCTCCTCTTCTTCCACATCTTGTTCTCCATCATTCTCCTCCTCCTCCTCCTCCTCTTCATCTCCTACTTCCCTCTCTTTCACCTTCCCCTCTTCTCCTTCCTCACCCCTGTCCTCATCTCTTTCTCCCCCATCCTCTTTCTCCTTCTCCTTTTTTTCAGCATCCTTTTGTTCATCTTTTCCCTCCTTCCGCTCTGCTTCTCCTCCTCCTTCTCCTCCTCCTCTCTGCTGCTCCTCCTCTTCCTCACTGGTTTCAGTGGAGTTGCTCTGTAAGGAAACAGTCTGTTAGTTAAGTTCAGGTTAGTGAGGAAGACGAGGAGGAGGAGGAGCACTGACCTCCTCTTCTCCCTCAGAGCTGTCTGACCTGGTCACTCTTCTTCTGTGGATCTGTGAAAAAAGAGCAGAGGGAGGTCATGTGATCTGGAGCCATCTGTAAACAGAGTCATGTCTGTTTTTAATGGAGTTTCACGTCTGTTCTGATTTATTTGCTCTATTTATAATTAAAAACAGCATCCTGACTTTTTTGGCATCGGGTTGTAAATGGAGCTGGTGTATCAGTGAAACAGTCATACGCCAATTTAGCCTCAAAGAAAAACAACTTGAAACAACGCAAAAGGCTAAAACTTATTAAAAACAAACAAAACAAAAAATTATCATCAGAAAATCAGCTAAAACTTCAAAAAACAAGCTTCAACATCCTTACACAACCTCTAAACTCCAAAAACTCAGAGACGTACTTACTGACATGCTCAGACTGAGGCTCAGCAAACACAAGAAGATCAGAGAGACCTTCATCGTCATCCCTGAGGAAGAGGAGGGACACAGCACACACTCAAAACCCTGACACACAGTCATCGTCTTTGGTCAAACTCTCTGTAAAAGTTCCTGTACTCACTGGTTCCTCCGGTCAGGTTGATCCGTCTGCAGTAAAACGCTGGAAACCGTGGTAACCGACTGAACGCTGGACTCACATTTAAACACTCCTGACCTCATGAAGCGACCAATCACATCCCAGGAGAGACGGGAGGCAGTGTGACGTCACAGACCACACTCTGTGGTCACTGTGGTCAGACAATAAGGTGCTAATGAAGGGAGTGTAATATCAATAAACCAGGCACCGCCCACCTGTCTGTGTCTCTGTCACCACCCACCTGTCTGTGTGTCTGTCACCGCCCACCTGTCTGACACGCGCAGCCAAAAAACCAGAAGAAACACAGACCGGTGTGTGACAGGATCTGACTCTGAGCTAAAGTGAGCCACTGTGAACTGGTTTGGCTGATAACACGACGATCCTGTTTTCATAACTTAACGACTGTGTTCTAATATTATAACGACCAAGCAGCGACCTCCGGTCTGAAAATATGAGACGATGCTGAAATGCTAAAGTCTGCTGTTACCCGAGTGTCTGAAATAAGCATTTACAGCCTGGTACAAAGAATGTCTCCCGTCTGAATCGCTAATTTACTAACCGCACGCACTGTACGGGGGGTGAATTTTTTTCTAACTCTGCAGTTTCGACAATATTAAGATCGCCAGTTCGTCCAATCGGAGGCACAGCTCAGATCACGTGACTGTGGAGCGTCCTATGGCTGTTACTGTGGAGACTCACAGCTCACCTCATTTCCAATATGGCCGCGCCGGCAATTTTGCTTCAAAAATCCGTTTAGGAAACAGACGAGTGACGTCCCGGAGACCACGTCCATTAATTATACAGTCTGTTATAACGACTTACTCGTCATGAAACTGAAACTTTTTATCGCTACATTACGACTTTAGTCGGCTAAATTTTCATCAAAAGTCCTGTAACGTTCTCTCTTTGTTTTTGTACCATTGCAACTTCAGGTTTTGTAACAACACGACTTAAATCTCTTAATAATACAAATGAGTCATTTTAATATAACTACTTAGACAACAAAGACAATATATTCATTGTTCAAACTGATCAGCTTTGTTGTTTTTTGTAAATATTCACTCATGTTGAATTTGATGTCGGCAACATGTTCCTAAAAAGTTGGGAACAACAGACTGGGAAAGTTGAGCAACGCTCCAAAAACAGCTGCTTGGAACATTCCACAGGTGAACAGGTTCACTGGAAACAGGTGAGTGTCATGATTGGGTATAAAAGGAGCATCCCTGAAAGGCTCGGTCGTTCATCAGCAAGGATGGAGCGAGGTTCACCACTTTGTGAACAACTGCGTGAGCAAATAGTCCAACAGTTTTAAAACAATGTTTCTCAACGTACAATGTCAAAGAATTGATGGATTTGATCATCTACAGTCCATGATATCATCAAAAGATTCAGAGAATCAGAACAACACCCAGAAACACCGCCGGCTTCTCTGGACCCGAGCTCATTTGAGATGGACTGACGCAAAGTGGAAAAGTCTGCTGTGATCTGACGAGTCCACATTTCAAACTGTTTTTGGAAATCATGGACGTGGTGTCCTCCAGGCCAAAGAGGAAAAGGACAATCTGGATTGTTCTCAGGTCAAAGTCTCAAAGCCAGCATCTGTGATGGTATGGGGGTATGTTAGTGCCCATGGCATGGCTAACTGGACCATCTGTGAAGGCTCCATTAATGCTGAAAGGTACATACAGGTTTTGGAGCAACATATGCTGCCATCCAAGCCACGTCTTTTTCAGGGACGTCCCTGCTTATTTCAGCAAGACAATGACAAGACACATTCTGCATGTGTTACAACAGCGTGGCTTTGTAGTAAAAGAGTGCAGGTGCTAGACTGGCCTGCCTGCAGTCCAGACCTGTCTCCCATTGAAATTGTATGGAGCATTATGAAGCACAAATTACGACAACAGAGACCCCGGACTGTCGAACTGAAGTCGTACGTCAAACAAGAATGGTAAAGAATTCCACCTCCAAAGCTTCAACAATTAGCTTCTCACATGACGACTTTATTTTCAAAGCATTATGACATAATTTTACAACTTTACTTGACTTTTTTTTTTTTTTTTTCCTTTAAGTTTTTGTTTTTTTCTTCTTGTTTTTCAAACCTGTTTTTCTTTTCTTCTTTTTTTTCTAATTTGGTTCTTTTGTTGTCTGAACTTTTTTTGCAGATATTTTGGTGGAGAATGGACGGACGTGTGTAACTCCGTCTTTACTGAAACTCTTTGACCGTTTGGGACAGCCATTCAAACAAAGCTTTATTGATACTTCACAGTTGACAGAGGATTCTGTGACAGTGGTTACTTTGCAGCTCTCAGGTCATGCTCGGTGATCACATCATCAGCAACATAAAAATAGACCACATCTTCGGCGGGCACGCTCATCTCGATGGTGACGGCGGCTTTCCTCCCTGTGGGCGGAGTCAAGAATTAAGGGCGGAGTTTAAATATCTGTGTGTTTGAGAGTGTGTGTGGTACTGTATACCTGTCTTCTTGCTGCAGCAGATGGACAGCATCAGGACGGTGCAGATGCAGTAGGGACACATGACCACAAGATGGCAGAAGAGTCTGAACACAGACAGAGAAGGAGGGGGAGGAAGCGCTGCAGGTGTTTCTGATGGAGGAGGAGTGGAAAGAGTAGTGGGAGGAAGAGTGGGAGGAGGAGTGGGAGGAGGAGTGGGAGGAAGAGTGGGAGGAGGAGTGGGAGGAGGAGTGGGAGGAGGAGTTGGAGTTGGAGGAACTGTGGAGCAAACAGAGAGGTGCGTTGAGATCACAGATTCTGAACAGACTTTTCTTCATGTCTACACTCATCACTGCTCCTCTGACCTCTGACAGTCAGCCTGCTCCCTGCTGAAGACATCCCCATGTCGTACGACCTAGCACTGCAGGTGTATTGTCCTTCATCTGAAAGCTGGACGTGTTGGATGGTATACTCCAGGGGGAGAGATTTCATATAGACATTGTCTTTGTAGAGGCCGGTCAGTTTGTACCAGGACCTGCAGCGCAAAGTGACCTCATCTCCAACGTTCACGGGGAGAGCCGGGATCTCCAGGATCACATCATCTGATCCAAAGCGGGATGAGATGACGAAGAAGAAGAAGATGAGACAAAGATGCCAACGAAAGAGTCCAGTTATCTAAAGGAATATAACTACAGGTAAACTTTATGGGATGATCTGGGAATTCTGGGAATAGAAAAGTTTTTGTCAGTAGAAATAATGACCAGTGGTCACAAATTAACCACAAAATTAAGACAAAAATCAACTACAGTGACACAAAAATCTGCCTCAAATACAACTGATCAACCTCACAGGCAACGACCAACAACAAAGAGACACAAATCAACAACAAAGAGACAAATCAACAACAAAGAGACACAAATCAACAACAAAGAGACAAATCAACAACAAAGAGACCAAGAAAACAAGGAGACAACAAAACAGACAAATCAACAACAAAAAGACAAATGAACAACAAAGAGACAAATCAACAACAAAGAGACAAATCAACAACAAAGAGACAACAAAACAGACAAATCAACAACAAAAAGACAAAGAAACAACAATGATACAACAAAAAGACAAAAAGACAAATCAACAACAAAGAGACAACAAAGAGACAGAAATCAAATTCAAGAGACTTTATAGGCACCATCCAACAAATGATGGGTCACAAACTGGTGTCACTGAGACAGAAATCAACTGGTGGTGAGTTTTCACACCTGACACAAAAATGGCTAGCTCTTCACTCTTCTCTCCGTTTCTGTCCTCACACCAGTAAACTCCGTAGTCTTTGGAGGCGGACAGGTCTGAGACGTGGCAGGAGGAACCATCGAACCTTCCGAAGCCTGCCCCACACAGCAGAGGCTCTAAATCATAGTTGTCCTTCTTCCTCTTCAGAGTCCACCTGGAAGAATCCTGGACCCCCCCACAGCTCAGAGACAGACTCTCCCCTGTCAGGAACTCTGGGCGGTTTGGACTGATGCTCACAAAGACTGCAGAGACCGTCGAGGTGGACAGGTGCATGGACACACCTGCAGCAGGAGCAACACGTGATCATTACGACTCAGGACGCTCTCACGTCGAGCTGAAACAATCGAGAACTTTAAGATAGACGTATTTCATCTCACACTGGGAGGAAATTCACATCTAACTTCTCCTTCATAAAGTTTCTATTCACACGTCTGTTCATAAGTGTGAGCACTTTGTTTCAGGAAGGAACCTGAAGAGGAACTCAAACCCACCCAACAAAAAGAAGACCAATGGGAAGAAAGTAGAAATAAACTGAAGGTGTATGAACTAGAGCACAGAAAGACCAAACCATGAATTTAATCATGATGAATCGATTAGAAACAAACAAAGAGACAAAAAATATCAGAAGAGACGCAAAATTAACTAAATACAGACAACAAACAACTCAAATACATCAAAACATCAAAACAATGTTAAAAAAATAGAAAAAAAAACCTCAAAGAGACAAAATAAACAACAACAGACAACAAACAATTACAAAGAGGAAAAACACAGACAACAAAAACTACAGAAAAACACAACCACAAGAAGACAGACCACAAACTGCAGACAACAAACAACCACTAAGACAAAGACAACAAAAAGTCTGCCAAAAACTACAAACCAACTACCACAAAGAGACAAAAAAAAACATTATAAAAAACAACAGACAACAAAAAACATCAAAAACCAATCAACTGCAAGGAGACAAAAAGTCAGACACAAATGACTTTGGACAACAGACAACTACAAAAAGAGAAAAAACAAAAAAAATAACCACAAAGAGACAAAAACAAGAACGGACAAAAAAAAAAAAAAAAAACTACGGACAACAAAAGACGACAGACAACAATCAATTACAGAGAAAGATAAAACATCACAAGAAAAAAAAAAACCCACAAACAACAAAGAATAGAAATAAGACAACAAACTACAGACACTAAAAAGCCAATGTTTTTGTTTACAGAAAATAACATTAAAAAAGTGACAGACAAAAAAACCACTGCAGACACAAAGAGACCACAAAAGTGACACAAAAGACGTCAAACAACAAAAAACTACAAAGGGAAAAAAGACCTCAAACAACAAAAAACTACAAAGGGAAAAAAGACCTCAAACAACAAAAAACTACAAAGAGAAAAAAGACCGTTTAAGACACAATCAAAACAAGAATGAGACAAAAATTAAAGTCTCAAAACCAAAAACAAAATCATGATTTTAATGAGACGGAGATAAAGACACTATGAATGAATGAATGAAATTAACTAATTAATCAAACTTGGACTCACCCAGCAGCACACACACCAGGGACGCCTTCATGTCTTCAACTGTTTCTGAAGCTTCACCCCCGGCTCTTCATCCACCCTCAGCGCCTTCGTTATCAAACCACAGCTTCTGTTTTCCACACACCGAACATTCTAACACATCACACATCGGGGCAGCGAGGCGTGGACACGTCTCATTTACAGTAAAAGGCGCCGGTCCTTTAAGGCGACAGGAGATGCTCGTCTCTGTATGTAGCGAAGATGGTGCTGTGAAGCTGCGTGATGGAGCAAACCAAGACGCTTCTTCAAAGGTCACAGCAGAGAGGGTCACCAGATCATTCAATCTGTGACATCACTGATTGGTGAACGTTTTTATAAAAGCATCACAAACCAACCAATCAGAAACATCCTGCTCCATTCTTTGATCTCTGGAGGAACGTTCCGGCCGAGCTGCTTTAAAGTGTCTTAAAGGGACAGTAGCTGGAATATAGCAGCTCCTACCTGTCGGTCGAAGAGGCCACGCCCCTAATTCTCCCTCCCTTTAACCCTAATATCAAGTAACATGGGGCTCTATGGGGACTGACTCAGTGCTGGAGACAGACTCTAGTGGACACTCAGGGGACTGCAGTTTGAAACCGTCAGAAACAGAAAAAGTATAAAGTTTCAAATCAAACGCGGGGTCAGCTTTTATAAGGAATTTATTTCAATATTTCAATAATTGAATTTCATTTATAACTAATTATTTCATTATACAACAAGCCAGTCATCACCAACAGCCTCCTCTGAACTGTGTCTTCGTGTGTGTGTGTGTGTGTGTGTGTGTGTGTGTGTGTGTATCACAGGATAGTAAATATATTGAGATATGATTTTATAGGTTTTACAAAGTGTTTCTGTCAGTGCTCAGAAAGAAAAAACAACGACAAGTAAACCTCCGTGTGTCTTCATGTGTGTGTATGTGTGTGTGTGTGTGTGTGTGTGATGACATTACATCATCAATAATTATGATCATTTTTATTATAATAAATATATTTATTCACATGACCCTGATATTCAGTCTGAAACCAGCTGGAGAGCAGCAGCCGCCACGTTGGATCCGCCATCAGCCCTCGTCGACACTGATGATGTCATCGGCTTCCTCTCTGTTGGAAAAGTGTCGGCTCTCCCAAAGCATCGTGGGTAAAAGGAGGTAAGACACTTGAGGAGGCGTGGCTACAGGTGGCCATGCCCCTCTCCTTCCTGTCCAGGTGTTTGATGCAGGCCTGAAGCTGTAGCTCCTCCCCCTGTGTTAAGTTTTCATCTCTGGTCCTGTGCAGGAGCAGGGAATCATGGGAACTGTAGTCCAGAGTCCAGCAGGATTCCGGGCAGACTCACAGCAGGGGACTGTGGCTGGTTGATCTGTGGCTGGGACTTATGGTTTATGTTGTCCACCTGTACTCTAGGTGGATGTATCCGTCACAGGAGCATGGAACTATGGGTAATGTAGTCCTTCGCCTTTAGCTTCACGATAAAAGCATCCAGTTTCTGTTTGTTGATGCGAAGCAACCAAAGAGGCAGAAACCATAAAACTGTCCTGACTGTCTACTGAAAAAGAAGAGGATTATGGGCGTTGTAGTCCAAACAAAACTAGATGTAGTCCAGATGAGGAGGTTTAGGATGTGAGAGCTTACTAAGGGGGCTGTTGGGGGAGTCAAGATGGGAGGGATTGTGGTGGTTGTAGTCCATTTGATGAGGTTTATTTTTGTAGTCCAAATAAGGAGTATGAAGGGAGTTGTAGTCCAGCAGGTATTTGTAGTCCACATAATGAAAACCCTGTTTGTTGGGTTTCACACCAAGGGGATTGTGGATGTTGAAGTCTACATGAAGGGGGTGAGTGTTGTAGTCCAAATAAAGGAGAATTGTGGTTTTTGTAGTCCACGTGAACGGGGTTAAGGTGCAGCAATCCGTTTGAAGGATAGTGAGTGCTTTAGTCCTTAAGAAAGAGGACTGTGGGATTTGTAGTCCTTAAGACAGGGGACTGTTGGTGTTGTAGTCCACAGGAAAGGGAACTGTGGGGGTCACAGTCCATATGAAGAAGGATTGTGGGTGTTGTAGTCCACATGAAAAAGGACTGTGGAAGTTGTAGTCCATATTAAAGGGGACCACAAATGTTGTAGTCCACATAAAAGAGGACTGTGGGGGTTGTAGTCCTAATGGGGGGGGGGGGTGTTATAGTCTAGTGTTTGATACTTTAAGCCCTGAATAGACTGTGTGTTTGAGCCCCATCGTTTTATTTACAGTCACACAAGTCTTTATGTACACTACACACAAACGCTCACACAGGCACGCGCACACGCACACACACACACACACACACCATGTGCACGTCACATAAATAAATAGATAAATAGATAAATCAATAAATAAATAGGATAATATAAATACTGAATATGAACTGAAGTCTACTGTCCTCTGATTTACTGATAATACAGAATTATTCAACCAACACACAACCACCCACCTGTCTGTCTCTGTCCTCTGACACACAGACAGGTGCAGAGACAGACAGCTCTGCCTTCAAAAGAAAAAAAAACACGCCATCTGTCCGGTCAGCGCGCTCACTTGTCGTCCTCCCGTAGAAAGAAACAAAACTGTAAAAAGACAAACGCCTGCCCTCCGTCAGGTCACATCGCCGAAGGGACGTTTGAGGGGGTGATGTAGGCAGCGGTTTCCGTGGAGACGGCGCCCGTGGCTGGCAGTGGCTGATCAGAGTCTGTCGCGGGCGGGAACCCAGATATAAGGACCGCTCTGCTCCTCGATGACCACCTTCACCAGGTGGTACACCTCCTCGAAACTGTCCCCGTGCACGATGGCTGCACACACACACACACACACACACACACAGAGGGTTTAATCCTGCACCGTTCTGGAGGAGGTGTGCAGTTTTCTGGATGCAGGAAGTTGTTTTTACCTGTGAAACACTCCAGGAAGTCCTGCTCCAGTTTGATGGCTCGATCCAGAGCTTTCCTCGCCTGATCCTCCGACAGACGCTTGTTCAGATCCCTGCACACACACACACACACACACACACACACACACACACATGAATCATTAAGCAGGCCTCAAAGGTTTGTCCCTCTGCTATAAAGCGCTCTGATGTTGTCCACACACAGACTTATCGTGGAGACTTGTTTTGTGTTTTCTTTGACGTCCAGACAAAAGAGGAACTGTAGGAGGCGAGGCGGGACACACTGCTGTGTGTATGAAGAGAGGGAAGCTCAACACTACATCACACACAACTCCTCACACTCGAGAAATGACACACCGCTGCGTTTAGACCCTATGACATCACTCATGAGCTCGCTGACTTACAGGATGTTCTCGAGGGAGCGTGGTCGGATGAAGATGGCGATGGGGTGGAGCTGAGCCGCCTGCAGCCTCCTCACTGCGTTAGCCGACACGTCCAGGATGCAGTGCTTCCCCTGCACACACACACACACACACACACACACACACAGGTAGGTTAAAACCTTACAGCTCTGTCCGTGTTCACACCATATGTGTCCGTGAACCTGTCTCACCTGCTCGGCCACCTGTCTCACGCTCTGCACAGACGTCCCGTACAGGTGGTTGTTGTACTGACCCGCCTCGATGAAGCGATGGGACTGGATGTCCCGCTCCATCTGTTCCCGTGACGACACGAAGTGGTAGTCCCGCCCGTCTGCTTCATAGTCCCTGCGCGGGCGAGTCGTGTCTGCACAATGAGGAGTGGAGGAGAGAGAGGGTCACTTCCTGCCTGCTTTCCTTTCACTTCCTGTCTTAAGGTGCGATACTTACGCGGGACGCAGGAGCCGAACTTATCGGGGAACTCTGACAGCAGGTCGTCGTTTACTCGGTCTTTGGTCGGGCCGAGGATGATGACGGGACGAGCGTAGTCCACTGAGAGAGAGAGAGAGAGAGAGAGAGAACTTTTTAACCCCTACCTTTCCACTCTGTGTTCACGCCGGCGTAACGATGGATGACGTGACATCTCCCCAAAAGTGAAGCCAAAGTTTTTTCTGACAGCCAGCAGAGCAGTCAGAATGTTTTTCTTGAGGTCAAAGGTCAAAGTGAGACTCACCTTCAATCTGAGTGATGAGCTCGTAGCTGTGGACGAAACCTTCCCTGCCTTAAAGACACAAAGACACACACTGTTACACACTGTTACACACCTTTAAATGAGTTTACAGTCACACACTCATGACGATGTCATCGATGACATCATCCTCACCTTTGCTCTTCATGCGGGACCATTCCTTCCTCTCCACTCTGAAACACACACAGCACAGATGAGCCAGCTGCTTACACAGATGTGAGTGTGTGTGTATGTGTGTGTGTGTGTGTGATCCCTGCATACCTGTGTTTGGACGGCACGTAGCCCAGCTCCTCCAGCTCCCCCTGCTGGTTCACCCGCCTGGCCTGCCACCACTCGTCGTCGGAGCTGTCCATCACATGGAGCACCTCCCCGAAGTTAAAGTCCAGAGCCTGTGACAGGACGCCGCAGTCCCACTGCTTATCGTAGTCGAACAGAGCCCTGAAACACAGCGACACACACTGTGTCATAACATCACACACACACACGTCACACGCCTGTATCTGTGAGGACTCACCTGGACAGGTGGAGCTTACCTGATGTAGAAGCTGCGGTTTGCTCTCAGACTTCCTGACGTGCTGTTCATCATCTGCTCTCTCAGGTCGTGGATCTTTGCTTCGAACCGGCTGTACTCTGAAGAAACACACACACACACACACACACACACACACACACACACACACACACACACACATACACACACACACACACACACACACAGTGTCTAGTTATTTGAGAACCAGACCTAAAGTCTCTGCCCCCTGCTGTTTCAGGCAAGTAACTGCAGCGAGGGAACGATAGCGACACTTGACTTAAAATCCACATTCAGGTGAAGATGGTTTAATCTGATTGGTTAAAGTTGCTTCACTTTTATTCTGAAGTGTTTTTTTTTTCCAGGCTAACTTTTAATTTTTGGAAATTTTATCTCTTTTACACAAATAGCTAAAGCAGAAGCAAAGAATCAAATCAAAACCAAACTGAATCAGTTTGGTTCATATTAAATGGAAACTGAATGGGATTTATTAAAGTTGAATTGAACCAACCGAACTGAATCAATTTTAATCCAAAAGAATCGAGCCAGATGAATTTAAATTGAATCGAACAAAATTGAATCAAGTTTGATCACATCGAACCAAATCAATTTGAATTGAATTGAACAAAGTCAAACCAATATGAATCAAATTGAATCAAATTGATTCAAATCAGTTTAAATCCAGTCAAACCAAACTGAATCATTTTGAATCGATTCTTATTGAACTGAACAAATCAGATCTGAATCAAACAGAAATGAATCATTTTGAGTCACACTGGATCAGAACTGAACCAAATCTATTCAGTTAAACTGGATTCAACCAAATTAATCTGAATTAAATAGAACCGAACCAAACTGAATCAATTTGAATCAAAATTGAATCAAACCAAACTGGAAGGAATTCATTCAAATGGAATCACCAATCCAACCAAACCGAATCATTTTGAAACAACCCGAATCAAACCACACCAACTCTGTTTAAATCTGCTCCAACTGACCAAATCAAACCAAATCAATTTGAATCAAATCGAACTGAACGGATTTAAAGTGAATCAAATTGAATGGAATCAAATCTTTGTAAGCTGGATCAGATTTTACAAATGAAGATGTTTTACAGAGCTGTTACCACCTGATTAGACTTGTTACATGCTCATTCAATATTTACTCTAAGTGTAATAAGGTGGTGTTAATGATGCAGCAGCTTTAAATTAGCTTAATGCTAACTAAGTGCTAGCCTATTGTTGGTTTAATTGCATTTTGCTGTAGCGTCTTGTTTTCTTTGAGAAAGGTCGTTGTTTTCTTTCTTTAATGTACGTTTAGTTTTCATCGTTGTGCTAATGTTAGCCAAATGCTATCTTTGTGCTAACTCAGCGTAAATGTTAGCTTCATAAAAACTGTGTTCATGTTAAAGTGTAGGCCTAATAAGATCTCAGTGTTTGCTTAACTTGACCAAAGAATTAGCTTAGCGTTAGCATAACGTTAGCTTATACTAATGTATGTGTGAGCTCACCTTCAGGTCTGTACTGTGCTACTATAGTGACGGTCTGTCCGGCGTTCTTCAGAGCGGCTGCTGCCTGTTCATGTGTCGCATACCTGAGATCCACACCATTCACCTGGAAACACACACACACACACACACAAGGTCCATCAAATTCATCATCAGCAGGTGTTATCCTCTCTGTTACTGCTGGTACTACAGCTCCCAGCATGCTCTGCTGGATATTTAAAGAAATCTGCCTGACTAGACTTTAGCTACATGTGTACTCTGAGGATCTGGTACTCACGCTGAGGATCTGGTCCCCCTTACGGAGCTCCCCGCTCAGGTCTGCGGGTCCTCCTGCAAGGATAAAGGAGATGAAGATCCCCTCTCCGTCCTCCCCGCCTACGATGTTGAAGCCCAGACCGGTGGATCCGCGTTGAACGCAGACCCTGCGAGGCTCCCGGGAGTACTCGTCCTCTCCCAGCATGCCGCGGGGGATCGGGGAGTATCTTCGTGGAGATGGAGGAGGGAGAGCTTGTGGGTAATCACACATGTAGTCCGGCTCCATGTAGGCTGCAAGAGGAAGAAAGAAATCATGTGGTGAGATCTGGAGTCCTGCTACTGCCCCCTAGTGGGAAGGCCTCAGTCAAGTGTTCATATGACCGAGACGGGAGGTGTGCTCTCCCTGCCTCAGACTTCAGCATTCCACAAACACACGTGGACAGGCAGGGAGCTCTCAGAGTCAGCTGAATAAAATCCAAATCAGTAAATTTTCTCAGGTCTACGTACAGCTGGTCAGGTCGGGGGGGCTGTATCGATCAACAGGGTGGATGTACTGCGAGGTGGGCGTGGCCACCTTCAGGTAGACCACCTCCCCCGTGTTCTTCAGAGCTGACACAGCGTCTTCATGCAGGACGTCCTCTAGGGACATGTGGTTCACCTGTGGGGTCAGAGGTCAGGTTAGTCCAGGTCACCGTGGATCCTGAACATAAACATTCATTTTTCTTTGTGGGTTTTTTTTCTCACAGCAAGTATTTTGTCCCCAATCTGTAGCCGTCCGTCTCGGTGCGCCGCCCCACCTTCGATGATCTTTGTGACGTAGATGCTGTTGTCTCCAGGAACATGTTGGTTTCCCACGCCACCCGCTATACTGAAACCCAGACCTGGACCAGACAGGAAGAGAACCCTTCAGATTAAAAGCCTCAACAATTCAAATGATTCTTGAACAGGAAGCTGGAGAACGGGTTCTCTATCATGGACGAATTTTTAGATAAACAGTTATTCTTTGCAACGATCGCCCACCTTTCGGTCCTTTCATCAGCTTGATCTGTGTGACGCGTTCATTCGGCGGGCGTCGCCGCAGCACATACAGCCTAACGACTGGCCCCGCCTCCTTCAGAGCCTCCACAGCGATAGAGTGAGTGACCTCACGTACGTCCACGTCGTTAACAAATACGATGCTGTCGTTCACCCTGCAGAGAGAGACGGTGGTGTGTTTTTCTAACTGGACGTCAGAATCATGTGACTGCAGGTAACCAGGAAGTAAATCCAGTGAGTGTGTTTACCTGAGGCGTCCATCCTGAGCTGCAGCTCCTCCAGGGATGATCTTTGTGATGAAGATTGACGGGTCGTCTCCGATGTGAGGATTATCTGTCCCTCCTGCGATACTAAAGCCTAAACCAGAATTCCCCTAAACACACACAGACACACAGATACACACACAGATACACACACATATTAACGATAAATACAGACGAGCTGTGAAGTGTGTACTTTGCATCAGTGTAGTGTGTACTTTGTATCAATATAGTGTGTACTTTGTATCAGTGTAGTGTTTACTTTGTATAAGGGTAGTTTGTACTTTGTATCTATATAGTGTGTACTTTGTATCAATATAGTGTGTACTTTGTATCAGTGTAGTGTGTACTTTGTATCAGTGTAGTGTGTACTTTGTATCAGTGTAGTGTGTACTTTGTATAAGGGTAGTTTGTACTTTGTATCAATATAGTGTGTACTTTATATCAATATAGTGTGTACTTTGTATCAATATAGTGTGTACTTTGTATCAGTGTAGTTTGTACTTTGTATCAATATAGTGTGTACTTTGTATCAGTGTAGTTTGTACTTTGTATCAATATAGTGTGTACTTTGTATCAATATAGTGTGTACTTTGAATCACTATAGTGTGTACTTTGTATCATTTAGTGTGTACTTTGTATCAGTGTAGTTTGTACTTTGTAACAGTCATATTTGGTAGCAGCAGTCAGATGTTTTCTCTGGTCATGTGACCCTCCCTCTGTGCAGGTGTGTGTGTGGTGTGTGTGTTCATGTGTGTGTGAGAACCCTGCAGACTGTTGTGATTCATGTGATGATTAAAGTTTTGTTCTGACAGAGTTCAAACTTCAGCTTCTGGAAGTTTCTAAAATAAACCAGCAGAGATAAAAATAACTGTGCTGTCAGCCAGGCGGAGTTTATTCTGTTGATGTCACAGCGCCCGTGTTTGTGTGTGTGTGTGTGTGTGTGTGACTGCGTGTTTGTGTGTTGTGTGTGCAACATGTCGTATTATGTACCATGATGTGTGTGTGTGTGTTTACGAGTGTTAATTATGTCTCAGTGTGGTTTTGTGTGAATACTTGTGAGTGAGTATTGCTGTGTGTTATTTGGTGTGTGTGTGTGTTCAGTGTGCTGCAGCTCTCCGTGTGTTATTGTGTGTTGTGTGTATTGTGCTGTGCTGTCTCACCCTCTCCAGTGTGATCTCTTCGTACTCCAGCTCTCCCTCTGATCCGTTCATCTGTAAATAAAAAAAAAAAAATTAATCACATCTCTGCTGACTGCTCGTCTCCACAGCAACTCCATGGTAACAGATGTTCAGCCCTCAGGGAGCCGGTTACCTAGGCAACTGTTACTGTAGCTATAGTGACAACCTCTCTTGCTCTCATCCTCTTTCACACACAGCCACCGCCATGACATCACTTCCTGCTGCCAGATCGAAGACAGGGTACAGGAACTGTTTGACTTTACTAACACGTCATGTGACACTCAGGAGCCAATCAGCTTCGTTAACACAAACTGCTGTCTCCTCCAATCACACGACAGAACAGGACATGAAGTATCAACCACATGAGGTATATTTGGTGGTGTGTCTCTGTGGTGAGAGCTCCCCGCCCTTCCAGGTGCCTATGTGGAATGCCAAAGCTTGAGGCGGGAAGAGCACATCTCAAGACTGACAGAGCGACATCAGCGAGAAGTCTCATTCGAAGCTAAATGTTTTTATTCTATTGGCTGATTCCCACATTTCCAACTCCACCCACTTGCCTCTACGTCAAATTTGGTTGCTGTTGTCTTCCAGAGGTGAGGTTCCGATTCAGGGTCTGAACCTCGTCACAACGTTCTTCTTGTTTTTTGAACGTAGCTGCAACTCGACGTCATGACAGCTGTTGAAAACGTGTCCAAGTTTTTGAATCCAGGTGTCAAAACACAAGTTTAACGTGCTGAAATGTTTCATTAGAACCGTGGATGAGACGTGCCCACTCTTTCACCATTTGCAGTGAATTTTTTCTTTTTACGAAGGGAAGTCGGGATTTCTCTTAGTCAAACGTCAGAATCCACTGATAGCATGCCAGATGAGTTCTGCAAGATTCAACAACGTCCAACAAAAGAAGCTAAAGACAGACAGCGCCCTCTGCTGTAGTCAGTACAATTTTTTGGGGTGCAAACCCCAAAAAGGGGCGGAGCCCAGAAGGTTACAGCGCTATATGTTAGCATGACGTCAGTCTTACCGTACAGGTATCTTATGTAAGCAGCCAGGTAATGACGCAGCAGGTGTGATGTAAGCTGGAGGAGGGTCCTGCTCTGGTTCCCCTTTAAGAGTCCGCTCTCTGAACGCTGCAGCTCACAATGTTCTTGTTGCCGACAGTCACGGCCCAGGTGTGATTGACAGGTGACATCGACACGTCAGGACACATGTCTGTCTGCTCTGTCTTCCAGCGCCAACATGTTAGCATCCATAATCCCCCAACAGCTGCTGTGTGAACTCGTCAGGACACGTCAGCTTCATGTCCCCGAGCAGATACACTCTGTCACCTTCCCTTTCAAAATAAAAGACCCCCACTGCTGTTTGAAGGCACCAGAGACTGACTGATCATCAGTGGTTAAACATGCCCCTCTCTCTCTCGCTCTCTCTCTCTCTCGCTCTCTCTCTCTCTCTGTCAGGGTTGGGGGGGGGGTCCCTGCAGGCGGAGCAGCTGTCAGTGCTCGCTTGTCTTCATTGTGTTTGTCTCTGGAGAATCTGGAGGAGAGCTTCAATAGAGTTATATAACAGAGAGAGAGAGGGGGGCGAGAGAGGTAGACCGGCAGTAGGAGAGAGAAAGAGAGAGAGAGAGAAAAAGAGAGAGAGACTGTTACAGTTCTCTCTGAATTAATTAAACCTATTCCTCATGTCCCTCGACAGCTCCCTCTCTCTCTCCCTCTCTTTCCTCTCTGAGCAGATGTCTCTCGACCACAGTGAGGTGACTGTGTTATTGTTCAGAGAGGTCAGAGTCATCACCGCTGGGATGAGCATAGGGATGTTACGTTCCCTCATGAGACAGCTGAAAATCTGCTTACATCAGGGACGATTATTATCAGGGAAATGAAAAATGAAATCAAGCTCCGCCCACATCTACGTCTAGCCAGCCAATCAGCAAACAGTAAAATGGTCATTCAGCTTTAACTGCTCCAGAATACCTACTCTACCTGGGATGTATCATCACTGATGCTCGCTCTGTTCCTTACACCTGAGGGTCTTTGCTGCTGCTCTCCCTGCCACAGGCTTTGGCATTCCACAAGGCACATGGAAGGGCAGGGAGCTCCAAGAACAGAGGCAAGGTCTTGCTTATATGGACTTTATGCTGACTGAGCGGCTCTACTTTCTCTGCAGGTCTTATACATCAGACTTCACTTGATGGTAACTCAAATATCATGATGAGAAGAGCTCCGTCTCTACAGCACAAACTGGATAAAACAAATATCTCATTATGTGTCACATTAAGTCGTTCACGCCACATTCATACACTGAGGCTTCATCAGTATTAACAAATCCCGTTCACAACATTTGGCATTTGAAAGCAGGACCTGAGATCAAACCCCCAACCAAAGATGCTATGTTGGTTTCAAGTCAGGGTCAAATGCTTAAAGTGTCAACAGAAAGCTAATAGACATGTAGCTCACTGAATGCTAAAAGTGTTTATGGAAGGTCAGCAGACATGTATCTTACTGTCAACAGAAAGTCAGCAAACCACTAGCTTATTGGTGTCCATGCTAACGGCGTCTAAAGGACATGAAAATACATAGCTTTGTAAAGTCCATGCTAACACTATCAGTAGAAAGCTATCAGGCACAGAGCATACTGAAGTACATGCTAACAGTGCTGACAGAAAGCTAACAGACATGTAACTTACTTGAGTTCATGCTGACAGTGTCCACAAAAAAAATAAAAGACATACAGCTTATCGAAGCCAATGCTAACAAAAGACTTACTGAAGTCCATGCTAGCAGTTTAACAGACAGCTAACAGACATAGCTTACTGAAGTCAGTCTAACAAAATTCAATGTAAAGCTATTAGACGTGTAGCTCGCTGTAGTATATGCTAATAGTGATGACAGAAAGCTTAAAGTGTTGATGTAAAGCTAATAGACATATTAGCTTACAAACGTATCTGCTAACAACATGATGAAAAGCTAACAGAAATGAAACTTGCTGAAGTCCATGCTAATGGTGTCGAAAGAAATTCAACAGACCTTTAGCATATCGAAGTACATGCTAACAGTGTTGACAGAAGCTAACAGACGTACAGCTTATTGAAGCTAGCAATGTGGACACAAACCTAAAAGACTTGTAGCTTATTTAAGTATTCGCCAACAGATCTTAGCTACCACAGGTAAGACTTGTAGTCCCACAGCTGTTGCACCCCGCTGACCTTTGACCTCTGACCCCTGACCTTTAAGCACAGACTACACCAAAGACCTGGATCCAACTAGGACCTTTCCTCCGAACAGATCAAACTTCACCTGTTGGCAGTCATATCATAGCACAGGTAAAAGCAGCATTAGCCACGCCCCCCCTGAGAGAGGGAGGTTCCCACCCTGATTGGTTGGAGCGCAGGCCCCTCCCCCTCCACCTCAGAGCTGAGCACATGCTAATGAGAGCTGGTTCCTACCATCATCCTCTGCCTGTGTCTCTTGGCTTTGCGCACGTTGTTGATGAATCTTCTTCCCATCTTCTTTGCATACCACACCGACACAAACATCCCTCCCCGTCTGTCTCTCTGCCCGTCTCTCTCTCTGCCTCTCTCTCTCTCTCTGTGTTACATAAAGACGGATGGAGTGACGGATGAATAATTAACCAACAGAGAGGAGGCTCTCAGCACACACTCGTTTGGCTCGTTAGCTGCTGTTTCCTGCTCGCCCTAACGAAGCACGGAGCTGCAGACATGACTGACAGCTCGGCACATCACTCTGTCATCCCTCGCTCATCGAGAGAGAGAGAGAGAAGGAGAGAGAGAGAGAAGGAGGGGGATGAACGACAAAAAATCCTTCGCAAGATGAAGAGAAGGACACAGGTGAAACAATCCCACGAAAAAGGAGAAAGGAAAAAGAAAGAAAAGAGAGAGAGGCTGTTTATTGCTCGCCCTCTCTGTCATCACTCGTTCCTCCTCCGCTCACTCGCTCACTCGCTCGCTTGCTCACTCTCTCTTTCTCTCTCACAGCTCAACCCTCCTAACGCTCCACTGCACATTACCCTCTCTCTCTCTCTCTCTCTCTCTCCCTCTCTTTGCCACTGTCTTTCTACCTCTCTCACCCATTCTCTAAAGGAATCCCCTCCCCTCTGTGATGTCACTTGGCCGCTGGCCGAGAGCGAGAGAGAGAGAGAGAGACAGAGATAGAAAGAAACAGAGAGAGAGAGAGAGAGAGAGAGAGAGAAGAAGAAGAGAGCGTAAATGAATTCCTACAAAAAGAATGATTTCAGCAAACACACACAATCTCTTTCTCTCCCTCACACACACATTCAGGCTAATGTTGTTGCCATGGTGACAACCCCCCCCCCCCCCTCCATCATCCCCCCTCCCTCCATTCTTATCGTTGCCATGGTGACTGACGAGCAAAAAAGGCAGAGAGATGCATCACATTTAGAGTGGGCACAGGCAGCCCACGCTAAGTGTGTGTGAGTGTGTGTGTGTGTGTGTGTGTGTGTGTGTGTGTGTGTGTGTGATGACCTCAGATCTGTGAACTTTTTAACTGACACGTTGATGCGATGCTGTTTCAAGGGCCCCTTCAGTCACTTCAAGGACCCCAGGTTTTTTTCCAAGGACCCTGAGGGGCCTCCACAAGGACAGCTGTGACGTCCTGAAAAAAAACCCCTTCAGCCTTTTCAAGGACCTCTTGAACAAACTCAAGCACCTCAAAAACCTCTCCAGGACCTGAACTGTCTCTTGGATGGTGTCTGGAATATTTCAAGGACCATCACAGCTCAATGACATCAGTGACCAATTCAAGTACTGAAGTACTGGAGACTCAAGGAAAAGTACAGCCTTCTCAAGCACCTTAAAAAGCTTCTGGAGGATCTCTAAAAGCTGCCTGCAGGTATCTCAGGAAACTTTCAAGGACATAAAGAGCCTCATAAAGCTTTTCTGGAATTCTCTCAAGGATTTCCAGAGCCTCTCAAGCACCATAAGACCCTCTTAAAGTCACTCATGACCTCAAAGGGTTTTTCAATGATTCAATGATCACAGGATTGACCTTCTCATGGATCTCTCAGACTTTTCAAAGACCCTGTTTCAAGGTCTCATGAAGACTTTGTGTGTACCAGAGCTGGCGGGTTGTGTGTGATCTTGTGTGTGTACCGTGAGTGCAGCAGGGTGTGTGTATCCGTCCAGGTGTGCGTGGCTCAGCTCTGTGCTGCGTCCGTGGGTCATGTGACCAGGGCTGGGGTCGAGAGGCGGAGTCTCATCATCTTGGTAACGATACTTCTGCGGAGACAGAGCACACCAGCTGTTAGCATTAGCTGTTAGCATTAGCACATTGAGGTTGTGAGTAAACATACATCTCTAGGCTCACACCTGAACATTCAATGACCTCTAAAACCTGATCAGGGACCCATAAAACCTCAACAAGGAGCTCTGAAACCTCCTTGAGGACCATGACACCGTCCTCCAGGAACTTAACCCACTAAAGACCTCAAACTATTCAAGTAACCCTTCAACCTTCTCACGGTCCTCAGCCACCTCTCAGGACCTCAGTGACCTCATTGAATCCCCTGACACTCTATCATGGCCTTAAGACCACTTAAAACTCTAGAAGACCTCTATGAAACATCTACAAATGTTTCAGTGGTCTGTATCAACTCCTCAAGGTCCTCTCTTAAATCTCATTAGGACCCCATCCTCATCGAGGACCCTTTGTACCTCTCAGTGACCTCATAAATCTTCTTAAGGACCTCAACAATCAAACAGAATCCCTTCAAGCGTCACAAAGACCTCTTGAACATCCAAGGACCTCAACATCATCAAGGACCACTACAAACTTGAATATCTTTGGGCCTCCTTAAAAAAACTCTACATCCTCATTAAGAATTTCTTCAGTATTCCAAACCTTTCTTATAGACCTCCAGTTCTACTTCGACTTTCTACAAACCCTTACTCTCCTCTGACCCTGAACCCTGACCCCAACCCTGTACACACAAGGATCCCTTTATCCTCCCCAAGGACTTCTTAAAAAGTTTCAAATACATCTATAACTCAACTCAATGAAGGACTTCTTGACATTTCTATAGGATCTCTTTGAGCTGTCCAAGGACCCCAACCTCCAAAAAGACCATAAAAATCTCCTCAAGGGCATCTGCAACATCATCTAGGACCCCTGCAAAGTCTCCTAAGGACGTCTACAACTTCCTCAATGACCTACAACAACAACTAAAGGACCTCTGGGACCTCTTCAACGACCACTAAATCTTTGAACAACCTCTGCAACCAACTTGAAGATCCCTACAACCTCCTCAAGAAACTCTCTAACCTATGACTTCTAAAACCTCCTCAAGGACCCTGACAACCTACTCAAAACCTTCAAAGTCTCCTAAGGACCTCTATAACCTCTTCAGAGATCTCTTAAGTCTCCGAAAAACCTCTGAAACCACCTTCTAAATCTCTACAACCTTCTCAAGGACTTTTCTGAACTTATCAAGGACCTTTACAGCCTCCCTGAAGACCACCTAAATAACCTCTAAAAGACATCAACCTCGTTAACGACCCCTGCAACTCCCCAAAGATTTCTTAAAGCTTCTTAAGGACCTCTACAACTAAATCAAGGACCTCTTTGTATTTCCTAAAAAAACTCACCAAGCTTACCAAAGACCTCTTCAAAGTCCTCCAAGGCCTCCAAAACTTAATCAAGGAACCCTTTCCTAATAAATGAGCCTTAAGACTGACTCAAGGACCCCTTCAATGTCTTTAAAGATATTCATGAATAACCCATGAGCTCTGTGATAAAATCAAGGACCCTTTAAAGCCTCTTCAGAGACATGAATCTGTTCAAACTTCTCAGTTTCCAAGTGAAATGAATTTTTCTATGATGGATCCTCTTCCTGTCCATCAAACATCCAGAATTCGAACTTTAAATGTGAATTTAAAGTTTCAGTTTCACTTTAACATAAATAAAAATTTATTTTTTACAGTCTGAATTCATCAACCTGTGATTTATTACAACACAACTCAACAGCATGATGTCATGGTGAAGAAAAAACGTTCTGATTGGCTGTGAAATCATGACATCATCAAAAACACACACACACACACACACACACACGCAAACACACACCCTAACACACACTAACACACACTTACACACACAAGGTGACCTAAAGACTCATTTCCATTCAGAACCTCCTCCAGAAAGAGAGAGAGAGAGGGAGAGAGAGCGCAGAGGGGTGATCGAGGGGGAGTGACAGAGAGCGATAGAGAGAGAGGAGAAGGAGGAGGAGGAGGAGGAGGAATGGAGAGATAGAAGAAAAGAAAAAAAAAACAGGAGGAGGAGGAGGAAAGTAGAGAATGAGAGGCGGAGATGGTGATGCGGTTGCTATGGTAACAAGGGGGCCAAGAGAGCCTCCGTTGCTGGGCAACTGACATCACTGGACAGAGGAGGAGTCAGCCCCAATTCATAAAGAGAGAGAGAGAGAGAGAAAAAAAAGGGGGAGCAAGAGAGGGAGAGAGAGAAAGAGAGAAAGAGAGAGAAAGAAAAGGGGAAATCTGACCTTTGACCTTTAGATCAAAGAGGACGCGCAGGTGTGTGAGTGTGTGTGTGTGTGTGTGTGTGTGTGTGTGTGTGTGTGTGTGTGTGTGTGTGTGTGTGTGTGTGTGTGTGTGTGTGTGTGTGTGTGTTTGTTTGTATAAACTGATCACACCCCGGTTTGTTTTGTTTGGTCCTCTCTGTGTTTAACGTGTGTTTGGACACAGGTGAAGGAACGACCTGCTCGACCACAACACACACACACACACACACACACACACACACACACACACACACACACACACACACACACACACACACACACACACACACCTGTCCTCCAGCTACAGCATCCCCCAGTAAACAAATACATACAGACACACTGCATTGACTCGCTGGGTCAACATCACCGCCATATTGATAGTGGCACTCTGGAAAGACGTCATAAACCATGACCTGACCTCACCTGCGACCTCACAGGTTAAAACCTGTTGCTGGCGGCCGCTTTGTTTGAAATTCTGACTCAACCTAATGTCTGTCGAGTTAATAAGAGGTAAAGAAATACGCCTTTAGCCTCCTTGCTAGCAGCAACAGTATGGACACACACATAGAGCAAGTGGCACCTCCAGTCTTAGAATGTCAGTCAATCAGTCTTTATTTATATAGCGCCAATTCATAACAAAAGTTATCATAACAGGTCTAGACCTGTAAATAATAGAGAGAGACCCAACATCAAGACAAGATAAGAAGTCTGATCTCATCCTAACCCACCATGAGTACATGAGAATATGAAGAGCTACAAACTGCAGTTCCTTGAGTGTCCACTTAAGGCTAGCTGCAGGAACCACATGCGCACCCATTCAAAAAAGCAGATCTTTACAACACAAACAAACACGTTTACAGCCCGCTTCAGGAAATGATCGTACGACCAAAAATTGTCACAACTTATTACTAAACTTACAAGTATTGCCCATATAAGGGCATGGCTGACTTGGCTGACTTGGCTAACAGGCGAGTGCCCCGGAGAGACACTTGGGGAACATATAAATAAAGTAAAGTAATATCATCTTGTTATGACTTTTCCTGTGGGAGCTTTTATTTTGAAAAGCACAAAAATAAGATGAGTGTTCAGTGAGGTCGATCCGTCCGACTCAAAGCTTCTTTTATCCGTTCTGATTAAAATCAGCTGGAATCTCTGATCCAGATCTGGTGTGATGTGAACCAGTTTCAGTGTGAAACTGGTTTAATCAACAAGTCAGTGTAGACCCATCACTGAAGGAGAAAGGTGTTGACCTCTGACCTCTGGCCTCCAGCTTGACACTGAGCCTCACAGAGATCTGACCTCCAATCAGCTGCAGACAGGAAAGAGTTAATCTGCTCGCTGACTCTATAAATATGTGTGTGCGTGTGTGCGTGTTGCGTGTGTACGTGTATGTGTGTGTGTGTGTACGGAGACATGCTGTTGGAAACTTGCCCGGCTGATAATGACAGTCTGTGTTTACACGCGTGTTTGTGACTGACATGTGGCCCACAGAACTCCACACACTACACACACACACACACACACATAGACACAAACAAACTAACTCACACACAGCTCCTGTTCAGAGAGCACACACACCTAATTTTTCTCACTGAGGTGAGATCTGTTTTTATTTTTAGTTTGGATTTTTCAGCATCAGAGCGACAAGTCTAACTGCGAGTATCAACACCAACGACTCCAGGAACAGCTTCAACATCAGCCACACAGACACCAAGACCAACAATTAAACAACAACATCAACACTAACGACACCAGAAACACTCTGCACTCCATCACTGACTTATCTGGAGTCAGATTTAGAGGTCAGAACTGGTCTGAACGAACACCAAACAAACTTTATATCCTTAAAATAGGCGTCAGAGCTCCAAACTGCTCTCAAACTTCATCAGATCCAGTTTTAACCACGGTGAGCCGGCGTGCAGTGAATCAACCCAATATACAACTTAAAGAAAGACTGCAAGCCAGTTTAAACCAGTTCAGATTCAGACCATAAACTGGTCTAGACCAGAGTCACCTATCAACAGGTGAATAAGAGTTTTTAATGATGGATCACAGGATGAAAAGGATATTTGCTGACAAAACATCTGGTCTGAGGTGGTCAAAACTGTTCATTAAAGGGTTGAAAACCAGTCTAAACTGGTCTGATTTGTTGATGATGTCACAGGACTGTCGGCTCATTGGTCCAATGAAAGCACTGTTGTCCAATCAGGAGTAAGTGGAGTTGCAGTTTTGGTTTGAATACATAACAAGACTTCTGTGTGTGTATGTGTGTGTAAGTGTGTGTGTGTGTGTGTGTGTGTGTGTGTGTGTGTGTGAGTGTGTGTGTGTGTCCATTAGCAGTGCTGATGTAGCTAAAGATAGTAGAAGCTATTTCTGATCCAACACATCCATCTCCTCCTCTCTCTCCCTCTCTCTCTCTTGCTCTCTGAAGGAATAGAAAAATATTAGCCGAAGAAAGACCTTCAGAAGATACCGCACATGAAAGGGGGTAAGAGGACTTGATTAAACCAGGTCTAAAGAAAACGATACATACTGACCAGAACCAAGTGCTATAAACTGTGAAATAGAGAACAAACCAGGTCTAAAACCATAAAATCCCGGACCAAACCAGATCTAAAACATAAAGAAATCCCAAAAACCAAACCAGGTCTAAAACATCAAGAAATCCCTGACTAAACCAGGTCTAAGACATCAAGAAATCCCTGACTAAACCAGGTTTAAAACATCAAGAAATCCTGGACCAAACCAGGTCTAAAACATCAAGAAATCCTGGACCAAACCAGGTCTAAAACATCAAGAAATCCTGGACCAAATCTGGTCTAAAACATCAAGAAATCCTGGACCAAACAAAGTCTTAAAACAAAAAAGCTGACAAAAATAATGTCTACTATAGAAAGAAATTCTGGGCCAAACCAGGTTTGACATATTATAAAATACCTGACCAAGCCATGTCCTAAAACCATGTCTAAAACACAAGAAATATTGGATCAAACGAGGTCCACTACACCAAGAAATCCTGGACCAATCACTGAGTAATCCTGGGCGAGATCAGGACTTCAATACTGAAGAAAAAGACCGAAAGCAGAAACTTGAAAAACTCTGGAAAAAAACAGGGTTCAGCTCAGAGAGACACTCAATTAAACCAGGGATAAAATTACTGGAAGTAGTGTGTTCTGATGGTGAACTGAGCTTTTCAGACATTTTTTGAACCAGGCTGTAAATATGCTTTTAATGCCGTAAAAGTCAGATTCTAGATTAACAGCAACGTTTAGCACTTCCGATAGTATTCATTTTCCTCAACAGATGTTGCCCCTTGATGCTCATAAGTATCTGGCACACTTTGATTTGCACTTGATTGCACTATTATAAATGTTTTTTTATGTTAATGTTGTCTCTTTGCAAAACTTCCACTGTTATTTTTTACAGGTTACAAAATTGACTATGTTTGGAGTCTATCCCAGCTGTCTTAGGGCGAGAGGCAGGGTGCACCCTGGACTGGTCTCCAGTCAATCGCAGGGCTGACACACAGAGACAGACAACCTTTCACGCTCACACTCTCACCTACGGGCAATTTAGACCCACCAGTTAACCTGATGAGCATGTTTTTGGACTGTGGGAGGAAGCTGAACATGCAAACTCCCCACAGAAAGGCACACCATGCCCGAACCAAGATTCGAACCAGAGACCTTCTTGCTGTGAAGCAACAGCACTAACAGCTGCTCCACCGTGCAGCCTCCAAAGGATATTATGCAACTTTTTTGCAATTCCTTTATTTTGAACTATGTGAATAAAACACATATATATACATTTTTAGAGGTTTATTGCACTTTTAAGCAATTTATTGTAGTAGTTAAGAAATAAGTCAGTAAATATTACTGATACCATTAAAACTTGGGACATCAGGGTTATATTGAGGTAAAGCAAATAAAAATACTAAAAAAATTGAACCACAGAATGTAAAAATGTGAGAATATGTCCTGGCTGACTTTCACAGTGGTAGGCCTCAAGGAGCTGTTTGAATTTTCTCAACAGTCCAAATAGTTGAGGAGTTGCAAAAATTTGAAGAACACTTGTAAAACTGGACCAAACCAAAGCTACTAATCCAAGGAAAATGGGTTCACACCACGGCTTCAAAACTGTAAATATTAGACCGAAAACCAGTTTATGTTCCAACAATTAAGAAAAAAATATCCATAATTACTGGACCAAACCTTTAAAAGCATCAAATACCAAACCACCAACAGGTAAAATCAGGAGGTACAGGACCAAACCTATAAAAACAAGAAGTACCAAACCACCAACAGGTAAAACCAGGAAGTACTGGACCGAACCTTTAAAAGCACCAAGTACCAAACCACCAACAGGTAAAACCAGGAAGTACTGCACCAAACCTTAAACTGCACCACGTACCAAACCACCAACAGGTAAAACCAGGAAGTACTGGACCAAACCTTTGACAGAACGAAACACCAAACCACCAACAGGTAAAACCAGGAAGTACTGGACCGAACCTTTAGCAGAACCAAATCTGAGCTAAAACTTAATAAAAACCGCTGCAGTGATTGGAATCACGCTAATCATGCTAATCAAAGGTTTTTTTGGGATGTTTGCGGATGACGATCACTGGTCTCACCTTCACTTCTAACGAGCAACAGGAAGAGCTCGTCACCTGAGAGGACACCAGGTGATCAGAGTGACAGAGCATTTTAACACAACAACACCTGTTGCTCTGTCATTCACACACACACACACGCACACACACATGCACACACATGCACACACACACATACACGCACACAGCAGGCGCTGGTGGCTCCATTCAGACCTGACATCAAGGTGTCTGAGTCATGTGACAAGTGAACACATGTGTCCACATCCCGGTGCTGCCAACAGATGCTAGCATATGCTAACATACATGCTAATGTGGAAATGCTAGTCCCCCCCCACACACACACACACACAGACACACACATTTAACACACACACACACACACACGAAGAGAATGAAGAAGAGATGAATGAAAAAATGACGGAGGAGCGAACACACACATAAAACCGGCTTTAAAAGGTTTGTGAAAACACTCACACACACGCAAACACACACATATGTTTTAAGAGGACGTGTGTGTGTGTGTGTTTCCTCATAGACCATGTGTGTGTGTTTGTGTGTGTGTGTGTTGTAGCGGTGCATGCGGGCGGTCTGCTCTTACCTTGGTGGTGACAATGCAGAGGCAGTCCATATCCACACACACACACTCACACACACTCACACTCACACACACACATTTTCACACACACTCACACACTCATGCTCGATCTCTCTCTCTCTCTCTCTCTTTGTCGCCCTCCCCTCTCTCTCTCTCCCTCTCTCTCTCCTTGTCTGTCTGTCTGTCCTCGCTCACTCGCTCACCCGCTCTCCTCTTCCTCCGTCTACCAGCACCGAGCGAGCAAGAGAGAGAGAGAGAGAGAGAGAGAGAGGGGGCGAGCAAGACAGACTAAGAGTGGTGTGTGTGTTTTTTAAAAGAGGGGGGGCGGGGGTGTATACCTCCTTGAGTCACTCAACAAGAAGACAGAGAGAGAGAGAGAGAGAGAGAGAGAGCGAGAGGGAGTGAGGGAGGGAGAGGAGGGGGTGGGGGTTGGGCTCCTGTTGCCATGGTGTTATGCAGCTGTTGCCCCGGTAATGCTGCTGCAGCTGTTGCTAGGTAACAGTGATGGGTGTTGCCATGTGGATTAAAGAGAGAGAGTGTGTGAGTGTGGGTTGTTACCTGTCCAGGTGTGTGTGGTCGGCTCGATGTCTGGTTCTCACAAACTGTCAGCTCGTAGAACTCCTGTATGTCTAAACACACACAAACACACACACACACACACACACTCGAATTAGTCTGAATGTCTGGACCAATCACGTCGCTCCTTTTATATATATATTTTTTTAAATAAAGTTTATCTTTTGAATTTAAATTTAAATTTTTGTTTTTAATCACTGATGTTTTATTATTTTCTAACTGAAGGAACAAATGAAACAAACTGTGTGTATACATCAACACGTGTGTTTACTTGCTCTGTTTGATACCCAGTGTGTAATCTCTCTCCTGATTGGACAGTCAGAAGTTAAATGAACTCTGACCCCTCAGATCAGACTCCAGTCTGAGCCCTGTCGGGTTTTGTTTGGCAGCCTATCCTCGCCAACGCGCCGCTCTCACCCTCAACCTGACATCAACCGTACACATGTGAACCGGCCGCTGTGATGGGCCAATCAGAGCGCAGATAGAGCCAAACAGATCGGTTAAAGCGATAATGAGACATTCACACACACACAGGACTAATCCCACACTCAGGGAAAGATCTCGTCCAATCAGTGGATTGTGAAGTGTCTGTGATGTCACGTTGATGACATCATTAAGACCAGATTAACAGGATGTGGAGAAGGGAGATGGGATGTGGACCCAGAGTCTGAAGTGGTCTGGGATGACTAACCGGTCCGACCAGTCACTAAGTTAACAGCGTCCGTATGTATGTGTGTTCGTGTGTGTGTGTGTGTGTGTTACCCAGCAGGGCCTGAAACAGGTCACTCTGGAAGATGTTGAGCAGTTTCTCTGCGCGACCTTTGACCCCTTCGGTCGCTCCGGCCTGACAGGCCTCCATCACCTGCAGAGCGCGCTCAGTGTCTGCAGACATCAGAGACAAATTCTTAACGACAAAAACAAAGCTGAAACAACCTGATCAAACACGTCATTAAATCCCTCCACAGAAAGTAGGTCCATCTCCTCTCCTCTGCCTGTTGACTCTGTGGTAAAAGGGGTTAGTGTCCATCTCAGGCCGGTCTACAGAGAGGGGGAAGCCTGAGGAGCTACTGGACCCCAACAACCTCAAACAGGGCAAAGTGGAGGGACATTCCGTCCTGCAATCCGGACAGCAACAGCATCCAGAAAATCACTGAACTGATGATCTCCACCGAGGTTTAAACTCAGGTTTAAACTGGTCTGTACTGGTTTAAACTGGTCTGTACCGGTCTCCATGGGTTTAGGTGAGTCTGTACAAGCTATAATTGATCTGTACCAGTCCATGCAGGTTTAAACGGGTCTGTACAGTTTTTAATGGTCTTAACTGGTCGGTACAGGTTTTTCAATAAATGTAATGAATCTGTACAGGTGTATTCTGGTTTGTACCGGTCTCCACATGTTTAAACTGGTCTGTAGTGGTCTGTGTAGGTTAATCTGGTCTGTGGTGGTCTCCAATGCTTCAAACAGGTCTGCACAGGTGTCTAAAATTCGGTCTGTACCAATTTAAACTGATCTGTGTAGGTTTAACTGGTCTGTACTGGTCTGTACAGGTTTAAACTGGTTAAACTTTGGTCTGGACCAGTTTAAACTGGTCTGAATTGGTTTTTACTGGTTTATTTAAATTTGGGATACTGGTCTATGTAGGTTTAGACAGTGCTGGTCAGGTCTAAACTGGTCTGTAGAGGTTATACCTGGTCTGTACTGGTCTGTGTAGGTTTAAACTTGTTTGCACGGGCTTTAACTAGTTTGTACTGGTCTCAACAGGTTTAAACAAGTCTGCAAAGGTTTAAACCGGTCTTTACATGTTTTAACTGATCTGTGTAGCTAAAAACAGAGTTATGTGTGTTATGTAGAGTTCTTGGTTCTTTGTTCTGAGTAAATGGTTCCTGGTCTTTCTGTAGCTAATTATGTCAACAAACTACAGGTTTAAATCTGTAGTGTTTTTTTATGGAGGCAATGATCGCTGAGACTTTTTGGTATATTTACATTTCCTCAGTTTGTTTCAATGGAAATTAAAGCTTGCCGCTCTGAATAACTCGGTGCTTTTATTTTGTAGCAATTCATAACATTGGTTACACACATATGTCAGAAATGCTCCCTGAAGGTGGAACGGGGGGACAGGTTATGAGTGACAGGGCGAGCGGAGGAGAGAAGGTAACCGTAGTATTTACAGTAGTCGTAGTCGAGATTATGTATCAGAGAACAGGTCACTTAATGTGTGATCCCGCTGCCTGATAAACAAACTGTCTGAAGTACAAACACAACGAGGAATAAAAACAAACAGCTGCTTCCTGTTTAACGGGCAGAGGTCAAAGGTCTGAGGTGACACGGCTCAGAGCAAATCATACAAATATGCTGCTGGTGATAATCAGAGGAAACTCACTGAGGAGGAGGAGGAGGAGGAAGAGGAGGACTGACAGTGAGTATAAATTAACACAGCAACACACACACACACTCATACACTTACACAATAATTAACACACACACACAAACACACACTGTGTGAAACAGGTTATGAAAATAAAAACGCCTCACCTTCTCTCTTCAGCGGCATGTCGTCTCTCTGATCCACATAAATCCTCTTTAGGGATTTTACAAACACACACATGGCATGCTGGGTAATGAAGTCCTAATCCCTCACTCTCATCAGTCCTCTGGCACAGGGACAGACACACACCACGGCCCTGACCTCTCCTGTATCCACAGCACGGGACTGGACCTTGATGATGGTTAGAGTTTGATTGACAGCTCTGTTTCAGTAAACTAACAACAACAAACAAACTATAAACTATATCTGAACTCTAATATAACAACATATTCACAAACTCCTGCATGTTTAAAGTTGCGATGAAGTCCTGACAGTAAACTCTCATCACAGACAGCCTGATCACACAAATCAGATCAATGCACAGAAAGGAGATCCGGCAAAATGTATGGTGAGTGGGTTGTTATGTGAATGGTGAGGCGAGATCCCAATGCATGTTACATTATCAGTGGTCAAACTCTGCTGCCATCTAGTGTCCATCTGTCTGTTTCCATCTGTCTGTCTGTGTCTGTTGCAGTGAAGTATAGGACAGGAATAGTTGCTTTAAATAAGACTTAAACCTTATAAAACCATGTCAACTAATCCATGTGGTGGTTGACAGAATTTGTGAGTAACTATTCCTCTCGATGAAGTCTTAAATGAAAACTCTTGCTCTTTATTCTCATGCACAAATAGTTTTCATGTTCTCATTGTATCTGATTTTGAGGCAGCCCTTTCAGCTTACCTGTTAAATTCATTTATACAGTTTCATATCAGACATGTTGTGAAATCTGACTAATATAAAGAGGTGGTTCAGGAAACAGCTCATCAGCTCCTTTAAACACTTAAAACTCAAAAGATCGATGATATTATTGACATATTAGATCAACGCAGTAACTGCTCAGTCGAAGAAAAACAATCAGGACAGTTAACCTACTTATTGGTTATGGATTACATACGTGTATAATTCAGCCCTCAGTTTTATCTATCAGGCAAACTTATTCCCTTGATTGAAACGCAGATATACCTATTTGCGGACTTCAAACCCTGTTAATTTTTTAATTCTTACTGTTTACAATTAATGTATTGAATTATATAATTTGCACACTTTTTAGATGAGAAATTTAAGCAGCAAAGGGGGTGAGTGAGTGTAGCCTGCAAATCTTAATTCTGGGCTTACTTAGAAACGCTTCGTGTCGGAGGGGCAAGCTCAGTCTGTGTGTCTGTGGGACTTAAACTGACGGGGAAACCAACGTAACGGGTGATAAAATCGTTACACACACTTGTTGTTGAAGTTTGCACTCACTGTTGCTGCATTTGTCGTCATAAATCGTTATATTTTAAATGTTGTCGTTTATTTCCAGTCAGGCATCAATGAAGCCACCTTTCTCCTCGGATATTCTCCCGCCTCCCCCTGCTACGACCAATCAAACCAGCGAGCAAACATTGCAGCCGCGTGATTGGTTGTAGTATGAAGGAGGCGTGTGATAAACTCAGGATGTGATTGGAGCGCTCAGTCGTCGCTCACGTGGCCCTACTGCTGGGGTATAAATACACCGAGTGGGATTTGGACACGACGAGAAGACACCAAGAGCTAACAGCTCGACTGAAAGCTGACTCATCCGCCAGCACACAAACATTGACACGCGCAGAGTTTCTGCAGGGGCTCGTTTTCACGCACAGTGCGTGTTTTCGGGGATGTTTTGGTAGTTGTTTATCCGTAGGGGGTGTGCGTTAGCCACACGCTAGCTACTTCCTGCATGTTAGCCGGATGTGGCTAGGCGAGGAAGCTAACTGTTTACCAGTGTGTGGTGTAGTTAGTTGAATAATTCATGTCCCCTGGTCGTGATTGGTGGATAGAGCGCGGGGGGCGGGGTTAGGGAGGAGAGGGGTGAGCGACACGCGCGCACACAGGTATATTTATGTGTGTGTAGATAATACTGAAAACAACAGAAGAGGAGGTGTGTGTTTTAAGGACAGGGTGAGTATTGATTACTCTGACATGGTCGAAATCTAAACAAGTGCTGTGATGTCTGCTTGATATCTTCTCACAAGTTGTTTTTAAAGTAAAATTATCTGTTTGAATGAGACTAAATTAAAAAAAAGACAAATATTTTAGATTAGAACTGTTTTATAAACTTTTTCAAACTTGTCCAGTTGAATCAGCATGTTGTTTTTTCTGAATTTCAGGTGAATTTAAATGTCCTGTCACAAACAAAGTAATTGTTTTCATTTCTGTATGTTGTTAAAAAAGTAGTTGGATCTAATTGGCTAACTCACTCTTAACGCCTCTCCACCTTCTGTAGGACGCTGTAATTGGCTGAAGTCTGAAAATGATCAGGATGTCATTGGACAATGAGACTGTCCTCCCTCATGAGGTCAGCCCCGCCTTCCCTGTCACCAGCAGCTTATCAGAGCAGCCACAGCTGGCTAAGACCCGCCCCCTTCATCCTAAAAATGGCCTCCACGCCGCACCTGGTGACAGTAAGCCTTCCGTCGCCGCCTCTGCTCCCCCGGCCCAGCGACTCGCCAAGAGACGATATTCAATGGGGGTCAACTTGAAGGGTCTGGCCAAGCGCAGACGCCGCGCCAACAGTGAGAGCCAATCAGAACCAGTGCTGCCCACTCACTTCCTGTTAGGTGGGAACATTTTTGATCCGCTGAACCTCAACTCGCTGCTGGACGAAGACATCAGCAGGTGAGTGCGACGGTTCTTTGATTCGTTTGTTCATCAGAGAATGAAAAAGGTTCAGTTTCAGCACCAAATTTAACTCCTCTCCTCAGGGCCACGAATCAGGAGACACCCAAGTGCTCGCCCCTGCCTCTGCGGGGAGGGGACCCCGTAGAGATTCTTGTTCCCAGAGACATCACAGACCCCTTAAACTTGAAGGGAGGGGACGGGGACGGGAAGAAGGGGGGAGGGGTCCTGTTCTCGCCACTGAAAACAAGAAAGAGACACAGAAACAGACACCATGGAGGGGGAGGAGAGCGAGACGTCATACCTGCTCGACTTTTCCCCTCTACAGCCGGACTGACAGGTGAGACGGGAACACCTTGAGCGCTTCTGACACTTTGTGGATGGTCAAGGAAACTACGGAACATCTTTAATAGGCTGAAATTATGTCTGTGTTCACTTACTGTAATTAACAGTTATTAAACTGTCACTTTATATCAATGCTATGCTATTAACAGAGATGCTAACAGAGATGCTAACATAGCAGCACTGTGTACGTTATAATGTTTATGTCGAAATGTTTCTGCAGTTCCAGCGTTGACCAGTGACGGCAGCGTTCCACCCTCTCCTCTCCCCTGTGAGCTCAACACAGCCATCACTTGTCGAGATGATGTGGCTCCGCCCCCTATACTCCCAAGAAGACACACCCACCCTCCACCAGGCCAGGCTCATAAACCTGGTAACCAGGGCAGCAGCCAGCGGAGACGGCGTCGCACAACCTCGATGAGGTCATCAGACTGTTCGGCAAACACTGTTATCTCAGTTCGGCCGTCAAAATTTCAGACGCCGCTGATGGGCGGAGCTAAAGGAGGCAGGTCAGTGGTTCACCTGGAGATGTTACGAACACCTCTGATCTGATTTTGTACCCTGTCGCATGACCTGTGTTGTGCCCCCTGCAGGTGTGGAGGACTACAGGTTGAATCTGCTCAGCCACCACAGAAGAAGAAGGACAAACATCGCTACCAGAATGGCAACCACAGCTGTTACTATGGCTACCAAGGTTTCTACGGTGACAAATGGGAGGGGAGAGTTGGGGCAAAAGAGGACCCGAGGCTCCGCCTCCTAGAAGCTGATTGGTTTAGGGACAAAACAGTGTTGGACATAGGATGTGGCACAGGGCACGTGACGTTGGCTGTAGCCCGGAGATTTAACCCCGCCCACATCCTGGGGGTGGAGCTTGACAAAAACTTGGTTCATGCAGCCAATCAGAACATTCGGCACTTCCTGTCACATGACCTGGTGGTGGAAGAGAGGAAGGGTGGGGGAAGTGTTTCCTCATGTGCTCATCTCCAGAAGGAGGGAACAGGAGGAGAGAGAGGAGAGGAGGGGACAGGTAAAGGTGTGGAGGAGGTGATGGCAGAGTTCCACCAGGCTCTCTCTCTCCTCCCTCTCCCTCTCTCCTTCAGGGTGAGTCGGGGTCCTCTCTCAGCGCCTCCCCTCGTCCCCAAGCCTCAAAACTCCTCCAGGTTCCCCAACAACATCACCTTCCTCCAGGTGAGTCTCCCTGCTAGCTCCTCTGACCTCATCACTGTGACATCATCATCCTGCTGACATCACTTCTCTGACTCCTCACACAGGGTGACTATGTGATCGAGCGAGAGGTGTGGCCTGGTCAGGGTCAGTACGATGTCGTCATGTGTCTGGGCGTGACTAAGTGGGTGCAGCTGCAGTCAGGTGACGTGGGCGTGGTCAGGCTGTTCAGGAGAGCCTATCAGAGCCTGTCGCCGGGCGGATTCTTCATCCTGGAGCCTCAACCGTGGAGCAGCTACAGCCGCAGCAAGAGAGCCTCGGTAGGATTAAACCGTAATTCTCAAGTGTGTAAGAATACACACACTGAACTCATACACAGAGTGTGTGGTTGTGTAACTGTGTGTTTTCTGTCGCCTTCAGGATCAAACGTTCAGTAACTACAGGACTCTGAGGCTCAGACCTGAACAGTTCACCTGTTACCTGACCGACACTGTGGGCTTCACATCCTACAGGATGCTCACACACTCAGGTAAGCACACACACACACACACACACACACACACACAAAGCTGTTTGCTTGTTAATTGGATGACACATGATACTGTCTTTAGAGGTGTGTTTAATCCGTGTGTGCGTGTGTTTGTTGCCAGGTAACCAGCGCCCGATCTACCTGTTCCACAAAGGCCCCTCCCAGAGGAAGTGATTCTTCAGGACAGGAAGTGGCCTAATTAGGGAAGTCATGATGTCACACAAAGCGGTGCTCAGGTCTCCTTCAAACCTGACGTTAATTGACTGCATCTGATTGGACGTCAGTGTTCTTTAGACTCTGATTGGCCAAAGCCAGCCAAGACTCTGATTGGAGCGTGGATGTAAACAGGAAGTGACACACTTGTGGGATGCTGTTTTTTTGATAACATTATCTGATGAGCTGCTGGATTATTAATCCACTGACCGAGCGGACGTTAACATGTTTAATACGACACGTTTATTTTCACAACTTCTTGTTAAAAATTGTCTGAAACTGAAAATAAAACAGACCCAAGAACTAACAACAGAATCCTGTCGCAACATTTGAACAAACATGAAACATAATGTTTATTATGATGTAATAAAACTTTGACACTGAAAACACAGGACTAACTGCACACTAAATATTAAATCAGTGTTTATATTAAGATTAATGACTGACAGCTGCCAAAAGGGGGCGTGTCTCCGTCACAGCCCCAGCTCCAGCTCTGCATCGTTTCCGTTGTAACCGCTACGGTGGGTGTGGCCAGGTGAGTCAAAGGTCAGCCCTCTCTCTGTGCTGTCCTCCAACAGGTGAGGAAACACGTCATCAACCTCTCCTTCTCTAGCTCCGCCCTCATCCACATCAGCCACGCCCACTTCTCCTTCATTCACGCTGGCCCCGCCTCCTTCAGTTACAGCTCTGCTCAGGTTAAACGCATTGAGGCCGGCTCCTCCTCCAACGTGCTGAGGCCGGGTCAGGAGGGGGTGAAAGGTCAACGTCAGAGCCTAAGGGAGAGGGAGCAGGGAGGTCAGAATGTTACCCTCAGTGATGTCACCACTGAGACGCAGAATGATGTCACCTGACAGGTGTTGTCCTCACCCTCTGGCGGCTCTCGGCGCTCCCTGCGCTGTTGTCGCCCATGCTTCTCTCTCCCTCTTGCTCGCCCGCTCTTTGTCCCAGTAACACCAGCTCACTTATCCACAGGCTGCTGCTGGGAGGTCTGAGGAGCTCTGTGCTCTGACACACACACACACACACACATACATACAGAGTCAGAGAGACTTATAGCCTCAAACTGATTGGATAATCAGCTTTGATTGACAGCTCACCTCCTGGAAGGAGTCTGACTGCTCCACAGCCTGCGGGATATGACATCAGACTCACATTATGACATCACAGGTCATAAAGGTTATTTACACAAGCAGGTGTGTGTGTGAGTGTGTGCGTTACCGTGTCCTCTGGTCTCTGCCTGTCTCTCAGCTGCTGAACATCCTGTAAAAATGAACCAATCACCAGTCGTGTCATGTGATGACATCATGTCATAGTTCAGTATGAAGTGTTCTGAGCTGCAGTTCCTGAATCTTCCACTAGATGCTGCTGTGCTCAAAGTTTTTTATTTTTCAGTGAGCAGAATGATAAAGAGTATAAAACCTGAAACTGAATCACGTAGTTTGATCATAGTTGGATATTGTGACCGTGGTGACCTCTGACCTCAGAGCTGTGGCTGGAGGACGAGGAGGAAGAGGACGAAGATGAAGAAGAGGATTTCCTCTTAGGACCAGGAGCAGGATACTGAGAAGGGGAAGGCTGCAGAGATGAAGAGGATGTGTTAACGTTATCTCAGTGTGTGTGTGTGTGTGTGTGGGTGCAAAACCAGCAACTCTGAACAGACATGACATCAAAACAACACAACTGCACATTGCCCAAGGGCACCTCGGCGCTAACCCTGATGCTAACACAGTTGATTACACTGATGCTTACACATGGAGAAACATTAGGGCTATACTCTTATGCTAACAGTAGTGCAAAAACTGATGCTAACATTAGTGCTAACAGGGATGGATACACAGATGCTAACACTGATGTTGACGCTGTTGTTAACCCTGATGCTAACACCACTGTTGACACTGATGGCAGCATAGATAATACGACTAATGTTAATGTAGTGCTGCTAATACATTTGGTAACATAGATGCTAACACTGGTGTTAACCCACATGCTAACACTGATGGTAACACTGATACTAATACAAATGCTAGACGTGCTTCTTATACTTTTGGAAATATTTATGCTTACACTGGGTTTAACAATGAAGCTAACACTGATAGTTACATTAATGCTAACTCTGTTTTTAATTCTGACTTCCACACAGATGCTATCCCTGTTCTTAATCCTGATGCTAATACTGATGCAAACGTTGTTTGTTACACTTATGCTAAAGCATATTGGCAGTTCTGCTCATACTTTTGGTAATTTTTATGCTAACACTGATTCTAACACTGAAACTAACACTGCTGGCAGTGCTGCTAATACTTTTGCTAACATTTATTCTTACACTGGTGTTATCCTAAATGGTAATACTGATGATGACATGATGTTAACAGTAGTGGAAACACTGATGCTAGCACAGATTCCAACACTCATGCTAACCCTGTTGTTAACCAAGATGTTTTACAGATGCTATCATAGAAAATAACCCTGATGCAAAGAATGATGCGAACACTGTTGGTTACACTTATGCTCTAAACAAGGCTAGCAGTGCTGCTAGTATTTATAGCAGCAGTGGAGCAAACACGGATGGTAGCATTGATGCTGACACTTAAAAAGTATCTTATCGTAAAAGAATCTTATGATATACATAACCCAAGACAACACACCTGTGTAGGTTGAGTAACTATAAAGTGTGCAGTATGACTGATTATTACTGCTCAAACTCTGCACTATGTCCTGTAGTTCTAATACTGTACAGATGGATACTCACTGTTGTTTGGTACACCTGCTGCTGAAGAAGGTAGGGCTGAACGCTGCCCTGTTCACCTGGCAACTGTAAACCATGAAAACACACACACACACACAAACATGTTTCCAGTTATCAACGGCTCTCTCGTGTGTATCCAATAAACTCATCACAGATCGATAACCGGTTCTTACAGGAGCAGCCTGGTTCTGATCCAGTAGACACACCACCAGCACCAACAACCACATTGTGAATTCAACCAGTACACCAATCCAAACTGGTCCTCTATAGTCCAAACTGGTCCAAAGTAGCCGGTCCTGATGGTCTGAGGCTCTGCAGGTTCTGGCCCTGATTTGTCTCTTTTATTGTCACTTAAACAGGAAGTGCTCAACCATCATGTCCCGCCCCCCACCTACTAACTGGCACCCATCAGCATAAACAACGTGATTTATAGACGTGCGTGTGTCTTTATATATTTTATAACCTATAAACAACCCGGGCTGTGACGATTGGAAAACGTCTTTGTCATGACTTCTTTAAAAAGTAAAAGTATAAATAAACTTTACGCTGTTTTTTGTTGATTTAATCTTTAGTTTGATTATTTAGTTTAAAGTGAGGGTTTATAGTAAAGCATCTTAAGCTTTTGTTATCATTTTATTGTCACGTTTGTGAAAGGGTGAAGCAAACATCCATGAGATGTTTCTGTGTGGTACTTTTTACTTATTGACACGTAAATGAAACTTAAATGACAGCAGTTAGAGTAGATAGTAGCGACATTTGTGTGTGTTTTATTGAGATAGCAAACAGAAAGTCTGAACACGCCCCTGCTGGCTTGATGGAAGGGGACTTCTTGCATGTACTTTTGGCCCGTTTGAACTCCATGTGTTTGTCACAGTGACAAATGTGTGGTGAAAACACAAACACAACAACAGTAAACACGTTTCACAACAACGCAGATTCAAACACACACATACACACACACACACACAGATGACACTAAATAACAGAAATCTCGTCACAGCTTTTCCTAATCTGAAAATAACTTCTGGATGATTCTACTGAACTCACATGGAATTCACTGAGACTTCAGGGTTTAATTGGATTCATCAAGAGAGATCAAGAGAGCAACAGTCACCTATCAAATGTGAGGAAAAAATCTTTATTAATGGCATAAAAACAAAATATTAAGCCCCTCCCCCTTAAGACTGACTGTCCAATCACAGCTCATCAACAATTACTTACTTCACAGTGTTATTCTCACACAGAAACTTCAAGTGGTGACAAGTGACGCTGGAAAGAGAAAAAACTGCAGTTCCCCAAGTGTCCACTAGAGTCTGTTTCCAGCAGTGAGTAATGCCCATAGAGCCCTATGTGAAAATGTCCAACTTTACAGAGACATCAACAAACATCTGGTTAGCTTAGCCTCTGGGATATGTTAGCTCCATGTTGGGATAGGATCAGAACTCAGGTGAAGGTCAGGTAAGGAGGGTGAGTAAAGTTTCGATCGATGAAACAAATGGAACTGGCGTGCCAGCTGTTTATATGGTTGACATTTAACGTTAGTCTGATCCAAATTGGCAAAGTTTGCAGATGATCACTATTATCACTATCACTACTATACTTCATATACTTTCACTATTTTTTCTCCTCACTGCTGCTCTGATCTAGTTTAGCCACCTTTGCTAAGCTAACCCTTGTCAGCTTCCTGATTGGTCGGTGATCTGCTGTCTGTAGGTGGCGCTTCCTGCCTGAATTGTACCGACCTTTGAAGAAGTTGTGGAGTGGACCAGAGCGAACGTGTTGTTTGTTACGGTGGCGTTGTAGTGCTTTAAAACGCCCCCTGTTGTTGGTGACCAATGAGGCAAATTTTTCCTCTGACTCTGTTTCCCTGGCAACAGGTTGGTTGTTTTGGGAATAATTAATGGGACCAAGAGAGCCAAAGCGGTAAGGCTTCTTCCTACGAGGAGGGGGACGAGGAGGTGCTGTGATGTTTTCTTTACTGCTGACCAGCTGGTTCTGACCCAGGCTGTTAGCTTCTGTGTTAGTCTCAGAGTAAATTTTCAAATCCATTTGCTTCTTTTCTGTATTAGCATTAGCATCAGTGCTAGCTCTGGAGTAAGTAGGATGTGGTATGAGCCCAGTGGGAGCAGTTGGTTTTATGTTTACAGCAAAGTCAGTGGTGTCGGTTTCTTTGCTAGCATCGTCTTCTTCATCACTCAAATCCCTGTCTGCGTCTGTGACAGCATCACAGCTAGTTCCTGAGCTAACAGTTTCACTTGGGGGACTGGTGGTGTAGGCACTAGTTGGATCTTTGTCTGTGCTAACATCGTGAACTGAACTTAAGTCCCCCTCTGCATCCTCTCGTCCCATGCTAACTTCAGAGCTGGATACTATGCTAGCAGAGTTGCTGCCTCCAGTTGCGTTTGCATCTTTAGGGGTCTCTGGAATTTGTGATCCTTCAGACTCCTCCTTATTGATCATGGAAGTGGAGCTGAAGTTTGTCTTTGAACCAGGACTGAGTTCTGGATCAGGAAGAAGCTCTGTGCTCTCAGAGTTGTTTCCTGGTCCATGTTCTGGAGTCTCTAATTCAGATCCAGAGTCTGATGATGATGTCTGATCCTCTGATTCAGAACTTTCAGACTCTGTTGGTGTTTGACGGGAGGGGACAGAGGAGAACATGGCTAACAGGACCTCCTCACTGCTGGAGCTGTCCTCCAGACTACCAGCTCTGAAGAGTCCTGGTCCAGGTGAAATCAAACCCAGAGGACTCTCCTCAGAGCTGTCTGAGGTTAAACTAACACCCACTTGAGGAGGGAACCTGGTAATTTCCTGATTGGGGATCCAGGACATGGCTTGCTTTGGTATTTTCAAGACCACAGGGGACACATCCTGATTGGGACTGACCGGGTTTAAGCTTGAACCTGTATAAGTGTCCTGAACCTCTCTGCTGTCTGATACAGGACTTTTTAAGTCATAGGTCAAAGTTGTTGAGGGATCAGAGCTACTCTGGAAACTAAAGATGGCTGTGGGACTTCCTTTGCTGTCAAGAACTGGACTAATACTGCTCAGGTGTTTTGAATCTGAGACGACTCTACTGAAGCTAGCTGTTTCTAAACTCTCATCGCTCTCCTCCGAGTTCACACCTAAACCCACCTGACGGCCAGTTACAGAATCTGGAGTTACCCCGTGTCCCTTATGATGACTTGCTGTTCCTCCAAACCCTCCCTGGTTGCCTGAAAGCAGATCCATTACCTCCTGGATGGAGCCAAACACCTCGCTGAAGTTCAGACCAAACCCAAAATCCTTGCTGATGCTACCTGAGCTCGAGCTGACTCCGTTAGCGCCAGTGACCTCAGAGGAAAATGTGAGAGATTTGTCAGAAGTGGTGCTGTTGTCATCAATAATTCCTGCTGGAGGAGCGTTTGTCTCAGTGTTTTTGTCAAAACTATCAGAGTCCTCGTAGAGAGTCTGTCTCTGGTTCCGGTACTTCCTGTTCCTGAAGGTGTTGTTAAAATCATCGAATACTTCACCAGGAAAAGTGAGCACAGGTTGATCATTCATCATTTCTTCAGATGACGGGCTCTCCATCACAGAGACAATCAAACTGTCATCATGCTCTCTCTTAATGGGATGGCTGTTTGCCGTGTCATACGGGTGAAGCGCCAGGATTGGCTGAATATCCTGCGTCAAGTATTCTTCACTGCTGACATCATCACTCCTGCTGCTGTCGTCAGATCTTTGATCAAACAAACAAAAAAACAAATAAACATAAAGAAGTAGGACGGGTAGAAGACGTGGGGATCATTCTTACCTTCCTCCTCTGTCCATCGTACTCCCCTCCTCTTCCTCAGGAATGATGAAGATGGCGAAGCTCAGCGTGAGGTTTGTTTTTGTGTCCCTGACATCCATGATTAAACTGGGAGGGCTTTGTTGGGGGGCACCTCCTGCGACAGGGAACACAGCAGGCAGCTGGAAACCACAACAGGTTTTGGGTTCTTTTAGCAATGTTTTATTTATCCCTGATACACTAGCAAAAAAAAAAATAAAATAGAGGCAACAGAATGAGATCAAAGCAAAGAAATGAGATAAAAGCAACAAAATGAACTCGAAGCAACAAAATGAGCTCCAAGCAACCAAATGAGATTGAAGCAACAAAATGAGATTGAAGCAACAAAATGAGATTAAAGAAAAACAATGACATCAAAGCAAAGAAATGAGATAAAAAAAAAAACAAATCGAGATTGAAGCAACAAAATTAGATCAAAACAACAAAATGAGATTGAAGCAACAGAATGAGATTGAAGCAACAGAATGAGATTGAAGCAACAAAATGAGATTGAAGCAACAAAATGAGATTAAAGCAAAAGAATGAAATCCAAGCAAATGAATTTAAGTTCTTATTCAGGTGTTACCTGTGGATCCTCATCAGAGGAAGAGGCTGACCATGGTTTACTGTCCGAGCTCAGCTGCAGAGAGAGCGAGAAGGGAACCTGAGGTTAAGATAAAATGATCACCACCAGCATGGATAAAAACAGCTGTTTTCTAAATGAACATCTGATTTGATGACAGGCACTGTAAATCTGAAACTCTGTGGTCAGTGTTACTCCACCAGTATGTGTGTGTGTGTGTTTGTGTGTGTTTTGTTTCCGGTCTGTTCTGAATCAACTTGCTAAATGCGAAATGCACTGTTTATCTGCCTGCCAAAACCACACACTGTAAATACACACCACACATGCGCACACTTCCTGTGGGTGTTCCTGAACATGTTTGTCAGAGGAACATGATTCATGTTTCCACAGTTTGAGCTCAAAGAAAAGAAGTTTAAAAACACTTCAGTGAAAGGAAATCAAACTCTGGCTCTTTCACAATAAAACACTCCAATCCTGAAACAACAGCCGACTGGCTCAGGTACATTCAGAGAAAAAGAAACAGGAGAGAAACTGAAAACAGGACAGGTCTAAAACCAATCCAATCCCTGAGAGCCTCATTTCCTCTTCAGGTCATATTCCTCACAGGACCTTCACCTCAAACCACCAAGAGTTACCTATCATCTCACCTCATCCCATCCAATCCAATCTCATCATACCCTGTCTAATGTCTCACCTCACTGTACCTTGTCCCATCCCGTCCTGTACTGTACAGTCTCATCCAATCTTATGTTATCTTTCAAATCCCATCTCATCTCATCTCCTCTCATTCCATCTCATCTCATTGCAAAATTTAACATTTCCTGTTCTGTCTTGTCCAGTAACATCTCATCCTTACTGCTCTCATCTCATCTCATCCAATGCCATCTCATGTCATTTCATTTCATCTCATCTCATCTCATCCCATCTTATCTCATAGTACCTCATCATATCCTGACCCATCCTGTGCCAGCTTATCAAATCCCATCTCATGGCACCTTTCTTATCCTATCCTATCCCATATCCTCCAATCTCATCTCATCTCATCTCATCTCATCTCTGTCACATCTCGGGGTTAAGTTGTTTATTTCATTCATGTTTTTCGTCTAGTTTGTCTTATTGTGTCACTCACTATTGTCTCTCGTTTCAGGTCTGGTGACTTCCTGTTCCCTTGTGTCTCCACGTCCCTGATTACCCTAATGTGTCTCACCTGTGTCTGGTTATCTCCACTCCCCTGGTCTTTTTATTCTCAGTCTTACCTTCCTTCTGTGCCAGTTCGTCTAGTCTTTCAGTCAGCGTTCCAGCCGTTTTTCCTTGTGTAAGCTCTTAGTATCACCGACCCTGCATGTTCTTTCGACCAAGTTTTTTGCCTGTCGTTCTGGATACCTCTGCCTGAAAACCTGACTGTCTTCTGGTACCTTTTGGACAGATTAAACAGATTTTTTGAATTTCTGCCTGACTCCCGAGTCCTGCTTTTGGGTCCAACTCCGGGTGTGATAGTACGAACTGGCCATAAATGGACCCAGCGGACTCAGATCCGGTGCGCAGAGCCATCCAGGCGCAGGGACAACGGATCGCCCAGCAGGACGATCTTATTAATGCCCTTGGACATCACATAAGAGAACTGTCCAACCAACAAGAATCTCAGATGGCCAGCTTCGGTAATCAGCTTACCTCAGTGGTCCAGATGATCCAGAGAGTGGTCTCACCAGTCTCCGGAGAGTCCGTGTCTGCCCCTCCTCCGGACTCGTCCGCGACTGCTCCTCTCTCCGTCAGTGTTCCTGCTCCTTCCTCATTGAGTCTCTCCCGGCCGGAGAGATTTTCGGGAGAATCTGGGGATTGTCGGCCTTTTTTGATTCAATGTGAACTCCATTTCGAGTTGCAGAGTGCCGCCTTTCCATCCGATCGATCCAAGATAGCCTATATTATTTCGCATCTCTCGGGTAAGGCAGAAGCTTGGGCCACAGCGGAGTGGAGTAGAGGATCGCCGACATGCAGCTCGTTGACAGCCTTCACGAAAGCCTTCAGCCAGGTGTTTCAACACATTATGCCTGGGCGTGAGTCAGCGCGGGCGCTGGTAAGGCTGAAGCAGGGAGGGAGACGGGTCTCGGATTACGCCGTGGAGTTTCGTACCCTTGCGGCGGAGAGTGACTGGAACCCATCTGCTCTTTTTGATGCCTTTTTAGAAGGGCTATCTGAGACTTTGAAGGACCATCTCACCCCGTTAGATCTCCCCGGTGATTTGGATTCTCTCATCGCGCTAGCCATAAAGATTGACAAACGGCTTTCTGAGAGAGAGAGAGGGCGCGTTAAGGAGCGCACATTTCCGGCTGGCTCACGGAGTTCGCTGGCACGGGAGTCTCCAGATTCCAGGAGTAAGCTTCCTGTCGGAGAGGAGCCGACAGAGTCTGTTGAACCCATGCAGGTTGGAAGAACCCGGCTGTCTTTGGAGGAACGTCAGCGCAGGTTGAGAGAGGGGCGCTGTCTTTACTGTGGACAGCTGGGACATCTGCTGGCTCGCTGTCGCCTCAGGGGGGGTCAGTCTTCTGTGAAAGTCAGGGCCATGGTGAGTCGAACTTTAACGATCTCTTCACCATCACGCCTGCAGCCTCAAGTAACTTTACAGTCACCTGCTGACTCTGTTAGTTTGCCTGCGTTTATTGACTCTGGTTCTGATGCTGATCTCATGAACTTTGATCTCGTTAGGAGACTCGGGCTGAGGATGTTTCGTCTGCCCCAACCGCTGGAAGTCAGTGCGGTTGATGGACATTCCATGGGGAGGGTGACTCACCGAACACAAGCTCTGACCCTCACCTTCTCTGATTCCCACACTGAGAGAATAAGTTTTCATGTGTTTAATGCACTTCAGCACCAGCTGATTCTAGGGCACCCGTGGTTGAAGTTGCACAACCCTCACATTGATTGGTCCACTGGCCAAATAATTGCTTGGGGTAGGGGTTGTAGCCACAACTGTTTTCAGTCTAGTTTTTTTTGTTTCAATAAAGAGATTCGTGCTAGTATTGAAACCTCCGGTTCTGCAGAGTCTGATTGCCCTGATGTCTCTCGGGTTCCTTCCTGTTACCATGATTTAAAGGAGGTGTTCAGTAAGTCCCGTGCTAAGGCCCTTCCACCTCACAGACCTTCTGACTGTGCTATCGAATTGCTTCCAGGCACCTCGCCCCCCAGAGGACGACTTTATTCTCTCTCTCGTCCTGAGATTAAAGCTATGACTGATTATGTTGAGGAGTCGTTGGCTGCTGGTCTTATCCGTCCCTCCTCATCTCCTGCTGGAGCAGGGTTCTTTTTTGTAGAAAAGAAAGACAAGTCACTTCGTCCTTGCATAGACTACCGTGGACTGAATGACATCACTGTTCGTAACAGGTACCCCCTTCCACTCATCTCCACTGCCTTTGAATTGTTAGAGGGAGCTAAAGTTTTCACTAAACTGGATCTTCGGAATGCGTACCACTTGGTGCGCATAAGGGAGGGTGATGAGTGGAAGACTGCTTTTAACACTCCCACAGGGCACTACGAGTATCTAGTTATGCCATTTGGCCTCACTAACGCCCCAGCTGTCTTCCAAAATCTCATCAATGATGTCCTCAGAGACATGCTGAATAAATTTGTCTTTGTCTATTTGGATGATATTCTAATATTTTCTTCCGATGAGGTGTCCCATATGCAGCATGTTCGTCAGGTTCTGAACCGTCTTCTCCAACACCAGCTTTATGTTAAGGCAGAGAAATGTGAGTTCCATCAGTCTTCGGTGTCATTCCTGGGGTTTGTTCTGGCAGAGGGGGAGGTTAGGATGGACCCTGAGAAGGTTGGTGCTGTTGTTAATTGGCCTGTCCCTACCTCTCGCAAGGAGGTCCAACGCTTCCTGGGATTTTCAAATTTTTACAGGAAGTTCATCAGGAACTTCAGTTCCATTGCCTCTCCCCTCCATGCTTTAACATCTTCTAATTGTCCATTTGTCTGGACTGCTCAAGCCGATACTGCTTTTAATAAGTTAAAATGTTGCTTCACTTCTGCACCCATTCTTTCCTTACCTGATCCTAAAAGGCAGTTTGTGGTGGAGGTAGATGCTTCCGATGTCGGCGTTGGGGCTGTGCTGTCCCAGAGATGTTCCTCAGATGGCAAGTTGCATCCCTGTGCCTTCCTCTCCCGCAAATTGTCTCCCGCTGAGCGGAACTATGATGTCGGTAACAGGGAACTGCTGGCTGTTAAGGTGGCATTCGAGGAATGGAGGCACTGGCTGGAAGGGGCTATGCAACCTTTTCTCGTTTGGACTGATCACAAGAATCTGGAGTACCTGAAGTCAGCTAAGCGTCTAAACCCTCGGCAAGCCAGGTGGGCTCTTTTTTTTAACAGATTTAACTTTACCCTCTCTTATCGCCCTGGATCTAAGAATGTGAAGCCTGATGCTCTCTCAAGGTTATTCAAGTCTGATGAACTCTCCATTGAGCCCTCTGCCATCCTACCCACCTCCTGTGTAGTGGGGTCTTTTACCTGGGACATTGAGAACCAGGTAGTTAAGGCTAATGCTAACCTGACCCCACCTGTTGAGTGTCCTTCCAATAGACTCTTTGTTCCCTCTGAACTGCGCTCTCAGGTCATCAACTGGGCCCATGCCTCTCAAATCTTCTGTCATCCCGGAGTTAAGAGGACCTTGGCTGTGGTGAGGCGTCGGTTCTGGTGGCCTTCGATGGAAAGAGAGGTCTTGGAGTATGTGGCAGCATGTCCAGTCTGCGCACGGAACAAGACTCCTAAACATGCTCCTCATGGACAGTTATGCCCCCTCCCGGTGCCAAGGAGACCCTGGTCTGACATCTCTGTGGATTTCGTCACTGGTCTCCCTGTCTCTAAAGGTAACACTACGGTTCTTACTGTGGTAGACAGATTTTCCAAGATGGCACATTTTATTCCTCTGCCTAAGCTTCCCTCAGCCAAAGAGACGGCTGAGGTTATGTTGCAACATGTTTTTCGTATTCATGGTTTTCCCAGAGACATTGTGTCAGACCGGGGTCCCCAGTTTGTGGCAAGGTTTTGGAGAGAGTTCTGCTCCTTATTAGGGGCTTCAGTTAGTCTCTCCTCAGGTTACCACCCTCAATCCAACGGACAGACGGAGAGACTCAATCAGGAGCTGGAAACGGGTCTTCGGTGCCTTGCTTCTCAGAACCCCTCTCTTTGGAGTCAGCACATTGTTTGGGTTGAGTATGCGCACAACACTTTACCTAGTTCAGCTACTGGTCTGTCTCCTTTTGAATGTGTGTATGGGTTCCAACCACCCCTATTCCCGGCACTGGAAAAGGAAGTTTGTGTTCCCTCAGCCCTGGTTTTGGTGCGCCGTTGCAGGCGGATTTGGGAGCAGGCTCGGAGGATGCTCCTCCGCAACTCGGAGAACAACAAGAGGAAGGCTGATCGACACCGCTGCCGTGCTCCCACCTATACTTGTGGACAGAGGGTTTGGCTTTCCACCAAAAATCTGCCACTACGGGTAGAATCCAGGAAGCTCGCACCTAGGTTTGTGGGACCATTTCCTATCTCAAAAATTATTAATCCGGTATCTGTGCGACTGAAACTCCCTAAGAACATGAGAGTGCACCCCTCTTTTCACGTGAGCCAACTGAAACCGGCCAGGGAAAGCTCTCTGGTTCCAACCTCCAGACCCCCGCCACCCCCTCGGATTTTCGGTGGAGGACCTGTGTACACTGTTCGGAAGTTGTTGGCTACTCGTCGCAGGGGTCGGGGTCTACAATACTTGGTTGACTGGGAGGGTTACGGGCCCGAGGAACGCTCATGGGTTCCTGCGAGGGACATTGTGGACTCTGGTCTTATTAAAGACTTCCATCAGGAGCACCCCAACGAGCCTGGGCCGTCAGGAGTCGGCCATAAAGGGGGGGGTCCTGTCACATCTCGGGGTTAAGTTGTTTATTTCATTCATGTTTTTCGTCTAGTTTGTCTTATTGTGTCACTCACTATTGTCTCTCGTTTCAGGTCTGGTGACTTCCTGTTCCCTTGTGTCTCCACGTCCCTGATTACCCTAATGTGTCTCACCTGTGTCTGGTTATCTCCACTCCCCTGGTCTTTTTATTCTCAGTCTTACCTTCCTTCTGTGCCAGTTCGTCTAGTCTTTCAGTCAGCGTTCCAGCCGTTTTTCCTTGTGTAAGCTCTTAGTATCACCGACCCTGCATGTTCTTTCGACCAAGTTTTTTGCCTGTCGTTCTGGATACCTCTGCCTGAAAACCTGACTGTCTTCTGGTACCTTTTGGACAGATTAAACAGATTTTTTGAATTTCTGCCTGACTCCCGAGTCCTGCTTTTGGGTCCAACTCCGGGTGTGATAATCTCATCCCATCGCACTCTATCTCATCTCAAAATTGACCTTGTCCAATCATTTCTTGTCCAGAAACATATTATACCATTTAATCTCATCTCATATCGTATTGTTTTAAATAATCTAACTGTACATTATTTTATACCATCCCATCTCATCTCATGTTATTTCATCTTATTGCACATTGTCCTATCCTTTACCATCTCATCCTATCTCATCTTGTTTTATCTCATAATAGCTCATCTCATCTCATCTCATCTCATCTCATCTCATCTCATGGTAACAGATGTACTTCCTCTTTCTTACCGGAGCCGAAGAAATGACACCAAGCAGCAAGCAGACGATTACACACCACAGCATCATCTCCAGGAGATTCCAGGTCCGGTCTGAGAGGGTAAACAGGTTAAATCTGAGCCCAGATTAATCTCCATACTGGAAGGCTTGGTGTAAATATTGTAAAACTATGTGGATAAAATATCAACAACAAATTACCGCTTACATCCCATTGAGAACAACTTGTTTTATGAATCTCTGACGGTCAAGTTAGAGAACATAAATCGAATGATTTATGAAAACAGTCCTCACACCTGGTTTATTTATGATTCATCTTTATATTAAAAACTAAAACAGACAAATAAACAGATTTGATCAATTTTATGTGTGGGTATAAATAAAGAGACCACGTTAGCATAGCTTAGCCTATCACTCTAACACCTCGTTACCTCACAATAACCAAATCCTTACCTGGTGGACTGGACCACAGAAGACACACAGGTGGAGATCGTCAGGAACCGAAGGACTTGACTGATGTGAAGTAAGGACCAAAAGAACCGAAGTCTGCATGTCCATGTGTATGCGTTTGTGTGTGTGTGTGTGACTCACCTTACAATGTGAAACTGTGAGGCCACGCCCACCTCGCCTTCTTCTGAGGAAGAAAATATTTTAGGAGTTCCGCCCCGGCGCAGAAAAATGTTAATTTTTGGGTTTGTGGAGAAATGACAGGCTTCATATGGACGAGTGTGTGACCACATCTCCCACACACACACACACACACACACACACACACACACACACACACTTACATAGAGTCAGAGCTATATGAGGACATCATTGCTGACACACACTCACTTTCTGGGCCTCACTGACTCTACAAGCAGCAGATATGCCAGTAATAACATGTTATAACAGTGTAACTGTCTGTTACTCTTTTCACAGTAAATCATCCTTTTCACACATGACAGTAAACTTTGCTCATTTTATAATAACACAAACAAACAACACGGTTCAGAGTCGGTGAATTAAAACTCAAAGCATAGAAAGTTTTATTGGAATAAGAAGTGATTCCATTGAGTCGCCCAGTTTATATAAAACAGATTGTAAAGCACAGATTGACACACCTCCACACAGCCAGGTTAGGCTCCATATAGCCTTATCCCGACCAATTAAAACAAACAAATAAAAACTCAGCTGAAAAAACAGTAACATACTACAAACTAAAGAAAAAAATGAAAGACCTGAAAGCTGCTGTGAGGACGATCTGTTTGGTGTTGATTGTAGTGACACCTGTGGCTGTAATAAGTAGTGTTTCTCACCCATTGCCATAAAGACATTATTCTTGCCAATGTGTGCAATTATTTTAAGAGATCAGATCTTCTTTTTATATACTTTTTATATACTTTTTATATACTTTTCTTTATTTTCAGACAAACGTTGCCAGGTGGCGTAGTGTCATCAAGGGAGATTTTAGTCTACCTTCAGTTATCCAGCATCAGGGACTTTCCATCTCATCTGTTCTCATCTCATTCCATGTCATATCATTTCATCTCACTGTGCCTTATCCTTTCCTGTCCTATTCCATCTCATCTCATCTCATTCTGCCTCATCTCATTCAATCTCATCTCATCTTATTCTGTCTCATCTCATCTCACCCCACCTCATCTCATTCAGTCTCATCTCTTTTGATCTCATCTCGTCTCATTGTCTTATCTAATCTCATCTCATCCTGCCTCATCTCATGCAATCTCATCTCATCTCATCTTCTTCTGTCTCTTATCATCTCACCACACCTCATCTCATTCCATCTCATCTTATTTCATTCCGTCTCATCTCCTCTCATTTCATCTCATCCCATCTCATAAGTGACGAATATATAAAAGGTAACTTAGAAAGTCCTCACAGTGCCTTTAAAATAGCAAAATGAACACTTCAACTAGAAAAAAAATCAAACAAACTCCCGCTAACACCAAGTGTAAACACTAAAATAACTTTAGAGATATCTATATTAAGATTAAGGATGAAAGGAATTACTGAAAAGAAATACCAAGAAATCTGCATTCATCAGAATCATACCATGAAGGTATAGAACATGGGCGTTATGTAAAGGTTCATCTATCTAAGATCGTATTCGTCCTCTTCCAGAGCTTCTCCCATAGCACTGAATTGAAATACACTCCCCTCAGTGTCTCCTGACTGATCAGCATCACCTGATGGTCCAGGTGTGCTGTCTCCTGTCACCTCTCCTGTCTGCTGTCCTGTAGCTGAGGCTGCCCCTGTACTTTCTGCCTGTTGGGTGCCTGATGCACCTGCCTCACTTCGTCGTGGTTGTCGTGGGAGCTCTATCCTGAATTTCCGTCCATGAAGTGAACTAATTTCGTCTGTACATTCAATGATGGTGTTTGGATTGTAGTAGTCAGACAGTTTAAAGCTGGTGTGATCCACAAAGCGTCCATCTCTTTTAAGAGCCTCTTTGACCGTAATGTCCTTCTTCCCGTAAACACAGACAAACTTGAACTTCATGCCCATTTTGGTTTTAAAAATAGGCTTTGTTTTGGTGTCTTTCCCTCCCTCCTTGTAGATTTCAAAGACAGAGTATTCATACTTTTGAAGTATATCTCTGTCATCACTGCCCTGTCCAACACTCTCTGATGTTTGTGATACAACCAGAATGTCATCATCATTGAGACAGGTACAGGGGAAATGTGTGCCAATGATTTTTTCCTCCCCAGTACCCCAATAAATCACAATCCTATCATCTGACCACCCCAGCTGGCTGTACTTCCCACGTGATCTGATGGCTTTCAGCACAGTTTGAGGCTGTGTGCAGGTAATTTCGTATTTGGTTTCATCTTTACTGAACTGAATCTTGAATCTGTGATTATGTTGGCCCTGCAAGAAAACACAGTGAGAAAAATGTCAGAGATCTTTATCACGGTATGAAAATCTGTTTATGCATGCGGCGACAGTAGGGACTCGGTTTCTTCTCCTGGTGGTGAGAAAGCAGTAAGAGCTCACCTGACAGCCTGCAGCACAACCTCTCTGCATACTTGCGCCTTCTGCCATGACGGTCCTGATGAAAGAAAGAGGATTGATGTGATAAACATGTTTCTGACCCAAACATGAGCAACTCTGATTATAAGACTATCAATCTCCAGAAAAAGACTGTCAACCAAAATCCCCTTTGTTTAAAGAAAACTTTTTTTAATCAAAATTCTGAGGAAATCAATGAAATAACAGAGACTGCTTTGGTTTCTGGCTGTAAATACACTCACTAAAATCTGTATTTTAAATGTAATCCTGATGAGAGCTCTGCTGATGACGCCTTTGTTACGTTTCTCAATAACAAACTCAGTCTCTTGGAAACGGCCACTTTGAGGACCACCATCAGTTTTTCTTTTCCAGTTAACATTTTTCAGACGGTCTTTATGGACACACCATCTTCAGACATTACACTCTGTAACTCCATATTTTTTGTATCATAAGTCCTGCTAATCTTCCAATCAGAGCTAACGTAACCTCACTCTTCATTTTATTGACAGACTTTAAAGTTAAATCAGATCCCTACAGAATAACTGCTGCATGTGAGTTGGAATGAACATTATCACAAACAATTTAGCCTGTGGTTTAGCCTTTAGCTCGTGGTTAAGCCCTTAGCCCATGTTTTAGCCTTTAGCCCCTGGTTTAGCTTGTGTTTTAGCCTTTAGCCCGTGGTTTAGCTTGTGCTTTAGCCTTTAGCTTGTTTTTTTTTTTTGCCTTTAACCCATGGTTTAGCTTGTGTTTAGCCTTTGGCTTAGCGTGTGTTTAGCTTTTAGCCCATGGATTAGTTTGTGTTTTAGCCTTTAGCCTGTGGCTTAGCTTGTGTTTCAGCCTTTAACCCGTGGTTTAGCTTGTGTTTCAGCCTTAAGCTTGTTTTTTAGCCTTTAGCCCATGGTTTAGCTTGTGTTTTAGCCTTAAGCCTGTGGTTTAGCCTTTAGCTCGTGGTTAAGCTTATGTTTTAGCCTTTAGCATGTCTTATAGCCTTTAGCCCTTGGTTTAGCTTGTGTTTCAGCTTTAAGCCTGTGATTTAGCTTGTGTTTTAGCCTTTAGCCCTTGGTTTAGCTCGTGTTTTAGCCTTAAGCCTGTGGTTTAGCCTTAAGCCTGTGTCTTAGCTTTTAGCCTGTGCTCTATCACTCTCCCATTTAGCCTTCTTTTGCTTTGACGTCCCTTTTCTGTGAGACAGTTTATCTCCAGTGTCCACCATCACTACAAAATAAAAAAATCTTTCGTGAGATTTAATTCGATCATCAAGGAAACTGGACAAGAGAAAACTTTAGAGGTACGCTATAATAATTTGGTGTTTCTAGACATATTTTTGAACATTCCTTTCTATTAGTAATTTTAGATTTGATCTCCGCACAAGAGAAATTTACACAACAACTGCCTGTTTTAATATTTTCTACATGGGTTATTGGAAATCTGATCGGTGGGACGTCAAACGTCCTCCAATTCTGGCATAACCTTAATGTTTATAAACACCCCGTTCACCGAAGCGCTGAGGTTTAACTCTAACTTCAAAGCTTTAACTCTTCACTGTCGGCTGTAAGGACATGTTGGTTTCGAAAACAAATGGTCTGCTTCCATCCTGTCGTCTTACCTTTGTCATGAAGTAGAGTACAGGGTCTTTCGCGGTCCGATCCACGGATCTTTTCTTTCAGTCTGCGTCAGAAGTGAGACCTGAGAGGATTAAAAAGTTTAAATTTGCTGCTCTTCACTGAAAACAAAACACAAAGTAGAAGCAAATGAACGGGTGGTTTCGAGGTGATGTGGAACAGTTTGGAGGCATCAGGCTGTAAGTGTTCAGCTTCATCAGATCATGATGTTTCCTTCTGTTACATCAGAGATTTGAATGTGTGTTAACCCTGTATTGTGCTCATCGGTGAGGCTGCTCTGTGGTTATTAGAAACTTTATCTGTGCTGCTGCTGCTGTCGGCCAGGAGACCCTGGAAAAATGAAACTTATTTCAGTTTTTATTTAAATCTCATGAGTTTTTTTTCATCCAAGAATGCTAACTGAGTTCCAGGCATGAGTCATACTTCCTGTCTGATTTACACGAAACAAAACTTAACTGAGCAGCTGCTCTGCATCAAAACCAGCGCCTGCTGCTTTTGGGATTAAGAAAGAGAACGAGAAAATGACTTCAAACTTTTTCTTTTCTAACAGAAAACCGTCTGCTGATTTCCCAGAGAGCCAGGCCCATTTATAAGAAGGACTGTGGTCGTGGACCCAGAAGATGTCGTAGGTTATATCAGGTCACAGTGTGTTTCCAATCAGTGTCTGGATAACGTCCCTGCTGTGTTCACCACGGCGAGCCGGAAAAATCAGAGCATAAAGTTTAAAGAAAGAATAAACTGAGTCTTACCTCGATTAAGAGCGAGCGTCCGTGAAAGTAAGCTTTCTGTGTGAGCACAGGAGGATGTATTATCTCCCCCTCTCTCTCCCTCCCTCCCTCTCTTTCTGTCCCCTGCCCCCTTTTTTTCGTTAACCCATGCAACTCTGTTTAAAACGAAATGTTCATTGGCTGTTTACATCGAAACAAACATTAAATAAGTCGATTTATTTGGGACCTTTCTTTTTTTTCTTTTTCTATCCCGTCCGTCCTAATTTATCATTAACTTCCTGTTTTTAATAGGCCATCTGAAGCACTGTTGTCCAGTTGCAGTACGTATACGCTGTTAGCATGTTAGCATTTAATGCCACGTGGTGCTCAGTCCGAGAGGCATCATGTCGTCAGCCCATCCAGGAAGTTGCAACATCACAATGGTTCATTCAACCGAACACTGGAGTTCGATGTGCGGCCCTGTCATTTTTTTTTCACTGAATGTTTTTCGCAAGTTTGACCAAAAATCAACTGAGCCCGAGTCACTGCGAGTCATCGGCTCTAACCTCCTCACATCTGAGGACTGTGGGATTGTTTAATGTGAGCAAGTTGTAATTTGGTCTCGGTCCAGCAGAGGACAGTATAATACCATCAATGCGTCTGAACTCATCCTGTATTTTATACTTTTATTTCCACCTTCCCTCCTTCCTTCCTTCCTTCTTTCCTTTCCTTTGTCTTTGTTTCCTCCTGTCACACTAACACATGGTGCGAGGTGACTCTTAAACCTGAAACAGGCGGCCCCTGAACTCGGGCCCTGTTCATACGACAACGCTTCACAGCGTTTCACCCAAAAACGCACAATTCATAAGATGGAACGCACTTCCATCCAGCATGCAGAGCCCACGTGATCACAGCAACAATGTATGCTAAAGTGCTAACAAAGTAGCAAGGAGTAGGAATGATGTCGGCGGTGTGGCACTATTTTTCATTAAAGTCCGAAAAAGACGTCGCAGCTGAGAGCAGAACTTTTCACGCAGAAGTTTCCGGTGGAACAAAACTGAGGAAGTTTAATACAATTATACTTTGAAACATTCCCACCAAGACTTTTTCAAGCCCTGAAGACCTAAAAACAGAGATGAACGTCACACCATATGTGCTGATATTGTATCGGATCAATATCCATATTGGCCAGTACTCAATGCTGTAATATCGGTATTGTACTGGTAGTGAAAAGGTTGTATCAAGACACCCCTACTTCATTCAGTGGTCAGTCGTTGTAACTGCTGGTAATTTTTTTTTCCTGTTAGTCCTTCTATTCCAAAAGAACCCAAGAGGTTAAAAAATATATATGATGATTTACAGTAACATCTGAGTAATGGTATTTTCTGTTATTTTTTTAAACATTTTGTTTCAAATAAGCAGAAATCTACAATTAACAACTTGTCCACTGAAGTGGACGTCACACAACACGAGGAATATTTCAAACACAAGGTTAAAACGTGTGAAAACATGTTTAATTTTTTTTTTTTTTTTTGCACAGTATAAAAAGAATTATGCATAGAGCCCCCCCCCCCCCCCCCCCCCCCCACACACACACACACACAGCAAAAAAATAATAATCACAATTTAGTTTATTTTTGCTTTTTTATGCCCCAAGAAGAATAAAAACCAAAAAATATTGACAGTTTTTCAGGTTAAATGAATCAGAAGGTTAAAATATTAGCATGACAGTAAAAGTTATAGAATCAACTCTCATCTATGTGATTTTTCCATTGAAAAACAGATTTGTTACTCAGAGGGTGCAAAAACAAAGAAATCATTAAGATCAGGAAAAGAACAACAAATACAGTACAGGTCAGTGCAGGAGTGACTGAGGCGCTGGCTCACACAGGCAGACGGTTAGCAAAGCCCCCCAAGTAGCACAAAGTCTCTGAGTCGTTGGTGAAGAAACCCAGAGCAGCTCGGACCAACAGTGGACGAGGTGATTCTCTTGGTTGGGGACAGGAGGCTGGGGTAGTTTCCAGGGTAGAGGCGAGGCGGGTAGGTCAGGGGCTCAATTCAGGGACGAGTGCTGGTCAGCTATACTAGGCCGCACCAGATCAGGTACATCCTGTCCTCAGAGATTCTTGATGGTGAAAAAGAGAAAAGGCAGGATGTTCTGGACAACTTCTCTTTTCTGCTGGGACCAGGCAGGTTGGTACCTTGATACAGTCCTACAGACTTTCCACGCTGCTGGAAATAACCTGAGCTGCCTAATTTGTCCCCACACCTGTCTCTCCATCTTGACTCACCTCCATTGGTTCACCAGAGTCTGGTTGCTGAGCATTGTTGCTCACTCCCCTACGCACTGACTCATAAACCTCACGTAAGAATGAGTTACTGCCTGACACTTTCCCATCCCCACCCAACAGCTCCTGATTGTTATGTTCATGTGATTTTTCCACCAGGTGTTTCATGATGATCTCAAGAGGCTGGGCCCACTCAATCACACTCCGAATGGTGTTTGCAAACTTGTAGACATACCCTGCTGTGTGCAAACCACACACTCGACCCTGAGCATCAAACACCGGGGAGCCAGATGAACCGTGGTACATGAAGGTGTTGTAGGTTAACCTTTTTTTTTCTTTACTTTCTCCCATCATTATCTCATTAATGCCCTGTCTTTCGATTTGCTCATTCAACATGGAGAGAAAGACGGGGTTGTTTCTGTACGGGTTTAAATGATCATCGGCAGCCTGCTTCCTCTCCTTTGGCTCAATGATACATGTCAGATCTATCTGTTTCACATCCCCACCTGGGTGACCGATGATACAGGCTCCACCATCTACAGGCACTTCCCCAAAATACTCCAGGAGTCCTGGTGGTACTTTAAGCTGCTCTGCTGGTGTTGATGGGTCCTGTGTTTGTGTTTGTACCTCAGGTTGGACCTTCAGTATAGCATAGTCCAGTTCATCACTGCTGGAACAGATGTAAGACTCCTCTACCTTGAATCTGGGGTGATAAGTGTCGGGTTCCTCACAGTTAAAAAGAACGTACACATTTGTGCCCTTTCTCACTGTGTTTCCCTCAGTAAAATTTTCAAACAGGTGTGCGTTTGTCATGATGAAGTTGTCAACCAAAACGAACCCTGTGCCAGTACAGAAACCCTCAACAACAACCTTGCAGACTGCCTCGCCCCTTTCTAGCAGCTTCCTGAGTATACGAACTTCACTAAAATCCTGCCGGATCTTTCCAAAGTTTTCTTTCTTCAGTTCCAAAGCTTCCTGAAAAGAGTTACCAGGAAATCTGCTTTCCATCAGTTTCTTCAGCGCTGGAAACTGCTCACGCAGTTGTTTCATAATGTCATTAAGATCAGAATCCTCTGCCTTGAATCCACTCCTCTGTACTAAATCACGCACTTGTTCCATGTCTCCTGCCTGAGTGTCATCACCTGATGGTCCAGGTGTCTTTACCCTGACTCTTGTCTGCTGTTTTGTAGCTGAGGCTGCCCCTGCTTTCCTTTCATTTTTGATAGATGATGCTCTTCGTTTTTTTGGCTCTTTAGGGTCACCGGGCCACATTCCACGCGGAAGCTCTATCTTGAATTTTTTTCCGTTAAGGACACCAATAGTATCATCCGACTGAATGTCTGTGTCTGGATCACTATTGTCACTCAGTGTGAAGTTGGGGAGTTTAGCAAAGCGTCCGTCTATTTCTAGAGCGTCTTTGACTGATAAGTTCTTCTCCCCGTAAACACAGAGAAACTTGAACTGCTTGACCTCGCTGTTTTTAAAGAGCAGTTTTTTTTTGGTGTGGGTACCCCCTTCTTTGTCGATGTAGAAGACAGAGTATTCATCCTTTGGAAGTATCGGTCTGTCATCAATTCCTTTTTTCTCTTCAACTGTCTCTGATGTTTTTGATACGATCAGAATGTCTTCTTTCTTCAGACAGGTACAGGGGAAATGTGTGGCGATGATATTTTCATTATCCCCTCTCCCCCACTGAATCACAATCTTATCATCTGACCACCCCAGCTGTCTGTATTTCTCACGCGACTTGATGGCTCCCAGCACAGTTTGAGGCTCTGTACATTTAAATGTATGTTTTCTTCGTCCACCTTTGAACTGAATGGTAAGTGTGTGGTCATGCTGACCCTGCAAGAAAACAGAGTGAGAAAAACATCAGAGATTTTTGGTGGTCAGAAAATCTCTTTATGAATGCAGTGAATGTCTGTCCTCACCATGAAACAATCGTCGTACTCCTCCTCCTTCACCTTCACTCCATCGTACTCCTCCTTCACCTTCACTCCATCGTACTCCTCCTTCACCTTCACTCCGGCTGGCAAACCAGTCTGCAAAACAGAAAGAGGATTTAAATAAACCCCTGTGGGGAGAGGCCACCAAAGCAGGACAGGCAAGTGCCAGGAGGGGGCCCCAGAGAGCTGAGAGAACTTGTGTCTTTGAATCACTATGGAGCAGTGACAGTTACCCTCTTTCCACCAGTGCTTGTTCTGAGCAAGTACTAGTGCTTAGTTGGTTCAAATCAAATTCTTTCTAAGCACCGGTTTGGTTTTCCATTGGCAAAGAGCCAAGTTGGAGTCACGTCATTACGTCACTGAATACAAAACCGTTCCAAGAGAGTGTCAGCTACGTACCCTGGGGGCGGCAACACAGCGTTAGCACTGGGAGCGTTCAAAAAAGGCAGAATTTTTTTTCTTGTCTGTACTGTATTGTTGCTTCAATTTAACCTCCTTTTAAGTCTTTAAATGGGGAACTCTAACAAAATAATAGACGACTCGCTCGGCAACTTTTCTTTTTAAATTCCACTGCCAATCGTTGGTCATGGTAAACCCGCCCCCAGTCTCTGACGTAGTCAGTGCTTCGCTCTGGTCCAGCGAAGAGTTGATACTTGTTTAGCAACAGTTTTGAGCACCTGGAGTACAGGCTTTGTCAGTGGAAACACAAAGTACTCAAGTGCTGAGTGAGGCACTGCCCCGGAACTAGCACAAGCACCAGCTTGCTCAAAAAGGGGTAAATGAGGAGAGTTTGCGTGCAGAACTCCCTCAAAGAGCCCCACCCTTACTTCTTGCTCTCACAGACAGTAGGTGTGTCTTACTAAAACAACTGGAGGGGTGTTTCAACATAAAGAGAACTTATCCATCGGGCAGTAAGAGGCGAAAGAAAAACCAGCTAATTTAGTGTGGAACCGCTCAGTTTGTCCTGCTTCTGTTGAGTCTTACAGTTAGGGGCACCTACAATCAACTTGTTTACGGAGCTAGCAGGCTGAAAATTAAAACAGCTAACGTGGACAATACTGTTTTCTTTCACATGAAGGCTATCAATCAGTTAATCAATCAATCTTTATTTATATAGCGCCAATTCATAACAAACGTTATCTCAAGACGCTTTTCAAGCGTTAACAGGTCTAGACCTGTAAATGATAATAAATTTTATTAACAGAAACCCAACATCAAGACAAGATAAGAAGTCTGATCTCATCTTAACCCACCATGAGTACAGACCATTGCGATAAATAGCAAGTTACGATGGCAAGGAAAAACTTCCCTTTAATGGGCAGAAACCTCGGACAGAACCCGACTCATGTTAGACAGACATCTGCCTCGACTGTTATGTCCTACTAAACTTAAATGTCAGTTTATATTTTCATTTTGAAGTGATAGAAATGTACACAATAGAAAATACATTTTCCTGTCAGATTATTTTTCATATAAGGCGGATGGACACTCGTTGGAGGGACCCCTTGTGAATTTTGCACAGGGACTCTAGAATCGCCTCTGCCTGTTGGCAGTGAGGACACTAGATTTCTTCTCCTGATGACGAAAAGTCAATAAAAGCTCACCTGAGAGGCTGCAGCACCACCTGTCTGCATTCTTCTGTCTTCTTCCATGATAGTTCTGATGAAAGAAAGAGGAGCTGATCAACACCTATATCCTACATCTATAATTTAAGTAACCGTACTTCAACAAGCAGCAACCTGTGAGCTGAACAGACCCCGTTCCCTGGCCCCCAAACTATAGGCAGAGCATACATTTGACAAAAAATAGATATAAGCATCAAAAACGACTCATAAGAATACCTCAGATTGAACTATGAACTTCATCAATAAACCGAACACCTACTTAATCTGAGCCAGAAACAGAACGATAAGGTGACAAGGCGACCATCTTTCACCTGATAGATAGAGACTGACCGATGTTAGCCCTGGTGTTTCACCTCAGGGACCAGTCAAAGGTTGGTCATGGAAACATTAAGTTGAGCTGTTTTATAGAGAACAGCCCTCTGATTCTGGAAATATCTGAGACGACTTACCTTGATGATACGAACACTTTCAGGGAGTGCTTGACTGCAGAGATGCTGCCTGGCTGAGAAAGAAATAATAAGTTTGTTACTTGCATATTGACTTTTGGATCAAAGAAGTTTGTAGATGTGATGCCTGTACCAGGATGAACCAAGACCCTGCGGTAGGCTTCGATCTACGATGGGACTCAAAACTTCTAAACAGAAACAAACAGGCGACGTCTCAGAGACTGTGTCCATATCTTTTACAGTTTATATACAGTTTATGACTAAGACACATGAAAGGTTTCCAAACATTTTATCAGGTTTCAAGAAGAACGACTCTCATCTCAGATGGTACATTTCTAAATCTGAGTCACTTCGACATCCGTCGCTTACTGTCGTAGACTGAACACAGCCTCAGGACCTCCCAGTCAGACTGTTAACAGACTGTTGTCTGTTAAAGCAGGAAGCAGGTTTCATTCTATCAGGTCAGCGCACTATGAGTTAATCATGTGTTTCAATGTGTTTTTGATTAGTGTCTGGATAACATCCCTTCTGTTCATTACAACAAACCGTGAAATAATCCGAGAATAGAGTTTAAAGAAAGAATGGACCTGATCTTACCGTGATTGAGGTGAGCTCGAAAGGAAGGTTTCAATTTGAGTACAAGTAAATATGTACTCGCTCTCTCTCTCTCTCTCTCTCTCTACACTGGGCGGGTCTATGTCCCTCCTATCTGTTTATCAGTTAACCCATTCATCTTTGTTTACAGCTAAAGGTTTGTTGGCTGTTTACGTTGAAACAAATCTAGAAAAGGTGATTTTTTAATTTGTCTAAGTCTTTCTCTATACCTATATCCGTCTGTCTATCTATATCTGTATCTATATTTGTATTTTTATCATGCACTTGATGTCTTCAATGATAAACTTTTTGTTTTTAAAATCTAAACCACTGTTGCCTCGTTGCAGGAGGTATATTGTTAGCATGCTAACATTTAACACCATGTGGTGCTAAACGTAGACATTTATACGTAGAGGCTGCATCTGTTGCCAAAATGCGTGCACATCTTTATGATGACGTCGACCCAGAATGGGGTCTAAATGTCAGCATGTCGGCCATATTGGATGTGGCAGCTCCGCCCATAAACTAATGCAAGGAAATGGACAAACTTTATAAAGTGCCTGTCTACAAAGTGATTTAAGTTCATGCCTTTTATTCACCCATTCACACACGCGCGCACACACACACACACACACACACACACACACACACACACACACACACACACACACACACACACACACTTATATATTTGGGAAACAGGCATAAAAACAACCTATGTGACTATCAATATGATGATGTTAATGTGAGCAGGTTGTAGTTTGGTCTCCGTCCAGCAGAGGTCAGTATGATACCATCAATGTATCTGAACTCGTTCTGTGTTTTTAAACCTTCATGATGTTCCCCTCAGGGTGACGTCAGCTCGGTTTTCTTCTCTGGATGTGAAGCCGGATCAGTTTTTCTACTTTGAGGAAATTAATTTGGCTTTTATGAAAGTGTTTGGCTGCATGTTGCTGCTCTGTCCAGCAGGGGGCGGTGTGTCAGTCTTTGCTTGGATCAAACTTTTAATCCTTCCTTCCATCCGTGTTTCCTCCTCCATAAATTCTTCAAAGGTTGAACGCCAGACTCTAATTATTCACGCTAACATCTGCAGCTGCTGCTCCATGTGTGTGTGTGTGTGTGTGTGTGTGTGTGTGTGTGTGTGTGTGTGTGTGTGTTGATGAAGCATGAAATCCACAGCAGCCCAATTGAATTAGACACACACATGATTATCAGGCCTGTCAGTGTTTTACGGCCCATGTTAAATACACTGTGTGTGTGTGTGTGTGTGTGTGTGTGTGTGTGTGTGTTCGGTGTGTGTCAGCACAGCGAGCTCATCAGAGTGCTGGAAGTGGGCGGGGCTTATCTCACTCCTTCAGGTAGTTTTAATGTCAACTGAGTGATGAGAGGATTTTTTTTTTCTTCTTCGTTGGTTTTTGAAACTCAACAGCCTGAACTGTTGACCTGCAGTGTGTGTGTGTGTGTGTGTGTGTGTGTGTGTGTGAGGGTAATTTGTCGTCCTTATCTCTGTCAGTTTGACACTAAGAGGTTCTGCCCCGAGGAAGACAAACACACTCAGCTGTCTGTCTGCACAGCTTCACTCTGTCTCATCTGTGTGTGTGTGTGCGTGTGTGTGTGTGTGTGTGTTGTTAACAGGTAGGAAAACTTGCTGTGACCTCCTCCTGTGTGAGTTCTTCTCTGATTGGATCTCCATATCCTCTCTTCTGTCCAGCAGGGGGCGTCTGCTCCTCCTGCTCAGCTGATTAAACATTTTCCGGATGAGTTTCTGTTCTCAGTCTCGACACTCGAGTCTTCTTCGATCCAGCATGATGCTCGTTTACTCAGTAATGGTCCCATTTAGAAAACCTCTACATGTTCCCCACTAGAGTCTGTCTCCAGGAGTGAGTCAGTCTCCATAGAGCCCTGTGTTAAAATAAGCTAATCTCTCCATTATGAAAACTTTACAGCTGAATTTACAGAAATCCTGAATCTGTCTGTGAACCGCTCAAAACGCTCCGTTCCAAAATGATCACGAGACTTTCACCAGACTTCCTGAAATGATGATGTCATTGCATACAGATTTTCTCAGTGGTTTGTGACACGGTGGAAGGTCGGGGCCTCAAACACCAAGGTCTGCTTATAGCTACATCTCCAAAAGGCCTCAAGCGAGAGCTGGCCAGTCAGAGGTAAGGGGGATTGTGGAGCGGAGAGCCTTAAAGAGACAGTGTTTCAGACGGTGTTGGAAATAAGGGTGTTCTAAAACACCATCATGACGAAAATGGTAATTTTTTAAAATTTATTTATTAGCTGTAAATCATGTAAAGCTACTACAGGGGCCCCAGAGGGCCAAAATAAAGACAAAGAAAAAAATACCCTCTCTTTAAAGACCATGTTAATATAATCTGAGGTCAGATTAACAAACATAAAAGAAAAGTACTGAGCTGTGAGGTCATATTTTCACCATACAACACACAACCAGTTAGCCTCTTGCTAACCTGTGTGTCCCTTGATCCTCAACTTGATGTCAGCTGAAAGGAGTGTGTCGCCACCTGCTGCGGCGGAGGAGGATTTACTTCTGTCCACAAACGGTTCTCACTCAGCGAGGTTGAATTTAATCCAGGCTACAAGCCGAGGAGCGCTTGTTTTATCCACCCTGACCCCAAAATCTGCATGGCCCCACCTGAATCCAACACACCCCTCTGTTCAGACATCTGTAAGCGCGTGTGTGTGCGCGTGTGTGTGTGTGGAGGTATTAGCCGGAGCTCTCAGCAGCTTCGGTCAACAGTTTAAAATAATATTAGCCTAACAAACCACACACACACTCACACACACACACACACACACGCTCTCTCTCTGGTCGTTTCATGGACGATTAAAATGATGTGGAGAGAGTGAGAACATGTGTGGAGGAGAGAGCAAACAGAGCGAAGAACAAATGAGCTGAAGCTCTCACTGACGGAGGTCGCTGCACATTTCAGCGCCGTCACCGTGAAACGGAGTAAACCCCAGGAGGAGCCGCTTCTTCAAGAGTCACACCAGAATTACCCAGGAGGCTCTGCAGGATGACTCAATCTGTGACATCACAGATTGGTGAAAGAGCATCATAAAGGAGAACGAACCAATCAGAAACGTCCTGCTCCGTTCTTTGATCTCTTAAAGAGACAGTAGCCGAAATAAGTGTGATGGGATAACTAGCAGCTCCTACCTGTCAGTCAAAGAGGCCACGCCCCTTATTCTTCCCTCCGTTGAACCCAGAATGTTTTTAACGTGAGTTGTGACTCTAGTGGGCGCTCAGGGAACTGCAGTTTTTTTTTTTGTTTGGTTTTTTTTTTCGAGTCAAGGTTCAGCCAAAAAAAATAAAAAACAAAAAAATCAGTGTAAAGATTTTTTGCAAAAGTGAAACGTGAGAAGAATAAAGATGTTTGCATCGGGCTGATTCCTGAGAGAGAGACGAGGTCAAACTCTCAACAAGCTGCCAATCTGGTTTCTATAATGACAACACACACACACACAAACACACACACACACACACGCACAAACACACACACACGCTTTCAGATTCAACATAACCTGTCTGTCTGCCTCTCTCACCCTCTCCGTCTCTCTCTCTCCTCATTCCTCTCTAACTCGTCCCAGATGTTGGGGATCAGACGAGGAAAAAGGAGACATGAGATGGAGGTCTGTGTGACATGGAAACAGCAGCAGCAGCCATCTTGCTGCGCCGTCGGTCCGTCTGTCCGTCCGTCTGTCTGAGCGGGATTTGAACCCACAGCCTCTCAGGTTTCAAACCTCTCAGATCAGCTGCAGGGTGTTTGGATTCGTGCTGTTTACGCTTCAAATGGTTTGATCCTCAGCGTTTCTCACTGCACTGCCTGAGTGCCTCCAAGCTGAAAGGCATCATGGGAAACGTAGGAAACCCCTGCCTGGAAAGACAGCAGGGTCAGGAGACAGTAAGTGACATCACTTCCTCTCTGAAGAAGAGCAGGAATGTGCCCCTACCCAATGAGACGCCAGAGAGACAGACAGGAAGCCGGAGAGGGAGGAGTGAACAGGAAGAGGAAGGAGCCTCCTTCTGCTGCTGCTGCAGCGAGGGGTCAAAGGTCACGCCAGGGCATCAGGGTCTCACCTTTCAGCTTGTGTGGTCCGTACAGGTGAAACAGACACATACCTGTCAGAGCAGAGATTCTAACACCTGAGACACCATGTGACCAAAGGGGAGGGGCTTATACTATCTCTGCTGCACAGTTAGCCCCGCCCACTTTGGCTTACTTATTAATACTTTACAGAAAGGGGCGGAGTCAGACTGAGGGTGACAACTCTTTAAATTTTTACATGTTTCCAACAGATGTTCTCCAGCTCTGCTATCATCACACACACACTTACACACACACACACACACACACACACACACACAGACACACACACTCTGGAGCTCCTTTTGTCCTACAGGTCATCAAACACATCACACACACGCGCCAACAATAACATGACGAACCAGATCTCAAATATTTTCGTGTGTGTGAGGTTTGGAATTTCCCTGTGGTGCTCGTGTGTGTGTGTGTCCCTCAACCCGCTGCCAAACACACACACACACACCCTGTTTCCTGTCTAGTGACCTGTGTAGTCGCTGACATCCTCTCCTGCGCTCTGATTGGACGGGTGAGAGGTTCCCTAACAGGACACGGGGTTAAAGGTCAAAGGCGCAGGTCCTGACCTGAACTCTGCGTCCCTGCAGCAGGTGAACACCACAGGGGGCGCTAGAGAGACACACAGGATCACCCAGAATGCACTGCTGCATCAGACACCTGGAACACACCTGACACTGTGTGTGTGTTCATGTGTACTTACAGGGATGGAGTTACAAAGTAGTGTGTGTGTGTGTGTGTGTGTGTGTGTGTGTGTGTGTGTGTGTGTGTGTGAGAGGTCATCATTAGGTCGGCGGGTTTAAGGGGAGGAAGTGAGGCATCAGGCTGTCAGCCTATCAGCTGACGGATCACCTGCTGATTGACAGGTATGATCGTTACCATGGTGACAGGCCTTTGAGTCTCATCTTTCAGAGGACACATCCGTCGGCTATGTGTGTGTGTGTGGTTTGTTGAGAAGAAGGATGAGACCTTCAGGGTCCCTTTATGGATGGTTGGTCCTTAAAGGGGGTCTTGAGGTGAACTCTGGGTGCCCGGGAAGCTCCTCAGGCCAGTATGCGTGTGTGTGTGTGTGTTTATACACACAGATATATGTAATAAAGTATAAGAACACATGCCGGAGCTCTCCGTGGTTTGGGAGGTTCTGGAGGAGCGCTCCTGGAGGCTCATGATGGAGGAGGTGCTCGATGGCTCCAGGACACTTGAGGAGATTTCAGGGCTGTTGGGGGGTTTCCAGGAGTCCTTAAGGAGGTCTCCAGGGTGCTTCCAGAGGTCCTTGAAGACTTTCCAGGTTTTCTTTGGTATGTTGGAGGTCAGGAGGTTTGTCAGAAACTGGAAAATCTTCAAGTGGAAAAATCACATGCATGACTGTTCAACACACACACACACACACACACACACATGTGCACACACCTCCATCGAACACACATGTATTGAGGCACTTCAGAGCTGTCAGTACTGATTGTCCTGGAGAGAGAGACACAGAGCAGGAGGGCGGCCAACATATCAGTCTTACACACACACACACACACACACACACACACACACACACACACACACACTCGTCAGCTCTCCCAGATGAAACACAAACCTTCTGTTTCTTCGCTTCTCTGCCAACATTGTGCTCATTAAAGTGAAATAACATGTTGAAATGTTCCTTCCTATACATCTCTCTCTCTCTCTCTCTCTCTCTCTCTCTCACTCACACACACACACACACAAACGAGACTGATCTGAAGTCAGCAGATGGTTTTTATAAAATAGAAGCTGGTTTGTGGAGACGAGAGCTGCAGAGTTTCACTCTTCAACACGTCACATGACCGCCGGAGGCCATGATGGATCCATGTTCATCAGAGTCCGGATGAAAACCGCCGAGCAGGCCGTCTGCAGGGGGACGGGATCTTTACTGAAGGCAGCTTTAAGAAACGGCAAGAAGCGCTGATTATTTTTAGATTTAGGTTTTTCATCCTCACAGCTTCACTCACAGCCTGAACGAACACCTCCTCGCTCCGTCAGGTCTGCTGTGTGTCCCTCACACACTCAGTATCTGTCTGATAACACACACACACACGCAGGGGTCGGAGGTCAGACTGAACGCACCCGTCAGGTTTGTGTCGGTGAGCTCAGATTCTGTTCTCCTGAAGACAAACAGAGAACGTACTTCAGATAAACTCGACCTGTGGGTGAGTGAACGGTGTTCAGGCTGTGACGGAGAGCGGAGCAGAGCGACACGCAGCAGCAGTTTGTTTGGAGGTGTGGATGCCTTTATAAGTTCTTTAGATTGTTAACACATCTAACAACTTCCACCTGATCCGTCTTCACTGCTGTTTTTTTTTTTTTTTTATCTCTGTGTCCCCTCGTTTATCAACAACCAACAGCAGAGTTTAAAGAGAGGGTACTTTGATTTTTTCCGTCTTTTTTCCGTCCCTGTGTTGCACCAATATAAGCTTTACATCATTTAAAGCTAAAAAAAAAAATCCTTATTTATTCACACTCCTGTGATGGAAAACCCTTATTTCAACACTTTGTTTTAGCTGCTGTCTCTTTAAGGCTCCCCGCTCCACAAAACCCCCTTCCTTCTGATTGGCCAGCCCTCTGGAGGCCTATAAGGGTGGAACTATGTTAAGACCTTGGTGTTTGAGGCCCACTCCTACAGCATGTCATTAAGCAGATCTTTATGTGATGACATCATCACTGTAAAACGCTGGTGCTATTTTTAGAACGGAGCGTTTTGATCAGTTTACAGACAGATTCAGGGAGTTTTACAGCTTTATATCCATGTTAACGATACCCGGAAGCAGGATACACCCTCTTTTCTCTGATTGGCTGGCTGGTTTGCCTGGTTCTGTGTTTGTTAAGGTATTCAGACAGCTTCGGTTTGCTCTTCCGACATCCTCTGTCAGAGGACATTGCGTCAGTCTGTAAACATCTGATCTGTCGTTAGCTTGTTTGGTTAGCTTCGTGTCTTTCAGCACCCGGACAGAAGAGGCCGAACTCTTTCAGAGAAGCTGTGAGATGGTGTTTATTAGTCTTTGAAAGCCGGAGGATCTGATATCAGGGGAACACATCACAAACTGGTTTCTCTTCACAGAATAAAAACTGACTTCATGATCTTTTCCTGATCTTTGGTCCTTCCTCCTCCTCCTCCTCCTCCTCACAGCTGTGAAATATAAGACATCTCTTTAAGTTTCCTTTCTTCACAAAATAAAGCCGCAGTTTCTCCTGAAATGTAAAGTATAAAACATGATCTCTTACTCTGCGCAAAAACATGACGACAATAAAAAAAAACAGGTACAAAAAGTGCTAAAATACAAACGGGTCTACTCTTTGTTCGGTTATTCTTCCTCGAACCTGAAACGGTTCCCACACTCAGGGATCGGACACCTTCAAACCAGTTCAACACGTCATGTTTCAAACCTGCTCGGATAACAACGGCTATCGAACAGAAGATAACACGGACCAATGAACAAAATCGTTTTTTGAGGTTGAGCTATTGATATTTTTTGTTTTTAGAATACTGACTTTAATCTCAAAATACTGACTCTAATCTCAGTAACTGACTTTAATTTCAGAACACTTATTCTGGCCTCAGGATTCTGACTTTAATCTCAGACTTTTGATTCTAATCCCGGAATACTGACTTTGATCTCAAATACTGACTCCAATCCTGGTATTTGTCTAAAATCTGAAAATTCTGACTTTAATCCCTAATTTCTGATTTAATCTAAGAATACAAAATTTGATCTCTGAATTAAAACTTTTATTTTTTTAATTTCTAAGACTGAAGTCAACAGTTGCATGTGCTTCTAGGAATTTCGACCTCCGAACACCAATTTTAATCTAAAGAAAATACAAAATAATGATATTAATAATTTCTGAATTTAATCTCCAAGTTTCAACTTTTTTTTTAGATTTCTATAACAACATTCAGGGTTCACTTTTTTGTTTTTTCTCCAAATACTAACTTTAATCTCTTAATTTAAACATTTAATCTGAAATTCCACTTTAATTTCTGAATTCTGAATTCTAGCTGAAATTGTGGAATTCTGACTTTTATGTCAGAAAACCAATTTTAATCTAAGGTTATGGAATTTAGTCTCTAAATTCCAACTTTTTTTAAAAATCTACTTAGACTTAAGTCACAGGTTTACTTTGTTAAAAATGTTATCATCAAATTCCGACTTTAATCTAAGGCTGCCATATTTAATCTGAGGATAACGGCTAATTTTTTTCTATTTCTGAGATTAAAATCAGAATTTCACTTTTTGAAAGGTAAAAATGTTCAATTCTGAGAATAATCCATAATTCTCTAAATATAATTATGAAACTGAGTTTAATCTCAGAGTTCTCTTTAAGTCAGAATAAGTTAAAAAAAAAAAAAAAAGTTCATATCCTCTTCGTACTTTAACCAAACAGCTCGTGACGGCAGGTGATTTGTTCTGGATGGTTAAATTAAAACTAAACCTTGAAATCTGCCTTTTAACAAAATGTTTTGGTACCTTTGTTTCACAGAGTTTGGTGAGCACTCAGAGATTAAGATGATAAATTGTCGTCTACAGACTTCAGGTGAAGAATCACTCTGAGGTTAAAGATCCGTCAGTGTGGGAACGTTTGAGGCTCATTGGAAATACACTCAACTTCTGTCTTTATGGTTTAGACACCACGGTTCAGGAAACTCAGAGTCCTTTACAGAGTTCCTCAGTGGGTTCAAAGTGTTTTACAAAGTCATTTTTAAAGTCTCCAGCTGCTCCTCAAACTTCCAGAACTGGAGAATCTCCAAATTTAACTGTGAGGACGTCAGAGAAAGAGCTCCAAACGAGAAGGTACCTTGAAGATTCCCTCAAAACGCCCACTGTTGCTTTCTGAGTCAGTCCCAGAGTTCCCCTCATTGATACCAGAGGAACAGACTCTGAAACGTTTGAAGAACATGTTGAAGAGTAAGAACATAAATCCAAGAAGAACATCTCGATGTCCTTCGGCGGGATAGTCACATGATCCTGGAGCTTGCCGAGTGGTCCGTTTGGAATATTTGGTCCAGAACATCCAGTAAAATATCCTCAGCAAAAAGGTTCATCTAAAGCCTGAATATTCCTGATAGAGTACAGAGAGAACCACAGAACTGAACGTTCACTGAAGACCAAAACCCCCTCGACTCGACGGATCCTCCAGATCCAGGCAGTCGTCCTGGCAGCGGCTCGTTTTGACCACTCGCTCCAAAAAGAGCGTCTGAAAGCAAGAGTTCAGTCCTTGGCCTACTAAGAGTCCTGTGTCTGTGGTCTTTAGTTCCACTGACACCATCTCGTATCCAATGAGAGCGCCTGCTGAACTGAATCACGCCTGCTTACATCATCACTGTGCTTCATGCCGATTGGTTGGTTTTCTAAGAGGAGCGTACGTTTTTCCTGAGCAGTGGTTGGCTGGTTTGGTCATAAATGAGCGTCCTGAGTGTTGAACAAGATGCTTCAAAGCCTGTCCTTTGCTCTGATTGGTCAGATTAGGAGGGTAGGCGGAGTCTTGTTGCATCTGAGTCAAACGTGAAGCTTAAAGAGCACAGAGGTGCATTTTTTTCAGAGTTTATGAGCATCTTTGAGCTTCCTTAATGTCACTCAGCTCGCTGTGAAGCAGAGGGCTCAGTTTCGTCCTGAGTGTTCTGGTTTTGGAGATTATGACAGGGCTGTGATTGGTCAGTACAGGAGGGTGGGCGGGGCTTTGTGTATCCTGAGTGTCTGGATGGAGGAGAGGATTTTCTTCTGATGTCCAGCGAGGGTCACGCCCACTCTGAGCAGGTCTCTGGGAACAAACAGAGAGCAACGTCACGGATTGTTAACAACATGACCTCACAGGTTTGATGTTCACGTGTTTGACGTGTTCTTTCTCACTCGGTGTTGAGCTGGGAGACGATGTCCAGGCTGCTGAAGCCCGCCTGCAGGAAGCTCTGCTCATATCGCTCCATCTTTATGGCTCGGAGCCACTCAGAGACCGAACCGCATGCTGAGAGAGGAGGGGGGATACGCTGGTCCAACAGAGGCTGGGACGGACTGAGGGGCAGACAGGCAGAGAGACAGATAGTATGAATACACAGAAAGAGGCAGAGAGGCTGTAAACTCTGACTCAGAGGAGCGTCTGTAAAATGTCAGTCGACCTCCTGACCTCCCTCCAGCCTGGGAGTAACCTGAGACCCCAGTCCAGGTCAGACCTTCAACCTAAAGGGGAGCTGGTCTCTCAGCGGTGGGCTCACCTGCTGGAGGAGCTCAGGAGGACTGACACGCTCACTTCTCAAGCTTTGGACCTCTTTTTATGGATCCAACGCTTTCATTCAGCGTCTTATTTTATCTCTACACAACTCTTCTGAACATTAAATAGTTCTGAGGTAAAGTCAGGAAATCCAGCCCAGAGGAATCTCCCAGAATGCACCAGAGGGATTAGATTCCTGATCCAGTCTTGGGGGCTTAATAAAAACTGTGTGTTTGTTTCTGTTGTGGACACAGCGTCTCTGGATACCCTGGAATGTGAACACTGCACCTGCTCATGTAAACAGCTGTCAATCACACAACAGGCCCCACCCCCCTACGACACACACACGCACACTTATACCCAACATGTGCGTTTCTTCACAACTGACTGACCTCCGACCTCTGACCCCCAGCAGCTGGTGCATAAATTACATTCCAACCCTGACCCCTCCCCCCAAACGTCCTAACCTACAGAGGTCTGTTCAGGAGACTCACCTCGGGCCCTCAGGGTGCGTCACCTTCAGGGAGGCAGGGTTTCGGATCAGCCTATCAAGCGAGGCCACCACGTCGCAGAACCTCGGCCGGTTGGCTCGTTCCTTCTGCCAGCAGTCCAGCATGAGGGCGTGCAGGGAGGCAGGGCAGTCAGGGGGCGGGGGCAGCCGGTAGTCCTGCTCGATGGCGTTTATCACCTAATCGGTACAAATAAATTATTACATCACTAAACATCGTTTCTATGGTTGGATGTTAGTCTCAACATGAACCAGATTAATTTAAAGTTTTTCTTACGTCCTGGTTGCTCATGTCCCAATATGGCCGCTCTCCGTATGACATCACTTCCCACATGACGATGCCGTAACTCCACGCATCACTCGCTGATGTAAACTTCCTGCAGGTCAACGAAATAATCCCTCAGGTTAGCGACTCAAACATCTATAAAAGAATCTCTTATTTTATTTATTTGAAAATAAAAATGCTTTTTTATCGTCTGTTTTATGAGCTGCAGTACCAACACTCACCTGTAGGCGATGGCCTCTGGAGCCGTCCAGCGAATAGGAATCTTTCCTCCCTGAGAGGTGACACAGATGGTTATCTTAAAGAGGAAGCTCATGGAGTACTTACAAAATAAAAGCCTGTAGAATTTCTAAAGGCAGTTTTTATGACTTTAAGAGAAAACCAGAGGACCGATGACCGAACCCTGGGGGACGCCAGAATCAGGCGCTAACATCACGACAGCTCTCAGCAGAATTACTTATTCACAGGACTTAGCTTCAGCTAGCTTAGCATTCAGATACAGTTCAGTCAGCCTTGGTTGCTAATTTGTTAGCATGCCAGTAAGCATAATCAGCAAGTGGCTCACCAGAGAGCTAGTGTACGTGGGGTCAGAGGAGTTCTCAGTCAGGAACCGACTCAAGCCGAAGTCTGACACCTGAAAACAAACACAAGCTGTCAGAGTGGGATGATAAACACGTACACACAGACAGCTGGGCAGGTAGACAGTCTCACCTTACAAACCAGGTTGGAGTTAACTAGGATGTTCCGAGCTGCCAGGTCTCTGTGGACGAAGCTCATGTCGGACAGATACTTCATCCCCGCAGCAATCCCACGCAGCATCCCCACCAGCTGGATGGTGGTGAACTGTCCGTCATTCATCTGCAGTGAGACAGGCAGAGAGAGGGAGTGAGGCAGACAGGTAAGCACAAAGACAGGCAGGCAAATAGACAGTGATACAGCAGCCTGTCTCACCCTCAGGAAGCTGTCGAGTGCTCCATTCTCCATGAACTCGGTGAGGATCATGACGGGACAGGAGGTGGTGATGACGCCCTCCAGGTGGATGATGTTCGGGTGCTGGAACTGACCCATGATGGACGCCTCGGACAGGAAGTCCCGCCTCTGCTTCTCTGTGTAGCCGCCTTTTAGAGTCTTGATGGCGACGTAGTTCTCCTTCCTGCCTGGGACCCTGAGCCGACCTCGACACACCTCCCCAAATTCACCTGGATGGGTACACAGGAGGGTTCTGTTGGATCACCACAACTAGAAGACGGGAGGACTGAGACCTGAACCCTGAGGGACCCCTCAACAAGAAGCATGTGTTCAAACTGGAGGGGTGCGCTGTCCCTTTAAGACTCATTAGCACATACCGACACCTCTACACCTCATACATCTGTGTGTGTGTCTGCACGCTTGTTCCTGCTCTAACTGCTATCACATTACATCTGACGAACGCCATCACCAGAGAGCACTACTGTTACAGTGGCTGCACACACACACACAAACACACACACACACACACACACACACACACACACAGTGTTTACTTTAATAAAACAGGATTGATGCTGGAGCACAGATCTGATGTGATGTTTTTAAAGCTTCTCCTGGCGATGGGAAAACGAATGTTCTCCTCTCAGGGGGTCAAAGGTCACCACCTCATCTGGCAGGCATTACAAAATAAAAGTCCCCCTAACACCCGTTGGAATTTTGCTATTGAGGAAGAAAAATAAGAGTCTCTAACGTCATCTCTGTGAGGTTTAGAAAGTTCCTGCTTCCTGAAAGGTTCCTCACCTGCTCCGATCACCTCCTCGATCTTCACGAAGGACGCCTCGATCTCTTTGGCGAACTCTCTCACCGCCTCGTTCGGGTCCTCGTAGGTAAACGGGTCTATGTACACCTTCATGGCTTCAAAAACAAAGACATCAGCCTTAGCACCATCATCATCATCAGTGAACTGTACTATTCTCTGATTGGCTGAAACTCACTCTGTCCCATCTGGTAGTGTCCACTCTTGTCGTGCAAGTCGGAGTCCCTCACTCTCCTCCTAAAGAGAGAGAGAGAGAGTGAGAGAGAGAGAGAGAGAGAGGCAGAGAGATGGACAGGTCTTTAGTTTTTCAGCAGCTGCAGGATTCTTTATTTCCCGAGAGGACACAAACAGTACCATGAACACACACACACACACACACACACACACTCCTTTCTTCTCTCTCTCTCTCTCAGGAATGTTATTATCTCTCTCTATCTCTCTCTCAGAGTGTCGAGTTTCTCCGTCTTAATATAGTCGACGTGTCCCACCCTGCTGTGTGTGTGTGTGTGTGAGTGTGTGTGACTGTGTGTGTGTGTGGGTGGGTGGTTATAGTGTGTGTGTGAACCCGAGGTCAGTGTTTCATTGTTCTGTCGAGGCCAGCAGGGAGGGAGCATCCTGAAAACACACACACACACACACACACACACACACACCCCTCTTCCACAGAGCTGTGTGAGGTGGATGTTTTGTTCAGATTATTATTAACTCCACTCAGAGTCATCTGTTGGGTTTAGGTACCGGTGAGGTACCGGTGAGGTAACTAGTCTTACCTGTAACAGTACAGAGCGACCATCGCTATGGCGATGATCAGCAGTATCCCCATGGAGACCAGAACCCCCGTCAACACCAGCTGAGAGTGACCCACACCTTCAAAACAAACAAACATCAGTAAACTGAATTAAAATTTTGTCTTTAATCTAAATTCCTTTAAAGGTTCCTGGTTCCTTCAATAGTTCCTTATCCCCTCAAAAGGATCCTGGCTCTTTCAGAAGTTCCATTTTCCTGCCTGGTTCCTCGAAAGGTTCCTCTTTCCTCCAAACTTTTCTTTGCTCAAAAGAGTCCCTAGTGACTAGAGATGACCTGGTTCTCTCAAAGGGTTCCTGCTCTCTGTAAAGGCTTTACTTTCTTTGGGTTCCAGGTTTCATTATTTTGCACCAGTGGGTAGATCCTGTTTACAGATTGTGATTCGTCATGGAATAAGAAGACAGCTTCTGACAGCTGAAACAAACAATGGTTCCTTCTAACATTTCAAGTAAAAAGTTCCTCTGAATGTTCATATTTTCTGTAGTTCCTGCTAATTACCAAAAGTCTCTGGGTTATCCAAGGTTCCTGTTTCCATTAAAGGCTTCTGGTTAGTTCAAATGGTTTCTGGTTCTTCAACATGGTTCCTAATCCTCCTTTAGATTCCTCTAAACCGTGTTTAGTTCTTCGTGAGCTTGGCCCTGGTTTCTTTAAGATTTTGTGGTTATTCAAAAGTTCCAGGTTTGAACAAAAAGTTCCTAGTTTACTGTAAAGAGTTCTTGTCTCCATTCAAGGTTCCTTGTTCCTGGTCCGAAAGCTCTTGCTTTTTTTAAAAAGGGTTTGGTCCTTGAACAGTTCCTTGATACTCCCATTTCCTCTAAAAAATATGAAGTTCCTCTAAAGGTTCCTGGTTCTTCAGAAGATAACCAGTTCATCTACAGGCTCCAGGTTCCTCCAAAGGCTCTTGTTGTTTCGTATGAAAAGGGTTCCAGTTCCTTAAACAGTTCTTTGATACTCTTAATTCCCATTTCCTCTAAAAAAACATCTGTTCCTCCAAAGGTTCCTGGTTCCTTGGATATGTTTCCGTTGAGGGAACCAGCCCTGGAGGAGCATCATTGAAATTTTGTGGTGGTCCAAAAAAAGATATTTCAGTGATTTAGAAATCGGTACTGAATTAGTTCAGGAACCTTTCGGAGTGTTGAAGTAGAGTTCAGTAGGAACTGTTATTTTGCACATTCTCACAGGAACTTTTAAAGGATCCAGATTGGAGTGGACCACAGGTGATGACTGACAGGCAGACAGCTTACCGTCAGGCAGCGTGTTAAAGCTGCTTGCTGTGCCGAACGATCCGTATCCGGCCTGGGACCGAGCTCGGACCTGAACCTGGTACTGCATCGCTCGCTGCAGCCCCGACAGCAACACGGAGGAAGTCCTGCTGGACGTGTACTGCCACTGCCCCGCCTCCTCGCCCTCCTGATGATGAAATAAGACGTGAAAGGTTACAGCACCGTGCATGAGATCAGCCCTGAGTATGTGTGTGTGTGTGTGTGTGTGTGTGTGTGTGTGTGTGTGTGTGTGTGTACCTTGGGGCTGTAGCGGAGCTGGTAGTCCAGGATCTGGTAATGACTCTGCAGAACCGGAACGTTCCACTCCAAAGACAAACTGCTCTCTGAGGCCGCAACCCTCCGTAGGCCGTACACTGGGGGAGGAACTACACACACACACACACACACACACACACACACGGTCAGAATTACCAATCTCTAAAACTTGACATCCAATCAGATCCCACAGCCCATCCATGTGAAGTGCATTCTTGGTAACGTAGTGCAGCTGGGAAGTGTACCATCTTTGCTGGTGGTGACGTTGACTCTGTCTGAGGCTGGCTCTGATTGGCTGAGAGAAGAGACCCCGTTCAGTGATTGGACAGTAAAGATGTACTTGGTGTGTGGGCGGAGCCCCCAGATGACCACGCGGCGTTGGGTCAGCGCGTACTGCGCTGGCCGGTACAGGATGCTGTCATCACAGGGAACACAGGAACCAACCAATCCCTGAGGAGGAGAGCGGAGGGGGCGGGGTCAGAAACAGATTCTGATACTGGTCTGACTGGAAGAACTGGACTGTATGGTAGAGGTGCTGGTTTTACTGGTCCAGACTGATGGGACTCAACTGGTCACGATGTCCTAACTGGTTAAACTGTTCATGGTGGGCTGAGTCAAACTGGTACAGCTGGATCTGGTCTAAGTGGTTTACCTGGTCTCATCAATCTTGTTCCACTAGTCCTGAGTTTTACAAACTGGTTTATCTGGACTAACTGGTATTTATTTAGCTGGTTTATCTGGACTTCCAGTCTACAAGGACTTGTTTCTCTAGTGAGTTCTTTCTAACTGGTCTAAGTGGTCTTGATGACCCAGGGCGGACTGGGCATTCTAACCAGTCTCAGTGGTCTTGTTTGACTGATCTTACTGGTCTAATGGGTCAGTCCTGGTTAACTGGTCTTAATTATCTCACCTTTTAGGTCTTATAAGTACTACCAAGACCAAAGTGTTCTCACTAGTCTAGCTGGACTTTCTGAAAGTGGTCTCACTGATCCTGTTTTTGTCTTGTAGAACCAGTCTCATATTTTGTTTTGTTTTTAAGGGTCGATCTGGTTCTCCGATTCTGGTTTGTCGGTTTTTGTTCTATCTGGTCTATAAGGTCTTGGTGGTTTTTGTCATCCTGCTGGTCTTGCTGGTCTTACCCTGTTCCCTGAGGTGGGCCCACAGCGGGAGCAGAGGACTCTGTAGCTCAGGTCTCCACGTCCTCCTCGGTCCAGCGGCTCGCTCCACTCCAGAGTCACTGAGGTGTCGTTGATCTGACTCACGATGGAGCGAGGAGCAGAGGGAGGACCTGAGGAGGGAGGGGGTCACGGGTCAGAGGTCGAACACGAGGCGAGTCTGGACTCAGTCCGACCCCGAGTTCAGACTCGCAGGCGAGACGATGCTTTAAAAAACACGTCTGCAGGCAAAAATGATTCTCTGCTGCAAAAACAAACGATTTCAAAGATCTCTCTTTGTTTGAATCAGACGGACTGATTGATAAAACACACACACACACACACACACACACGCACACACACACACACAGGTAATGAGCCCATTAATTTGGCCTAATTGTCGTTGCCTGGGGCCGTGTAGTTAAAGGGGCGGCTCGGGGTATTTAGGGGGCGTGTGGAGCTGCTGGCAGACAGTATAATGGAGCTGCTGTGTGTGTGTGTGTGTGTGTGTGTGTGTGTGTGTGTGTGGTCAGGATGTATTTATGAGCTTCAAATAGAGTAACATGTGTGTGATACGTTAGAATAATATCTGTTTGACTTGAACGGTTTGCAGGAGAGGATGACTGATGATGTCACGGTGATGTCATGAAAAAGGGACTTTTATTTTGAAAGAGTCAGTGACAGGAAAGATGTGCGTCTGAAGCATCACTTCAAGAAAGCAGACAAAGAGAGAGACGGTCTTACGTGAGCAGGCGGCGTGCGGCGGGTCTGAGTCGGCCCGGTGGTACCCATGGTGACACAGACAGTAGGCGGAGCCTGGAATCCGTGTGTCGCTATTGGTTGGGCACGAGCTGCAGCCGCCTGGTCCTGAACCCGCCTTAAACTGACCTGATGGACAGGCTGCAGGGACACGGGGACAGGATCAGGGTTAGACTGGGTTTGTGTAACAGCAAAGGGGGGGAATCAGGGGAACGACGACACACGGCCGAGGTAAACAAACAAACAAACAAACAAACAAACACATGAGACCGTAAACAACTGAAAAATCTACAACGTAAATACATCAGCAGTTTAGATACCAGAACGAATCCTATTCTAACACCAGGCTCTGTGCGGGTGTGTGTGTGTGTGTGTGTGTGTGTGTGTGTGTGTGTGTGTGTGTTTCAGGTTTGGACAGGAAGAGGAACATCACAGAGAGACAATAAGAGACAGGAAGAGACCTTGACTCCGACAGGATGTGGAAAGTGCTGCCATGATGTCATCGACGCCATCTCCCGCCAAGAGAGTGCTTATACACACACACACACACACACACACTAACTAAAACACAACACACACACACACACACAGAGGCAGCTCTCAGCAGAAGTTAACCTCTGACCTCTTCACTCAGCCAGGCTTTTGCTTCGCTTTACCCCCCCCAACTGTGTGTGTCTGTGTGTGTGTGTGTGTGTGTGTGTGTGTGTGTCCATAGGGGTTCTCTAGAAGCAGAGCCCCCCCCCCCTCCCTTTCCCTCTCGCCCTGCTGATGTCGCCGCTGCAGCACTTCCTGGTTGCAGTCAGCTGACCTCTGACCTCACAGAGAATAACAGGAAGTTCGGACAACTAAACGGACTCATTCTGCTTTCATCTGACAACACACACTCTCACACACACCACACGGGGGCAGGAGTGATGTCAGAGAGGGGGCGGAGCTTAAATGTGTGATTTAGTAATGAGATAATAAATTGATTTTTTTAATCGTACTGATTCAGACACAAAAATCAGAAATGGACCCAGATCACAGCTTCATCCTCCTCTTCCTCTGCTCCTCCTCTCCGTCAGGCTGTCTCTAATCTCCTGTTTACTCTGTGCACGCGTGTGTGTGTGTGTGTGTGTGTGTGTGAACAGAAAGAATTTTAAGTGCTGATAGTGGAACGGCGCTCCTCCTCGCACACTGGAAGCTTTTACTTTGTGAAAAAAATGGCGGGCAGGTCAGCGAGTCTCGGTGAGTCTCAGGTCTCAGGTTTCAGGTCTCAGATGTCTGGAGGTCCAGGTCTGAGGCGAGTCCCGACAAGTCAGTTCGAAGGCTTTTATTTTGAAACTCTCTCACCTCGGCAGCGCACGTCGCTGTCACCGGCCTCGTATCCCGGGCGACAAGCGCAGCTGGACGAGGGCTCCCCCACCCACTGCCCGTCCTCGCCGCAAAGCATGCTGGGAGGCCGAGACTGCTCTCCGGGGGGAGTGACAGCGTTCTCCACACACACACCTTGAGCCTGCAAACACACACACACACACACATTAAAGCGGTGAATTTGAAATGATTTTAAATCGTGTGTGAAACTCGGGCTCACCTGCTCCACCAGCGAGTGTGGGACGGTTTCAGGGAAGAAAGCGAAGGCGCGGCTGACGGGCAGACACTTCCTGTAGAAGACACGCACGGACAGCAGAGCCATACAGTTGCCCTGACTCTGGAAGGCCAGGTAAAGCCCCGCCCCCTTCAGCGGCTCCAGGCGTAGCAGCTTAACGTTGGAGCGTTTCTCCCGGCGAGAGGTGGCGGACAGCAGGTGGTCCGCCGCCACCGTGGCCACTTTAGTGTACGGGTTCTCCATCCAGGAGGGGTGAGTGGGCGTGGCCTCGTCGCTGTCAGACTGGTAGTAGAAGAGGTTAAAGGTCTCCTTACAGTGGCGCAGACCGGCGCACTCCGTCATAGTGAACCTGTGGACGAAACACCGCTGTCAAAACAACGATCGAATGACATCATCGTTTGTTCAAGCATCGTGACTCAGAAACCGACCGGATCTCCACGTAGAGCGTCGTCGCCGCCTTCTTCGGGATCCACCGAGTCCTCAGCCAATAGGAGGACGGACTGTCAGGAGTACAGATCATATATGTCCGCACACTGTTCAGCTCATCGTCCAATCCGCTCGCCTCATCCCACTGCAGACAGACAACCGGATGAGTTAACGACTAGCATTCTTCATTGAAATCAATGGTTAAGTTAGCCTGCAGCTAACAGGCGTATCAGTGATCTTACCTGGGGGTCGTCAGCAGGAAAGGTCGTCCAGCGCAGGTCTGATGTTTCCCACTTTGTGTTCATCAGAACCTCTGAGAGACAGACAGGTGGACGCAGTGAGACAGGTTCCATCAGGAACCTTTAACGGAACTTTTAAACATCCTGAACCAATGAAACATCGACAGGAACCTTTTAAACTACAGAGTGCTAAAACCTCCCCAGGAACCTTTACATCAATCACACAGAACAACCATGAAACCTGTTACACTTAAAACAAAAACACTAAAACATACAAAAGGACTTTTTAATGTCACCAAGAACCTTTAAAGTCTTCACAGGAACCTTTTTAACATCAACAAGAACTGCTAAAGTTCTAAATTCCACAAGAACATTTAAAACACCTACAAACACTTTTTACATTTCTACAGGAACATTATGATCATTGGGGGGAACCTTTTAATATTTTCAGGAACCTTAGAAATCTCAGCAGGAACTTTATCCACGAGAACCTTTTTAATATCCACAATTATCTTAAAACTTCTACAAGAGTCTTTTTGAAAATGTTCACAGAACTTAAACACATCCGTATGATTCTTTAAGACAACAAGAGAGGCTTTAGAAACTTCAACAGGAACCTTTTAACCTTAACAGGAACTTTAAAGCTACAAAGGGAAACCTTTAACATATAATAGAAGGAACTATGAAAGATATCTTTAAAAACTTTCAAAATCTCCAGAAGAGACTTCAAAAAACATCTACGCGTTCTTTTGAAATGTCTGGGACAACTGTTGAAAGTACCACAAGAACTTTTTAACTTTCACAGGAACCTTTAAGATCAAACTCTAAGATTAACACATAATCAAAAGCTTAAAAAAAACCTTAAGAACTTTCAAAATGTCCCATAAATACATTTGTTTGAGACATCTTGAACAACTACCAAAAATTCCCCAGGAACCTTTAAGCCCTCAGAAGAACCTTTTAGGCACCACCAAGAACCTTTCAATCCCCTAAAAACTTGAAATCCTTTCTTTATCCCTTTAAAAGCTCTGAGCGTCTTACAGACTGAGGGGCTCTGTGGATTTGAGAACACGTTGAAGGATCTGTGGAACCTCCTGAAGCTTCTCTGCAGACGTGTGTTTCTAAACACGTCAGACCTGAACACGCATGATGTTAGCGGCAGGTCTCCATTCTTTATGAACCGCGAGCTCATATCCAAGGAAACAGACACACGGAGTGAATTATAGACGGCTTCATACCTCAGCTGCTGCCGAGCGGAACCAACACACACACACACACACACACACACACTAACTGAACACACACACACACACACAGCTTTAACTTTCCTTGTCGGTTAATTAAAACGAGAGGTGACTGAAGGAATTTCAGAAAATGTGTGTGTGTGCATGGACTGTTGGTGTGTGTGTGTTCAGTGTAAGTGTGTGTGTGTGTGTGCAGGCCGGTGTGTCTTTCACACCTCCACTTGATGTTAATCCAGTTAATCTGAGCTGATGGAGTGTATCCGACATACGTGCTGAACATTCTCACACTGGGGCGTCTGTGTGTGTGTGTGTGTGTGTGTGTATTAATCAAACTGCCTGTGATCACCTGTCCAGGTGTCACTGTCAGTGTTTTAGTCCTGCGTTCCCTCCGGCGACCAGTAGGGGGCGACTCACCTCGTCGCGTTAATGCGTTCTTACTGCTGAATCCTACCCTCTTCACAAGCTCCGCCCACATGTCCAAATATGGTCACATCTATCACCCTCACTCCAAACTCAGGCTTTTAAACAGCTGACTAACTAATGGATGACATCACTTTAGCCCCGCCCACTTTTCTCTTACAGTCTCTGATCCTGACGGCTTGTCTCTCAGGTTTCCTCCCTGCAGGTTCAGGTATCTGATCTCCCGCCGCACCTGAACGCCTCTCCTCTGTCCGCTCGCTGCGGCGCCGCAGGGCTGTGATGTCATGGTGATTTCATGTCCTGTGTTCAGGGTCTGAACCGTCTCACATGGACTCTGAGCTGTCCTTAGTCTGTCAGGCATCAGGTGGGAAAAACTGCTGCAGGTAACCCCTGTGTCTCACCTGAGTCATGTGACCACAACAACAATAACAAACTACAGAGTCTGGAAACTGCTGCAGAACTACGAAACACACACACACACACACGCGCGCACAGTGAGTGTCTTGTATAAACATCCCGCCAGTGTTGTCATGGCAATTTCCGTGTCCTCGTCATGCGCTCTTATCAGCAGATTCACTGTTTACAGAGCATGTGCATGTGTGTGTGTGTGTGTGTGTCTCTGCGTGTGTGTGTGTGTGTGTGTGTGTGTGTGTGTGTGTGTCTCTGCGTGTGCATGTGTGTGTGTGTGTGTGTGTGTGTGTGTGTGTGTGTGTGTGTGGTCCCATGCTGTGACTTGCTCTCTAATAAAGCTGAATATTTGGCAGCGTCTTTGGTCTCTGCTGCAGTTCACAGAGTAAACACACACTCTGCACTCTGTAAACACACACACACACTTTATAAACTCTGTATGATTTATGAAGCAGTGTGTGTGTGTGTGTGTGTGTGTGTGTGCGGTTGTTCGAAGGCCAGCTGAACGCTTTACAACAAAAGTCCTCAAACTTTGTTTCATGTCTCTCTGAAAAGTCTCAGTGAAGACCAACGTTTGGCACAGAGACACCTGTGGCTAGACTCGGTAGTGTTTTAACAGGTAAAAGACTCCATTTCCCATGAGCACTTTCACCCACTGTTGTTAGGACATGAACGGGGAGCAGATCTTCTTTTCAGCACTACCTTTCAGGATGCAAACTGACGAGGCGATGTTTTTATTTGTAGTAACAGAAAAAATAAAAAATATGACAACAAGCAAACTTTAGCTGCTTTTTGAAGGTCTGAACTATAGTACAAAATTTAGTTCCAGGGGGTACCTTCACCTGAAAATGGCCCTGCCCTACCTGAGAATTAGAAGACCTCCAGCTGTGACTGACTTGGTTTAGTACCTCCTAATCAGTGGTCTTCTTTGAGCCTGATAGTGTGACTGTGTCTGTCAGTTCCCGGTGTTCCAGTTTAAAGAGTGACCCTGTAAACTGGTGACCTTCAGCTGAACATGTCAGTGGATATTGAGTCTACAACAGCTGTTCAAACACAGAGGACGTCCTTGGGAATGTATCCTATTTTAGTTTTATACGTGTCATAATCTCCTCATCAGATAAGTATTTAATGATGATCTAAAGCTGTTTGAGAAGGACGCTGAAAGTCCTCCATTAACGGGCTCGTTTCTCTGCTGTCCTCATGCTTCAGGTTTGTTTACGGTCGAAGCTTTTTCAGGCTTTAAGAAACGGCTTCAATGAGCAGGCTTCGTCTCTAGACCTCGTTACCTTTCAAGTGTCAACAAATCCATCTGCGGTGAAATAAAGCACCAACAAAACCAGCACAGGCTGAATATCCTCCATGCTAACAGGCTAACAACAGTGCTACACGGCTTGTCGGTCTCCTTCCATGGACTATAGACTGCATAAAGACCGGACTGCACGGCTTTTCTCCTTTTACCATTGGATGGAGTCGGCGCTGCAAATCTACACAAGAACAGCAGCTGTCAATCATCGTTAAACAAACATAGAACCCTGTTTTTAACGTCTTATAAGTAAGGAAAAAACTTTTGGGGAAAAAGATATAACTGACTTGTTTGTGAGCGTCACATCTTTCCACTGTTTTACAAAATCTACCCAGGACCAAATGCAGCTTTTGTAAACTCGGTTTGTACAGAGAAATGACTGATTTTGGTACATTTTCAAACAGTGAGGCTGTTTGAATCCTCACAGTGACTTTAATCTGTGAAGGATTTCATTCAGCAAACTCACATCAGCCTCAGACGACAGCCTGAAAAGTTCAAACCAGGTTTAGTTTGAAGAGCGAGGAATGCTGTGTGAAAGAGAGTCCCCACAAAGACTCAAAGACAAACATCTCTGTGTGTAAAAGCCTTAAAGGGCCAATCAACAGATTAACCAACCTGCACTTAACATGTAAATCCCACCACACGGTGCAAAAAGAGAGAAACCCTGAGACTCTACAGGGATTAAAACAGAGAATACAGAGAGAGAGAGAGAGAGGTGGAGGGCGAGAGAGGCAGGCTTTGAGTGGCTGCAGGCTGAACAACAGAACAAAGGGGACAGAACAGACAGAGACAGATGGGGGACAATATGGAGACACACCCACACACATAATGACAGAGACACACAGAGGAGCAAATCAAACACACCCTCCTCAGAGGCACACAAAACATCTGCAGCAAACCTCATTGATGACACACACACACACGCACACACACACATGAGGGACAGCCTAGCTAAGCTAAGCTAAACTAAGCTAAGCTGCAGACTGTACGAGATAATATGAGACAAGATGAAGCTGAAGACACACGATTGTCTTTACCATGAGGACCTAAAAGAGAGCACATCAGCCTGTCTCACTTCTTGTGTATCCATTTCCATCAGTGTTTTAGTGTCTGGTGTGTGTTTGTGGTGCCTTCATGTATGAGCTGCGTTTATTAAAAAAAAAAAAAAAAACACAGACTGCCCCTTTAAACACACCACAGGCCTTCAGATCTTCCTTCAGAGCTCAGTTTATTAATCCTGATAACACCTGGATGACTGTTATTGATGTTATAGGGAGAAAAACAACTAAAGGTACTTTTCCACTGCAGGAACTCTCACCAGGAACCTTTTGAAGGAACTCCGTACAATTCAACAGCAGAAACCAAGGTCTAAATTTAGTTCCTCAAGTAGTTAATCGCCCACTGAAAAGTTTTGGGGAGGTAGTACTTTAAAAAGATCCAGGAACTTTTGGGGGCTGAATGGGTCAGGTTCATCACATCTGTTGAAACACAGAAGAAGTCTCTCTTTTTTTTTAAATTTTATTAAATCTCCTCATCAGAGAAGTATTGTCTCCGTCTACAGAATCATCTTTAATATAAGACCTTTGTCTCTGCCTTTCTCACTGCCCTCTACTGGTCTGGAAGTGTACTGCAATTCCTTTTTTTCCCATGTGTCCACAGTGCTGATTGGGCTACAGGAACTATTATGTTAGGAAGACAAGTTCCTGGTTCTGCTAATCGAGCTGTCAGACTGATTGTTCCAGCTCCCCTCAGGATGAACCACAAAGAACGGGAACAGAAAAGTGATTTTATGCAAAACGATTAAAAATCAGGACGACTGTGAAGAATTTGGCGCCCCCTGTGGACAAGCTGGTACATGATAGGTGTGTTAAAAGCAAAAAAAAACAAAAAGTTCCTTGCTGTGATTAAGTCTTGAGTGTGATGGTAGTGATTTTTTTTTTTTTTAGTTTGGTGATCTTTTCAGGGTCTGCAGACCCAGTCTGAACCTGGACAGCTAATCCATGTTGGTACACAAACTCTGATTGTGATCTCAATCAAAGACTAATCGATTAATCGTGTCCGCTGTGATCATGTTTGATGTCTGCTCACCTGGATCGATCGATATGGCAGCTCATAAAGGACAAACTTGTGTTTTCTTACCTTCGTCCGCCGTGCAGCAGGTCAGCAGGAGCAGCGGGAGGAGGAGCAGCAGCAGCCCGCAGGAGGAGGCCCGTTCCCCGGCCTCAGGGGCCCGCACACCCCGCATCCCCCTCTGGAACTACAGAATCCTGACTCGACGAGATCCGATCCCTTATCCGACCCCCGCGTCAGCCCGGAGCCGATCAGACCTATCGATCCCTGATCAGTGACGTCAGCTGGGCTCACTCTCGGTCGGCTGCGCGCTCCTCCTCATTGGAAAAGTTGAATAAAATCCAGAAACAGATTTTTTAAAGGGAGAGAAAACCGATGAGCGGAAAAACTTCCCAGGAGGACAAACTCCAAGATGGACGCCTCCAAAGAGATCCAGAAAAAGTTCCAAAAAGAGGAAAAACACACTCAAAAATAAACCTGGAGTCTGGTTCTTTCCACTCCTCTTTCCGTGTCTCTTTCATCCCTCCATTCCGAAACTCCTCCGTCTGTTTTTCTCTTCTTCTCCTCCTCTTTCCTCCAGGACAGCAGAGCGGGGCGCGGCTGCCTCCGAGGCCGAGAGAGGAGCGCTAAGAAGCGGCCTGTTGAGCGGAGAGGGGCCGGTGTGTCGGCTGGAGGGGGGTTCAGAAAGAAGCAGCACACTCTCCCTCACACACACTCATACTCACACAGCCAAACACACACTGGGGGGATCTGTGCGTGTGTGCTCTGTCCCAGTGCTCCCAGTGTTTCCCTGTGGGACCAGTTTAAACATCCACAAACTCCGCGGACAAAAGTTTAGACAAAAGCAGCCGGACACGCCGAGGCCACGCCTACCGAGGGCTCTGATTGGCTGAATGTGCTGTCAGTACCCCGAGGGGCGGGGTTTGGTCTGTGACTGACAGACAGATGTGGAGGAATGTGTCTGTTTCTGTGCCTGTCTGTCGCTCTGAAACCTTAACTTTATAAAAGTGTCTCCTCACATCAGACTCATCCTGTAACTCTGGAGGAGGTTCAGACTCCGTCTGCATGTTTCTGCAGCTTAAACACATAAAAACAGCAAATATGGATTTCAATGGTTTGTTTATGACAATGATAAACTTCAGTCATGTTTCCCATGATGCATTACTGTGGTTAGTTTTTCTCTCTCTCTTTCTGAACTCAGTGTCTCTCACCCAGAAACTGAATACACACCTGACCGCTCTCTCTCTCTCTCTCTCTCTCTCTATGTGTGTGTGTGTGTGTTTGTGTGTGTGTGTGTGTGTGTGTGTGTGACAGTATCTGTAATAAAACCCCCTCTGGTACTAACAATGAGAACAAAGAGAGAGAGAGAGACAGAGAGAAAAAGAGAGAGAGAGGTGTGAGAATAAAGTCTAAAACACGTTTGAATAAACTTTATTGATAAAAAATGAAATTAAAAAAAAAAAAAAAATCAGTGACCTTTGACCCCACAAGAGATAAAAAACAATTGCTCTTTATAAACAACAAATAATATGAGAGAGGAAGAAATTAAAGATGAAAGAAAGAAAGAGAGGAAGAAGGGAAGATTGGGAGACAGAAGAAAGAAAGACAGAATAAGGAGGGAAGGAAGAAAGAAAGAAAGAAAGAAAGAATATTAGAGTGGAAAGAAAATTAGGAAATAAAGAAGAATGCCAAAAGAAAGAAAGAAAGAAAGAAAGAAAGAAAGAAAGAAAGAAAGAAAGAAAGAAAGAAAGAAAGAAAGAAAGGAAAACAGAAAAAGATGCAAAGAAATAAAGAAAGAAGGATGCAAGGATGGGAGAAAGGGAAAAGAGAAAGAGACTGATGACGTGTGAGTTCTCAAACTCTTCTCTGAGCTGATTCTCTGTCAGCACGGATCAGCTGATCAGGACCAAGAGAGCGATCAAAGGTGGTCATATCGTGAGAGCGTCACCTCGTTCATTCTGACAGAGAAGAAAAGACAAGAGTCAGGTATCACCCTCCTCCTCCTCCTCCTCCTCCTGTTTCTGCTGTTTGTCAGGAGGTGTGAACGACAGAAGAGAGAGGACAAAAGACAGGAGGACAGGAAGGAGGGAGAGAGAGAGAGAGAGAGAGAGAGAGGAGGAGGAGGAGGGAAACTTTAGGATCAGAGGACAGACCGAGGGGGGAGGCAGAGGACGAGGATGGAGGGAAGGAGACGAAGAAGGAAAGAAAGAAAGAAAGAAAGAAAGAAAGAAAGAAAGAAAGAAAGAAAGAAAGAAAGAAAGAAAGAAAAGGTTAGAGTTTGTAACAATAATAGCAAAAGAGAAAGGAGAACATGATAAAAAAAAGACTGAACAGAGAATTTTTTAAAAAAAAGTACAAAAAAAGAGCGTGAGAATAAAAACAAAAAAGAGAAAAAGAAAAGAGGGGAAAATAATAAAAGATTCAATAATGAAGAAAAAGAAAAAAGAAAAAGAAAGAAGGATGATAGATGGAAAGAAAACAGATAAAAGGAGGGATGGAGGTACAGAAAGAGACAAACTGGAAGGAATGGATAGAAAGAGGAGAATAAAAAAGACGTGATGAACAAAAAATAAAGTTTAAAAGGACGTCGAGTGGAAGAAAGAATTCAAGAAAAGAAAGAAAGAATGAAGGAGAAGGAGGGAGATATTGTGGAGGAAGAAGAGGAAAGGAGTGAAGATGATGAAGAGGAGAAGACGGTGGGAGCGTTGTGGGTAACTGTCACCTGTCTGTCAAAGTGAGACGGAGGGGAAAAACAAAGGAAATCAGGAAGAGGAGAAGAAGAGAGCGCTTTGACAGACAGGTGATAGCCCCGCCCCCGAGCAGACACGTGACGTCACATAGGAAAAGAGCGGGGAAATCAAAGCCAGCTTCACAGTGTTTATCTCTGAATGTTAGTGAGCCCTTAAGAAGACCTGTGAGGACTTTAAAACTGACAATAATGATCCAGATATCTTCTTAAAGTGACCTCTGACTCCTTTTCAGAGGCTGTAAACTGTTTATTTTTGCTGTAAAGTTCAGTTTTCTGGATGATGTGGAAGTAGCTCCCCCTAGTGGACACTTGAGGTACTGCAGGACTGAAGGTGTGCTGAAGAAACGGCACTTATTATGTTTTCAGAGTCAAATAATCACAGGGTGAAACTTCTAACTTTAAATATGATTCACATCTTCATCACCAGGGGGCGCAAACAGCAAGAGGAACCACAAGTGCTCTCACATCCTGTTTTTACTTTTCTGTTCCCTGTATCTTTAATTTCTTTTAATCATAAAGGAAATGATGAAGATATGGTCAGGATGTTTTTGTAACTGTCTGGGGTTTTAAATAAAGATGTAATATTCAAAAAAGTGTGTATAATCTATATACTCAGAGATTTATTTATATAATGAATGTATTATGTTTTAAACTGCTTGTAACCAGCGCATATGTGAAAAATTCTGTTTTGTTATATTTAATTTATGGAGTTATTATGTATCTATTCTTTTTATTTGCATGTCATATATTAATCAGGCTATTGTTAACTTTTTAACACATTTATTCTTATTTTTTTTAAAAACATACTGTGTGAAGTTACATTGTAATTTAATAGACTTTATGGTAAATAAAATTATGCATGGTGATCTAAATTAAAAAAAAAAAAATCTGTTTAAGAATTTATTTTTACTATTAACATTAAATGCAGATATTTTTTTTTACGTTAGTGACTTGTATCAGGGTATTTTATCATTTTTCTGGCGTATATTTTCTCGCTGTGATTCTTTGGAAGCTGGAAACTTGAAGTTTTTCCCAGAGAGACTATTTTACAGCTCACACCCTGACTGTAATGAGGGCATCCTGTTCAACGACAGTCTCTCTCACTGATAACACCTGAGTGTTGATTGCCCCTCCTCCTCTCCCCATATATTCCCAGAGCTCGCTCTTCCTCCCTCTCTCTCTGATAGATCAAACACTATATTCAGACTGAGGCCATCAATAAGAGTTCCTGTCCACACCGAGATGAACAAACTGCTCCTCTGTTTGTTGTAGGACAGAAGACCTGCAGACATGTGGCTCTAACTCCACCTGCTGGACAGAGGCAGAGCTACACCCTGTGATGCACCCATCAGCCTGTCACCCTGAGGTCATATAAACCGAACATAAACAAGGCTAGCAGTTTCCCTTTGTTTCCAGTCTTTGTGCTAAGCTAACTCAGAACAACTCAAAGAACAGGACAGAGATAACAGAGGGAACGTTTTTATTAGGACAACAAAAAAGACATGTTAGCACACTGCTGTGTGTACTGAGTGTGTGTGTGTTTAGTGTGTGGAGAATTTGGGCAGCTGGTTCCCCAGTATGACCCGTCTCTCCACGCCCTCCTCAGAGATGCTCGCCAGTCTGATCACGCCACCGCTGGAGCCGTCTCTCTCCATCGCCAGAGACAGAGCTGGAGGGAGAGACAGGAGGCAGATTTAGAGTCAGACAGACGTCACTTTGACTAGTTTTTGTGTACCAGAAGCAGCAGCCCAGAACTGGACTACAGTTCCCAGGATGCTTTGCAGCAGCAGCAGCAGCAGCGTGTACCTGCAGCAGTGAGCTCCAAACACTGCTCTTTGTTCAGTCCCTGTTTGTAGTTTGAGTCCATGAAGCCGTAGATGTAGGTGCTGCCGCTGCCTCCAACCGACACGGGCTGCCTCACCAACATCCCCCCGATGGGAACGCAGTACACCTGACACACACACACACACACACAGGTAACAGTGAGGCTTGTTTTTCAGCTGTGTGTTAGTTTCCTGACACCACACCTGTGTCATACCTGCCCCCCCTTCCTGCGGTCCCAGCCAGCCACCAGGATCCCAGCAGTCAGCTCCTCTCTGTATCTGTAACAGCTCGCTTTGAAGAGGTTAGCGGCCGTCTCCACCAGGGGGGGCTCGTCCAGCTCGATGCTGAGGGGGCGGAGCAACACACAGGTAAAGATGAAGCACACACAACGGGATCCTGAGCCTGTGACTCAAACTCTGCATGTGTGTGTGTGTGTGTGTGTGTGTGTGTGTGTGTGTGTGTGTGTGTGTGTGTGTGTGTGTGTTACCTGTGGAAGCCCAGCTGGTAGGTGACCACGTCAGCGATGGCCTGAGTGTCAGCAGCTGATCCAGACCTGCAACACATCACAGCAGAGACCCAAAAATCACTGAAGGTTCCGGAAGGTTCCTGGACTCTCTGCAGGTTTTAAATGGACTCTCATGGGATGTTCTAGTCCTGCAAAGTTCATCTTTAAAGTTAAAGCTTCTCACTAAGATTTCAAATTCTTTCATTTTCACGTTAAAAGGTTCCTGGTTAAAAGGTTCCTGGTTAAAGGGTTCCTGGTTAAAAGGTACCCTGTTAAAAGGTTCCTGGTTAAAGGGTTCCTGGGATTCCACACAGTTCAAATTGTATTTTTTGGTTCCAGAAAAAATCTGAGTTTCTGGTGAAATTAGAAAAAGTTTTTTTTTCTCTTAAAAAAATGTACGGAAGAAGATTAGGGCCACTGAAAAAAAAATAATGTCCAAAAATTTTATTATTATTACTCTGAGATTAAAGTCAGAACTCAGCGTTCTGGCCTTCTCTGGATGTTATTTATTTTTTCAGAGGCCCTAATTCTCTTCTGTAAAAATGCTTCTGGGTCTCTTTAAAATAAATTTGACCCTCACTGGTATTAAAAAAAAAAAAAGTTCTAGTCTTCAAAAGACATGTTTGGGTCTTGCGAAGAAAGGTTCTTAGACCCCACTTAGAGCTTGTGGTGTCAGTTTAGTGAAAACAGCTTTGGGTTTTCTAAAAAAAAGGCAATGAGTCCCTTCAGAAATAAGTTCCCACCAGGTTCTGGTTTTCAGAGAATTGTTCCTGGGTCCAAAAGTTCCAACAAAAGCGTTAAAATGTGTCAAATGTGTCCGTTTGTTTGACGTTGCTTTAAAAAGCTCGAACCGACCTGCAGCAGAAGATTCTGTCGTGGATTGGAGTCAGTTTGTCTGTTACTCTGTTGGCGATGTAAGCTCTGAGAGAGAGAGAGAGAGAGAGAGAGAGAGAGAGGTTTACATGAGTGAGTAATTCAGACTTACTGATTTACAGTCTTTTTAAACCAGACTTACCCCGTGGTGGTGCGAGAGTCCGCGCCAATCACTACTCCTCCATCGTACTCCACCGCCATGATGGTGGTCTGACAGAAAGAGCGAGAGAAAAGAGAGAGAGAGAAGAGAGAGAGATTATTGGGTGAATAATGTTACCCCTAATTCACACATACAGCGTCATGTCAGAGTCCTGCTCACCCGGTTTGATTTCTAGTTTGTATAATCACCTGTTCACTACACAGTGCTGCCTGGACTTAGGAGTTCCCTGACCGAGCTCAAAACTCAAAATTACACAGTTGAAGACATCGCTGTGGGGTGTATCTTTCAGATGATATAACTCCAGAAAAAGTTTTGGGGTAACCCTCAGCCGCCTTCGTATCCGTGCTGGCTGCCTCACCATGTCTAAAAACCGAGTGAATGTCTGTCCTCTTTTAAATATTCTCGAACCAGCCCCGACTGGCTTTACACGGCTCGCCTGGTGCCTCGCGCGTCGAAGTTCCCGGGCTCTGCTGCAGCAAATCAGCGTAGAGAGCTCGTGCCTTCTCGCAGATAACGGCCTCTGTCATGGTGTGTCCCGCGAGCTGCTTCTCCGTCAGCAGCTTCTCCATGTTTTCATGGATCGATGTCCACTGTTTAGAAAGTATTTGAACACCCTTGGAAAAAAAACGAAGTTGGGCAAAATAACAAACAAACGAAGCTCCAACGAATGAGACACGGGATGCTGGGCGGATGTTGCGGCGTTCACTGTCACGTTCGCTGCGCCATCTAGCGGTGAGGGGTTTCTAAAGCTGGCTCCTGAACACAATGTTACCTCTCAAATCAGCCAAGAGGCGGCTCGCATTTTATAACACTCATTATTTGGGACACTCGTAAACCAATTCACCACAGTATATAATCTCTTACACAGTCTGAGCCTTATTTTGTTTATGTAAAATCGTCCGCAGACGTTTGAAGTGTTGCTAACACGCAGAGCCCATTATCGGACACACTAACGCTGATGGATGATCTACTACAGCCTGTTAGCCCGTACAGATTACATTAGTGGACTTTAGCCACACTGAACACCTCATCACTCTTCCTAACTCAGCTGCAGACTATTCTAAAACCCTTATAACTCTATCAGGTGAAGATCCAGCCTGGACTGGAGCTAACGTTAGCCGCCGTTAGCCACAGGCAGCAGAAGTGCTGTCTCATTCAGAGGCTGCTTCAGTTTAAAAACCTCTCCACGGAAACGGAACCGCCTCCGGTTCTGTCCGCTTCTGTCTATACGGAACATTAACTCACCCCGGTGCTGACTTCCTGGCTGGTCCAGTCCGGTACCAGGTCGGATTTAGAAGAAATTTGCTGCCCAAAGAACGGCATCATTGATGCTGTCGCCGCCATCTTGTCTCTGTCACTGTGTTGGTGATGTGTCGGTCACGAACGATGCGGCTCTGAGAGCTGACTCTTTGAAGTGAACGATGAGAGCCAGTGAAACGCATGCCTGTCGGGAATTGCATGCACCAGGCTGGAATGTGCACTGTTCGAAGTAAATGAGTCTTTGGCATTGGAAAGTTTTAAATCAGTTCTCGTTAATAGGACTGAACACTGATGAGAAATCATACAAAGTGCATGTTTTGCATGTTGCATGTTGTCATGTTATTTTGTTTAGACTTAAGAAAAAGTTTTTCATCAGCCTACATGTTAAACCATGCAGAAAACAACTTTTTGTTGTTCATAAACACTCAAATCCCCTCCTTTATCACCTCCTCCAATTACAACAGTGACATCACTCGCCCTTAATGAAGCATGACCAATCACTATGTCACACACAGATTCAGTTTTTTTTTTTTAATATATATATCAAAACAATTTAGACACTAAAAAACCACGAGAAGTCACTTGGGAGCCAAAAGAACAGTCTCTTTTTAATGAGCCGAGCCAAAAGAGCCTACTCTCTTAAAAGCGCCGAAATTCTCATCCCTTCAGTCTGTAGATAGGCGAGGCGCCCTGAGAGAATGCCGCTGTTCTATCAGACGGAATTGACTGATTACGAAATTTGTATGGGATACAGAATTTATGCTTTTTTTTCCAAAATGGTTTTGTTTTTTATTTTAACAAAACATTAATTTAGTTTTTAAAACCTAAAATAATATTAATAATAAAAATAAAATAAAAAGGTTTGTTGTGGCAAAGAAGCGGACACCTCTATCACGGGGTCCTGGGGCAGAAAGAGACAGGAAGGGAAGGTAAACACGGATAACTGTTAGTAAAAAACCCAAAATATTAAGTCTGACACTGAATATTTTATATTTCGACAAAATTTTCTTTGATTTTTAAGTTTTTCTGATGGTTTATGTAGTTTGAATGATTTTTAAAATAATTTTCTGACAGTCGTCAGCTGACTGGACCCAGCAGAGAACGAGGCGTCTGAGGAAACTGCATTAAAAACATACAAATTAGAGAAAACAGGCTGATAAAAAAGCACAGTAACGAGTTAAATACCAAGTATTATCATACATGTGTATTTGTGTTCATCATAAACACCCTGCAGTGTGTGACTGTTATGTGATTATGTGTGTTTCAGATGACGGTTCATAACCTGTACATATTCGACCGTAACGGAAGCTGTTTGTATTATAACGAGTGGAACCGCAAGAAGCAGGCGGGGATCTCCAAGGATGAGGTGACAGAGCAAAGATTTTAATAAACACGATCAAGGAAAATACTTTTTGAGCCCTCACCTGTAACCCACCTGTCTGTCTGTTGGTCCCTGCAGGAGTTTAAGCTGATGTACGGGATGCTGTTCTCCATCCGGTCGTTCGTCAGTAAGATATCACCTCTGGACATGTATCCTTCACAATATCTACCCGTCTGTCTCTCTCCCCATGTCTGTCTGTATCTGCCCCTGCCTGTCTGTGGTCCTTAGCAGCCTGCTTGTCCTCAGGAAGGACGGCTTCCTGTCCTTTCAGACCAGCAAATACCGCCTTCATTACTACGAGACCCCAAGTGGACTCCGGTTCGTGATGAACACAGATCTGTCTGTGACCAATGCTAGAGAGACGCTGCAGCACATATACAGCAATGTAAGACACATACACATGTGCACATGATTAACACACATTCAAGTAAAATATGGAACAGTTTTGTGATTTAATTTGCTTTTTGAAAGTAGTAAACCTCTTAGGGCCTGTGTCTACTAACTGCATCCTGTTTATATTCATGGTTAGTTAAACTCCATCTCCATTTACCAAATCAACATACTGAAAAACCCTGCTGTGCTACTAGATGATATCTGTCAGCTGTGACTGTTTACATCCAGGTAGTAGAGCTTTACAGCCGACATCCACCAGAGCTCCAGCTCCAGCTAGTGGAGGGAGGCGGAACTTCAGCTTAGATAGAACACATGAAAAGAATTTTCTACATTTACCTATTTGTTGTACTCATCCCCCACCCTCTCAGCTGGAAATAGTTTATTTTCTGGATCAGTGCCACATTCGTCATCGTCACTTCTTGGCACCATCCAATCACAATCAAGAAGGGGCGGGATATCTGATGTAGATTTTGTAATCAACATATTCTTCATTCTAACAAGCTAACAGTAGAGTCACATATGATGATGTGGGCCAGTCTGCCCTTTTTTCTTTTGTTAAATGGCCTTCATCTCTTTCTTACTGCCCTCTGCTGGTCGGGTGGTGTAGTGCAGTTACTTTTATTTTTCCTCCATACCTCACTGGCATGATTTGCGTACTCCTCCCGGTACTTCAGACAACAATAGGACACAGGAATCATTTGGATACTTGAAAAGTTCCTGGAACTATAAGTGACCCTCTCTCTCTCTCTCTTTCTCTCTCTCTCTCTCTCTCTGTCTCAGCTGTATGTGGAGTACATCGTGAAGAATCCGGTGTGTGTGTTGGGTCAGAGTTTGGACAGTGAACTCTTCAGCAGCCGTTTGGACGCCTTCATCAGAGCTCTGCCCTACTACAGCCCCCGAGCTGCCTAATACACACACACACTTACACACACACACACATCTGCTCAGTTTCACTGTATTTATTGTAACCATGAAAACATGTCCTTGTGTCCGATCTTCATCTTGAATATTTTTTTTAAACTGTTGAATTAAACGTTTCCAAATCATGAAGCCGCGTCTGTTCAGTTTGTTTTCACAGTGACGCCTGCTGGTTGATTCCAGGTATTACACTCACTCTGAGCTCACTCAGAGCACTTTAACTCTACATGTCGCTTTTCACTCGCTCACACATCTGTGGTCAGGAGCAGGTTGACATTTTGTCCTTGCTGCTGTCTGAAGCTGGAGGAGAACAGTCGAGTTATCAGCTGGATGATGCCCGGTGTATGTGGTCACTGTAATCCCTGCAGAACCATAATCTCTAATCCCACTGAAAAACATACTGCCAACCAACGGCCACACACACACACACACACACACACACACATACACACACACACTTTACTTTGGCAGAATTTGTGAGGACAGCACAGTTTACTTGAACTGCAATAAAACATTATGGACGACACAACCACTCCTTAAAATGAAGCCACAAACATGTAGGGCTCCCCCTGCTGACTCAGCCATGAACTCCACCCTGACGAAAACTATTAATTCACTAAATTATGACTTCTTCATTCATAATCTGAAACTTTATTGTCATGATTTTGTGTCTTTATACTTAAATTTATGCTAACATTAGCTTAGCTCAGGGTTGCTGGTGGTAAATTGCTATCTTTTTACCCCTCTGGTTTGGAACTAAAAAAGCAACTACAGAAAGTTAATCTGGAAACTGACAGAGAAGTGGACTCTAAACACAACCTCTCTTTGTGTGTGTATGTGTATGTGTGTGAGTGTGTGTGTGAGAGAGAGATTAAGGAGGGATTAATTTCAGTTCCGGGCAAGAGGCCACATTCAACATCTGTACACAGAGTTTGATATTTTGGAGCTACAGGTTTTAATCCGGCTCGCCCATCATTAGTAACAGAGAAGGGAGAGAGAGAGAGATGATATCTGAGCTCTGATTGGTGGGATTACACCAACAGGATTAATATGGGAGCCCTGCAGGGAGACAGAGTGATGAAGGTGGACAGAGGGCTGAGAGCAGACAGACAGGTGGACGCAGAGAGAGGACGACAGCACAGACCGACAGACACCTTTAACCAGGTAAAATGTGAGATGTTTGGTTTGTGCCTGTTCTGCTCCCGGGGCTGATGGGACATGTAGTTTATGCAGTAAGTAATAATCAGTAAGAGTGGATTGTTATGGTCGGATTTCCCTCCGTCACCTGCCCCTTCAGGTGACTCTCAGCGTCCAATCAGGAGGCTTCACTTCATTCTCATTTGGCGCTAAAACAGATGTTTGGCCTGTAATCTGAGTTATAATCTGTAATCTGAACTCTATGGTTCCATTTGAAACACAGATTAACTGCGTCCACCAAAAAGAGCGGAGGTTATATATAATAGCAACGGCTGTGTTAGCCTTTTAGCATTGCAGCTAACTGTGAAGTCCAAACTTTTTAATTGAGTCACAGGTGTAGCTTTAGCGGTAGCTTTAATCATTTTTTATTCAACACTATTCAACCTCAATGCTCTCTGTCGTTAGCATTAGCGTTACTTTATCTTAGCGACATAATGAACTTGGCGTTATTATTTTTATATTTATAGTAAAGTCATTGATTCAAAGTTATGACAGAAGTATTTTACAGTTTGTTTTGACTGTTAGCATTAGCATCTTCGATCAGAATAGATGTAAATGTTAGCTTATCTAGCTTTAGCATTCACTCTTGACTCAACATGGTGCTATAGTTATCATTCACTTTTTTTAGCCACTGCAGTAGCATTAGCATTCAGTTGTCCAAATTTCCGGAGAAGTGGAACATTTTATTCCAGAACTTTTCTGCGTGTTTACAACTCATTTTCTTAAAACTAGCATTAGCGCCTCATGTTATTAACTTAAACTCATTGTTTATCAGCCATGTTTGCGGGCCGAGCGTCAGGTGCAGCTGTCGGGTCGTCAGGGTCGGGAGGGAAAGGCGGGAAGTTTTCGGTGGAGGAGCTGTACGGGTTCAACAAGAAGCCGAAGGTGAACAGAGGGAATCATGGGAAATCGGAGAAAGGCGTTAAGAAAGATGCAAAGGAGAAGGAAGAATCCGTGCTGGCGTCTCAAATCCTGGAGGCAGCGAGGCGGCTGATGGAGCGACGACGGCTGGAGATCTACCTGAGGGAGTGTGATGTCACCATGGACCAAAACAACATGCCGTACAGGTGAGACACATGGAGACAGGTGAGACACATGGAGACAGGTTAGACACATGGAGACAGGTGAGACACATGGAGACAGGTGAGACACATGGAGACAGGTTAGACACATGGAGACAGGTGAGACAGAGAAGTTGGATTCAGGGAGACAGGTAGAGAAACCAGGAGTAAGACAGAGTACAGTAGAAGGGTAATGAGTTATAGGGAGGTGGGTGAGACAGGTAAAGAAATAAATACAAATGAGACAGCTCTGATGCAAGACATGTCAGACACAGGGAGACAGGTTGGATGCAGCGAGACAGGTCTGATGCAGGGAGACAGGCTGCATTCAGTCAGTTAGGTTGGATACAGTTAAACAGATAAGATGCCGTGAGACAGATTAGGTGCAGTGAGACAGGTCAGATGGACTGAAACACGTCTGATGCAGTGAGACAGGTTTGATTCAGCAAGACAGGCCAAATTCAGAGAGAAAGGTTGGATGCAGTCAGTCAGACTGGTCCAATGCAGGGAGACAGGTTAGATTCAGTCAGACAGACAGGTTAGTTTCAGTCAGACAGACAGGTCATCGTAAAGATGGATGGAAATTTCTAGATTCTAGATAATGGAAGTTTTAAATTTTAATCTTATCTTATTTTTCTCGCCTTCGTTTACATCAAACTGGACCGTCAGTAAATCTGTAAACACAGAATGAAACGTGTTGGATCCACTTTGAGGAGCACTTCTCATACAAACCAGACTGTAATGTCACGGACTGACCACCAGAGGTCACTGAAGCACCGTGACGACCTGAGTCCTACTCGGAGAGAACATCATTCCACAGTCGATTCTGTCTAATCTGACACATTAATCAGAGCTCAGCATTGTTTGATAACATTTCTATTCTTATTTTGACTTCACCTCCCTCAGCAGCTGCTCTGAGTCTCAGCTCAGCCTATTCCGATTGGCCGATGAAGCTGCTGAGTCATGGTTCTGACGTTGTAAATACTGTGTGTGTGTGTGTGTGTGTGTGTGTGTGTGTGTGTGTGTGTATGCTTCATTTTTACCCAGAGCAGCTGACTCAGCACCATCACTCTGTACCCGCAGCACAGTTTAACACGGTACACTACAGACACGTCTTCATACGGTGTGTCAGCATCAAACACACATACACACACACACATTCACTGATTCATGTAAACACACATGAACACTAACAGGTACAGCAGATCAGATTAAGTCTTGTTTAAGTGGTGTGTTCATGGCTTAATGATATAAACATGAAGTTTGAAATCAGTTACATTTCCTGTTTTCTGGGAGCTGTCATGGTCCCCTATTCGGTGTTAAAAGACCCCCAGGAGGGTCCCAACCCTCAATTTGTGAACCTTCGATCCAATTAATTCACCCGGTGATGTGATTGAATCAAAGGTGAAATAAGGTGAGTCTGACTGAGAAAAAACACTGGCACAAGAACAGGTACTGCGACTGAACAGGTGAGTCTGGTTGTGAAACGCTGAGAAGGTAGAGTAAAAATCAGCTGACAGCTCCCAGACGCTAAAATAAGAACAAAGGCGTTCAAAGAACAAAATAAATACAAAAGAACTAAACATTACAGAAGGATCTGCTGTGTGTGTGTGTGATCGTGTGTGTGTGTGTGTGTGTGTGTGTGTTTGTGTGCAGTGGCTGCTGTAATCCACATTAGTGACAGCATACCTTCAGCCTCAGGCGGCACACTGTGTCCGGCTCTAATGGGACCAGTTGTGCAGACGAGTGTGAGATGGAGGGAGGAGGGGGAGGAGAGGAGGGGGAGGATGGGGGGGGGGGGGGTATGAGAATCTTCATCTCTGTCTTCAGATGACCTACAGGAAGATTTCACACCACAACAACCTGGAGAAACCCAAGTAAAGAAACACAAATAACACTGTACACAAAGATCGAACGTTGAGCTTAAGACTCGACTCTGATTGGTCAAAGCCTCGTAAGGACAGTGAGTCATTCTCAATGGGAAGAGTGACACCAGGGACAACCTGATCAAAAGTCACAACCAAGGGGCAGCATCTGGTAGAGAAAAATGAAGTCTATGCTGAAGTGTTGCTGTTCATAGAGAATCTGCTAGAGGCTGGCTGCAGAACGACCGGAAGTCACGTACACACCAAGACTAAAAACCCCCCAGACTTTTACAGCGTTAAAAAACATCCTGGTTTAAAAAGCGTCTTGGGTCTAAAATGCTAATTTTGCTATCAGCACACATTGTACAGGGGGTAAATTTTTATTATTACTCAGCGGTTTAGAAGATATTAGAGTCATGAGTGTGTCCAATCAGAGGTGCAGCTCAGCTCATGTGACTGACGGGCGTCCTATGGCTTTTAGAAAGGAAATTCAAAGCTGGCGTCATATCCAACATGGCCCCATCCACCAATCAGCTTCATTTGATTGAATCAGGAACTCGTCATGGAGACTACGTCCATATTCTATACAGTCTATGGTCACAACGAATCAATCCACAGAAAGTAGATCCGGCCCACTTTCTTGCCTGTTGGCACTGTGGTAAAACATTATTCTGGTATATTATTCCCAGTCAGTTCCAGGATCTCCAGGCCCACTGCCTGCATGAGACTCTGTCACTGCCCTCTGCTGGTCACTTGCTGTCCTCCTTAACTCAGCTCCAACTTTAAAAACAACAAATGTCACAAAGTCCAACCAATGAAGGTCGTGAATCCCATCCTCCAGGATTAAAAGGAAGGAAATGTGTTCTGGAATGTTGCCTGATATGGCTTCGAAGACACAGAGAGAAGTATTCTGGGACTTCTTCTGATTGGCTTTGATAACAAAAATATTATGGATTGTTCCCCTGAGTGCTTTCGATGATGAATTAAAATATTCTGGAATTTTGTGACAGGCTTCCCAGATGAAGAGATATATTCCTAAATCTTGAACAAAAATGTCTTGGAGATAAAAAAGAAGTATTCCAGAATGTTTCCAGGATTGGCTTTGATGATCAAGAGGAGCATTCTGGAATGTTGCGCAGAGTGAATTCTGAGATATACCAAATATTCTGGAATGATACTCAGAATGGCGATGAAGATAAAAAATTATTCCAGAATGTTGCCTGGAACGACTTTGATGATGAAGACAAGTATTCCGGAATGTTGCTCAAGATGACTTTGAGGATAAAGAGAATTATTCCAGAAAGTTGCCCAAAATAGCTTTGAAGATAAAGAGAAGGATTCTGGAATGTTTCCCAGAATTGCTTTGCAGATTTAGAGAATTTATTCCAGATTATTGCCAGGAATGGCACTGAAGATAAAGGGACATGTATTCCAGGATGTTTCCCAAATTGGCTTTGACAACAAAGAAAATTATTCCAGAATTTTTAAGAGACACAGTGAAGCATTCTGGAATTTTGTTCAGAACAGCTTTGAGGAAAAAAGAGGAATATTTTACAATGTTCCCAGAATTAGCTTTGAAGATAAAAAGAGTATTCAAGAATGTTTCTCGAAATGACTTTGAATGTAAAAAGAATTATTCCATGATGCTCCCAGACATGGCTTTGGTGTTGGAAGAAGTATTCCGGAATGTTGCACAGAATGGTTTTGAGGATAAAGAGAAGAAATCTGGAATTTTGCCAGCGGCTTTTCGGATAAAGAGACGTATTCCGGAATGTCGGCCAGAATATCTTTGAAGTCTGATGTTGGTGTTTTGGGCACTGCATGTTTAAAAAGGATTACGTTTCCAGACGCGGATCCTCTTTTTTTATTCAGTTCTTTTCCTTTTTTGTCCACATCCGAGATTCAAGTTTTCCCTTTGGGGTTTTTGTATGAACCTTTTTTTTCTTGAAGACTGAACAGCTTTTGTTTTCCTCAGGGTTTAACCTTTTAATTCAGTGTGAATAGACTGGTACCTGAGAGGTGACCACCACAGGACCGTCAGACTGTGAGTGTTTTTTCACACACACCTGTCCTGTGTTTAGGCCCTCAGCGACCACTGAAGCACATCTACTGTGTTCTTGTTTCCTGTCCTAACTGAGCCTTAACAGAGAGGCAGTGTAAACACACTGACCAACAGTCTGATGGAGTCCCAGCACAGAGTATTTCTCCACAGATCAACAGAGCAGAGCTCACAGGTTCGTCCTGCAGGACGTTAAACGGTCACACAAAGTTAAAACTGAGAACACTTCAATGTTTTCTGCACAGAGACAGACAGCTCTGCTCTCTCTCTCTCTCTCTCTCACTGTCTGTAACATGCTCGCTCTCCCAGTGTGCAGCCGACCGAGACAGGAGGGGGAGGGGCTCCCTCCCTCCCTCTCTCTGCCTCCCTCTCTCTCTCTGTCAGTAGAGTCCAGAGGACGGACGCTTGCTTCTCTTTTGGACATTGACTTCTGTTGATCTTCTCTGCCGCTCTCCCTCCGTCTGATTTCTTTTTCTTTTGTTCTCTTGTGGACAAACGGACGCACTTCATCACCACCACCACCTTCTTCTTCTTCATCTTCATCATCATCATCACCTGCATCTCCTCCATCATCCCAACTACCCCGGCGTCCTCTTCCTCAGGGGCTCAGCGGTGGGACTGTGTCGGGCTGATGATGGGATGCTAGAGACTAACAGAAAGTTGTAGTGTGTGTGTGTGTGTGTGTGTGCATGTGTGTGTGTGTGTGTGAGAGAGAGTATGTGTGACTGTGTGTTTCATGTACTGCGTCTCTGATTGGCTGATTGATTTACACTCACTGAGACTTAAAGTTAACGTCCCACTCATGAGTTCTTTTCATCATCACCATAGCGACTGGCGACCTTGGCGGCAGCGACCACATGATGCGTTGAGACTTTAAAGCTCGGGATATATATTTCTAAAGAATATATATAGAGCTTGTTACCGTAGCGACCAGGATGCAGGTGTCTATCGCATGTAACGTTGGTGGGGGCGGCGGCGGTGGGGGCAGCGAGCACCCCCTGAAGGACAGGCGCGCGGCCATGAACACAGGAAACGCCCACACCTGTCAGACTAAGGTCAGGGCGGAGCCATCAAACAGGCACACCCTGCTAGGCCACGCCCACATGAAGGAGGCCATTGGTCGCCATAGCAACATGAAGTACAGGTGAGAGGGAGAGAGTGAGAGTGACTCAGTGTGATGGTCACATGACCACACAGGTGCTCTGAGTTGACTCAGGTCATGTTTCATGTGTGTGTGTGTGTGTGTGTGTGTGTGTGTGTGCGCGCATGTGTTTCCATTGCACCTGTTCTTCTTATATGCAGGTGAGCAGAAAACAAAGGTGAGGCGCTGCAGAAACAAACTGATCAGAGGTATTGATTGGCTCTCAGGTATCGATTACCTCCTTCTGACTGATGCTGCTGTTGAACCCGATCACTTTGAATATTGATGACTTGAGTTAATTATTTATGGTCTGAACTCAGATATTGATACTCAGTGAGAGACACAGTGAGAGACTCGTGATATGGATGACCTGGTTTCAACTCCAATAATATGAAATCTACCTGGACTGATGACGATGACTTCATCTTCACCTGAGACATGAAGATCCCCATCATGGACTGGGACATAAGCGTCAGTGACTTGGTCTGTGACATGGAGATTGCTGACTTGGACTAAAGCCATTAACAATAACTGGGACTTGGAATTAACAACCACGATCTACGAAATCATATCAATGACTCTGTTTGGACATGAACATATCTGACGTGGACATCGTTATCAGGACTTGGACTACTATCATTTTTAATATTATTTGAGTTGGACTTGGACATGACTTAAATAACCGTCCAACTGAGTCGTATCCCTGACTTCGGCATGGATTTGAATTTTGATAACGAGTGCCAGTGTTTTAACATAGGAGAACTAACTTCAACTTGGACTTGGACTTGGAAATTGTATATGACTTGGTGTACAAAAAAATTAAGACTAGAATTAGATGCCATAATCTAACAATGTCAAAAAGGACTCAGACACAAATGTACTGTTAATATATATGACTTGGACTTGGTCATAACATTTATGACTCGCTTTGGTTTGAACACTGATATTAATCACTTAGATGTGGATTTTGACATGAGATCAAAACCTGCCTGCCCAAGTGTTCGACTTGACTCGGACATGAAAACGCTTCATTGGGACTTGGTCCAGTGCATGACTTCATGTGACTTGGAATTGGTCAGCCAGTCAAACGGTGATTTCATAAACTCCATAAGCTATGAACATCAATAACTTGGACTTGGAGTTGATATCTCTGACTTGGTAACTCTCTGGATTTGAATTTGTTTGTTGAAATCGACAGACTAATCTTTGCTTTCTCTGACTTGATTTTGACATGTGCACTAATTAGTTAAACTTAGACTTAGACTCGTATATTATACACTCAGACTTGGACTTGTATATGCAGTTAATATAAACAGCATAGACTTGGGCATGAGCTCCTCAAATATGACTTGAATAGTCAAATCATGACCAGGATTAGAGAAAACTAGTCTTCTTGTCTTCAAGAGTTTTAACATGGGGCTGTATGGGGAGAGACTCACTGCTGGAGACAGACTCTAGTGGACACTCAGGGAACTGCAGGTTTTGGGACTTTCACATCAGCTTTCTTTTACAAAATCAGAGGTTGCTGCTTGGTTAAGGCAAAAATATTTGTTTCTGGACAAACTTGATGACACGGCTCCAAACTGCATCACTTCCTGGACCCGTCTGTCTGTCTGTTGTATTTTTAGCTTGTGTGTCAAACACTCTGTGTTGACGCTTTTTGTTCACTTTTCATCCTCTTTTCTGCCGACTTTCACTTTGCTTTTTTTTTGCTTACCGTCTACTTACTGTCTCTCTCTCTCTCACACACACACACACACACACACACACACACACACACAAATACACACACACGGCTTTACTGTAAATGTAATCTTCAGAACTTCACAAAGGAATCTGCACTTCTCTTTTTTAACTTCAATGTGTGTGTTTGTGTGTGTGTGTGTGTGTGTGTGTGTGTGTGTGTGTGTGTGTGTGTGTGTGTGTGTGTGTGTGTGTGTGTGTCTTAATCAGGGGATCAACACACACAGTGACCCGTCTTGTCTTAATGACCTCTGCAGAATCATGCAGTCAGAGGGTCTTCATGGCCTAATACTGCCTGTGTGTGTGTGTGTGTGTGTGTGTGTGTCGTGTGTGTGTGTGTGTGTGGGAGAGAAAGAGAGTATGGCAGATGTTTCATTAGACATTGTTTTAATCACACACAGCTGGTCTATGATTGGTTCTCAGTCGATTGATTGGATTAGAAGCCTGTGACATCATCAGACTGTGAAATAATGAACAGCTGCTAAAGTCGATCTGTGATCTGATTGGTCAGAAACTCTCTCTGGTGTCAAGCTGAGGGCGATCATCTGGTTCAGTGTTACAGTTTATCAGTCTCTTATTGTCAGATCAGGCAGGGCAGACGACATGAGGGATTCGACCAATCATGATGCAGTGATGTTGTAAGGGGGAGGGGCTAATAACCAGAAATGCTAACAGTTCTTCCTCTGGGGAGCATGTAGTACGCGGTCGCCCGTCCTGTCCCAGATGTGAGGCGTGAGATCGGACCAAATGCCCGCTGATGTGAGTCATAATCACGCACATCATGTGACGTCTGACCTCGGCTTTTCACTTTGTGTAAAATGTAGTTCCAGATTAGCATTTGATCTTACAGATGCACCTTGCTAACCATGCGTTATCATTAGCATTAGCATTAGCATTAGCTGACAATTTAGGAATGACGAATCTTCAATAGTATTATGCCTGTGATGCGGTAACGTAAATTTTTTGGGATTCAACGCGGGTTAAAAAAGCCCCAAAAGGTGATGTCATCATGGCCCCGCCCCTTTCTTCTACGACGTCATGCTGCTGTGTTCATTAACCGACTGATATGATTGATTTTGCAGGAATCTTGGGAAATCTGGACTCAGAGTGTCCTGCCTAGGACTTGGTGAGACACACACACACACACACACACAGAGTTACTGTACATACAGTATACACTACACAGTAAACAATGTTCTCTCTCTTCCAACAGGAACATGGGTGACATTTGGCTCTCAGATCTCTGATGAGGTACTCTGTATGTGTGTGTGTATGTATATGTGTGTGTGTCACAGTTCGTGTTTATATGTGTGCTGAACGCATGAACAAACAATTACATAACCCTTACTAGAGGTTTTTTGCACACATTAATGTGGGTTACTGCCTCTCTCTGTGTGTGTGTGTGTGTGTGTGTGTGTGTGTGTGTGTGTGTGTGTGTGTGTGTGTAGATGGCAGAGAGTGTGATGACGGTGGCCTACGACAGTGGAGTGAACTTGTTCGACACAGCAGAGGTTTACGCCTCGGGGAGGTACAGTAGGACCTGTCTGTCTCTATACGAGCGTCTGTCTGCGCCTATTAACGTTTTACATTCAGAGCATGAAAACAAACACAAAGCCAGCAGTGTAAAGCCGCACACACACTCACACACACACTCACACACACACTCACACACAGAGGAGGAAATATCTGTGTGTGTATGCAGGAAGGTCAAACATATCTGTCACTGCGGAGGATTTCCTCTGTTGAATCTGAACACACACACATGCCAAGCTTTCTTTTTCATGTAAATTAACCGTTATAAGACTTATGTTCACCGCCCCCTCACTGTCCTGTCTGTCTGTCTGTCTGTCTGTCTGTCCGTCTGTCTGTCTGTCTGTCTGTCTGTCTCAGGGCAGAGACGACTCTGGGAAACATCCTGAAGAAGAAAGGATGGAGGTAAGCAGTTGCTCACCTGTTTGTCTTTGCTACAGGAAGAGGACGTCTGTCGGAAAGTCAGAAAGCAGGGTACCTAAAAAACAGACGGAACCTGAAAACAGATGTAAAAGATCCTTCAACGGATGCTTAAAGGTTTCTTTGAACAACTCTGTAAATAAAGCTACAAAAAAGCATCAGTTGGTACTTTCTGAAAGACGCTGAGGTACCTAGAGACAAACCTTAATGGTTGACATAGCTAACTTCATACCCATATAAAGGGTACTGTAAAACAATACAAGAGGACCTGAAAACAACTAACAAATGGTAACAGATAGAATATATAAAAAGGGTACACTGGACCTGGACAGAAATTAAAAATGTGCTTCAAGGTACCCTGAAAAATAGAAGTAATAGTAGATACCTTTAAAAAGACGTTAGGGTACCTGAAAACAAACCTCAAATAGTGGCATAGCTGAGGGTTTCTTTACCACACATCAAATACATGTTTAGGGTACTTTAAAACAACGTAAGAAGGGTCCAAAAACAAAGACTATGAGTTACCAGATGTGAAAGGGAGGGGTACCTTAAAACAGACAGGACCTGGATACTGAAATTCAGTTGGTCTTAAATGTATCCTTAAATATTAACTCAGAAAAATATTTAGGTTTATGTTGCCCCATAACTCAGATCTTTAAGGTACCCCAACACCATTGGTAAATAAGTATAATGTATATTAAATCACTCCTGAGGGTTCAGTTTCTAAATGAAGCTGCTACTAAACTGCACCTAGAGAGTACCAAAACAAACTCCATAGAAAAAAAAAACAAATGTGCTATGGTACCTTAAAAAAAGACACGGAAAGGATACAAATGACAGACCCACTGAAAGGGTTAAATTCAACAAACTTTAGATGGTGTATTCTAGACAAACACTAAACAGGGACTTAGGTTACAATAAAAGACACATCAGAGGGGTACCTCGAGACTTTAACCAGACATAAACATTGGTTAAAGTAACACTGAAGAGTACCTTGAAATACATACTTCAAGGTTGTTTTAAAAAGGATACCTGAAACCGAGACAAAGGTGTAACTTAAAAACCAGCTTGGGTACTTAAAAACAGGTACCTTAAAACAGAGTGTAAAGTGACTAAAACAGCTACTTCATGAAACCCTCATGAGGTCGTAAGATGGACCTGAGAGGAAAGCGTACATTACTGACCTCGAAAAAATGTTTCATGGGTACCTTGAAACGGACACTTAACAGATCGATGGAGCTAGAGAATGTTTAACGAGGCGTGTACAGGTGTTTGAAGATGAAAGTCATAGTTCACCAAAGAGGGCCTAAAGTAGAGCACAAAGGGTACCATAAGGCGGACATCTAACAAATAATGAGGGAGCATTGCTAAAGAGGACGAGTAATCAGACGTTTGTCTCGTGTTCTCAGCGTATCACAGCACCTGAGTTTAAACCACGAGCTGTGTCTGCTGACGGCTCCATATCAGAGTATTTACAGTCGGACTTACAGTCAAACACTGCGATAATTATAAACCACAAGATGTGACTCAGCACTTTTTCTCTGCGTCCGTCTCCTTCATCATGTCCTTTAATCTTCCCTCCACCCCCCCGTCCCATCTCTCACGGTAACTGATGATGACACCACCACAGAGCTGCTGCAGTAAATAACTCCCTCTCTCTGTCCCTCTACCAGGAGGTCCAGCTATGTGGTCACCACCAAGATCTACTGGGGCGGACAGTGAGTGTGCACACCCCTCACCTGGAGACGCCGACGCTTTGTTTTAAACACACGCGTACGGTAAAGTCAAGAGTGTGTTTGTGTGCTTGCAGGGCTGAGACGGAGCGAGGGTTGTCACGGAAACACATCATCGAAGGTAAACAACATTTCATCTTCCAAACCAAGAGACAGGGATAGGTTCAGTCCGGTTCAGTCCGGTTCTGTCTGTAGATGTAAACCCTAAAGACTAAACATGTTTACATCCTGAAAAACAAACATGTGATTCTTCCGATATTCTCAGGGAACAAGTCTTTCTTCAGAGAGTTTACACTGACCTGGTCAGTAAACGTAGTCTGAGCAGTCAGACGCCCCCTAGTGTTCGGAGGATCATTTGCAGGAATCTTGTTTTTGATGCTGTTTGGAAGAAACTCTGATATAAGCCTCAACACCAGACAAATGACTGAAAAATGTAAAATATTTGATCTGTCAAGAGAAGAATATTCATTTTTCTTTGAAAACATTATTTCTTTAAAGATAAAATGAAACATTGTTTCAGGACTTTTTTTGAAAAAATACTTTTCCTATTTTATCACAACATTATTTACATTTTTCTAGAGAGACGTTTCAAAAGGAAAAATACATTTTTCTGGAAAATGTATTAAAAAATGTGTTTAAAACAAAATAAATCATGTTTTCAAGAAAACAACATGTAACCATGTAAGTAAACAAATTTTTTCCAGAAAAACATTTCATGTGAAAAATACTTTTTTTTTTTTCAAGAGAACTTTATTTGATCTTTTCCTTTTTTTTCAAGAAAAAAATATTTTTTAGGGATACCACTTCATTGTTTTGGGATGTTCTTTTTGGGTACTGTTTAGATCATGATGGTTAATATTTTTGGATGAAAACCTTTTCCTGATCAGTCTTTCTGCTCACACTTTCTGGATGGTAAAAATCTATTTTTTTAAGAAACATTTTTTAAGTTTTATATTTAACCCTTTAACTTTCACCTTTTGAAATGCAAGGGATATTAAGTCCCGTTTCATTTTTTTATGTTTTAACGTTCCAAGAAAAATAATGATAAATGAAAATTAATTTTTTAATTTTTTGTTTTTTTTAATGCACTAAGCTCAGAAACTGCAAAATTATTTCAAGCCGTAGAGACGATCCAGTCAGGTTTTACCACAGACTGTATAATTAATGGATGTAGTCTCCGTGACGTCACCCGTCTGTTTCTGAAACAGATTTATGAAGCAAAATGACTGCTGCGGCCATTTTGGAAATGAGGCGGGCTTTCAGTTTCCACAGTAACAGCAATAGGGCGCCCGGCAGTCACGTGAGCTGAGCTGTGCCTCTGATTGGATGAACTGGTGATTTTAATATTGTCTAAACTGCAGAGTTAGAAAAAAATTTCCTCCCCCGTACAGTGCGTGACTGTTCCGGGCTGTAAACATGTTTATTTTGGCTGTGAAAACGGCTTTTTTTGGTTTGGTGTGTTTGTGACTTCCGGTACTTCCAGAGCCAGCCTCAGTTTAACACATTTTCAGTGAGATATAGGGGCTCGAAAATTGTTCAACCAATGCTGTATCTTTTTTCTAGAAAAGCTTGTTTTTTTTATCTACAAAAGTTTTTTCAAAATGAAGATTATCTTCACATGAAAAAAATGTTTTTCTAGATCAATGAGTGTTTGAGTTGGTTTCGATCTAGAAATGTTCTTTTCCAAAGTGTGAGTTTTATTTTCTAGACTGATTTTTTTCTGGATATTGATCATTCAGTTTAGGTTTTTTAACAGCTGTGTTCACTTAACTCAGGGGTTTGCTTCACAGAAATCATCAGAGTTTTTGTGGATAACTTTCCAGTTTGAGCTTTTCCAGATTGAAATGTTGTGTTTCTCTGGATAATAAGGTTTCATCTCACAGTGTTTGAATTCTCCGTAGCTTGTTCTGTTTTTAAGATACTTTTAAGTGTTTCTTCTTGGTCGTATTTAGTTCTTTTTTAGTCCTGAAGATTAAAAAACGATGTAAACTGGATCAGTCACTGAGCTGCAGTGCGGCTCGCCTTCTTGTTTGCCTCTGATTCTGCAGCCTCGTATCTTCAGACTGACTTTAATACAGACACTTACAGAGCACCCAGTGATTAGACACACACTAATTACACACACACACACACACACACACACACTCACACATGCACAGTCTCGGTCAGTGTCCTCTGTCGGTTGTCGGAGGTCGTCGGGGCTTTAAGAGGCTCAGTCACACCAAGACTGGATTAGGAGTTGAACACATTCACACTGTGTTACACACACACAATGCACAGAGGCACACACACACGCACACACACACACACACACACAGTATCACACATACACAGAGAGATGAGCGTGCAGCATCAATCATCCGTCCTGCTGGAAGCTGCTAACAGCTCTGTTGACTTAAATCATTCGGAGAAACGCTAAACGCTAAATTTAAACCACAAAGAGTCTGATCGAGCAGAGCGTCCCTGAGCGTGTTTCACATCTGCATCACACACACTCACACACACATTAAAGAGTTTTTGACCAGTTGGGACCACAGACTGTTAATTAAAGTGGATGAAATAAGTGTTCATCTGCTCTGAAGCCCAAACACGTAGAGCTCCCTCTGCTGACTGTCTGCAGTATCACTGATAAGCTCCGCCCCCTCCACGTGAACCACTCTGCTGTTTCAGAATCAGTGTGTGTGATGCTGTTGACATGTGATAACTAACATGTATGGACGTGTAAACAGGATCACGTCTTCGCTGCGGCTGTGATGCGTTCAGGGTCGGTCGTTTTAATCTCCTGCGCTAACTGTGAGTCGTCCTTCGCTGAACGCTCTGATGACAGAGCTGTCAGCGCAACAAAAACCTTCAGCACAACAAACAGACCAACAACTATATTTAGCTGAAAGCAGCAAAACACACACACACACACACACACACACACACACACACACGCTCACAGACAGATGGTGGTTCCTGTCAGCAGATTCTTACAGTAAAACAAACTGAAATGCAGAGTTTCTCTGAGAAACAGGATCAAACATGTTTCAGGTTCACGCTGATGCTTCTGTTCACACATCCTCCCTGAGGAAACACACATAAACCTTTATTTACACACTTCAAACAAGACAACAAACACAACCCAGAGCTCCTGCTCATCAGCCTCGGTGCTGGTTTTGATTCTTGAACGGCTCGTTTGTTGTGTCTCCATCAGGCTGTCTGTCTGTTTGTTATCTTTTAGCATCGTCAGCAGCGGTTGTTGCTTTTGTTTCTCCCATTATGGCCGTTGTTCGTCTCTTTGTGGATGATGTTTTTCTCCTTTGTGAATTCATTCTTTTCTCTTTGTTATTGTTATTTGTTCACTTGTGGCTGTAGTTTGTATCTTTTCTGTTGTTGTTTATCTCTTTGTTGTTGTTGTTGTTTATCTCTTATTGGTCGTCCTGTCTACTGGCTGGTTATTCTTTGCCTCTTTATTGTTGTTTGTCTCTTTTTATGTTGTTTTTTATTTTTGGTGATTGTTTATCTCTTTGTTATTGTTGTGTTTTGTCTCTTTTTCCCTGTTATTTGTCCATTCCTGGTTGTTGTTTGCCCCTTTAATGTTGTTGTTTATCTGTTATTGGTAGTTCTATCTACTGGCTCGTAGCTCTTTGCCTCTTTGTTGTTTTAATCTCTTTGTTGTTGTTTGTCTCTTTTTGGTTGTTATTTTTCTATTCTTAGTTTTTGTTTATGTTTTTTATGTTGTTCTTTCTTTCTGGTTGTTGTTTGCCCCTTTAATGTTGTTGTTTATCTGTTATTGGTAGTTCTATCTACTGGCTCGTAGCTCTTTGCCTCTTTGTTGTTGTTTGTCTCTTTTTGGCTGTTATTCGTCTATTCGTGGTTGGTGTTTGTCTTTTTTATGTTGTTGTTTCTTTTTGGTGGTTGTTTGTCTCATTGTTTTTGTTGTCCTTTTCTGTTAATGTTTTTCTCAGTTTGGTTGTTGTTTGTCCCTTTAATGTTGTTCTTTATTTTTGGTAATTCTTGTGCCTTTTCTGTTGTTGTTTATCTCTTTGTTGTTGTTGTTTATCTCTTATTGGTAGTTCTGTCTACTGGCTCGTAGCTCTTTGCCTCTTTGTTGTTGTTTGTCTCTTTTTGGCTGTTATTCAACTATTCGTGGTTGTTGTTTGTCTTTTTTTATGTTGTTGTTTCTATTTGGTGATTGTTTATCTCTTTTTTATTGTTGTGTTTTCTCTCTTTTTGTTTGTTATTCGTCCATTTGTGGTCGTTGTTTTTCTCATTGTTTATATGTTGTTGTTCCTTTTCTGTTGTTTATCTCTTTTCTTTAGTTTTTTTTCATCTCTTTATTGTTGTTTGTATTTTTTTTTTGGTTGTTATTTTATTATTCTTGGTTTTTGTTTATGTTTATGTTGTTGTTTCTTTCTGGTTGTTGTTTGTCTCATTGTTTTTATTGTCCTTTTTCTGTTGTTGTTTTCCTCGTTGCGTTTGTTGTTTATCTATTTTTGGTAGTTTTGTCTACTGGCTGGTTTTTCTTTGCCTCTTTCTTGTTGTTTGTCTTTTTAATGTTGTTGTTTCCTTTTGATGATTGCTTTGTTATTGTTGTTGTTTGTCTTTTATGTGGCTGTTATTTGTCTTTTAGCGGTTGTTATTTCTCTCTTTAAAATTTTTGTTTGTCTTGTTGTCGTTTTGTTGTTGTCTTGATACTTTTTTTTATTTGAAGTATTTTCCTGCTTCCTCGCTGCTGCTGTAATTATAGTTTTGTGTGTTTTTGTTTAACCTCAGCCTCTCTTTGATTTACTGTCTTCTTGTTTATTTTTGTTGGGTTTTTTTGGGGTCAACAGGGTCGTTTTTTCGCTGTAGTTTTGGGTCAGGGTTGTCTTTCTGTGATGATCTCTTAAACCTTGTTGACTTGGTGAAGCATCGATGAGCCTCATATTGTTTAAAGTTGATGATGTGGGACACGCTGAAAGCTAAAGCTCAGTTTAATCAGGTGTTTGTTTGTTTTTCTACGGAGGCCCTTGAGGCCTGAAAGGACAGACATGACTGACAGCTGCAGTTTGTGTTTTCAGGTGTCTGACTCCTGTCCTCCAGGGCTGAAAATAAAACGACTGTATTATTATTTCATTATGTTGGCTTTCAGTGCACATGTGTGTGTGTGTGTGTGTGTGTGTGTGTTTGTGTGTGTGTTGCAGGTCTGCGTGGCTCTCTCTCCAGGTTGCAGTTGGACTACGTTGACATTGTCTTCGCCAACAGGAGCGACATCAACGCACCGATGGAGGGTCAGACCCAGTTTTCTCTCCTCTCTTTTCTCAACCAAACTCCCTTCAGCTAATGGAGCCATCAAGACCCTGAGGACTCTGTTAATGTGTGTGTCCGTGTGTGTGTTGTCTCAGAGGTGGTTCGAGCGATGACCTTTGTGATCGATCAGGGGATGGCCATGTACTGGGGAACGTCCCGCTGGAACGCTGTGGAGATTATGGTACAGACTGTTTAAAGAACAAGAACAAAACATCAATAAAAGGAGGATTATTTCAACACGCAGCAGATAAATACTGAGCTACGTCTTTGTCTGTGTGTCCCTCTCTCCGCCTGTAGGAGGCGTACTCTATAGCTCGTCAGTTTAACCTGGTTCCTCCGGTGTGTGAGCAGGCAGAGTATCATTACTTCCAGAGGGACAAGGTGGAGCTACACCTGCCTGAACTCTACCACAAGATCGGTACACAATACACACACACACACACACACACATACACACACCATGAGAGCATTTTGTTGTGTCGCTTCTCTTATATTTGCTTCTTTGTCAGCTAACAAGCTAGTATCTTTTACTGCTTAAAAGGACGCTAACAGTTTCTCAGTGTTTACACTCACTGCGACAAATTATGCTAAGCTAAACTAAGCTAGCATGTCATTGCACTGAACAAAGGATCAAATGTGGTACTGCGCCTTTAAATGATGCCAAGCAGTTGTGTAGACGGTCAGACCCAGCTGAGGTCTGCAGGGACAGCAGCTGTTCAGGTCCAGGTCTAAATATAGACCAGGTCTCTGAGGTGGTTCAGCATGCTTCCCCTTGTCCCCCTCAGGTGTCGGAGCCATGACCTGGTCCCCGTTAGCCTGCGGCCTGCTGACAGGGAAGTACAACGAGGGGGTCCCCGAGAGCTCCAGAGCCGCTATGAAGGTCCTCACACGGATACATAAACAAGAACAAACACACTGTCACACTTAACACACACTATAAAATACACACTTGACACTACCTCCAGTAATCAGTGGAGCACAAACACCATCCATCCACAACTCTGGCCTGCAGGATGAAAGACCATCTGTTACCGTGGTGATCAATACGCATTGTGTGTGTGTGTGTGTGTGTGTGTACAGGGCTATGCATGGCTGAAGGAGCGACTCTGCAGTGATGAAGGGAAGAAGCAGCTCAGTAAAATCAAAGAGCTCCACCTGCTGGCCGACAAACTGAAGTGCACCGCTGCTCAGCTGGCTATAGGTACACCACCTGAGTGTGTGTGTGAGTGTGTGTGTGTGTGTGTGTGTGTGTTTCAGCCTCTTTTAATCTGAAGTTCTTGCATTTCTCGCCTGTCTGTCTGCCTTTCCACCTGTCTGTCTCTCAGCGTGGTGTCTCCGCAGTGAGGGCGTCAGCTCGGTCCTTCTCGGAGTCTCCAACACGGATCAGCTGTTGGAGAACCTCGGCTCCGTCAGGGTAACGTACAATGTGTACCGATCAGATGGCGAGGAGCGTGCGTGATGGGTGCAAAGCCTCTGATTGGTCAAAATGATCCCCGTCTCTGTCCCTCAGGTCCTCACTCAGCTGACTCCGCCCCTCATCGCTGAGATGGACACATTGCTCGGCAACAGGCCACGAAGCGGCAAGAAGGAGCCGAGGAGCTGAGGAGAAAAAACACTTGACTCAAAACTCAGAAAACCAAGAAGGTCGACAGGAAGGACTCAGTCTGAGGAGCCATCAATAATATTTACCCTTCGTCATGGAGACGAGCTCCTGCACATGCTCAGATATATATCAGAAATATTTATTCTTATATTAATCTGACAGCGAGGGGGCGGGGCCTCGTTCTGCAGCCGTCTTTCAGACTGATCTCGATCAAACAGATCAAATGTTACTCCTGAAGAAAACGATGACTCATCACTGACTGACAGCTGCTCCTCCTGTACGAGGCTCCGCCCCTTCCTGTATCCTCTGACTGTACTGCAGTATATATTAACGTGTATATTTACGAGTATATTTAGAGCATAAATCTATATTTTATGAATGTAGCTCCTGTAGACTTCAGATAGAGGTGAAGATTTTTAACTCAGTGATGCTCAACCTGAGGGGCCGGGACCTCTCAGAGGTCGAACCACGGGTCATTCATTGTTTTTGTGACTTTCAGATTTTAAATGTAAACGTAGGAAAAATATACAACCAAATGAAGTATAGGAAATATAGAAATATTCATAGTGAAGCATTTAGGACATTTTTCATCTCTACATTTTAATTTCAAAGTATTTTATCCGTAAATAGTCTTCACTCAAAAATAAAACAGACTGTAAAGATCGCTTCGGTCAGTTTAACCCTTTAAACGTGTCCCACCATCAGGTTGACGTCACCTCATGAAACCATGTGACTGTTAACGCGACGACCAGGTGACAGGTGGAGTCTGGCCGGTCTCCTGGTTTCATTGAGTTTCCTCCTTCACTCTTTAACCCTCTCTGCTCCTCCGGTGTAAACGACACGACTGCAGAATGCTAATAAAGTTATTCAAACAACACGGAATACAATAAAGAGCGCGGCGTCTGTCTTCGTTTTTTTACATCATGAAGTGTTTTTACCATCAAACTGACGGAGCTCTAACCACTGAGGGACGTAAAGCGGTTTACTGGGAAACTGGGACTATATAAAGGTTTTAGATATAAAAGGTAAATAAACTTTAACTACTGGAAGAAACTCAACAGTGAACCTTAAACTGAACTAAGAACTTAAACAGCCAAACTTTGACGATAAAAAGATTTCAACAAAAAGCTAAAAGTGTAAAAAGAACTTGATTGATTATACAGAGCACCTTAACAGTGAAACTTCGACAATATAAATTTTTCTAACTGCAAAACTTTGACTATATAAATTTTTCCAACTCCGAAATTTTAACTATATAAATTTTTCAACTGCAAATTTTTGACTAAATAATTTTTCCAACTAAAACTTAAAATGTATAATTTTTTGACTGTGAAAGTTTGACTATATAAATTTTTCCAACTGCGAAACTTTGACTAAATGAATCACTTAAACTGCGAAACTTTGGCTATATAAATTTTTCCAACTCCAAAATTTTAATAATATAAATCTTTCAACTTCTAGCTGTGAAACTTAAAATGTATAAATTTTTTTTTGACTGTGAAACAAATCACTTATATACTAACTTTGACTATATATATCACTTTGTAAATCTTTGACTATATAAATTTTTCCAACTCCAAAATTTTAACTATAAATTTTTCAACTGCAAAACTTTGACTATGTAAATTTTTCTAACTGTGAAACTTAAAATGTATAAATTTTTTTGACTGTGAAACTTTGATTATATAAATCACTTATATACTAACTTTGACTATATATATATCACTTTGTAAATTTTTCCAACTGCAAACATTAAATGTATAAATTTTTAAACTGTCAAAATTTGACTATAAATTTTTCTAACTGCAAAACTTTGACTATATAAATTACTTAAACTGCAAGGTTACTAATCTCTTACAGTGTGAAACTCTGAGTATATAATTTTTTCTTAACATGAAACTTTGACAAAAATGTTGTAACTGTGAAACTTTGAGCATATAATTTTTTCTAACTGTGAATCTTTGACTGTACAAATTTGTTTAACTGTGAAACTTTGCGTACTTAAAGCACTTAAACTGAATATTTGATTATATAAAATCCTACTCTGAAACTTCAAACTTAGTTTTTTAACTGTGAAACTCTGATTATATGAAGTACTTCAACTATCATTTGTTTAAATAATTCTTTATAAATCTGGATTCCAGTATTTGTGGTACATGCTTACACTCTTTATCCTGAGCCATGCTAAGCTAACCAGCTGCTGCTCCTTTGAAGTAAATAGAAAATAAGAAGAACAACAAAGTCTAGTTTGGACATAATTTATTCAAATTAAAAACTAAAACATAAAATAATCATAAAATCAGAAGCATTCGTTTGTTCCCATCTTCAGGTTTGTCCCTGTTTCCAGTTTTAAATAAAGTTTTACATCCAGCACGTTTAACCTCCTCATTAAGCAACATTCACGTGTGTGTGTGTGTGTGTGTGTGTGTGTGTGTGTGTGTGTGTGTGTGTGTGTGTGTGTGTTAAGCCCATGAAGACAGTCTATGTGAGTCTGAAGAAGAACATGGAGGTCAAAGGTTAACGGGCCATGGCCATCACCCTGGTTACCGTAGGAACACCATAGTCAGCAGACCTGATGGAGACAGAAGAGAGGGAGTTTATTTAATGACTGAATTAAATCAAACACGTCAAGACGTCACGGTGTTTAAACTTCTGTGTGACCTGAGCTCCTCCAGGAGCTTCCTCTCTCCTCTCTCCTCTCTCCTCCAGGTCCGCCGAGGAGAGAGGACCCGAGGACACCCAGACTAATCCACCTTCCTCCCTTCCTCCTCCTCTACCTCCTTAACCCTTACTCTGCCTCCTCCTTTCCTTCCCCACTTCTCATATTCTTCTCTTACACTTGTTAACTATATCAGACAGTGTTGCACGGTGTGTGTGTGTGTGTGTGTGTGTGTGTGTGTGTGTGTGTGTGTTACCCAGTGTGTAAGCGCAGACCAGCTTCTGATTGGTGGAGACGTGAAGACAACGTGGAACCACAGAGTTGCTCTCGTTGTGGAGGGGGAGCATCAACACGGCGACACACAGCACCGCCACGGATACACACACCACCCACTGAGACACGCTGCGCACAGCTACACACACACACACACACACACACACACACACACACACACACACACACACAGTTAAGGTTTGATAAATGTTGGCAAAGACTCAAGAACTACAAGTCCCAGAATGCTTTGGATGTCTGACCTGTGCAGGCGGGCAGCTGCAGGTTTGTGTTTGTGGGCACCAGCAGAGGAGAGAGAGGAGTGTGAGGAGACAGCGCCCTCTGCTGGCCCCCTCCTCCTCCTCCTCCTCCTCCTCCTCGCTTCTTCCTCCTCCTCTCCTCCTCTTCCTCCCCTCCTCCTCCTCCTCCTCCCTCCTCTCCGCCTCTCAGCTCCGCCCAGATCTCCCGTCCTCCCACCTGGCCTCCTCCCTTCACCTCCAGGCGGAAGCAGTCCCTGCGGCCCCAGTGACGGGGGGAGACGTCCAGGTGACGCACCACCCTGACAGAGAGAGGGTGTGTGTTGGTGTTAGCGCAGCGCTGAGGGCGAGTACAACGCAGCAGAGCGGGATTTACAGAGTACTCACAGGTCGACACAGGACTTAGCTCTGACGCTGCCCTCTGACTCCACCACTCTGTAGAGAGACGGGGCCGTGCAGAACACTGAGAGAGAGAGAGAGGGGGAGAGAGAGAGGGGAAGAGAGAGAGAGAGAGAGATCAGAGAGAAAGAGGGAGGGAGAAGGAGAGGCAGAGAAATGGAGAGAGGAAGAGAGAGAGAAGGGGGGGGGGCTGTTATCCTCTGCAGGGAGCGATAATTCAACAAGCTAAAACAGGTCAATACAGTTATACTGACAGACAGACAGACAGGTGAGCAGACAGACGGACAGGTGAGCAGACAGACGGACAGGTGAGCAGACAGACGGACAGGTGAGCAGACAGACATGTGAGCAGACAGACAGGTGAGCAGACAGACAGGTGAGCAGACAGACAGGTGATCAGACAAGTGATCAGACAGACAGGTGATCAGACAGACAAGTGATCAGACAGACAGGTGATCAGACAGGTGATCAGACAGACAAGTGATCAGACAGACAGGTGATCAGACAGACAAGTGATCAGACAGACAGGTGATCAGACAGACAGACAGGTGAGCAGACAGACAGGTGAGCGGACAGACAGACAGACAGGTGATTAGACAGACAGGTGAGCAGACAGACAGGTGAGCAGACAGACAGGTGAGCAGACAGACAGACAGGTGAGCAGACAGACAGACAGACAGGTGAGCAGACAGACAGACAGGTAAGTAGACAGACAGGTGAGCAGACAGACAGGTGATCAGACAGACAGGTGATCAGACAGACAGACAGGTGAGCAGACAGACAGGTGAGCGGACAGACAGACAGACAGGTGATTAGACAGACAGGTGATTAGACAGACAGGTGAGCAGACAGACAGGTGAGCAGACAGACAGGTGAGCAGACAGACAGGTGAGCAGACAGACAGACAGGTGAGCAGACAGACAGACAGACAGGTGAGCAGACAGACAGACAGGTAAGTAGACAGACAGGTGAGCAGACAGACAGACAGGTGAGCAGACAGACAGGTGAGCAGACAGACAGGTGAGCAGACAGACAGACAGGTGAGCAGACAGACAGACAGGTGAGCATACAGACAGACAGGTGATCAGACAGAGACAGACAGACAGGTGAGTAGACAGTCAAACAGACAGGTGAGCAGACAGACAGACAGGTGAGCAGACAGACAGGTGAGCAGACAGACAGACAGGTGAGCAGACAGACAGACAGACAGGTGAGCAGACAGACAGGTGAGCAGACAGACAGGTGAGCAGACAGACAGGTACTGACTCTTGAAGCTCAGGTTGAAGTTGTAGGGGTTGTACAGCGTTAACACTCTGCGGTGTGAGCTCGTCTCTGCAGAGTGGAACAGCAGCTCTGAGGGGAACAGGAAGACAGGCAGCTGGGACACTCCACCCGCCTCACCTCCTGTCTCACCCCTCTCTGCCTGTCTCACCCCAGCCTGTCCCCTGTCCCCTCTCCTCGCCACCTGCGCTCCCGCCCCGCCCTGCCCTTGCCCCTGCCCGTCATGGCTGTTCTTCCTCCTCATTGGTCCGTCCTGTGTGGCGTCCCACACGCAGCCATGTTTCGAGCGCTGTCATTGGACACTGTGGCGGTGTGATGTCACAGCATCGCCACCTGCTGTTGGGAAAAGAAACAAGTTTACAAGTTTATAGAATCACAAAAACTGTTGATGGCTGATCTTTGGAGAACTCTGTAAAGTTTGCGCAGCCTGTGATAGTTTGAGACGCCGTGTCAGCTGCTGCTGTTGCTTCTCTGTTTATTCATCCAAAAATTCTAAAGTGCTTCATGTTTCCTTCTGCTGACAAGCTTTACAGAGATGCAGATTTCCTTTTCCTGCTGACAGCGCCAAAACTTCCACCAGATGGTTTCACTAACCATGACAGTCCTCTTTCAGTCACACCTCAAGGCGCTCCAACCAAATACTGAGTGTTTAATGAACATACTCTACATAGTTGGACTTTTAAATCCATTTTAATGATCGAGAGTAATATTCTCATATTCTGAGATATTACATTTCTGATTTTAAATCAGCTAAAACAAGAAAGGCTTAAAATGTTTCACTTTGACTGAATATATGTAAAAAATAAAGTTTATATTTTTCAATATTTCATATTTGTTTGAATGCGTCTTTAATTCAGACTTAAAATCGAGAAACGATAAAACACGAGCTTTATTCTCATGAATAATAAAACATTTATTACTATTATTAATCCTAAAGAAACTGTAGATGTTCTCTGCTCACTCAGTTCCCAGCTCCACACGATCTCTTTTAAAGTCTTCTTCCTTGATGTTTTGTCCTCGCCTCAGTAATAATCTTATAAACTGATCAGCAGCGGACTGACGTCTGCTAACTTTACTGTTTTGTAGCTTGACGCTGCTAACTGACGCTAGCTGCTCCGGCACAGCAGCCCGACAAAAATCTTCAAATACCACAGGCACAAAGAAACATCAAACATGAGGAGGCACCGAGGATGATAAAAGTCCCAAAATGATTCTTTAAAACGATCAGAACCCAGTTAAATCAGGTAGATTTGACAGTTTCGTGTCCACTCACCGCTGGCTGGCTCTACTTCCTCTGCAAGCTGTTGCTGTGACAGGTCCCGCCCACTGTGGGGCTCTAAACCAATCAGTGTAAAGAGAGACAAATGTGGTTCAATCTATTGGATATGAGTTCAGTCATTCATTTCTTGTATCTCCAAGTGACTAACAGGTGAAATACGTGTCCGAAGTTTTAATTAAAAAAATGTTTGTTTGTTTATTTATTTATTTATTTATTTAATTTTATTAAATTATCAGGAATTTTATTTATTTATTGTTTTGTTTTGTTTTTTACTACCATTCAGCACATTGAATACGTTTACCTTATATTTATTGACATGAATATAGAAAGCTTCTTCCATTCTTTAAGTACTTTTTTTTAAACAAATAAATAAATTGTTTCTCATCTGGTTGGGTAATTTATTTTCATGTTCCTTAATATTTTCCCATAGAATAGAATATTATATCATCTTATTGATCCCTTAGATGGGGGAAATTGTCAGGAGAATTTATTTTAAAAAAGAAAGAAAGAAAGAAAGAAAGAAAGAAAGAAAGAAAGAAAGGGGGCGAACTGACAATATTTACAAAATTAAATACAAGGATAAGAGTAATAATGTTATAATAGTAATAATGTTTATTCACATGTTACCAAAGAACTGTATGTTATTTTATGGATATTTTGATAACTTCAATGTTTTCTTCACAATTGGTGTTCATTTATTTATTTATTTTTTCCACAATATATCGTTTGTTTTTATTTTTTTTATAAATTTAATGGGCTGTGCTCGTGAGCCTGTTGCTTTCAGGTTCTCCTGGGGGAAAAAAAAAATCATACGTCTTAGTTTAGACTAAACAGTAATACCTGTAACTGAAAGAGCTCTCGGGTTCAAATACTCAAGTTTAACAGTTTAGACGGAATCGTTACGGTTTCTCAAGGTCTGTATTTTCTATGCCGTTTTAAAATCTTTGTGTTGTTTAAATTTAAATTAAATGTTTTTGAGTTATTGACCCTATTTTGACAGGCTGAACCCAGATTAACCAGCTTTTGGGGTGTCAGTGAAGGCACCGTGAGATTACGCCGATATACGTGCCCTTCGTCCTCGCCTCCTGATTGGCCCGCTCAGCTTCGTGACTCCGGACGCGCCCGCTCCAGAGAGTCACCTTGCCCCGGCTGCTGCAGCTGCTCTACCGGTGAGAGAGCAGGTGGACCGTCCGGCTCAGCGGCACCAGAGCAGGCAGGCAGCGGGAATCTGACCGGGGACTGTGTGGGCACTGACAGACCGGGGGAAACATGGCGGAGGGAAAGCCTAAGACCTCCCCGAAGGCCATCAAGTTCCTGTTCGGGGGGCTGGCCGGGTAGGTGCTGTGTTAGCTCGAATGCTAATGTGCTAATCTTAGCGGTCAGGGGCTGCTGATGGAGGAGGTAACAAACTGCAGGATAAATAAAATAAACACATTACTCTCTTACTCACTCTAACTCTATAGTCTGATGTGAGTCGATAACTGGAGGATATATCACTCTTAGCAGGCTGCTCTGTTAGCTAACTGTTAGCTGCTAATGCTGTTAGGGCCGGTGTTATGTCAAAGTCCGTCCCGTTATCGATTTGGGTCCCCTGATGTGTACATGATCTTTATCTCTGCCTCAGTTTCATAAACCAACGCCTTGATCAACCCTTATCGTTATATCAACCTTTACATATTAGCGCTACAGAGATCACTGACTGAACTGGGAGCAGACTCTGACACACCCCCAGTGTAATAAAAACAATGCTACCATTAGCTTTCGTTCGGCTAGCTGCCTGATCCAGTTTATCTTGGATCGGGCTGAAGGTGTTTTAGGCTCTTTTTGATGTGACGCTCACATTTTGATGACAGGAGATGTCTGTAGTGGTGGAGCTAAATGCTAAATGCTAATGCTGATGGAGTCTGTGACGTGGTGTAGGAATCACGGTTCCAGATCTGAGAGGTGTCTGTTCAAGTGACTGTGTTAACTCTTTCTGGCTCTGCTCCGTGGCGTCCCAGCTGCGTCCCAGCTGCGTCCCAGCTCTGGCAGGTTGGATCCCTTCGGATCAGATACGCAAGCCTCCTATTTTTATCGATTGCTGTAGCAGTGATGCTAATTTACACATGTCGGATAGAAAACCATAAAAACAAACCATTTAAGGACAGTTTGTATTTATGCAGGCCAGGAGTCAACAGGTTTGAGGTTTCAAAGCCCGACATGAACGTGGAGAGGCTCATCTGTGGCGTGGGAAGCGCAGGAACTCCAGCTGTGCAGCGGTGCATTGTGGGAAGAGGAGTGCTGTCATTTCTTGCAGCGTGCAGGCTGTAAAAAGAGCGTTGGACGCTGCAGAGACAAACTGTTCCGAGGGGTCTTTAAATGTCACATAACGGGGAGCGTGCACGTGCCTCGCGCACGCAGGGCTAACCGCTCCAGGCGTGTGAGCGACAGCTGCTGGTGTCACACTCTGTCTGCAAGCCGGAGAATGTCTGGACGGGAGGATGAGAGCGGACTGACGAACTCGAGAGATGAAGGTTTGAATCAGCTGATCGATCGGAACGTTTCCTGATCTGATCACAGTTTGAGTCGTTCTTATCAGGGGCCAAAGAATCTAAAGCATGTAAACACGGATCATGTGACTAAACACACGTGTGTTGAAGTGATTAAGATTACTGACAGGAGGTCATGTGACGCCGTGTTCACACAGGCTGTGTAACAACACACGGCAATGAGCACAGGAAGCGGACAGCAGCTAGCACACACTGCTAACAGGATGCTAACAGACTGTCTTTAACCCGTCTCTCTCTCTCTGTACCTGTCTGTCTGCAGGATGGGTGCGACAGTCTTCGTGCAGCCGTTGGATCTGGTGAAGAATCGGATGCAGCTGAGCGGTCAGGGCACGAAGGCTCGAGAGTACAAAACCAGCTTCCACGCTCTGTTCTCCATCCTGAAGAACGAGGGCGTGGGAGGCATCTACACCGGGTACACCTGGACACACACCTGAGAACACACACAAACACACACTCACGGTTCGTAACACTTTGAGGACATGTTTGTAACAACGGCGCGTCTCATGGTCTCAGGTTGTCGGCAGGTTTGCTGCGTCAGGCGACGTACACGACGACTCGTTTGGGGATCTACACCATCCTGTTTGAGAAGATGACCGGAGCCGACGGCCGGCCGCCAAACTTCTTCCTCAAGGTAATCGCAGAGTTAGCTGTGGTCACATGACCCTCACCCGGAGGTTTGGTGAGAGCGCCAGGAGAAGTCCTGACTCGGTGTGCCCCCCCCCCCCCCTCCCCCTGCAGGCTCTGATCGGTATGACAGCTGGAGCCACCGGAGCGTTTGTGGGGACGCCGGCAGAGGTCGCTCTGATCAGGATGACGGCTGACGGACGGTGAGACATTCACAAACACATAATCGGCCGATTTAATCGACCGATTATCGGCCATTTTTGATGCTTTTCTTCATGTTTTTATACTTGAAAATTTGTCTCTTTTGACAAAGTTTTGTAAAACAGTAAAGTCCTGCCTGTAAGTCGTATCTTTGTTTTTGTCAGCATTAAGGGACCGAAAAAGAAATTATTAATTTTATATTTTTAAAACAAATCGTCCGAGTAATCTGTTATCAGATTTTTTTTTTTCTGCCAAATATCGGAATAGGTATCGGCCTCAAAAGATCCATATCTGTCAGGCCCTAATGCACGTGCGCGTGCTCGCACAGTAAAGATGTCCTCCTTATTCCGTCTGTCCTCAGCCTCCCCGCGGATCAGAGGAGAGGTTACACAAACGTTTTTAACGCTCTGGCTCGAATCACCAGAGAAGAAGGAGTCACCACGCTGTGGAGGGTGAGACAGCTTCGTCTTCGTCTCATCAGCAGAAAATAAACACTTCTGATTCCCTGATATTAAACTGTGAATCACTGATAAAATATTGACGATACGTGTGTGTGTGTGTGTGTGTGTGTGCTGTAGGGGTGTATTCCCACCATGGCTCGAGCAGTGGTTGTGAACGCAGCTCAGCTGGCCTCCTACTCTCAGTCCAAACAGGCGCTGCTAGACTCAGGTACACACAGAACACACACATTATTATATAAACATTAAATATTCAAACACTAAATGTGTATGTGTGTGTGTATGTGTGTTTGATTATAGGGTACTTTGGGGACGACATCCTGTGTCACTTCTGCGCCAGTATGATCAGCGGCCTGGTTACCACGGCAGCGTCTATGCCAGTCGACATCGTGAAGACCAGGTGAGACAGAGACAGGTTAGACAGGTGAGGAGAGCAGGTGTTCATGATCAGCTGATCAAACAATGTGTGTGTGTGTGTGTGTGTGTGTGACAGGATTCAGAACATGAGGATGATCGACGGGAAACCAGAGTACAAGAACGGATTGGTGAGCGACACATTCAAAGACTTGCTGGGATTTTTGTGCGTTCGTTTCTTGGTTTGGTTGTTCTAATGATGGAGTTTGTGTGGATGATGCGTTTCCTGTTTCCTGTCCGTCTCAGGAGGTTTTGTTGAAGGTGGTGAGGAACGAAGGATTCTTCTCGCTGTGGAAGGGTTTCACTCCGTACTACGCCCGCCTCGGACCGCACACCGTACTCACCTTCATCTTCCTGGAGCAGATGAACCGTCTGTACAAGACCCACGTCCTGGATCGCTAATGCACAAACACACACTGACACACACACAAACACACACACACACACACACACACAAGGACTGGAGAACAAACCTCAGCGTGTTTCTGATTTGTCTTAACTCTGATCTCTGCTCCACATTTCTCCTTCCATAGAAAACAGAGGCCTCTGAAAAGGTGCACTGTTCCTTTAAGAGGAACAGAACTATTGTGTGTGTGTGTGTGTGTGTGTGTGTACACATAAATCTGCTATGTATACACACACACACACACACACACACTGCTCCAGAGTTTCTAATGAAGCTCAGAGAGAAAGAGCATCGGTGTTTAAACTGGACTGTACCAAACCACAGACGGACCCACTGCCCTGACATGGTACAGTCCAACACACACACACATACACAAACACACACGCACACACACACACAGTGTTTGAGTTCTTTTTGTAAAAAAAGAATGTAAAATATAAAATAAAGTAGTTTAAACATCACTTAGTGATGCTGATAATAAAAACAGTCGTATTTGTCCAATCATTACCCCCGCCTCCCCTTTCATTTAAAAAAACACAAAGCATCATGGGATTGCTGGGTAAACATGACAAGAGCCAGTTTTTCAGCTGAAGAGATGGAATAAACAGTTTGATCCTCGAGTCATTTTTGGTGTCGCTTTTTGAGTCTTTGAGTTTCCTTTTTGATAAAAGCTAATTTTTATCGTTTTAAAAAAAAAACTTAAAAAGCGAAATAAGTACACAACCATTATGTAAAAAATGCGAACAAAACATTGAAAACACAACAAAACATTGAAAAAGATAGAACTTCAAAGTACGATCTGACAAGAAAATATTACATGATCAAACAATGTTTGTATAAAACTGACTTAAAAAATACAATACTACCGGACTTCAATTTGACCAAACTTTTAAAGTATGGCCAATCTGTAAAAATAAAATACTACAACAAGATTTAAAAAATTTGACAGAACTCTGAAAATACGGCCGTAATCTCAAAAACAAAACCGTAATTTTAACCACATGACCAAACAGCAATAGTATAAATCCGACTTCAATTTGACCAAACTCAAGAAATACAGCCGTAATCAAGTAGACAGGACCGAACATCAAAAGTATAAAACAGACTTCAAAAATACTATAAAACTTAAAAAATATGACCAGTTTTCAAAAATACGGTACTACTACCAGACTTTAATTTGACCACACTCTTAAAATATGGCCATAATCTCATAGACAGATGAAACATCAAAAGTGTAAATCATACTTCAAAAATACTATAAAATTTCAAAAATACGACCTGTCTGTAAAAATACAATACTACCACAGGACTTCAAAAATTTGACCAAATTCTTGAAATAGGGACGTAATCTCGAAGACAGGAACAAACATAAAAAAGTATCTTTTTTTAACTTAAAAAATATGACTGAAATTTTAAAAAATGTGGCCAGTCTTCAAAAATAAGACCTTCATCTCAAAAACACAACCAAAGATTAGAATTATGAATCGGACCTAAAAATACAACCATACTTGGAAAAATAAAACAGACTTCAAAAATACGGCGCGTATCTTGTATATACGACAAAAGTATCGAACTTCATAAGTACGACCAAACCTGAAAACATGACTATAAGACCAAACTTCAAAAATATGACCGTGATCTGAAATATATTACCAAATATTAAAAATATGAGCGGCAGTTTTGAAGTTTGGTCATATGGTCGTATTTTTAAGAGTTTGGTTTTGTGATCATATAAACAAAATTTTGTATGCATCATGTTTTTAAGTTTGGTCATATTTTGTATGTGCAATCATAGGACCAAACTTTAAAGGCACAACCATAATCTTGAATATATGCGATCAAAATTCAAAAAGACGACAAAACTTTTAGTCTTTTCATATTTTTATTAGGTTTCCTGAAATACAAGAAACAACAGTATATGCTGACAACACGTCAAGATCACATGACCACACGCGTGTAATAAAAAAAAAAGGGCGAAATGAAATCAACCAGCAAATTAGACTTCTGACTCAAAAATCTTCAATCAGTATAACGAAGACATGAGTGAATGAGCTGAAAGCGTTTACACAGAGCAGGCAGGGAGACTATACGGATGGTAGAGAGTCTCATGGAGCTCATTTCTCCTTGTGGTAAACAAAAAGCTGCAAAACGTTGATGAGGTCAGAAACAACTCCACAGTTCAATCCAGACTCACAAATACTCCCTTTGATTTCAATTACAGACGTTTCAGAGCTCATGGAAGCAACATGCTGAGGCTTTGTGTGTCCAGCAGGGGGCAGAGTTACAGGATGTGGCTCAGATTACCCACAACAGAAAGGTCTGTCAGACCACCTGTGTCACCAATCCATCAGAGAGTGATCCATCCCAGATCAGCTGTTCCAGTTTTCAATACGGTCTGGATCAGCTGATCCAGGTGATCCAGACCGTTTAAGATGACCACACCCAGACTCAGGAGGTAACAGAATCCACACAGACAGATCTTAGTGTAACAGGTCAGTCTGTGAACACTGCAGGTAACAATCTGAAGCAATGGGTGAGTGGGTGGGGTGATGATGTCAGCAACAGGGGCGGGGTTTATCTGTCTCTGATCTTCCTGCCTCAGTTGTTTGTGTTTTTTTTACACACACACACTCACACACACACAACGTGAAGTTATTCAGGAAATGTCAGAAGTTCACGTGTGAAAAGGATTGTACTTGAATCTTTGATGTTTGAACTGTGGATTAAATTCAAACCAGAGGATTCCTTTTTCAGGGAGCATAGTTCAACCAAACCACATTCTGTATTACAACAACGTGGCTCAGTAGTAGAAGAGTCTAGGTGCTATTTTGATCAAAAAGAAAAAAGTTTCAGTTAAACATTTTAACAACTTGCTCTAGTTTCGGTCCCTTTTCATGGCTTTATTTCAAATGAAATGATAACATGAATCATTTTAAAAACACATCTCGCCCCTGACGTCAGGAACATTGATTCTTGTTTTTCAAGATAAGAAGGACGTGTTTTTTGGGACATTTTTTTTTGGTGCAGATCAACTTCAATGAACGCTGACAGGAAGTTGCCAAATGGTGCATCTCTTCTGCTGATGAAACAACTGCAGCATGTGCAGATAACGGCAGGTGTTTTCGTGTGTGTGTGTGTGAATTTCTGAGAGCAGGAAGTGGAGGTTTGTGACAGGAAAGGGGGTTTGGTGTGTTCAGGATGTGCACTGTGTCTGTGTGGTTAAAAGGTTTGTTTTTCTGACAGAAGTTGCAGGAACATCACACAACACATGAGAAGATGGTGTGTTAAATCATAGTGCTTGGAGCTGCCTTGTGTGTGTGTCAGTGTGTGTGTGTGTGTGTGCGTGTGCACACGAGCGGTGTTCATTAAAAATGCCCATTCACATCCTCCCTCTGCTTTGCCTTAAAAGGACACATGAACACACACACACACATATGCCTTCAAGTAGACACCACTTCCTCTTTCATGTCTCACTTTGACTTCTTTCAGCTTGACTCAAAACAAGCTCACGGTTAGTGTGTGCGTGCGTGTGTGTGTGTGCATGTTAGTGTGTGCACTTCCTCTCCTCCTTCTTCTCCTTCTGCCTCCATAAATGGCAGCAGAACTTTTTGCTGCTCTGTTCGAATGAGACTTCACCAGCAGCCATCACAGAGACAGGGCAGTGTTAGCCTAGCTTAGTTGCATAGATTAGCTTAGCACAAAGACTGGAAGCAGAGGGAAACTGTTAGCCTCAGCCTTTGAAGAAACTTTGCTGATGGCTGTTTTCTGCCACCAGTGTTGCTGCAACAGTTACTAACATCAATGCCAGTTTTACAGGTGCATCATGGGAAACACAGGACCCAGTTCATGTTAGAGTTAGCTAATACCTTGTGCACTGAGATAATAATGTTGTGGGATTATGTTGTTCCATTTAGTGCAGAGATTTTATTTTGTGCACACAACTAGCTTGTGGTGACAACACATTCAATCAACAATGGTGATTTTTTTCGCACACATGCTAATTAGCTTTATCTAAGCTAAGATAACGTGAACATGGTGCAACTGTGCATCACTTGTGTGGCTGCAAATGTCTATGCTACGAAATGGAAAAACCCGGCAAAGACTCAGGTTCGCTTTGTGCAACTTCCTGCCAACAGAGATAGAAACAGGGTGCTAAATATGCAGATGTGTGTGAGAGAGCGAAGGAGAGAGAGAGAGAGAGAGAACAAAGGTGTGGTGGCTCAGACTGACGAGTTAACACAAGTTTCCATCTACAGTATGCGTACCCTGGGGAAAGCACATATGCACACACACACACACACACACACACACACACACACACACACACACACACACACACACACACACACACACACACACAGTGGAGTCGTCTGATGGTCCTGCATGATCTGCATTCTTCACCCCCCCCCACACCCACCCCCAGGTTCAAAGGTTACAGCTCTGCCCAACCTGTTCAGACTGATCGGGTTTAGCAGAAATATGGTGGAGACGTGGAATGGTCCTCGTTACAGCGTCACAGGGACCGGTCCTCGCAGAGATAGAAAAGCAGAAACTTACACACACACGCACGCACATTAAGAAAAACGAGAAATCAGCATCATTTAATAAACTGTGAGGCTGTGTACGTGACAAATAAAGTCCATGTGGTTACATTTATGAGTGGATATGAAAGTTACACTGCTTCAGTCACTATAGTAGCATCTTAAGCTAGTGCTGCTTAATCTGCTACTTTCACCACAGTAACTACCTGATAATCATCCGGGTAATTACACTCTGCCAACAAGTTGCATAACTCAGCACATGGCTCTGAATGTTCAAAAAACACCCAAACATGGATTTAGAAATATGAAAAACAGGCGTGACTGTAGTGGAAGTCACTGCATGGGCTCAGAATCACTTCACAAACCAATGTCCTTGGCCTGTAATACTCGATTTCTGCAAATAAATCTACCAAGAGTTCAGCAGCAGAAGCCAGTCATCCAGCTGTCTCTCTTAGATCCTCTTCATCCTCTTCATCGTAAGTGTTATTACACAGACGTGACGTGTCAGAGGTATGATCGAGCGGCGGCACTGCAAAGAACAACTTTTACTTCTGACTGTGCGGCAGTGAGGTGGACCGACCAAGTTTTAACTTGTCCTCTGTTCTCTATCTCCCCTCTGACATCCACAGGTCTAAACTGGCTCAGGTATGTGTGTGTGTGTGTGTGTGTGTGTGTGTGTGTGTGTGTGTGTGTTTGTTGGAATGCAGCTCAGTTTGGTTCAGCTTAATCTCAGTGTGCTAAATGTTCTTTTCAAACTCAGACATTTAGAGTCCTCCTCTCAGATTTTATCACGCTCTGTGTTCAGGACCGGCATTTTTAAGCTCACCCATGCTGAACTGCAAGCCCCAGAATGCACCTCAGTCGATCGATGTGGGTGTGCCTGCCGCAGTAGAGCAGCCATGAGGTGAGAAGTGACGGAGGCCTCACTCTGAGACCCTCAGGGTGATGGATGTAATACAGCAGCAACAAGGAGACAAAGATACAAAACAAGGAGACAGAAAACGACAACAAAGACACTAAAAGACAAGATATCTGCAAAGAGAGACACAAAACAAGCACAAAACGACAAAACTACCATAAATGAACACAAAACTACCACACAGACACAAAACTACTATAAAGAGGCATAAAAACCGATATGAGACACAAAATAAGCACAAAGTGACATAAACCTATCGTGGAGTGACACAAAACTACCAAAAAGAAACAAAAAAATTCCAAAAAGAGGAAAAAAACTACCACATAGAAGCTAAAAAAGACAAGATATCTGCAAAGAAAGACACAGAACAAAAACTACAAAAAGAGACACCACATAGCAAAAAAACTACCACACATCCACACAACTACTGCAAACAGACACAAGACTAAAACGAGACACAAAACAAACACAAAGAAAGAAAAATTGAAAACAGAAACACAAAACTACAAAAAAAAATCCTACAAAAAGAGATACAAAACTACAACAAAAACTACAAAAAGAGATGGAAACTACAACAAAAACTACAAAAAGAGATACAAAACTGCAACAAAAACTTCAAAAAGAGACAAAATACAACAAAAACTACAAAAAGAGATACAAAACTGCAACAAAAACTACAAAAAGAGATACAAAACTGCAACAAAAACCACAAAAAGAGATACAAAAATATAACAAAAACTACAAAAAGAGACACAAAACTACCACAACGGACATTAGCAACAACAAAACACAAAGACACAAAACAACCACAAAGCAACAGAACTACCAGACATAGACATTAAAACTACTACAAACAGACACAAAACTAAAATAAAAAGACACAAAAAGTTAACAAAGAGACACAAAACTACCACAGTGGACATAAAAAACAGAGACACAAAGGAGCAGCAGATACACCTTAGCAACAACAGAAAAACACAACACAACTACAAAAAGAGACACAAAACTACAACAATGAGACTCAAAGGAGCAGAAGAAGCATAAATCAACTACAAAGAGACAAAAAAGACCACAAAGACACACAAAGTGATCACAATGGATACAAAAAAAGAAGCAAAAACAACCAAAAAGAGAAACAAAACTACAAAAAAGAGACGCACAAAACAGCTACAAAGAGTGGAAACACAGACAGACAGAAAGAGTCTCTGTTTGTGCTCTACAAAAACTGAAATCTTAGGAAGTGTTTTCGTCTCAATTTAAGTCAAATTTAAAAAAGAAAAGAAAAAATGTACAAGCGTTTTTTTTATCCCATTGGTGGATTTTTTCACTTGTTATAAGCGATTCAGACCTCATTTTCTCTTTTATCTTTAAATAAGACATTTTTTCTGGACTGGTCGGGTGAATATGGCTGTCACTCGCTCTAAAAAGTCTTCGTTTTTTTCTAAAAAATAAGAAACGAGCACTTGCTTTGACGTCAGTTTTTTTGCAGTGTGGGACATTAAAGACTCACCGAAGCTTCAGGAATGAAAACTTTACAGATCTGATGTTTTCTGAACTTTACATGTGTGATCTTGGCTCTTTGCAAAACACTGTGGCAACACCTTCCAGGTAAGAGCCAGGAAAAGAGAGAGAGGTGGAGAGACACTGGGTGACAGCGAGCGAGGCAGGAAGCAGCCTGCAGGCTGGGAGTGGTCTGACGTATAAAAGACAACTTGTCTTCCTCCTTTCTGCATTTCACCGCTCTGTTTCCCTCTCTCTGACACGTCTAAGACCATACCTGTGCAGGTAAGCTGACGTGGTCTCTCTCTCTCTCTCTGTCGCTCTCTCACATACACACACACACTCACACCTACTCAAACACACACAGCTGTTGTTCTTTGTGATGGATCAGGGTCTGTCTGTTTGGGGTTTTAGTGCTTCTGTTGTTGGTTAAGATCTGTTTCAAGAAACAGGAAGAGCTGCTGAAAAGTGTGTGTGTGTGTGTGTGTGTGTGTGTGTGTTTGTGTGTTTGTGTGTGTGTGTGTCACTGATCAGGATGGGTGACTGGACGGCATGGATTAGTAGCCTGACGGCAGAGCCGACTCCAGTGGCGGAGGCAGCGATTTGCGGCTACATCGATGGAAACGAGAGTGTGTGGGCCAGCACACCAGGCCTGTCTGGCATCTCGGTAATCACACACACACACACACACACACACACACACACACACACACACACACACACACACACACACACACACACACACACACACACACACACACACACACACACACACTCCAGACCTGTGCACAATGTAAAACATGAAGACTTGAGCTGTAAGAGTCCGTTTTTAGGAAGAGGGGGAAGAGATGTGTTTTGTGTGTTTAACTTTGTGTGTGTGTGTGTGTGTGTGTGTGTGTGTGTGTGTGTGTGTATGTGTTTAGCAGCTTTAAAAACACTGCAGTCCCTCCCTGTACTGAGGAAGAACTTCCTCCTTTGAGCAAACACTCCCGTCAGGGGTTTGAACACCTTTAGAAGAAGTCTGTCACACATCGTCCAATCAGGGGAAGCATTTCCCTGATAGCCGGACCCTGATTGGCTGACGGTCACTTCTTCATATCTCTGACAGAGACTTAAAAAATCTTCTTCCCCTTATTTGCTTCAACGTCTTCTTGAGTTTTGGGTGTGTTTGGTTTGCTGCTCAGCTGGTCTCTGCGCTGTCAGCAAGGCGGGTGGAGCTGCAGTGGGGAGAAAAAGGACAGGGCCGAGCAGGTTCCTGCAGAGCTTTGAGAAAACAAGCGACACCAAATCGTTCTAGAAGAGTCCTGACATGACTACTAACTCACCCGGCAACAAGCTGAGAAGTCTTTCCTCATTGGCTGAATTTTCAAACCTGAGATACAGACTGATTTTTTTTAATCGCAGAAAACGTTTTTTGTTTTTTTTTTTGTTTAAATTTTAGCAGCGCGTTAACGATGCTTTCTTACAGTTACGACTTACGACTCTTCGTGCGTGTTCATGTAGTTTCCGGGCGTTTTGCGGTTTTCGAGGCTGCAGGCTGAGAGTTGGTTAAACTGCCTTATAAGGACACAATGTCAAAAACCAGCCGCAGAAACAGGAAGTAGAGACGATCACTTCTGGTTTCTCTCACACACACACACCTATACACACAGAGAGGGTTAGGGTGGAGAAGCTTCTCTACTATTATGCAATTGATTCATTTGAGGTGTGTGTACAGCACACACACACACAAACACACACACACACACACAAACCCTGCTGTTTGTTTGCAATGAGGAGTTTAAAGCCTTTAAGACTGACCATGCACACACACTCACGTGCACACTGAGGAGCTGTTCACGTGGTAAAAACAGTGCACGACTGTCATGTCTTGCACAAGCACGTTGTTTTGGAGCATCGAAGAGTCATTAAGTGTGATAATCGTGAAAATGGTGACATCAAGACAAGAGCAAACAGCCATTTTTAAAGAGGGTGAGGAGGTGGACTGTGTTCCCGTCTCACCATCATCGTCTGAAGACTTCAGACCTTTACTCTGATTGGCTGGATGGTTTAAGGAAGTGGTTTGCCCCTACAAGCAGAGATGTGTGTGTGTGAGTGTGTGTGCGCGTGTATGTCTTGTCTTAACTTGCCCTCAACACATTCTTCCTCCTCGCTGTGATCTGTGCTGCAGTCAGGCAGAGTTATAGGTGAATTTCAAAATAAAAGAACTCAGATCGATTGATCCTTTGATCAGTTCTGTAGATGACGGACCAAATATATATATATATATATATATAATATATATATATATATATATATATATATATATATATATATATATATATATATATATATGTATATATGTGTGTGTATATATGTATATATGTATATATGTGTTGTGTGTGTGTATATATATATATATATATATATATATATATATATATATATATATATATATATATATATACATATATAGATATAGATTTAATAAATAAATAAATTATATATATATATATATATATATATATATATATATATATATATATATATATATATATATATATTGGGGGAAATAAGTATTTGATCCCCTGCTGAATTTGTAAATTTGCCCACTGCCCTAGGAAATTAACACACTCTAATTTTTATGGTTGTTTACTGGTTATAAGTATAGACAGAATATCAGTTGAAAATGCATAAAAACACACAGTATAAAAGTTATAAATTGTTGTGCATTTTATCAAGTGAAAAAGTATATTAGTATCAGCAGTGGAACAAATACTTATTTCCCCCACTGTATATATATATATATATATATATATATATATATATATATATATATATATATATATATATATATATATATATATATAAACTCTGTATATAAAAACACTGTTATGTTCCTGTGAGTAGGATTCTGTGTGAGTCAGCGCACACACTGTCTCACATACACAAACACACACACTGTGAAACCAGTTAAACCAGTCAAATGGAATGCACAGAAATCAGTCGGCCTAGAAATCAACTGAGCCTCTTCCCCAAAATGTGCATGAGTCCCTCGTGTTGTAAAACTCCCCCTTTGGTTACACGGATGGGTCGGTCCGCCCTGAGACCTGAACCTGTAGAGCCTGGCGTCACGTCAGGTTAAGAAACGCTGACCTTACTGAAGCCGCGTTTAGTGTTAGCTTTAGCATTCCTCTGGGTCTGATATTTGACTGAAAATGTTACTTCTGATGCATCTAATTCTTAAACTCGTTTTACTGATAAAGTATTGATTTTTTTTTATTATCACTGCTTTATGAAACTCTCTCTCTCTTTCAGGTTGATGAAATCAAGAAGATGGCTAAAGATCGGAAGTCGTTTACCATTCATGGTGCTTTCTTGGCAGGAAAGAAGTGCCGGCTTATCAGAGACCAGATGGATATGGATGGGGTCTACTGTTGTGACTTCAAAACAGCTGCTGGGGAGGATGGAAGCAACCCAGTCAACGTGTGTGTAGGACAGGGCAAGCAAGGTACGGCAAAGAACAGAATTTGAGAATTATGAGACGACTCTGAAAATGGGACGACTTTAATTATAAGATGACTTTGTTTGTGAGACAACCCAGATCATAATACAACTCTAATTATAAGTTTAACTCTAATTACGGGATGACTGTGAATGGGAGACAACTTCAACTTTAAGATGACTTTGATGGAAGACGACCCTGATTATGATACAACTCTGATGAAGAGACAACTCAAATATCCAAACGACAACCCCGATTCATAACATCCTGATAATAATAGAACTCTAAATATGAGACCACTTTAGATATGAGACTTTATAAGACGGCCCTGAGCCCAATACGACGTGGACCATAAGACAACGAGATCATTTTAATTTTTGGAAGTGACTTTTTTCTTTTTTTCCCCATGAAGGTATCATTGACTCTTTTTTTGTTCTCTGTCTCAACAGCCTTTGTGATAGCTTTCGCCAAAAAAGATGTAAACGGTGGAACACTGGGTGACAAGGTGTATATAAAACTATTAAACATCTCCGGGATTTTGGTTATTAAGACAAGACGGCCACTGTTCCCTCCTTTTTCCCCCATTTACCAAGATGGCCGCCATGCACCTGTGTCCCCCTACTTGAAGACCACCTCAAGAAAATGGACACTTTTCTAAAACCTCTTTATTTTATAGTTTTGGGATCTTTAGAAGTTGGTCTTGCTTCAGGGAAAATTTACTTCCATGTTCAGAGTGGTTGGTGAAGCTAAAGCTACTCAGTATGCTTGCTGTTTAAAGCAGTGTTAGATTTTTTTTTTTTACAGTGTACAATAAACCAATCAGCTCTGTGCACACACCTGAAAAATAAAAACATCAACAACAGTTCTTCAAAAACACTCCTTGTTCTGCTGTCTGTGTTGTTAGTCCTTCGTTTATTATGAGGACATCTGTAAACGGTCCTAACACGTGCTGAAAACAAGTATATGTGTGCTATTTGAAACGTTACTGAAATGATTGTAATTATTACAATCATAATAAAATAAGATAAGGTAAGACTTAAATGATCCCCAGGGGGGAAGTTGTTTAACTAATAAAGCAATAGTTATAATAAATATTGTGCTACGTATGAAGAATAAATACACCACTGTAAACAATCCAGAGTAACATTAAATGAAGAAGAGATGACCCCTCCTCTTCAGTCATGTGCAGTTATATTTAGCCTGCTTTAAAGGCCGGTGCTGGACACGCTGCACTGTCTCTGTACAGTGTGTCGTACAGTTAAAGGTGAGTGTAAAGGGTAAGATATCTGAGTGTGTGTGTGTTTGTGTGTGTCTTAGGGTTAGTGCCCTTTGCCGTGAATGCTAAGCCGGTCTCACATTTCCCCTTTAGGTGAACTTTGACCTTCTCTATCTGAGTTAGGGACCGTCAGACTAGTCACCACAGACAGAAACAGCATCACTGAGGTGATAACATGACTCACAGAAAAGCTCACAGAAAACTCTGTTTAATGAAAGTCGTTTCTTATTTAATCCAGCAGAACGTCAGTTAAGCTTTTTAGCGTTATAGTAGAGTCTACGCTCTATTTTTTTTCACTTATCACAGCTAACACTGCAGTGCCACAAACACAATGAATGCTTGCTGGGGGATATATCCTGAGATAAGATTTATACTTGAACCTGTTGGTCCAGTGTAGCTTAAATCGAACGTATAAAGAGATATTTTGATGTACAGTTACATAAAACACTGTATTTTTAGCATTTTTGCTGCTAACATTGCTAACTCTGCTAATGCTTCCACAGACTATCAGTGCCGATCAACTGCTAACATTACTGCTGTAAGCCATGTATTAGTATTCTGGAAGCGTTGCTTCTACTGCAAGAATATATAGTGTAGCAACTTCCGCTAACATGCTAATGCCGCCATCCTGACAGATGTATAACTCCAGATTCCTCCGTACAAACAAACCCACACCCTCCAGACCAGGCGTCTGTAACAGGCAGTTCATGAACTCCCGGTGGCTTGCAGGTCCTCAGTAAGTAGCTTGACAAGCTAACGGAAAATGTGAAAAAAAGAATGAGGAAGAAAGGAAGAATCAATGCAAACTGTATCTACTTACTGCAACTCTATATCTATCCAACCTCCCTACAAAGGATATCATCCAGTCACATTCGTATGTATGACTCCATCAACTGTGAACGGGATTGTTGTTACAAATTTGGATTTTGTTTTATTGTTATTAAAGCTAGTGTACCGTTTAGACATCCACAATGAGTGAACCAGGTCCACTGAAAAACAAGATTAAAAAAAATCCCAGACAAATTACAAGGACCTGGTCGACAGCATGCAGTGCAAGCATCATATTAAAGGTAAGCCTATAATTACATGCTAAATATGTACCTGGTGGAAATAAATAGATAAATAAAGGGACCAGAAGCAGCTCGTGACTTTGTTGTTTCACAGTCGCTCTCATCCTAAAAAAGTTTGGAGACCTCTGATCTAGACTGACAGAAAATTATCTTGAAATTGTGTTGGGGTCTTGTGGCCCGGATTGCAGGACAGGGTGTTGCTCCAGTTTTCCCTTGCAGAGACAGCTGAGGTCAAAATAGCCCACAGACAAAAACGTTTTTATCACAGTGTCAACAGGCAGAGGGGGAACGAGACATACTCTTTTCAGAAGACTGATTATGACATGTCTATGTCACTGTTATAACATGGTTTTGACCAATCAGAATCAAGCATTTAGCTAAATCAGGTAATTGGTAAGAAAGCGAGGTAATATGTTTTTTTTATTCTTTACATTGAACAACCCTTGGCTTGTTACATTCTAACAGGGATATAATTTATATAACTTTAAAGTATTATTAATGTAGCTGCAACCACTGCTGCGTATTCATATTTTGCTAATGTACTGATTTTCTTTTTTTTTTTTTTTGAGTCAAAAAAAGTAAAGACGCCACAAATACCTACCCATCAAAAACTTGAAACCATTTATTCAAGGAAGATGAGTCGTCATTCCAAAACATGTTAGTACTTGAGAGAAAACTGTCTCCTCTAGGCGCTGGATAAGAAAGCAACAACAGAGAATTATAAGAAGGTAAAACTACAAACTCTGAGTAAAAACTACAAACTTTGAGTCAGTCCTCTGGTTTTCGTTTGTGCTTCTGTTGGTTTAATCTGGTTTTTCTGTTTTCTGGAGCTCTTGTCCTTGCAGACGCTCCCTGCCTCACCCCCCTCCTATCTCCTCCCCCTTCAAAGGGAGTGTCTATAAAAACTCTGCCATGGGACAGACGGACACTTTCCACGTCAGTGAGACAGTCAGAAGGACGGACTGACAGACGGCCGAAGACGACACCCCCCCTTCTTCTCTGAACACACAGCTGAGGTAGGCAGAGGCACGAGTGAGCCCCGGGTAGTCTCTCTTTGAGTGATATAACTCCTGTTCTTATTTTGAAAAGCAGCTTCCTGTTTCATGTCCAACCTGCTCTTAAACCGTCTCAGCCTTCTTTGATTCCTCTTCTTTAAAAAACTTTCTACAGTTTCCCTGAGTGTTTGGAGAAAGACTGAAACCCTTGGTGGTAACTTGCGTTCAATCCTTCTCCTTTTTCTGAATCTCCCCGTCTTGTGTTTTTGTCCAAAGTTAGAGACAAAAACCTTCAGGGCTTTGACTTTGAGCTGCCTGAAGGTCAGTGTGCTGAACAAATGAAATGTGACAAACAGCGGCAGGAGCTCAAAGTCCACACAGACAAAGAGACACGGCGTGTGGAAAGGTCCGTGTTCATGTCTGAGATGTTTCTGAAGAGAAATAAAACAGATGATCTGCACTGCTCAGTATTTTGACATCAGCACTCTGAATTTTAAAATCAAAGTCACATTTAACACTCTACTGCATTTCTTTAGTCATATCATCTGAATACTTCAAACAGAAAAAAACAAAGAATAAAGTTGTACCCGTATTGAGGTTATTACAGCAATAGACTGAATGGTATTAGCATTAGCTTAGCAGTGGCTTTCAGAGAAGCTAGCTTATGCTGTGTCCCAATTTGTGTACTTTCATAAGTGTACTTAGATGAAGTGCACTGTGTATACTCTAACACTTACTGGAACGGTGCATTAAATCTTAGAGTATAGTGTTCAAATCAAACACTGCGGCTTCGCACTTACCAGAAACATCAACCACATTTCACAACTGTTCACAGGTGCTTCTCTGCTATTCATCGATTACATCCATCACCCTTCCACATTCAACCGTTATGAGTTCACCCGCTGAGAAATCAAAGTGCGCTGCGTTTATCCATACTGTCAGTGTGAACGCACTTATGTACTCAAAATAGTACACAGCATTAGCATCAGTTAAACGTAGTTTGGTCGATTCCTAAAATGTTAGCACGTTTAGCAATAATTTAGTTGACAGAAGGAGGAAGTAGAAGAAGTGCAAGTGTTTCTTTTTAGAGAAGTTTTCGAAATAACAGAAGTGTTAAAGGTTGTTTCAACAGTTATTTTGGAACAGGCAGAAGCGTTCGCGGTACTACTAGCATTCGTTTCACAACAGCCTGATTTTATTTGAAGTTTGCGCAGAAGCTCTGGGAGTAGCACAACTGTTAGCCGTTGTAGCATTTAGAGAAGTATAGAGGTGTTAGCAGTTATTTTTGAATTAGTAGCTATTATAAGGTGTTAGCCATTATTTCAAGAGTATCTAAATGACTTTTTAAGAAGTTGAGGGAGTATATGTACATGTAGTACTTTAAAAAGAAGTTTTAAAAGTAAAAGATGTGTTAGCATCAGAAGTATCACTAGCAGCTTTGGAAGTTGTGAATGTTAGCTTACGAACTGCAGCGTGCTAGTGTTAGCTTGTAGCACATTTTTAAGAATTAGTGGCAGTATTTTACCATCATTTTACTAAGAAATGTATTTTTACAGCCAACTTGGATTCATCAGAGCTGTTAGCTGCAGTATTTGATGTGGTTTAAAACGTTAGCTAAATGTAAGCAGTGGTTAGCAATGATTCATAAGTAGTTTCAGATGTATCAGGTATTTGTATTATTTAGTGCTGCAATTTTTAAAAAAAAAACCAACAAAAAATGTAAGCAAGAGTTTAAGAAAAGTATTGGTTTTTTTGAAGAAGCATGAGTGCTAGCATAAAATCTAATATGTCAGGTGTTAGCAGTAGTTTTAGCAACAGTTTCATGAAAACTACATCCCTTTCTTCCTCGGCAATATTTTCAGGGTTGCAGAAGTATAAACAGCTCAGAGGTAGGAGAAGTGGTTGTGTTTTGTTTTGTTTTTTGTTTTTTTAAGGAAGCAAAAATGCTAACACCATTTGTAAAAAGTAATTAGCAGTAGTTTTCCAAAAGCAGAAGTACAGGTGGTGTTATCATTATTGTGAGGTGAGGATAGGAGGGTACTTTTACAGGTTTTTGGAGTGGGGGCATGCTTTTTACAGGTGTCAGTGTTAGCCGTAGTTGAGCTATATGTTAGCTGTAACTTTTAGCTGAAATGTAAGCCATAGATGTTAGCATTAATTTCAGAAAAGCAGTTGTTTTAGCAGAAGATATTTTTATCTTCCCAGACAATGACAGTCCTGCTTGTCATGTGCACCTCTTCACTCTGAGTGTGTGTGAGTGTGTGTGTTGGGGGTTGGAGGTGGTGGTAGTGGTGGTGGTGGTGGGAGGGGGGGGGGGGGGGGGGGGTAGCATATCTGCATGCACAGTAGAGTCTTTGTATAGGCCATAATTGGGTTCAAGTTTACTGTAACCTCTCAGCTGTTATTTTACATCACTGAGCGCTGCTGACGCTCTCTCACACACACACACACGCACACACACACACACACACACACACACACACACACACACATACACACACAGTTACATAACAGCCTCAGACATAAAGGACAGTCTGTAGAAATCTGTTCAAACAGTTGTGTGAACAGTTGGACCGCATGCTAACGTGATAACACCACCTAAACATCAGGAGGGTATCGTTAGCATAACAGCGTCGCATAATCAAACAGTCGTACTGTTGCTTAAACTTTTATAAATTATGCTAATATTTCCATTTTATTGATAGTATTCACCAAATATTCTAAGTGCTAGCACTACGACCTCTTTGACTTAAATTGTAACACTGAAAGCCGATATTTAAGCTACATATGTACTGAAGCTGCTATCTAGGCTAACTGTATAATAAATGATTATTTCACTACTAGAGCTAAAAAGAAACTGCAATTCTACTTCAAAATAAAAAGTTACACTTTAACTGTGATATGACAAACCTCTATTGGTAATACCTTTACGTTTGACCATGCAGCTGCTACCTGTGCTAACATGCTAGTGATGCTCCAAACGTCCCAGATGCTGCTCTTATTTGGATAAAGTAAATAGCATGAGTTGGAGGATTGAATGAGAGGAAAACAAGAGCAAAGTTACAGGAAGAGGAGTTTGTATTCATGGTGTGGTTATTTTCTGACAGAGAAACTATGATGTTGAGATTCTGCTTCGACTTAAAATGTTCTGTTTGAGGTCGAGCTAAATTCGGCTAATGAGAATAATCAGCGATCTGATTGGTGCAGACAGGACAGGAGCAGACCTTCAGTTATCAGGGTGGCTAAAGTGGCTCATATCATCTCACAGTCACAAATACCTCTGTAAATGTCAAGATCGGTCATGAGTGTGAGCGTGTGTGTGCGTGAGAGTTTGCTGTAACGTTAAACCAGTAAAGAGGAAGTCATGACCTCCGTGGAAAGGTCAAAGAAAAGGTCAGAGGGTTTACGCTGTGCGGCAGCTGTATTAATAACTCTCCTTGGAGAAAGAGAGGGAATCTTTGGGTCTGAACCCCCCCTCTTCTGGGAGCAGAATGGTCTCTCCTTCTCTCCCATTGGTCCTAATAGCCGCCTATTGTCGGTGCTGCTCTGTGATTAGCTGAGCAGGAGAGTGTAGGCGGGATCTTATAGGGGTCAGTGCCTGCTGTCTGCTGCTATGGAGGCGTCATGGCGTTACACAGGATAAGTGCAGCAGGTCTGACACACACACACACACACACACACACACACACACATCAAGTGCAAACACACATCCAGGGGATGAAGACACACACTCAAAGAGGATTTGATTTGATCCTGACATGAGTGTGTCAGAGGAAGACTTCCTCTTTTTTTCCAGCATGTTCGTCAAGGACGCGCTCCTTTCCTTCACCAAGTTTCTGAATCTGTGTCTCTCTGTCCTCCATCAGTCAGGATGTCCATCACCAAGATTCACGCCAGAGAGATTCTGGACTCCAGAGGAAACCCCACAGTGGAGGTGGACCTGTGGACAGCCAAGGGTGAGACCCTAAGACTGACTGTAGAGACCAACGACTGTGACCGAAGCACACTCATGATGACCAGGAACCGAGAACGAGTCACTGAACCAGAAAAGAGAAATCTGATTGTTTTTCAGAGTTCTGACTTGGAACTTGGAATTCTAGTTTTGCTTCGGAGATCGGAGATCAGTCTCCGAATTCTGACTTTGATCTCAAAATTCTGACTTTGATTTCAGAGTTCGGAAATCTGACTTTGATCTCAGAAATCTGACTGTTCTCGAAATTCTAATTTTGTTTTCGGAGATCGGACATCAATCTCGGAATTCTGACTTTGATTTCAGAGTTCGGAAATCTGACTTTGATCTAAGAAAAACAACTTTGATCTCGGAATTCTAATTTTGTTTTTTGAAGATCGGACATCAATCTCCGAATTCTGACTTTGATCTCAAAATTCTGACTTTGAATTCAGAGTTCGGAAATCTAACTTTGATCTCGGAAATCTGACTTTGATCTCAGAATTCTATTTTTGTTTTCGGAGATCGGACATCAATCTCAGAATTCTGACTTTGATTTCAGAGTTCGGAAGTCTGACTTGATCTCCGAAATCTGACTTTGATCGAAGAAAAACAACTTTGATCTCGGAATTCTAATTTTGTTTTTTGAAGATTGGACATCAATTTTGGAATTCTGATCTTGATCTCAAAATTCTGACTTTCGATTCCAGAGTTCGGAAATCTAACTTTGATCTCAGAAATCTAACTTTGATCTCAGAAATCTGACTGTTCTCGGAATTCTAATTTTGTTTTCGGAGATCGGACATCAATCTCGGAATTCCGACTTTGATTTCAGAGTTCGGAAGTCTGACTTTGATCTAAGAAAAACAACTTTGATCTCGGAATTTTAATTTAGTTTTTCGAAGATCGGACATCAATCTCAGAATTCTGACTTTTGATCCCAGAGTTCGGAACAATGACTTTGATTGCGGAATTCTGATTTTGTTTTCGGAAATCGGACATCAATCTCAGAACTGTGACTTTGATTTCAGAGTTCTCATGGTGGGTTAAGATAAGATAAGAGTTCTTATCTTGTCTTGATGTCGGGTCTCTGTTAATAAGATTTATCATCATTTTAAGGTCTAGACCTGTTGACACGTCTTGAGATAACGTTCGTTATGAATTGGTGATATATAAATAAAGATTGAATTCTGACTTTGATCTCAGAGTTCAGAATCCTGTCTTTGATCCGGGAGTTCTGACTTTAAACTCAGAACTTTGACTCCACCCCTCATCCCTGCCTGTGTGTGTTCATCCCCCAGGTCTCTTCAGGGCAGCCGTTCCCAGCGGAGCATCAACCGGAGTCCATGAAGCTCTGGAGCTCCGTGATGGAGACAAAAGCCGTTACCTGGGCAAAGGTAGGAGTGAGGCAGATACCTGCTGGGGGTTTAAACCCCCTCAGAGTTAAACACTCTGCAGGCTCAGGAACAAAGTGATACGTCCTACCTGTGTACCGTACACCCGTTCAGGTTTTTGTATCATCTGCAGGTACGATCAAGGCTGTGGATCACGTGAACAAGGACATCGCCCCCAAGCTGATCGAGAAGGTACCACATGATCAAGAGAATAAAAAAACATAACAAAACCAGTGAGACAGGAGCACACGGGACATGAATCTGTCTGTCTGCCTGTCTGTCTGTCCGTCTGTCTCCAGAACTTCAGCGTTGTCGAGCAGGAAAAGATCGACAAGTTCATGCTGGAGTTGGATGGCACAGAGAACAAATGTGAGGACCTGTCGGCTTCCCCTGATTCCCTCTCTCTCTGTCTGACCTGTCGCTCTCTCTCTGACCTGTCTCTCTCTCTCTTTCAGCTCAGTTCGGTGCTAACGCCATCCTGGGCGTGTCTCTGGCCGTCTGCAAGGCCGGAGCAGCAGAGAAAGGAGTTCCTCTCTATCGCCACATCGCTGACCTCGCCGGACACAAAGAAGTCATCCTTCCTGTGCCTGTGAGTGGGCGTGGCCTTATCTCTGACTCTCATTGAGACTGCTGAACAAAACTGTCGTAACTCTTTGTCTTATCGTCTTTTAACGTGCCCTCCGCAGGCCTTCAATGTGATCAACGGCGGCAGCCATGCTGGAAACAAACTGGCCATGCAGGAGTTCATGATTCTTCCTGTCGGAGCCGCAAACTTCCACGAGGCCATGAGGATCGGAGCCGAGGTGCTGCGGAGTGATTGCGTTACTACCAGAGATCCTCTATTCAGTACAGATGGGTACCTGCTAACTCTGTGTGTGTGTGTGTGTGTGTGTGTGTTCAGGTCTACCACAACCTGAAGAACGTCATCAAAGCAAAATACGGCAAGGACGCCACCAACGTGGGAGACGAGGGAGGTTTCGCCCCCAACATCCTGGAGAACAATGAGGGTGAGACAGGCTCCTGTGTGTCTGTCTGTCTGTCTGTCTGAAGCCTCTGTCGGGGTGTGTCAGTATGAATCACAGTCATCTGATGTCAGTTTAAACTCTGTTTGAAGGTTTATTTATAAAGTGACCTCTGAGCATCTCCACATTAATCCTTTAAAGAGATCCTCAAAAGATGAGATGCTCCACTCTTATTTATTTCTTTTTACTGTAACCAGCATTAACATAGTTTTGCATGTTTTTTTTAATTTTTTATTTTTGTGTGTTTTGTATTTTTTTAAAAAAAATCATTTTACTTTAGTTACATTAACTTTTATGAGTTTTGGCGAGAATTTTTCAGGATTACATTAAAAAACATTACATTAAAAAAATCAAAAAATTTTGACTCTTTAAAGGCAAAAAAACAGAAAACAGACTTTTTTATTAGCAATATTTTAATGCGTTTTTTTCCCACAGACTGTGAAAATCACCATTTTCTTACTCCAAAGTCAGAAGTCTGACTTCAAAACAAAATAAAAAGGTCCCTGCCAACCCCCCAAAAATTTTTTGATAGAGGCCTGAATCTTCTTCTGTAGTTTCTCTGTTATAGTTTATATTGTCTGTTTTCTTCAGTTGGCTTTAAAACCTGATTTTTATATACTTATTTTGTCATTTTTGTTAAAAAAGGCAGATTTTTTATCTGTTTTTTTAATTTCTCTGGCGTCAGCTCAAAAGATTTCATGTCAGTGGCACTTCATGTCCTCCGGAGCAGGGTCAGTGCTGCCATCTGCTGGTGGAGAAAGATGATCTGCACAAAGAGATGTGTCTTCTGTTGTCTTGTTTTTTTTTCTGTTCTGGTTTTTCATTTTAACGTCAGATGGTTTACACGTTGTAGTTTTCTGTGGATGATCGTTGTGGTTCGTGGTCGTTGTCGTCACAGTTTTTCAGTCTAATGTCCTCTCTCTGCCCTGCCTCCCTGCAGCTCTTGAGCTCCTGAAGTCAGCCATCGAGAAGGCCGGCTACCCCGACAAGATCATCATCGGTATGGACGTGGCTGCCTCCGAGTTCTTCCGCAACGGGAAGTACGACCTGGACTTCAAGTCACCCGACGACCCCGCCAGACACATCAGCGGCGATCAGCTGGGAGACCTGTACCGCAGCTTCATCAAGGGCTACCCCGGTAAACACGCACACCTAATCCAGGTCTACAGTCTCTGTGAGGTCAAAGAGGCTCTACAGCGTCTCTGCCTGTAGGGGTCAGTCTAAGACTCTGACATGTCCCTCTCTTCCTGTCTCCAGTCCAGTCCATTGAGGATCCCTTCGACCAGGACGACTGGGAAAACTGGGCCAAGTTCACCGCCTCCACCGACATCCAGGTGACACAGACAGGCAGAGTTCAGACACTAACACCTGGATCAGGTCTTTCTGATCCATGGGAATTAAAAGGTTCCTCAAGGACCCCTCAGAGTGACTCCTCTGTTTGTTTATGAACCAATCAGATCGTAGGAGACGACCTCACAGTGACCAATCCCAAGAGGATCCAGCAGGCCGTGGACAAGAAGGCCTGCAACTGTCTGCTGCTCAAAGTCAACCAGATCGGCTCAGTGACCGAGTCCATCCAGGCGTAAGACACCCGTCTGTCTCTCTACCTGTCTGTCTTCGTCAGTCTGATTGTTGCTGTTTGAGCAAAGGTTGAACCCTCTCTGTTCCTGTTTCTCTCTCCCTCTACCTGTCTGTCTCTCAGGTGTAAGCTGGCTCAGAGCAGCGGCTGGGGTGTGATGGTCAGCCATCGCTCTGGAGAGACTGAGGACACCTTCATCTCTGACCTGGTGGTTGGACTCTGCACCGGACAGGTAGGCAGACAGGTTTGAGAGTGAGACAGGTAAATCTCCAGATGGATAATAACATAACTCTGTCTCACTGACCACCTGTCTCTCTCTCTCTCTGTCTTGATCAGATTAAGACTGGCGCCCCCTGCAGGTCAGAACGTCTGGCTAAATACAACCAGCTGATGAGGTGAGAACTTCCTGTCCGTACATAAATATTCTTCAAAGTAAAAGCCCATTCTTTAACCCTTCAAAGTAAAAGCCTGTTATTTTACACCTGTTGAGTCAAAGAGAGGAACAGTTGTATGAACTTGCCTGACCTCTGACCTCTGACCTCTGACCTGCAGGATCGAGGAGGAGCTCGGGGACAAGGCGAAGTTCGCCGGCAAAGATTACCGCCACCCGAAGATCAACTAAAGCTCCTTCCCGACTTCCTGTCTGCAACCTCCTGACAACTGATCAGTGACCTCTGAGGCCCCTCCCACCCCCTTCAGCTGGGGGTGAGAGGACAGAGGTCACGGCGGGTCCAACCCCGTCCTCCTAGCTATAATTCCATGAAAGATGTTTTCTACATAAAACACAATAAAGCATAAAGAACACGATAAACGTCTGACGTCTGATTTTACAACATTCAGGAACAAAAAAAAAAATGAACAGGAAGTAGATTTTTGGTTTGTGTTTGTTGAGTTTTCAGGAACAGAAGAAGAAGAAGAAGAGCGGTAGCTTTAACTTAATAAAACACGACAGCTGCATGAAACAGGGTAGAGTCAGCAGCTGGACTGAAAAGCTTTTATTTTGAAATTTTAACATGAGATGAAACACATAAACCTAACGATAAACTCAACTAACGAAACATCTCGTTTTAAAATCTCCACACTGAGGTCAATGTATAAGAAATGATGATGGATCTCCTTACTGGTTCTTGACACGCTGGAGGGACGGGGCCTCAAACACCAAGGTCTGCTCCTCAGAGGACTCCAGAGGGCTGAACAATCAAAGGGAAGAGAGTTTGTGGAACAGGGAGCCTTAAAGAGACGGCACTGCAATTAAGTGGTTCAGGCAGAAGCTAAAATAAAGGTTTTCTAAAACAACACTGTGAGGAAAAAAACTGTTTAATTTTTTTTTAAACTACAGGGACACCTGAAGGTCAGATTAAAGCCTTAAAAAAGTACAGTGACCATTCATTCTCAAAAATAGAAATGGTAAACATTGGTCTAGCTAGCAAATTTTAGTTTTTGTCCATGTCACAACTATATGGTTTCTCTCCGCCTGGTTTCCCACGGTGCTCCCACTTGTACGGTTTCTCCCCGGGATGGATGTGTCACTGGCTGTTTTCCAAACCAACTACAACAGACTACATGTGAATTTAGTATGTAGTAGGCACTACATACTACCTACTACTTTTGAATGTAGTCTGCAGTATGACTGCTCTGTTGGGTCTGTTTTGTAGCTAATCTGGTTTTTAGTTTAGGAAAATGGGACTACAGCTGATGGACTTTTAATGTTTAAATTTATGATGAAATATAAATGATAAATAGTATTGAGCAAGGGAAGAGAATAGTTATATTTCAGCAAAGAGTTTTTTTAAGCAAAAGTAAAGCAAGTAAAAACAACTACAATATAATGATTAATGAATCTGTTGAAGTAAACTCCTCTTTAAGACTAGAAGTGAAGTTTCAACAGCTCTTCTTTCTCATGAACTGTTTAACTCAATTGTTGTACTGTAGTTGGTGTTCCAACTCATTCCAGTAGGTGGCGGTAATTCACCTTAACCTGAGTATCAGCCAACCCCCCTAGAGATACAGCATTAGCACTGTGCATTGTGGGAAACCGTATGCCAGGTAGACTGGTCCGATGCATACTGAGAAATTTTCCAGGATCGGTAGGACATCCGGGAATTTTTGGCATACTGCAGATTCTGAAAGTTTTGGCATTCTGCCTGGCAGACGGTTTGGAAAACAGTGTTTTTTTGTTTATTTTTTTAAGGAAGCTGAAGTGTCAAAGGTTTCATGAAGACCTCTTCTCTGTGAATGTTTGGTGACTCGTGAAGACACCTTTAAGAAAGATCACTGACTCACGCTAACACAGGTGTACGGTTTCTCTCCGATGTGAGGACGATAATGGATTTTTAACTAACTGGACGTTTAAATCTTTTCCCGCACTGTTTTTGCAGTGATGTGGTTTCTCTTCAGAGCGCCGCGTCAAATGCTGAATTTTTCCAAAATGATCTCAGTGGTACGGTTTCTCTTTCAGGCTCTTTCAAGATTGGGATGTTTTGGAAGATTTTTAATTAAGCTGGTGTTTAAATCCTTTAAAGAGAGACGGTGAGACCCTCAGTCAACAGCTGCACGACATCTATTCTGATTTCTCTGTTTTTATTCTTCCTTCCTTTGGTGCTTCCTTGTTACCTTTCCTTATCATGACATTTGAGGATTACAAACGGAGACACAAGCCGGACAAATAGCAAACAGCTGATTTATTCATCTGACTTGTAGAATAATGTTTCTCATTTTAAAGGTTTTGAAATGTAGAACAATTAAATACAAACTCATGCAAAGCTTCACTGCAACAGCCAAAGGAGATGAAAACAGAAGAAGAAGAAGAAGTAGAGGAAGAAACTGCAGAAGAAGAACTAAAGATCTGTTATTTCAGGTCAAACTGAAAACAAGCCAAAGACAAATGTGGGTCATACGGAGGCTCATGCTGGGTCCGAGACGCTGTGACGACTGTGATAAGAGCACAGCATCGTTCAGTCTGTGCACGCTGTAAAAAACAAACGATAAAAAATAAATACAGGCCGACTCAGTGTTTGCTGTCCGGAAAGGTCGCCCGACATAAGAAAATACAGATTAAAGGGAACCCCACTGTGACCTGTGACATCATCAGACCGCACATGATGTCAGAGCGACACCGCAGCCCTCTGCGGCAACTCCTGTTTGAAATGAGCGAGGCGAAACGAAGCCACAAGCTCGCTTTGAGTCAGCTGGTTTAAAGCACCTGTGAGGAGCTTTTAGTTAGTGTTGTTGTTGTTGTTGGCGCCCTCTAAAGGTCAATCCGTGTACGTCTCTCTGAGTGGGTCTAGTTCTGAATTCAACCCCATTCACTGACGGCACTGGCACAGTTTTGGTTCTGGAACCGGTTCCATTCTGGATTCTCAAAACCTTGATTCTTTCTAGTGAACCATCCTGAATTCGTACCCGTTTCAGCAAATCAAAAGCGGGAGGGCGTTCCCTCCACTTCTTTGCTCATTCTACACAGAATTTGACACGCCCACTAATGATGTCATAGTTCTCAGCTGTGGAACCAGACTATGATGTCAGACCGTTGGTCTGGTTGGAGCGTGTAGCTCCATGAAGCTCCTCACAGGAGTTTTAAGTGCTTGTCGTTGCTTCGTTTTTTTCCCCGCCTTGATTTTTTCATGAGGTCTGAGATCAGAGGTCAAGGGGGGTTCCTTAAGACTCGACCTTACAGTCTGTGCAGCACACACACATACACACACACACACACATACATACACACACGCACCCAGTCACGTTAACAGTTCATGCTGTAATAAATAAAAACATCCAGAGCATCTATATAAAGTCAACATCAGAATATATATTTATATATATTTATATGTTTCTATAGATGTGATTGTGTTTAAATAGATTTATAAGTACTTTGTTAAACTCATGTACACAAAGAAGAACTCCATTCAAATGTCCCGCTGACCTCAAACACACCGTCTGTCTGTCTGTCTGTCCTCTCAGGGATTACGCGAAGCAGACAGACAGGCAGGCAGCCGGGCTTATTTCACCCTCAGCTGTGACTCCCAGGAGAGTTCATATGAAGGACGCACAGCTCAGGTCTTAGTTCAGATCCACTCTCAGTATGTGGCTGAGGAGACTAAACACACGTATCCCAGCATGCATCTGAGGTGGCGCGCTGCAGGAGGGACTTAAGCTGACGCTTCAGTGATGTGGTTTCATATCGACACTCAGCGAGACGCTTTGAATGAAGCTCTGAGCTGCAGACAGACAGCTACATTCAACCAGGAGAGAGAGACAGGCAGACAGGCAGACAGACAGAAAAACAGACAGACAGGCAGTAGATATATAGATAGATGGATCCAGAGAAGAAGATTAAAGGAGGAATAGAGTGGGTGTGGGTAAGGCATCTCTTCATCCCTCTCTTCTCTCCATCGCTCTGTAGTTTGTGTCCGTCAGAGCGTTTCACTCGTCTGTCTCTCTCCTCCTCCTTCACTCGTCCTTCTCTCCATCTTTCCCTCCGTCATGTGAAAGAAGGGATGAAGTGAAGAAAGCTTTAGGTGGTCAGTCCTCTCCTCTCCAGCTCCCTCGTCTGCTTCAGCTCCTTGATCCTGCACACAGACCGCCCGACTGTCAGCACCGACACACAGCCAAAGATCCCACAGGTGTTTGTTAGAGTGTGTGTGTGTGTGTGTGTGTGTGTGACCTGTGTCTGCAGCGTCTTAGGAACCTCATGATCTTCCTCGCTGCCTGGTCCTGCTTCTTCGTCAAGAACGACCCCCTGATGGGACAGAGACTTCGATCAATACCGTCAGATTCACCCGTCATCACGTCCTGTTTCAGGGTGTTGTTTCAAGATCATGTTTCAAGATCATGTTTCAGGTCATGTTTCAGGATGATTTCAAGATCATGTTTCTGGATCATGATCATGTTTAAGGACACTGTTTCAGGATCATGTTTGAGGACATTGTTTCAAGATCATGCTCAGGATCATGTTCACAATCAGGTTTAAGGACATTGTTTCAAGATCATGTTTCTGGATCATGATCTGGATCATGTTTAAGGACATAGTTTCAAGATCATGTTTCTGGATCATGATCAGGATCATGTTTAAGGACACTGTTTCAAGATCACGTTTAAGGACTTTGTTTCAAGATCATGTTTCAGGATCATTTTCAAGGACATTGTTCTGAGTTAATTATCAGGATCATGATCAGGATCATGTTTTAGGACATCGTTTCAAGATCATGTTCAGGGTCTTGTTTTTGGGACATGTTTCAAGATCATGTTTCATGTTCACAATCGGTTTTCAGGATCCTGTCTAGAACATCTGAGTTCTTGTGTCTAGATCATGGTTTAGAGTCAGATCATATTTAAGGATCATGTTTCAGGACAGTGTTTAAGATTAATTCCATGTTTAAGAGTCGTATCATAATTCAGAATCATGTGATTGAAAAATGTTTTATGGTCAGATCACGTTTCAGGACCAGGTTTAGAGAAATGTTTCAGGATTTTGTTTCATAGATTCTTAGAGACTGATTATGTAGTTTTAGTGTTTTCTCTCCTGAGCCTGTTTCAGTCTGATCTGGTCTCAGCCGGTCTGGGTCCCAGGGTCTTACTTGATCTTTGGGTTGTGGCTGGCCGCCCCCCTGGGGGCCTGTTTGAGCCTCTCGTACTCCTTGTAGCTGCGGTAGTACTGCTGGATGAGCACGGCAGCTCGCCGACTCTGCTGGAAACGCTTCTGCTCGTAGTACGACCTGAACTTGGACTGGATCAAGATGGCCGCTTGGGTCATCTTCTTGTAGAGCGCGTACTGAGGAGAGAGAGAGCGGCGTGAGACAAGCGGGAAACAACGAATGAGGTCAGACAGGCCGAGGAGGAGGAGAGGGAAGAGGAGGAGGAGGAAGAGGAGGAGGACGATCAGTCATCTGTAAGACTCATATAACAACAGGCTTCAGGTCTGATGGCTGCTATCAACACACACACACACACACACACACACACACACACACACACACACACTGACTACACAGCACTACATCTACTCGTCAGCCATATTACCTTCAGAGCTATCCATGTTAGCTAGCCAGAGAGAGAGAGAGAGATGGTGAAGAGACACAGCAGGTTAGTTCAGTGTTAGTGAAGCTGGAGGACACACACACACACACATTAACACACACACACACACACACCTGTTTGTACTTCCTGTAGCACCTCTGGATGACGGCTGCAGCCATGTCCTGCTGCTCCTTTAACCTCCGACCCTGCAGACAAAGAGGACACGCCTTTAGAGTCGCGCTCGTCAGGAACGCTTACCCTCGGTGGCCTCCGGGGGGCGGTGTGTGTTCACCTTGTATCGTCTGAAGGCGTTCTGGATGATCCTGGCCGCCTCGTACAGCTCCCGCTGCTCGCCGTCCGTCAGCGTCAGCAGGGCGAAGTCTCTCTCCATCTTCCCGTTGGCTGAGGCGTTCAGGAACTCCGCCCACGCTGCGGAGGAGGGGGGGCGGAGCCTCTGGAGAGCGAGTGCACTGAGGGGCGAGGGGGGACAGACCCGCCTGCAAGAAGACACACATTCATGGGGATAATTCCCATAATGCACTGCACAGAGCTGTTGGTCTTTAAAATTGGGGGCGGGGCTTACCTGGGTGGGGAGTGCGTGTGGGTGTCCACTGTGTCCAGGTACGTCGCCAACCAGGTGTCCTGTATGGCGGGGTTTTCCCGCCTCTCTCTGAGCGGTGACTCCGCCCCCCTGGGGAAGTCCTCCTGTTTGATTCGCTCAGGCGTTGCCTCGATGATTTGCTCCGCCAGTGTTGCCATGTCGACCTGTGATGGGGAGGGGGGAACGTGACATCACGCCACCGTTAGGGCAAGACTGAGCCCTGAACCTGAACCCGTTATGGCGCTCCTGAGTGTCATGTGATCAGGCCGTCCTACCTGCAGCACCTCTTCCTCCAGGTACTCCTCCTCTTCGCCTTCGTTCTCTGCGTTCTCACTGTAGCTCAGCAGCTGCTCCTCCAGCGTGGCGGCGATATGTGCTCGCCGCCCGCCTCCTGCGTGTGAGTGACCAGAAGAGGCGGGGCAAGCGCTCTCGTAGTCCATGAGGTAAAGTGTCGGGTCTCTGGAACCGCAGGGGTTCAAACCTGTGACCGGGTTGAAAACCGTCAGAGCCGGGACGCAAAGCAGGAAACGACTCTTATTTTGAAAGAAACGGTTACCAAGGTTACCTGGGTTACCTGGGCTCAGCCCAGCATCAGGCTCCTCCCCCCACATGGACACAGGAGGCAGGGAGGAGAGGGGGAGGGAGGACGGGGAGGGAGGGGAGACAGGAAGAGAGGAAGAGGAGGAGGAAAGAGACGAGGGGGAGGAAGGAGAGGTGTCCATGGGGGCCGGGCCACTGGAGTAGGCGGAGCTTGGAGAGGGTGAGGAGGGGTCACTGGGGGAGGGGAGGCTGCTGGAGGAGCTCAGACCTGCAGGAGGGAGGAAGCAGACGGCCAATCAGAGATGCAGAATCAGGTCACGTGACTCCTTGCAGCAGTAGATGTGTTACCTGTGTCCGGGCTGGTGGAGAGCGGCGAGGGGGGCAGCTGTGGCTGCAGCGTGTCAGCTGGAGGCGTGTCACTTGGCGTCATGTGCGTGTGCGTGTGCAGCTCTTCCAGCGCCATGGCCAGGCGGGTGTGTCCTCGGGAGCGAGCCACAGCAAGCGGCAGGCGTCCCAGCGAGTCGGGGATCCCCAGAGCGGAACTGTTCCATCCGTAGAGGAGCTCTGCCGCCCTCTGGTGGCCGAGAGCACACGCCCACATCTGTGAGACACACAGGGACAGGGTTACCACACTGAGTCCTGCTCTCTGATTGGCTGAGATGGGTTTAGGTGCAATGTTTGCTCCCACACTGTGTGTTTTTTTTTTACCAGCGGGGTGCAGGAGAAGTGGTCGATGTTCAGAGGATCCACTTCTTGTTCCAAATCCAAACTGTCGCTGTTCACACTCCTGCAGCAGAAACACAGGAGAGGGACTCAGGTGTGCATGAGTGTGTGTATGTGTGTGTGCATGCACTGTCTCTCAGGTCACAGGGCTGAAAAGTGTGTGTGTGAGTACCTCCAGTGGATCAGCGTGTGTATCAGGTGTGTGTATCCCTGTGCAGCAGCCAGGTGGAGCAGTGTCATCCCGCGGTGACGCACGGAGTGATGGAGTCTCTCTCCTCCTCCTCCTCCTCCTCCTCCCCATCGTCCTCCCTTCATCATCCGCTCACACACTCCGACAATCCGCCTCTCAAACCACTGAGAGGACTGACGCACAGACAGACAGACAGACAGACACAGAGAGGTGAAACACCAGCCAATGTGAGAAGAGGAGGGAGCACATGATGTGATCACCCAATCTGTGATGTCATGAATTGAGAAAATCTCATGGAGCTCTCACTCAATTCCCGTGTGACTTGATTCTAAACAAAATAAAAAAAATTTGTGTCTTTACACAAGAAAACAGAAACTAGATGATGTATAGTGAGCAGGTGGTTTGGTAGCATGTAGCCAACCCCAACAGGGTGAGCAGGACCCTGATGTGAAATGAAGGTTCTGATTGGTCGGAGACAACCCGGAAGAACTCTTCTCTGATGGTCTTAAATACTAAAAAAAAAAAATCGTAATTATAAAAATAAGAAAAATCCGAGTCAAGCGACAAGTTTGTGAAATAGATTCTCAGAGCCAGGAAGTACTGGACACTCAGCAGCCAATCAGATTCGAGTACTGACCCTGTCAGAGATGGGTCTTGTAACTCCTCCCTGGCTCCAAACACAAACACAGGCGGTCATGTGATACTTTCAACCAATCAGAGAGACTTCACGATCGTCTCCAGGAAGCAGGAATGCTTCTTCTTCTTCTTCTTCTAAAAACCTGTTTTTATAATCAGACGTTCTGATAAGTGACGAGTGTGAGCAGGTTTCTTCAGGTGAAGCGTCTCACCCCCCCCCCCTCCCCCTCCTCCCCCCAGCTGGTGGTAGGAAACATTACATTCACCCCCCTCCTCCAGTTTTTCCCTGACTGTCCCTGGCATGCACGTCTCATCCTCTCTCCCCCCTCCTCTCCCTCTCTGTGTGACGCACACGGGCAAGCGAGGCTATAAATGACTGACATCAGAGAGAGAGAGAGGGAGAGTTTAAACCTGGAAACACTTCCTGTTATCACACAGCTGTCAGTCATCTATCTGCTCTGGGACAGCTGCTGCACAAACAGAGAGAGGACCGTCTCTGAACGACGCCCTGCGTCACGGATCACCTCGGAGCGTCTCAAACTGCCGTCTTGAACATGACGACGAGTTCTCTGAACTCCGGTGGCCTCCACGGTCACCAGATCTCAATCCAATAGAGCCCTGTTGGGATGGAAATTTTAAGATCCAGCTGAATGTGGTCTATTTAAACCCCTAATCCCTCGTGACGTCAGAGAGGGCGCCGAGTTCAGCAGAGGTCGCCCTGCAGAGGTGTTTTAAAGAGATTTGCCACCAGGTCAAAGTGTTCTCGTTAACCTGTTTATCAGATCAACATTGGCCCTCCTGCGCGCCGACGGCCAACCATCAGTGACTCTGCACTCCACTAAGCTGATCCCTCAGGGTCTGATGCAGCGTGTGCTAACACCAGCTTGGTTTCAGTCTCACCTGGTCGTGCTCCTCAGGTAGCGGTGGAGGAGGGGGCGTGGCCAGCTGGTTGCCATGCTGCTGCTGCTGCTGCTGCTGTTGTTGGTGGTGGTGGTGGTGGTGGTTGTCACGGGCGGCCATCTCTGCCATCCTGCGCTCCATCTGCTCCAGCCGCTCCAAGATCGACATCCTGAACTGATTGTCTGCACACAGAGAAAGCACAGAGTGAGACCTCCTGTCACTCCTGCTGGAAGGATCTCTGGCTGTATCTCTAAATCACAGTGAGGTGAAAAAAAAAAAAGTGTGTGTGTGTGTGTGTGTGTGTCGAAAGCTCTAACCAGGAGACAAACGGAAAACTCTCCCTTAAATAACTGTTTAAAGAGAGCCTCGTTAAGACACACACATTCTCACACACACACACACACACACAAACACACACACACACACATTCATGTCTCCTGGACCCTCATTGGGGGACTTCACATTGACTTACATTCACTTCCTGTCTCACTGACATTTTAAAACTTGTCAGATAGACAAGAACTCACGCTATGAGGACTTCTAGTTCGTCCCCTGACAGAAGGTGAGTCCCCACGATGTCAGTGATACATGAGAGCACACACACACACACACACACACACACACACATACACACACACACACACACACACACATACTGAGTGTCTCAGATGGAAACTATCTAGACTGACTTCAATCATCCAGCCGCCTGGCACAGTCTGACTGTGTGTGTGTGGGAAATAAAAGCAGTGTCCCTAATATAGCCAGATACACCGTGACCTGTGTACACGCAGACACACCGGGGGTTGCCCTGAACGATTATGTAGCTGTGATAATCTGATGAATGGAGATTAAAAAAAAAAAAAAAAAAAAAAAAGAGTCCTCAATCTTAAACTCAGATTCTTCATTCAGTCTCAAAGACAGACAGGAAGTCACAGAGAACTTGTTTACTGCTGGAAAAGTCACAATCAACAAGGTCAGCACCAGAACGCCTCCAGCAGTTTGAAGCTGAAACTCACTTTCTTGAAATAACTTCTCTTAAGTTTACAAAAGCAACAACATCATGACACCGATTAGTAAAAAAAAATCAAGTTTGTCCTCAAGAGGAGAAGAAAAACATGTTTTTTTAAATAGTTGAGGTAGGATACAACATTTCTGATGCATTCCAGGAAGTCTGGTGGTTTATGAAGCTCGTCAGGATTAAAAAAAAAGGTTTGGTTCTAGATTTTACTCTGGATTAAAATAGAAAAAAAAACGTGGCACATGTTTTTATTCTGCATTAATGAAGTCTGGTTCTAGATTTAATTCCAAATGTATTAAATATGGCTCTGGTTTGTTTATTCCAAGATTAAAAAAGCTTTGCTCTAGTTATTATTCTGGGTGAATATTTGGCTCAAGTTTTTTATTCTGGATTTATAAAGTTTAGCTCTCATGTTAATTCCGGATAAAAAAAAGTTTTCTGTGGCTTTTAATTCAAATTAGAAAAGTTTGTCACTAGTTTTTATTCAGGATTAATAAAGTTTTGCTCTAGTTTTTTTCTGGATTTTTAAAGTTTTGTTCCAGCTATTATTCTACTTTAATAAAGTTTTGATCTAGTTTTTGATCTACATTAGTATAGCTTGGTGCTAGATCTAATTTCAAATTAATACAGTATGGCTCTAGATTTTATTCTGGATTTAAAAAGTTAAAAATTACAGATGTAATTTGTATTCCAAGATTTAAAAGTTTGGCTTCAGTTATAATTTTGGACTAATGGGGTCTAGTTTTTATTATAGATCAATAACTTCTTTGTTATGATTTTATTCTCAATCAATCAAGATTTGCTCTAGTTTGTTCAATAAAATAAAGTTTGTATGCATTTTTTATTCTTGATTAACAAAGTTTGGTGTTTTTTTAATTGAAAAGGTTTTGCTAAAGTCTGGTTCTAGATTTTATTCTGAATTTATTTAGCTTGGCTTTTATTCTATTTCTAGATTTATAAAGTTTCCTTTAGTTTTTATTCAAATAAGAGACGTATCTCTAGTTTAAATTCCAATGAAAAAAAGTTTAACTCTAGATCTTATTCTGGATTTAAAAAAAAATAATCTGGATTTATATCGTTTAACTCTTATTCTTATTCCAGATTAATTAAGTTTTAAGTCCAATAAGAAAAGTTTGTTTTTTTATTTTTACAATTCATTCTGGATTAATATTTGGCTCTGGTTTTTATTCTGGATTTAGACACCATGAAGCTACATTTTTTAATTCTGGATTCTTAAAGGTTAGCTAGAGTTTATTATTTTAGATTTATAAAGTTTTGCTATAGTTATTAATTCCAATGAGAAAAGTTGGTCTCAAATTTTTATTCTGGATTATTAAGTATAAATCCTTATAACTTTAAGTCTGATGCAGTCGGATATCATCCGTCACAGCTGAAGCTTCAGCAAACATGTTTCATCATCCTGATCCTGATCGCTCAGTTGAACCTCAGAGCTGAAGCTTTGTAACAGAACATTAAAGCACCTGTACAGGTGATCCTGCCTCAGTGTACAAACATTTAAGGCATGCAGAGAGATCTGACCTGAGAACAGTTTCTGACTCACTTTGCTGTCAACGAAGCTGTGGATCAAGATTCTTGTTACCATGGTTATAGAACATCATCAGCCATCATGACTATTACTACAGAAATGCACACACACACATACACACACAGTGTGATCCTACCAACACCGTCCTGCTGCTGTGTGTTGTCCATCTTCTGTCCGTCTGTTTGTCCAAAAATCATCCCTCCCTCTTCCTCTCCTCTGTCACTGTCTCTCTCTTTCTCCCTCTCCCTGTCTCTTTGTCTCTCTCTCTCAGTGCGTCTGCACAGGTGAGGAGCATTTTGGGCACGTTATGATGTCACAGGATAAATTCACCCCCGCACACACACACACACATACTTGATCTTAAAATGCACAGAGACGACGAGCTGATGAGAGACAGCGCAGGCTGAGATATCCAGAGTGTGCGCATGCCCACGCACACACACACACACACACACACACACACACACACACACACACAGACACACACACACTAAGTAGACAAAACGGTCAAGCAAGGATCAACAAGTTACGAGAGAGAGAGAGAGAGGGAGGCAGGGTAGCGTGTGCTCAGTCATCCAGTGCAGTTGGTCTACAGGCTGGACGTCCAAACACAGCAGCAAGGCATGATGGGAAATCTACAGTAAGGGAGGGGGGGTGAGGGATGTCTCACATTCTTGGCCCTGAGCCTAAAAAACCCCCGACAGAGTCCAAAAAACCACAGGCAGACAGACAGGCGGAGAGAAAGACAGGCAGAGAGAGAGAGACTGAGATACAGAGAGAGAGAGAGAGAGAGAGAGAGAGAGAGAGAGAGAGAAATGGGGAAAGAGAGGTTGACGAGATGAAAAGAAGAGTAAGTAAAGAAAGAGAGGAGGTATGAGATGCTCGTGAGAGTTAATGGTGTGTGTGTGTGTGTGTGTGTGTGTGTGTGTGTGTGTGTGTGTGTGTGTGTGAAGGTTCAAACAGATTCAGTAAGAGTCCGAAATAGCAGCAAGTCCTGACGACTGCGTTTGTCTACAGGTGATGACAGTGGAAAACAGCTCGACCACATCAATCAGAGAGAGAGAGAGAGAGAGAGAGAGAGAGAGAGAGAGAGAGAGAGAGAGAGCTAGACACACACATACACGTCTCTATCTTTGACCCTGTCCTGGTTTTTTAAGTCTAAATTAGTTTTCATGTAGTCAAAGTGACTCCATTCATCATGTTCACACGGCGCTCACTCAGCCCTCAAATCACACTCGAGTATCAGCCAATCAGGTGTCAGCAGGGTAAGCGGTCTGTATGGAGAGCAACAGCAGGTGTTCTAGAGTTCTGAAATCAAATTCAGAATTCTGTCCTTGATCTGTAGAATCTGCAGACACAACTCAAAGCAGTAGTTGCAATGCACAAGAAAAACCTGAGCCAAACTTTATTAATCCAGAATAAAACTAGAACCAAATTAACTTAATCTAAAATAACCTCTAGAGCAAAATTTAAGTAATCCAAGATTTTCACTTCCTTAATCCAGATAAAAAAAGCTATCCCAAAACTTTTTTTTAAACCCAAGATAAAAAACAGTCAGTTTCTTCATCCAGAACAGAAACCAGCGCTAAAATCTTATTAATCCAGAATAAAACTAGAACCAAACTTACTTCATCTAAAATAAAAACTAGAGCAAAATTTAAGTAATTCAGAACGCAAACAAGATTTTAACTTTTCTAATCAAGAAAAAAAAGCTAGCCCACAATTTTTTTTCGACCCAGGATACAAACCAGAGTCAAAATTTCTTAATCCAGAACAGAAACCAGAGCCAAACTTTCTTAATCCAGAATTAAATCTAAAACTGAAATGCATAAATCCAAAAGAAGAACTAAAGCCAAATTTTTAAAATCCAGAATAAAACCAGACTTCTTTAACCAGAATAATAACTAGATCTGAGATTTATTAACCCAGAATAAAAACAAGAGTCAATCTCTTTTAATCCAAAATCAAAAACACTGGGGACAACTTTTTATTTTTTTCACCCAGAATCAAAACTGGAGCAAAATTTTATCATCACAGAAATATAGAGCCAAACAATAAATCCAAAAAGACCCCAAATTTGTTAATCCAGAATAAATCTAGAACAATTTATTATTATCCTTTGGGAAAAGGACAAAAAAGAGCCAAACTTTTTCATTCCAGAATAACAATAATACAGTTTCCTGTCTCTGGTGCTTCTCTGCAGGTGTCACAGCCAACAACACACAGGTGAGATGTTCAGAATAAAAAGGTGTGATGAGGAGCGTGATCAGACCTGCAGGAGGAATGTGGAGAGCTCTTACGTTTATCTGTGACCTTTGACCTTTGAGGAACCAGAACCTCACAGTGCAGGATGAGGTCTGGACTCCATCACTGGAGCCACAGAGAAGTGTGTGGTCATGTGACATGCAGGGGTGGAGACTTACCGTCCAATGAGAGCCAGTCGAGCTGCGAGCTGGGCAGAGAGCTGGCGTTCCGGGCTCGATACTCGAACAGAACCGAAGAGGAAACAGAACCACCGGACTCCAGAACCTGCAGACACACCAGGCCGGCCTCGTGGGCTGAGGAATAGAGAGAGACAACATGTCAGGGTGTACTACATCAACGCTGTGTGTGTGTGTGTTTGTGTATGTGTGTGTATGTGTGTGTGTGTGTGTACCTGGGCAGTAGCAACGCAGCACTCCAGGCTGGATCAGCGACGCGGGGACAGTGCTCTGATCGAAAACACACGAGTATCGACCGGACAGCTCGCTCCATGGTCCTGTGATCAACACCTTCACACCTCCCTGAAAACACACACACACACACACACATTCACACAGCTGAGTAACAGTAATTTTGTGATGTGTCCACATCAGAAGGACCAACAGCAGGACGTGAGGACTCACTGTCCTTCTGCTGCCCCCTGCTGGACACACACAGAAGGTGCTTCACAAGCTCTAAAAACAGTTTTGTTCACACTCTACTTCCAACGTCTTCACCAAAAAAAGCTGAAATTGATGTAACAGCCTTATCATGATACTTATTGGCCACAATAACTGTGATGTCAGCAGGCAAGCGCTGTGATTGGTTACCTCAGGGTACGACCACTCCGGGGAGAAGTCTGTGATGGAGGCGAGGCGAGCGGAGGAGGATGGCAGCGGGTGAGGGAAAGGAAGGAAGGAGGAGGACGGGGAGGGCTGTGGGGGCACCATGTAGCGGACCCCGGTGGGGAACATCGCCGGGTTTGGAGCGGCAGCAGCGACGGGCGGGGGAGGGTGAGCCGCGATGGGATTGGCCTCCTCTGTCATGAGGTCAGAGATGAGGTCAGGAAACTGGCTGTCGAAGGAAATGTCGAGCTCCTCCCCTCCTCGCTCGCAGGGCTCCGCCTCCTCCTCCAGGTGTGTGTCCATGTGGTTGTCCTCAGGGTCAAAGTCCCGCCTCCTCTCCTCCTTCACCTGCACCGTGGTTGGTGCGGGTTGAGTGGTGTCCATGGCGACGGAAGCGGGAGTATTCACTTTGGTGAAAGTTGACGGGCTTTGCTGCAGCACAAGAGGCTGATGGGACATCGGAGCAGGGGGCGGGGCTTCAGGCGCAGACAGGTGATTGTAGGGCTGTCTCCGGACCAATGGTTGCCTCTCCTCAGAGTCCTGCTGCGTCTGATTGGCGGGCTGGCTCGCAGAGTCCGGACAAACCAATAGCAGTGAAGCAGTGCTACTTCCTGCCTGTTGCCTCGGAGACGAGGTGGAGGGGGTGTGGCTTGTCTGAGAATAAAGAGAGCGGATGAAAACAGGAACAGGAAGTAGTTCCTTTTTTACCTGAACAGTGATGTGACTCACCTGAAGCAGAGCCAGTTTGGTGGGAGGAGCGCTGCCTTCATCATCATCATCATCATCATCTCTTCGATCCTTCACCTCCTCTTCCTCTCCCACTGTCTCCTCCTCCTCCCTCCTTCCCTCTGACTCCCCCAGAGCTCCCAGCTCCAGGCAGAGCGGGAGGAGGGGCTGAGCCACGGAGGAGGTGGGAGACAGGGTGAGGGAGAGGGAGGGAGGGAGAGAGGATGAGGAGGAGGAAGAGGAGGAGGAGGAGAGGGGGGCAGCTGGGTCTTTCCTGTCACCCTCAGAGGAAGAGGAGGAGAGGGATGAGAGGGAGGATGGAGGGGAGACGGAGGAGGGAGGTGTGGAGGTAGGGGAGAGAGAAAGAGCAAGCGAGGGGGGAGATAAAGGGGAGGAGGAGCAGAGGACCGGGGATGGGCTGGAGGAGAAGGGGGGAGGTGGGCCGCCATAGGTCTGACCCTGTTTGGGGGAGTTGAGGAAGGCGTCGGGGTCAAAGACGGGGGTGAGAGAGTGAGGAGGAGGGGGCGGGGAGGGGGAGGAGGGAGGAGAGGGAGGGGAGGCCACAGCAGGAGGCTGAGGAGAGCGTAGGGAGGAGGTGGTGTTGGAGGAAGGCGTGAGGAGCAGGCCTCCGATGACAGGTGAGGGGAGGAGGGTGAGGGAGAGCGTGGCCACGCCCGGCGCCTGGACAGGAGCGGGAGGAAGGGAGGGGGGAGGCGAGGGGGAGGCAGGCTTCACAGCAGGAGGGGGGAGTGCAGGGGAGAGGACCAACTGTCCTGAGTGGGTGAGGGAGAGGCTCCTCCCCTGTCCTGCCTCCTCCACTCTGGCCCCGCCTCCCCCACCTCCTCCCATGGCGGCGGCGGTAGCCATGACGATCACAGCATTCTGAGGCAGAGCGACCGTCGTCAGGTTTCCATGGTGGTCGTTGTAGAAGCCGTTGCCATGGCTGCCCACGGTGATGGTCGCCCTGTGCGTCTGAGGGGGCGAGGAGGCGGAGCTAAAGGGGAAACAAACAGGAAAGATGGTTAAACGTCCCTTCAGGCTCGCCGTACGTCGGTTCTGTCTGAGACTCACGTGGAGGTGGGGCAGGGAGACGAGGCGGGTTCGTTCTTAGTCTGCAGGTGAGGCGGTTTGACCTCTCCCCCTCCTCCCCCTCCTCCTCCTCCTCCTCCTCGCACCGCTTCCCCTCCCTCTGAGGAGAGCGGCGAGGGGGCGGGTCTGCAGGAGGAGGGGGGCAGTTTGGGGGAGATGATGCGATGCTTGGTGCTGTTACAGCGGTGAGGAATGTTCACACCTGAAGAGACTTCACAGGAAAAAACACAGAGACACACGGGTCAGGAGGCTGGCTCGCCAGGCAGTGATGTCAGAGTGATGTCAGAGTGATGTCACAGTGATGCGTTACCCTGGCCGGTGTTACAGAGGCAGGCGTGTGTGCGCGGCTGTGGTTTGGTTCTCTGTCGGTCCAGAATGTGTTGAACCAACTCCTCGATGCTGAAATCACCGGAACCCACCGAACACTTCATGCTGTGGACTGACACACACACACACACACACACACACACACACACACACTGCATGTTAACACACACACACACACCACTAACGTTTCTCCAGCTGTGTACACGTCCAGGTACTCACACATGGGCTTCAGCTGGTTCAGGAGGTCGTCTCGGCTCCACCTCACGCTGTCATGGCGGTCTGCCACCGCGCACAGCAGCGGACTGCATTTCCCAGAATCCTCCAGGGACGGCACGTTCAGGTAGTGAACCAGAACAATGTCTGGGTTCTGTCACACAGATATCAACGATCCATTCATTCCATCATCACGTCAGTTTGATGAAGTGTGTGTTATGGTGTGTGTGTGTGTGTGTGTGTGTGTGTGTGTGAGTGTGTGTTCACCTGCAGCAGCCAGTAGCATCGTCTGTGGAATGTTGGCACGATGGAGGAATGGACGTAGCAGCCATAGAGGCACTGAAACAGCAGGAAACAGTCAGATTAGCGTTTGAGTACTCACAGATCCGTTATCATGAGGTCATAACGGCGGCAGCAGCAGCGGCAGCGGCGGCGGCTGACCTCCATGCCCTGGACCTTCAGCTTCATGTGGTCCTCTCTCGTCGTTTTCCCATCCTTCCGTTTCTTCCAGCAGTACCCGTCCTTCCTGTACTTCACCTTCTTTCTGTTGTAGAGGATGATGCTGCCGTTCTTTGGCCTGCAGGAGACGAACAGAGACGGTTTTCGGTGACGTCAAGCCCTCGCTTTCGTCTTCTGGGCGTGTGCTGTGGGGTTTGGTGTGTGTGTGTGTGTGTGTGTGTGTGTGTGTGTGTACCTGGTTTTCAGGGTGCAGGAGAGCCACTCGTCATGTCTGTCAAACGATATGAGGTAAGAAGCGATCTCCTGTGGAGACAGATGACGGGACAGGTCATTCAGAGGAGTCTCATCCTTTACTCGCCCACGGTTCCCACACGGCGACTCACTCACCTCGTTAGTGTTCCACCTGAGCCGCTCTTTGGGCAGACCGGACAAACGAGGGAGACACTCCAACAGCTTGTTGGGAAGAAAGACTTTCCTCTGTCCTTTGTTCTCTACACACACAAACACACACACATGAATTTTAGTGTGTACACCACAGGCCATAAAACAAACGGATGTAGTCTCTATGACATCACTCATCTGCTCCTGAAGTAGAGTTCTGAAGCCTGTCATTGGTTGTCACCATATTGTAAATGCTGACTCAACCTAACGTAGGTCAACCTAACAGAAATAGAGGCGGGACTAACAGCTAATGATGTCGAGACCTTCTGAAATCCAGAGTTATCAAACATTAACCTCCCCACCGCCCGTACGACGTGTGCTGATCGAGAGCGAAAAGGACTGACCTGTCTCCGTGGAAACCATCTCCTTGTTGCTCATGGCGGCGAGTCCATGCAGGAAGAGTCTCACACAACGCACGGCCTCCCGCACTGCCCCGCTGCACACAGAGAGAGAGAGAGAGAGAGAGAGAGACAGAGAGAGAGAAAACACACCACTCAGTCAACAGTGTCATCAACACGGAACAAGGTCTGAAACAGGACACCAGCATCACTCACACACTCACTCTCTCTTTTACACACACACACACACACACATACACACCTGAAATTCAACTGGCCGGCTCCCTGTTGCCTAGCAACAACAGTTTGCACCCACTTTTACAGGAGAGAGTGTGTGTGTTTGTGTGTGTGTGTGTGTGTTCACAGCTGACACTTTATATTAACGTTTATGTGTGTTTGGTTACATAACGTGTCAGATTTTTACAACAGAGTGATTTCTTAAAGTGTGTGTATGTGTGTGTGTGGATTAACGGCTCAGTTAACCACACAGGAAACAAACACAGATATGAGTCACACACATACACACACACACACTGTACAGAGTTTATACACACTAATTCTCCATCACTTTCCACCCACTCACACGGAGGCCGCACTCCAGCCGCGGACTCGCCTTAGGTGCTCTAGCTGCCTCTCGGAGCTTCTCTCCGGGCTCGTGGAGCTTAGCTCCTCCCGGTCTGATCTGCTAGCTAATGCTAACGCTTCTCAATTTCGCATCTTTACCTGATTAAACGACACGACAGCTGCTCTAAAGCAAAGAAAGACTTTCCATACACTAAATAATGCTTATACACATCTTAATAACTAAGTCACAGTGATTCGGTGGTTTGTTTTGATTGATAAGCAGCGCTTGATTGGAGCAGATCAGCTAGCAGAATAGCGTTAGCTTCAGCGGCTAGGCTAACGACAGCTCCCCCTCGCAATGATTAAACACCTGAAAGCCGAGCTGCAGGGCGCCACCCCCGGGTTAAACTGGGCTGACACGGTTCAGACAGTCCATGCTGATGTATAGTTATACAAAATAACATATATATAATCTGAAAAAGGCCCACGGGACCGTGAAAGAGCTGTTTGGAGGTGTAGCAGTTTGTTAAAGCTCTTTACCTTCCGCCTTCAGCACAGCCGCCATCTTCTCCCTCTCTGACGTCATCGCGTAGCTATGGGAAAGGTGGAAGATGCAAATCTTCATCCATGCATAACCACCGCATTTAATCCCGGATTATGAAGTCTTTATGGGGCATTTTGGGGATTTGGTCACAAGACTCACAGACTTTACATGTTCCACTGCCAAAAATGCTTCAAACAAACTTCCCAAAGGACAACAAGAAGTGACATGTACCAAATAAAAGCAAAATATTCCTTTTTTTTATTATTTTGTAATCTTGCTTTTAGCAAATGAATTACTAGGGACAAGAGAAATGTTACAGATTTAGGTTTAACTGACTCAGTGACACGGATGTTTGGTTAAGATGTTTCTCTGTTTTAAAGAAAGTGTGTTTTTGTGATATTACTGCGGGTAAAAAGGGGCCTGAGGATGTAGAAGAGTTGTTGTTTGTGTCTGTTCCTCATTGTTTTCAGAATCCCATCACAAATTTTCTTTGGAGTTCATACCAAGTGACTAAAAGCCACTCTAGAATATTCCAGGGATTCCTCTGAGACCAAGCCTTTTTGGACTTCAAGGTCTGCTTTGGATCGTTGTCCTACTGGAAGGTCCAACGAAAAAGCTTCAGCTTCTTCACAGAGGGTATGACATTTTCTTGTAGGATTTCTTCTCTCTTGGTTTAACCCATCTGGGCCCTCCATGTGCTGCAGGTTCCCAAACGAAGCACAACAGCCGCAGAGCATCCCCGGGGCACCGCCATGCTTCACTGTCACCACCTTTTCTTACAACAGTTTTACATCTAAAAACCTCTCAATTCAAAGAGTTGTTGGTTAGAAGGACTCAGAGTGGGAGCTTAGAGGAATGAAATGAGACACGGAGCAGACAGGACGCAGATATCTGAGGCATTTAGAGAAAAATATCAGAGGTTTATTTTGTATAAAAGCGAGCAGGTCGTTCAGCAGAAGGCTCGCTGAGCTCTTCACCTCTCTGACAGCTTCAGCTTTAAAACCTGAACCAACAACTGCAGGAGAAAAAAAAAAACAGCAGTTCACATCTCTACACGCCTACAAGTTCAGAGCAAACGGCGGTCTAACGCCGGAGTTCGACGGAAGATGAGATCATGTCAGATAATAACGGAGCTTCGTCTTTGAATCATTTACACCCAAACAGGAGTTTTTAAAACCGTGATTTAAAGGATGATCACTGCTGCAGCCGGAGAAACGGAAGAACACTTCATTTAAAAACATTTAAAGTTCAATTACTTTAAAAAAAACAACAACATTAAGAGAAAAAAATAAAAGACCCTCTGAATGTTTAACCCTTTAAGTCCAGTTTTTTACTCTTCAGTGTTAACATGCTGTCAAATTAACTTCCTGCTCAACATTTCATCTTTCAGACAGACCTGACGTGGAAAAAACTGTAAATAACAGACGCATCATCACACTGCATGTATGGATCCTCGCTGTGTTTTCACCTCGGTCTACATGTTTCATTCCAGTTCACTTTGAAGTGGAATAAATATCAGCGGATGATTTCAACGAGATCAGCAGCTTTCTGGAAAATTAACTGTAAACTGAAGAAACAGCGGTCTGCTCCTTTAAATCACAGCACCTGCTGATCTCAGGGCAGAGACAACAGAATTAAAAGACTGTCAGGAGGAGGAGGAGGAGGAGTTAAGACTTCATCTGACAAATAATCAACAACCAATCAGCTGATCAGCTTCATCAACGAGGAAGAGTAAAAAAAAAAAAAAAACAACAGAGAGAGAAAATACAGCTCAGATTATAACTCCACAGGAACAAGTGTGTGTGTGTGTGTGTGTGTGTGTGTGTGTGTGAGTGTGTGGTAGGCAAGGTCATGCCCCTCCCATCCACATGACTGGCTTGGCTCAGGGTCAGAGGTCATCACATGCCCTGTCTGATGCTCTGGATGATCTGGAAGATGGCTGTAACACACACACACACACACACACACACACACACACACACACACACACACACACACACACACACACACACACGTCAGATTCCTCATTAGTGGACTTCAACACATTTTGTGCCTTTACAGGCTAAATTAACAAAGTGATGACATCATCAGAGTGTCTTCCTTCTGTTTGTTTTTAGGCACTTTTCTTGCAATATTTAGACTTTAAGCAAATAAAAAAAGTTTATTATTCTCAGTCTAAACGTTAAAGTGAGAGTGCGGAGGTTTTCCAAACATGTGGCTTTGAATGATGTGCACACGACTCAAAGGTAGGTTTAAATCCTGATGTGGTTTCATGAGACTTACCTGATCCACAAACCACGAAGACAAACAGAGCGAGCAGCCAAGGACCCACCGGAGACTTCTCCTCGTTTACAGGCCGCTAAAAAAAAAAGAGAAGAAAGAAAAACAACAATCAGTTATTCATTACACTGATTTTGCTGCTCTTGAGTCTGCGGTGAAGTGTGTTTAGATTCCTGTCAGCAAATTCCAGGATGATAACAGTGCTCACACACCTGTCACAGTTGATAACAGAACTCCATTGAAAAATCTGTTTATTTAATAATGTGTCCTGTGTTTCCAGGTTAAAAGCCATATAATGAATCATTATATGTCTCTAACCACACTGTGCGAGCACGTCTTCAATTCGTCCTATAAATAATCCCAAAATCATGACTCATTTAAACAAACCAATCTTTTGTATCTGATGAGTGACGCCGGGCATCCGCCCACCGCCGTGTTGACAGCGATAATGAGTGACAACGACGATGACAGTTTTAATGCAGGCAAACAAACAGCTACCATCTGATGTGAGAAGCCGAATTAAAGACTATTATCTGTGCAGTAAATTAAACTTGTGATTAATTAAAATCTGCTGTTGAAATCTGTGAGAACAAAACATTACACTAATGTCACAGATTTCTAAAAGGAGTCTGGTCCTTTTACACTTCACTAATATATGACACGTTGATTACACCATAGGATTGTACATGACAGTCCTCCGTTCATCTGACATCATTTCTTATCTCTCTAACAACCTTTCAATATCATATTCGCCGATTAATGTGAGAAATGATGTCTAACTTGTGTGGTTGCTAATGCTAAGGAACCATTTAGCTTAAAGCTAGCTGCGCCTGCTGTCAGCGCAGCTTGCGTTCAATTAACAAACCTTTAAATAACATGAATATTAAACATTCTGGATAATATATCTGTGAAAAGTGCGAGCTGATGTCAGCAGCCAGCCTGGCTGTCAGTACCGATGTTTTCTGGACGTGTCCCCGCTGTGTGATGGTCTTGCTGTGCCGCTCGTTCGCCACTTTCATCCGCTGAACCGCCGACATGTTTCGGGTTAAATTGGCCGGTTTGGACCAGAGGGGGACGGAGAACGCGAGCAGCCGGGAGGAGAGGAAGGAGGAGACGCGCTGGTGCCGCCAACAAAAGTCCCTCTGGAGGAGAAGCTCTGCCTCAGGTGATTCCGTGTAAGTGGGCAGGTAACGTCCGAATGAAATGCTAACTGCTAACTAGCTGCGAGCTGTACGTGCTAATTCTGAAGCGACTGACCTTGTCACGTGACAGGGGACGGAACTAACCTCTCCTGCTGCCCTCTAGTGGCGGGAAGGAAAACTTAGAAAGAATATGCGAGAAAATACATAGAAAAGCAGTGTTTGAACTTTGTAAATTAGAAATTAGACTTTACGAAAGAGTTTTTAAAAAGAAAGGGTTGGAAAAGAGACAAATTATTTATTTATTTATTTATTTATTTATTTATTATAAAAAAAGTCGGATTTCTGACTTTTTTCCTCAGAATAATAATAAAAAAAATATTGGACATATTTTTTTCCAGTGGCCCTAATCCTCTTCCATAGATAATGCATGGTGAATGGGTGATTATGCAAATTAGAATTCCCATGGAATGAAAACTTAGACCTAGATTTAAATGAAATTTCTTTAAAGGTTTTGCTCAAACTTGAGAGTCTATCAGTAAGAAAAATGAGGGTTTGGTCTGTTTGGTGATTTTGTAGTTGGTAGATTAGCACTTATAGGAAATAAGGATTGTGGTTGTATGAGGTTGTAGTCAACAGTAATTGTATAACTTTGGAATTCCAGTTCAAATGCCTTTATTTTAATGGCGTGGTCACATTAACCCTTAAGACACATTTCTACGTGTTTCTGTATCAAACCTTCATCAGGACGATGCTCATCGATGAAATGATCAGATAAGGAAAAAACATGAAGAACATTAGCTTTCTCTTTTATTTTAGCCTACATCCTGCAGTCACAGCAGTTTGTCAAAGAACACACACACACACACACCTGCATGTTTAACACATGGTCGTCTCTCTCTCACACACACACACTCAGTGTTCTGCTGGCTGTGTAAAGCCAGGGCTCCGGGGTCAGAGGTCATTAGTAGGATTCCAGAGGAAGCAGGAAGCAGCTCCTCTGATGTCTACCTGTGTTTACATGTCTAAGCTGAGGTACGCCTCCTTCAGTTTAGTCCTTCATTAGTAAACTTCAAACATGGAGTCTCAGACCAGTGGACCGAATGGTCACCGAGGTCAGAGGTCATGTTTGGTCAGGCTGGGGTCACAAGTTGTGACATCACAAAGTTCCAAATCGCTGCAGACTCCATCAGTGAGATGCTCTCTCTACAGCATATCCGAGGACCTACAGGGTGAAAACTACCACAACACCAGCTGCTGGGGTCAGGGGTCACCGCGGTCTCTAACAGCCCAGCCCACTGAGGGAGCCGATGCGGTCCATCTTCATCCCAAAGCATCCTCTCCCGACCATCGACTTCCTGCTCCGCTTCCTCATCTTGGACTGTCGCCGCAGGAAGTCGAGGAAGAACTGGGGGACCTTCTCATGCCTGCCAGCCGATCCCCTCACAGCCAATCCTGGCGAGGTAGACAACACGGCAGGAGTGGGATGACCAGCTGAGCCTTCTGTGATGTCATCGGAGGTGGGAGGGGCCAGGATGAGAGAGGAGAGGTGAGAGCCAAACAGAGAGTGAAGGACCTGGGGGGAGAGAGTGTAACATGTCTGATCGAGCTTTAAATAAATATACAAAGTTTACAGCCTGTCCCTGTTTTTCTCTTTTGAAACTCTTCTTCTTGAGATTTACAGGATTCTGTTTTCAGTCTTTTACTTTCACCTCTGTCTGCTTCTTCTGCATCCTTGTAGTGGCCCTCAGACATGTATTTTGATCCTCATTAGACTGTTAAAAAATTGAAGTCATCTCGCTTGGCTCAAACTGAGGTCGCCACAAAAACTGCTCCCCCTGGTGGCTGGCTGCAGTATAGGTCAAAAACTCTGCCTCTCTATTCATTCCAGATGGGCTGTAGTCAAACTTTAATAAAGTAATACACCTCGTAGAAATGTTTCTCTCATCAATATGCTGTAGTGATATTTAGATACTATTGGGCTGCATTGTGTTCAAGTCCTCTTTTTCTGAAAAGTCTGAAAAGTCTCTTTTTCATTAGTTATTAGATGCTTAAAAAAGGTTTTACTTCTTGTTTAAGGATGATGGAAATATATATATTTTTGTCACCTGCTTCCACTCAGATTTTCTCAGAGTCCCTCTTAGTCTCTACTACGCAGATTCTGGCTGAACAATGGCGGCACCTGTGACGGAGGTTTTTTGGCTTCAAATCAGTAAAAGGTGGAGCCACACTGTCCATTCTATATACAGTCTATCTATGGTATCCTCACGTATGCTGATGATACACTGTTATATCCTTCATTGTTAACCTCTGACACCAACAATTTGAAGACAAACATCTCTGTTTTGATGATGATGATGATGATGAGCTCACACCTCTTTGTCATCTCGCCGAGATGAAGGTCTTGACTCCACGGCCACAGCGATGAAGAGGAGCAGTACGGCGAGTGAAGAAGAGGAAGAGGCCATCTTTGTTTGGGGAAAACGACAGTACTGATTTTAATTCAACACACAAAATATATCCATGGCTGCCAAATTGTTACACATGTGCTATGATGTTATGTTTTCTGCACACATAATCAGCTGCTTTAGGCTGCAGCTCCCCCTGCTGGTCGGAGGAGTTAAGTGACTGTGTTTATTCTCACTTTAATGCTTCCGACAGTTGATGTAAATGATGTAAAAATGTATTATGATGGAGTTTCACGTCAAACATTGACACACTTAAACACATTTATCATAAAATATTTGTTTTTAATGTTCACATCACATTAGATAACAATTAATCAAAAATTAAATTTGTTGAATGAAATCAGACAAAATCTTATTACGATTTGTAAAAGCGGTTGGATTTTTTAAATTTGTCCCCTTTTTGAGGACATTTCAGAGCAGAACTTACTGTCGCAAAGAGCTGAAGAGAAGTAATCCAACAAAAAGTACGAATAAGGTTTATTAAAAAAAACAATTCCAACAAACTCCAGAAGGTTCTGCTGGTCGTCGATCAGGTATTTCACCTACTCAAAACTTTGAAATCATCAGAAAAAACCAACAGCGGTTCTCAGACGCTGTCGTAAAAAAAAGACTTGAAGGTTTTAAGGTTGGGTTTGTCTGTCCTGTCTCAGTGTCAGGACGGGTCAGAATCTACGAGACGAGCAGAGACCAACTCTTATATACGAGTCAACGCTGTGATGTCACACATTCTTACTGCTGTTACCCCAACGACGGGTCTCACACACACACACACACACACACAGTCAATGGATGAGACGGAGCGTGTGTGTGTGTGTGAGACATGGAGACAAAAATACCAACCAATCAGACATAAAGGTTAACAAAAAAACAAAACAGAGAAAAAGTTCATTCACAAATTTTGAAAAATCACTTTTTAATGACTCGCTCCTGGAGTCCATGAAGTGGTTCCAGTGACTGTCCAAAAGTTTCCCAGAATCCTCGACGGCTCATGAGGAGATCTGTGAAGAATCTCAATCAGCCTGGAGGATCTTTCAAGGATTCCAGATCCTTGAATTGGTGAGACGGAATCCAGGATCCTCCTGATGGATCCTTGAAGGTTCAGAGGGCATGTGAGTCCTGGAGAACTCAGTCAGGCCTCAAGAGGCGCCTGAGGATCATCTGTGAGTTCATGAAAGGGTTCCTAGCAAAGCCTGAAGCATCTGCTCTGTTGCTATGGTTACCAGCAGGTAGAGGGTGTGATTAATCATCACACCTTTATCTCTGACATCATCTTCATCTTCCCCTCTCAGCCAATCACAGCGCAGTGGTCCGTCTGGGATCCACACACGACTCCCCTCTCTCTCTCTCTCAGACCTCATGAACTCTGACCTCTCTCGTCCTGCCTCCTCGTAAACTGTCACCTCGGCGACTGAGTCGTTGTTAGCAACTATTTCCTGTGGAAAGGGGGCGGGGCTACCTCAGGGTTCACATCGTCCTCAAGATAGGTGTGTGTGTGTGAGAGAGAGCGAGAGAGAGAGAGTGTGTGTGTGTGTGTGTGTGTGTTTAATGACCCCCCGTGGTCTTTGTCCCTGTCAGACAGGCCCCGCCCCCCATTCAGTCTCTGACGTCATCAAGCGGGCACATAAACCACACACACGCGTGCACACACACACACACACGCATACACAAACACGTACTCACACATACACAGAGACGCACACACACAGTAGGAATAGCTCATCCATCACCTTATTAGAGAGAAAGAGGTCACTGATCACAAAAAGATGTGTGTGTGTGTGTGTGTGTGACAAGCACAACATTCCTGCCCCCCACACAGCCACACAAACACACATGTAGGTCTTCACAAACCAGGTTAGACCAGAAAAGGGGTTTGAGGATACCTTGGGGGGGTCTGTTCTCTGATTCTAAACTGGTGTCCATAAACTGCAGTTCCCTGAGTGTCCACTAGAGTCTGTCTCCAGCAGTGAGTCCTGCTGAGCGAACTCACTGTGATGTTTCTCTCCTGATTATTTGGTTTAGTCAAACTTTAAATAAGTGAATTTTGTTCCTCAGAGCAGCAGAAACGTCTCCTCACTGCTTCAGTTCTCACACGGCCGCTGACCATCACCAGGCAACAGGCTGTCTTCAGCCCAGACTGCTTCAACCAATCAGCATTGACGTCACAGCATCCTGTGTGTGTGTGTGAGTGTGTGTGTGTGTGTGTGTGAGTGTGTGTGTTGACATGAGTGATGGCCTCAGGTTGAGTGTGAGAAGTCTTCTGTTTTATATTGAGAACTTTAAAAGTACATTAACAAACAAATTAGATTATTTTTCCACTTTGGTTCTCTGTCATATCCACTTTTTTTCTTAACATTTATAATAACAAAAATTTACTAATTTATTATTTATAAAGCAACTTTTAAAACATTATTTTAGAAAGTGCTTGAATAGAATGAAAAAATAAATTAAATAAAAAAAGTCAGCAACTAAACAGTGCAATGGTAAAATTTGATAAAGAGGTCCAACCAACAGGAAATACATAGAAAGGGATCCCAGGCAGGACAAGAACCACCAGCCGACCTCTTGGCCAGATCACCCTTGTAAAAGAGATCTTGATCTCAATGGGTTATTTTTACCTGGTTAAATAAAGGTTAAAAAAAAAAAAAAAAAAAAAAAAAAAAAATCAGACTGAGACCACAAGGACTAGAGGTACAAATAAGTAAGTAAAAGTAGGAAATATAAATTAGAGAAAAGATAAGAAAGTAGAAAAGTAAATAGAGATAAAGTTATGGTAATAATGTTAGAATGAAAACGTTAGTGATAATCCCAGGGTGACATGGGATAATCATGTTTTACAAAACCACATACACACCAAGTCAAAAAAGAAAAAGACTTTTTCATTATTATAAAAACATGTTTACAGCTACAGCTTTGATCTGAAAAGCTCATTTCTCTATCGGCATACTCTGTATATGCCGAAAAAAAGGCTACATTATTCCGTATCAGGAACAGATTTGTGGCATCATGGTGATTATATCCATATTTTATACAGTCAATGGATAATACTTTTTTATACAAACTACACTCAGAACATGATGGATTTGGTCTTTAAATCAGGCACCCAACTCTTAGGAATGTATTTATATCGATATGATTTAATGATTTAAACTTCAGGTAAGATATTGTAACGTTATAAAAATGTTTTTGAACTGTTTTCAAACGTGAAGTACTTTAAACCTCTTCGTAACCGTTATTCTCTCTGGACTGTGTTCTTGTCTCTTTGGAGTTAGTAATAAAGTTTTTCAACCCCATAATGCATTGCGCGGTCTGTTGCCAGGATACACTAAATTCCACTCAGTTAGTTACTGTTAGCGTCTCTCGCTCACTCAGCGGAGAGGAAATTTAACTTTTACAACATAAAAACTCAAACGTAGAACCCCTGTAGGTGCTTCTTCTTCTTCTATTGGATTTTTGGTGTTGAAATCTTCCTGTGCTTCCGGTCGTAGTCCGCAGGTTGATGCTAAGAGGCTAAAGTTAGCCAGATGAGCTAAAGTCAGTGATTGGGGAGACAAACAGGGACACTGACGGGGTTTAAACCGTCAGTTTGGAACGTTTCCAGAGAATAAACCAGGGAGGTGAACGTGACACGGTGGTCCGTTAACGACCCATGGAGCGGGCCGAGCGGGGCGCGAGCCTCCTTAAGAACCAGCCGTACGATGAGAGCCTGGAGGTGAACGACCCCGAGGAGGTGACCAGCGTCTACAGCCCCCCGCCTAACAGACAGGTAACACACACCTGCATTATTCACAGACTCGGACGGGAGCTCCTCTCTGACGTCACTTCTTTCTGTTTTTCAGTCTGAATCCAGGAGGAGCAGGAGGGGGCGTGGCCTAATGTCAGCCACAGGTGGCGTTGATCAGTTTGAGAACAGACATAAAGCTCTGAGGGGCATCGAGGGGCCCGGAGAGGATGCCTTACACCAGGAAGAAGAGGAGGAGGAGGAAGATGACTCTGATGAAGAGGAGGAGGACTCTGATGATGATGATTATGAACCCAGTGGCGCTCCAGAGGGGGCGTACGACCCCGCAGACTACGCCAACCTGCCCGTCAGCAGCGACATCAAAGAGCTGTTCCAGTACATCACACGGTGAGGAGGCGATTCGGACTCGACTGATGACTTTTGCGTCACTTAGAAACTAACTCCTCCCCCCTTCCTACAGGTACAGCCCTCAGAACATCGAGCTGGAGCACAGCCTGAAGCCCTTCATCCCAGACTTCATCCCGGCCGTGGGAGACATTGACGCCTTCTTGAAGGTACAAACATCGTTATAACTTCCTGTTTGTGTTTCTTAAAAGTAAACTTGGGCCCTGAAGTCAGCGTTACCTGTGTTACATTCAGGTGCCAAGGCCTGACGGTAAAGATGACAGCCTGGGCCTGCTGGTTCTGGATGAGCCGAGCGTGAAGCAGTCAGAGCCCACAGTGCTGGCTATGTGGCTGTCAGAAGAGAGCAAGCAGCATGAAGCCCCAGAGGTCAGAGGTCAACGCCACGTAAACATCACCCGTCTGCTCTGATGTGACAGTCACAGTAACTCTCTCCCCTCTCTCACCCCTCAGATGAAGAAGGTGACAAGCGTAGCAAGCCCTCAGTCCAACCCTCGGCTGGTGGACGGCTGGGTGGAGAGCATCAGCGCCCTGCACCGCTCCAAACCTCCGGCCAGCGTTCAGTACAGCCACGCCATGCCGGACATCGACAGCCTGATGCAGGAGTGGCCGGCCGAGCTGGAGGAGCTGCTGGGCCGCCTGCAGCTGCCGCCTGCTCGCCTCAGCTGCAGCACCGCCCGCTACGCCGACATCATCTGCAGCCTGCTGGACATCCCCGTCCACGGGTCCCTGATCCAGTCTCTGCACCTGCTGTTCAGCCTGTACCTGGAGTTCAGAGACTCCCAGCACTTCACACGCAGAGAGCACACATGAGACTCTTTAACTCTTTGATCCCTAAACATTAAAAAAGCATTAAACAAACATTAAACCCTGATCTGTTTGTTATCTGGCAGATTAAAAAATAGTTTTTGTTTGATGATAAACAAGTTTATAAATGTGTGTTTACATTTTGTAGATATTTTTCAGACTCTTTTTTCATTTATATATTTTCACTCCATGTTTGTGTCTTTTAGAGTTTACCAAACTCATTTTCTTGCTTGTGGCAGTCTGTTTCTCTGTCACTGGCTGTTTGAGAGCACTATAAACATTTGAAAAATAAAATTTATACATTTTTTATCCAATATCCTTGAATTTATTCTCGTACTTTCTTTAATAAACGAGCATTTGTGTATCCAAACCCTCACATTTAGTTTAATTAATCAAGTAGAAACTTAACAATATTGATTTTGATTCAACTTTATGACAAACATCGAATAAATCGATCGTCGTCACGTCTTCCCAGAATGCACCGCACTGTTATTGTTCTGACAAGCTGTCCAACATGGCGGCAGCAGGGTGCATCTTCAGCAGAACCCTGACCCGGTCCAGATCCGGTTCATCCCAGGTCTGAGCCGTCTCCACGTGAACCCGTTTTTACGATATTTTAACGACTTAACGTCTCTGAGTCTTTCGCGTGCAGTGGCGGGAAAAACGTCCCGTCTGCGTCTTATTTTCCCTCGCAGCGGAACCTCAGCCAGAGTCCGTTTAAAAATCAAAAGAATCAACACCGCTGAGCTAAAAAGCTACAATTATCTACCAAAACATTATGAGTTTAAATTTTACTCTTACTTAGAGGATTCGGCTTCCTTATAATTGACTAATTCCCCTCATTTTAAACACTGATGGCTAAAACTCACAGAGCTTCAGTGTCCAGATCTTAATTCTGATGTGAACAGAATCAACGTAAAATCGATGTTTTTGTTAAGGTTGTATTTTTTTAATGTGATAAATTTAACATGAGACGCAAGACTGAGGAATAATAAAAATAAAAATAAACTTGTTTTTGCCTCCCTACCGAGATATCTTTAAACCTTAAATCGGTTATTTTTTGACAGGGGTTCGGTGTGAAGTGGAAAGGGGGGCGTGGAGCTGCCATGGAGCATGTTTGATGTCAAATAAATGCTTTTAATTATCAAACAGAGGTTGAATTAGAATTTAGCCTTAATATTATTTTTTCTGCACGCTCATTTTTGTTGGTTTTATAGATTATTGTCAATGCTGTAGAATGTGAAATCTCGATTCCATGAAATCCCGTATAAATACCGTATAACATGTTAAACCTTTGATCTTTATGGTTCTGTCTGCCTTAATTTTTGTGTCAGGCATGTTGTTTGATGTTCAGCCCTGTGCGTTGTCTTGCAGGTGCCTGTGTCCTGTCCCTCTGTCTGCAGGGAGTCTCTGTTTGTGGTGGACTTGCATCGGTACACCAGAGACCAGGGCTCCTCTGTCTATTTCTCCCAGGCTGTCCTTTCTGGTAAGAGTCACTCATTCATAGCTTAAGCTGCACTCTGACCAGGGATTTGGCTTCCTGGTCTGACTGGTTCACCTCTGTCTCCAGGTGAGGACCTGTATGATGTCACTCTGACAGACGGGGACTGCAGGCTCCGAGTCACTCTGGATCCCAGTCTGAACCGGCTGGTGGAGAGAAACGTCCTTCAGCCGGAGTCAACGCTGCATAACGCCACCTTCGTCCCTGCCATGGCAACTCAGCTCCCAGCATGCCCTGGGGCATCTGAAGACAGGTGAGAGAAGGAGGACAGGTAACCTGTCATGCTGTGATGTCATCAGGTTTAATGTTTGTGCTCCCGCAGCTACAGGCTGGTGAAGGTGGACGTCTCGGATGAAGCTGGAGGCGAGGGTGAGGAAGGCGAAGTCAGAGGGATTCATGCGGACTGGGCCTCTCTGCCCTGGTTTGGAGGGAAAGACCCTGAAGGTGACACACAGACCAGATCTTGGGTTTAAAGTCAGACTAACAAAGAAAAGAGGGTCAGGGTTTTTATAATGACTGACTGGTGGACTCTTCAGGTCCCGTCCTCCCTCTGAGAGCCAACAGGAGTGTGTTTCTGCCTCTGTGGAACAATGTGGACTACAGCGGGGAGGACTGGAGGGAAGCTCTGCCCTCTGATGAAGAAGAAAGGGATGAAGAGGACGAGGAGGAGGAAGGTACTTTTTACGGATGCTTTTAATATAAACATCTGAAACTTACATTTAATTTTATTTTTAAAAACATTAAAACATAAAAGATCCAAATCAAAACTTTTTTTAAAATATTTTTTGGTTGAAAAGTTTCCAGCACTGACAAATGAAACATGATACCTCCCGCTGACAGGAAGGCAAAAAGTTGTTAAAGGAGATTTAAATAAATGGATTTTGTTTTGTCGACAGATCTTTGTCCTGATGTTACCGTGTCTGAACTCAGAGAGTCCTTCCTGTGTGGTCTGCGGGGCGTTGCCAGGGGAACCGTGAAACACCAGCTGATAGTTCGCATTATCAACAAATCACACCTGATGTATTATGGGAAATCAGACAGGAACCTTGACTGTCCATATAAGGTTGGTAAACAAATACACACACACACACACACACACGAGAGAGATTGACATAAAATAGAATGAAAGAGGATCAGAGATAGCACCCTGAGGAACACCACAATATGTGAACCCCCTCCCTTTCTCTCTCCAGGCTGTGTTAGAGGTGTGTGACCCAACAGGAAGTGTGTGTGTAGTATTGTGGAATAGTGTGTGTGTTAACTGGTATCGCGTTTTGAAGCCTGGTGACATCATCAGCCTGAGACATTATCGAGTCAAACATCATTACCAGGCTGAACCTGATGACATAGGTACACACACACACACACACACACACACACACCTTTTACCTGTTCTTGTTGATATACCAAAGATGTTACACATGAGGAACAGACCTCTCACTCTGTCTCGTTCTGCTCCTCAGAGATCAGCGTGAACAGCAGAAATCCTGCTGCTCGCATCGCTGTTCTCCCAGAATCCTCTGTGTCACCGAGGCACGTCCCACCTGCTCCCATCTATAGCTTCTGCAACAGGTACACACCAACACACACACATCCTCTCACACACAAGCCCATAAATCCTTAACCCTCTCTCTCTCTGTCAGTAAGGAGCTCCTTGACCGCCCTCATGGCGATGTGTGTGACATCATCGGCCTGCTGGTATTCTCAGGGCGATCCGAGCGAATCAGGAGCAGAGGTGAGGCTCTGCTGACTATTTCCGTCGCTGTAAATGAGCAACACCCAAGTCATCCGTGTGTGTGTGTGTGTGTGTTTTGATTGGTAGATGGAAGAGGGGTGGAGCTTTCTGAGTATCGCTGGCTGAGATTGGAGGATGGGGAGAGCAACCGGCCAGTCATGGTGAAGCTCTTTGCAACATCTCAGCCTGAATCCTACAGCAAGATAAACCCATGTGAGACACACACACACACACACACACACTGAAGTGTAAAGAAGTGTGTGTTAAAATGACAAACGTGTGTGTGTTTAGTGTCTGTAGTCGTGTGTACCAGGCTGAAGGTGATCAGAGAAGCAGACGGGACAAACCGCCGCGTCTACCTGACGAACACCACGAACACACAGGTGTACTGCACAGGTGAGACTCCTCAGAGGCAGGTGTGTGTGTGTCTGTATGAGGACCTCCCAGTCACAGGAAGTGAAAACCCTCTCCTCTCTCCTCATTGGTCGATTGGCAGGACTTGGTCATCACTCCGAGATGAGTTACCGGAAGCTCCGCTCGGTACGACACTTCCTGCAGTGGCTGAAGAGTCAGGACGACCAACAGGTGCTGAGCAGGGCTCTGATTGGAGGATTCTTCACCTACCCACCTCCTCCGGTCTCCTTGGAAACGTACATGAAAGAAAGGAGAGGTGTGTGTGTGTGTACTGTGTGTGTTTGTGTGTGTATCTGCTGTCATTCGTTGAAATCTTTGTTTCTTTGTTTCCAGGTGAGCCAGGTTTTCTGCGAGGGGCGGAGCTTCAGAGAGAGGTGGAGAGGCTCTGCTACCGGGAGCGCCGCACCTTCTGCATCCAGGCAACGGTTACCATGGTTACTTACAGCCAAAGAGGAGAGGTGACAGACGGACACGCTAAAAACAGTTTGATCATTTGTTAATTATTCGCAGAAAGACAAGTTTTCCGTTTCTCTCTCAGGAGGATCGCTGTTTGGTTTGGACCGATCGAGCTTCATCTCTCTCCACCTCCTCCTCCTCCTCCTCCTCCTCAGCCTCCCCTCTCCTCTCTAAGTCAACTCCTCACCCGTCCGCCTCCCCCTCTCCTTCCCTCTCCACGTCCTCCTCTTCCCTCCTCCCTCTCCCCTCGACTCCTCGCTCGTTCAGAGCGCCTCTCTCCTCTTCTTCCTCTCTACCCTCAGCGTCTCCGTCTTCGTCGGTCTGTCTGCTCACGCCGCGCTCTCTGGACCGCAGGGTCAGGTGAGTCTGTCGCTGACAGGCGTCCATCCCTCCACGCTTTGACTCCTGATTTACAGTTGGACTGTGTTTCAGCAGGAAGAGCAGTAAGAGGAAACAGCTGCAGACGCCCGACACACCGAAGAAGAGGTGAACATCGCTTTCTTTAAAGTCATCGTTAGCAAAGCAAACGCCATCATTTCCTGTTTTTTCTGGATAAAAGTAGATACATGGGCTGAATTTCTTTCTCCAGAACTATGAACAAAAATCTTCAGATTTTATTTCAAACAGTTTAAAGAAGTCTGAAACAACTTCATCACGATGCAGATTTAAAAAGTCTGAATTCAAGATTTCTCAAGTTGGTCTGCAAGACGACGCAGTTTTAAAATGTTTATTTTCTGAATGAGGTTTGGTTCTGGTTTAGAAAATTTCCTTTCTGACAGAGTTTCAGCTCAACGAATCACAGTTTCTTCACTCAATAGCAAAGTTTTATCTTATCTAAATGCTAATCCATGTTAGCTTGATTCTTAACAAGCTAGCATCCTGTTTACAAAGCTGTTCACTGTGTTTTTGTGCAAACACCATAACAAATCAGAGCTCTCCTTAAATGTTAGAGGTTTAAACTAAACATTGGATTGTTCAGTAATAACAAAGGTTAAATTGTTCTCTCTCCACAGACATCCATGGGTCACATTACAACCAGAACAGAACAACAAGACAGGTAACAGTGTTTGTTTACGGGTGTGTGTCAGTTATGAATAAATGAGTACTTAAAGATAATTGAAATTTTAAGATGTTTTTGTGTCTGTGCTGAGATATTTGTCCTCAACATTGTAGTTACAGTTAAGTCCCCAAAAAAGTGGTCCCCACAAGATTTAAAACACAGGAATGTATGTGTTTATATAACATATGTGAGAGTGAGTATATGTATATGCACTCAATCTGTTTAAGTCTGCAGATTGTTTTGTGTAACTTGTTGCTAAGACTGAGCTTTAACCCTTCCCTAAAAGAGAGCAAAAAAAAAACATTGCAGTCCCCATGAGGTTCAAAAACAGGAATGTGTGTTTCATGTTCTCTCATACGTGTGCAGTCATTCTGTTCGAGGCGTCAATGGAGTTCCTGGAGAACGCAGAGGCTGGTGAGCGTGAGGAGGATGTTGATGATGAAGGTGATGAGGACGCCTTGTCCTACGTGACAGCCCCCCTCCCCCCTACGATCCCCCTGGTTGCCTTGGAGACGCTGCCGATGCGTTATGACCACGCCCACAGGGAGGAGCAGGCGGTTGCTGTGTCGATGGCGGGGAAGCTGACGGCTGGTGGGAGGTTTGACTTCGTCAGAGAGGATCATTACGCACTCAGACTGAAGGGTCAGTTCGTAGTACACAGTGATGTCATGTTAGCCACGCCCACTTCCTATTTATGGTTGTTGACGGATCTCTTCCTGCAGCTCTGTCAGATGGTGTACTTGTGGACGCCTTCTTCCTCCCTTCCTCCTCCTCTCTGTCTCCTCCCCTCCATCATAACACCTGGAGCTCCATCCTCTCTCATGGGGGCTTCTCCTCACACACACCTCCACCTTCCCCAGGTGAGTCAGCACACACACACACACACACACACACACTGATCACTCATGTTAATTGAAATGTACACCCATTTCTCTTCTCGTCTCTCTCACAGCTGACCTCATCGCCATGGCGGGGCAGCTAGCCAATCAGAGGCTCGTATGCATCCTGGAGGCGTGTCACCTGGGCGGAGCCAGAACTGAACTCATCCTGAGTCGAGCCTTTCACCTGACTGCCTGACACACCTGATGGGAGATGTAGTTTTTAAAGTGTTTTTTATGTCAACATGTTTCATTGATTTTTGTTGTTATTTATGTTTTTTGTTTGCACTGTTTGAGTTACAAAGATTCATTTTAACGCACTTTACTGAAGTTGGGAGTTATAGCTTCTCCTTACTATAAAGGAATAACTTTTAACTGCACTTTTGGCAGAAACAGAAAATACATTTCATCCCCAAACTGGTAAAATATGTTAACTTCATTATGTTGTTTAAACAGCACTAACCATAAAAAGCACATTAAATCCAGGGAGGAGGGGTTTGTTTTGAGTTAAACACTCCGTGTTCCATTTGTTTTTTGACTGAGAGAAAAAGGGAAATGGTATTAAGAGTGGGAAAAATTGAACTGTTATTACTGTAGGAATTAAACCACAAAAGTTTGAACAGGCTCAAAATATGACAATGTTGAATACTGTAAGATGTGATAGAGAGCTCCGGGGTTTTCTGTTTTCTTTGAAGTTGTGCCAAAGTTTTATAAAAAAAAAAAAAGTTTGATATCTTATTTTACTTACAGGAATGTCTTTAAGTGAATTCTGAATGTGAAAGTTTGAGTTATATATTTTTTATCATAATGTGATTGAACTATTTCGTTTCATATTTTTTGTTTAAGTTTTATCTAAAACTTTTTTTTTTAAATTTTGGAGTTCAACACCTTTGAGCTGTGAGAATTTGGAGTCCACTAAACTCTTTTCTTGTTGTTATCCTGCTGAATTAAACCTTTAAATCTGTAAGTGTTTGTGTCAGTGCTTCTTGTCCATAATTCAGTGATTCCATCCATCTTTTTAGTTTCTAGTTTTAGTTTTTTTTAGTCTCTTTGCTATAGACGAGGATAAGGGCCACTGGGAAAAAAAATAATGATGTCAAATATATATATTTTTTAATTATGATTACTCCATAATAATAAAAATTGTAGGGCATAATTTTTTTTTTCAGTGGCCCTAATCCTCTTCTGTACTCTGCTCAAATAGGAGGAAGTTGAGTTTTTAAAGGGGACTAGTTTCAGCAGCGTATAGATCCACATGTGGTGAAACTTCGGACCGTTAGCCGACCGTTTGTCGTCCATCATGTGACTGTGAACCAGTTTTAGCTTCAGGAAACCAGAAACTGCTGTTCCTGCGTTGTTCACTTGATGCTGTCTCTATAAGCGAGCCATGAAAGACCAGCTCCCATCACAAACTGATGTTCATCAGCTAATTAGCATGCTAATGAATTAGCCGTATGCACATACTGTTTAGCTTTGACTGCTTAGCATTTGCTAACTCCTCTTCCCTCTCTAGCTCCACCCCCTCAGCCAAATATCTGGCTTCAGCTAATCAAGCTACCAACCAAACAGCCAAAATGTCGGACTCAAGGCTTCAACAAACCAACCAGTGGTAAAGTTCAGTTTGATTAATGTTTATTAAATATCAGAATCTCTCACACCTGATTCCCGCCGCCTGACCTTGTTGGTAAATCATTTGATTTTAAAGAGACAGTAGATACAGGTAGATCACTCTGGTCGGTTTAGCTCCTTGCACTGTGTTTCTGGCAGATGAAGCGCAGCTTGGACGAGCAGTGGAGGTCGTTAAGGCGTCCGTCGTGGTGAATGTGAGCGCAGTCCTCGTCTCCAGGGCCAAGGCCGTGATGTACCCAGGCGTCTGGCTGACCCGGCATCCAACGTCTGGAAACGACAAGCAAAATCTTAAGTGTCTGGGCGAGTATTTTATCTAATAGATTAGCTTCAAATGTCAAACACAACAGCAAACAATAAAATGTCACGTTTGTCCACAGGGGGCGCCAAATTGACTCCGATTAAAGTTCATCTTTAGGTCCAAACATGAAGAAACACTTCAAACCACCTGTACCATAAAAGAGCGTGACCGCCCACCTTCGGTTCATGACATACGGCGTCTGGTTGACCCACTCCCACCTCCCGGTCCTCTCATCCGTCAGACCAATCCAGTAGAAAGCCCCACCGCCGTGTTGGGTCACAAAGTTCTGAAACAGAAACATAGAGATTTACTTTCAGATTAACTTCAAACGAGGCCTAAAAATTTGGTTTAGGAGTCCCACAGGGATCCACCCTGGGTCCTCTGCTATTTACACTGCACATAGAGCTCATGATTTGTCTCGGACAGGAAGACAGGCTGTCTCACCCACTCCTCGTCTGTTATGAGGATGGCCAGGTGAGACTCTTGTCCATTGCACAAGTCTCTGGCGTTGTGCCAAGCCATGGGTGTCTTACTAAACATATAACAGCTGGTTCCAAAGGATTCCCAATTCAGGGGACAGCATCCTTCTGACGTTGAGCCTAGGAGACAGACAGAGAGACAGACAGGTCAGGAGATATACAGAGGGACAGAAAGACAGACAGGTCTTGGATTCAGTGTGTACCATTCCTGATGAGGCGTTCAAGGGAGCATTTGAGGGAGGCGACGGTCCTACTGAGGGCGTCCAGATCTGACAGCTGCCTCAATGCGTCTGTCACTAGAGACACACAAACTGTTCTTATCAACATGTTTATTAACACAGGGTTCTTTGGGGACTCACTCACCTGGACTCTAGTGGACACTCAGTGAACTGCAGGTCTTATGGACCCCTTACTGGTAGACTCACCTGTTGTCAGCTGTTCCTTGTTGATCTCTGCAGCAAACTTCAGGCGGTGAACTTCTTTACTTGTGTCTGAGACAGAGAGCGGAACGTTCTGGATGAATGTGAGTAAAACATCTGGCACTGAGCTGCAGGTACACTGACAGGTGGGTTACCTGTAGAGAGCTGCTGCACCCCGTTCAGAGACTCCGACAGGTTGGAGACACTTTTCTCAACAGATCCCAATTTGCTGGACAGCCCTGAACCTGCAGACAGACAGACAGAAGGGCAGGCGGTAGAGTGTGTGTGAGTGTGTGTGTGTCTGTGAAGCTCTCTCACACACACTGCTCTCTGATGATGTTTGGATCTGAGCTGTCAGGTCCAGAACATTCTCTGTGATGTTGTGGTTAAAGTTTACCTCTGATAACAAAGAGACCAGTGAAATATCAGCTCTCCAGTGTGTGTGTGTGTGTGTGTGTGTGTGTGTGTGTGTGTGTATGTGTGTGTGCGCGCTTACTACTGGCTCCCAGTGCTATGATTATAATCAAGATGACCGACGCTGTCAGAGCAGGAAACAACCAGCTTCTGAACCTGGAGACACCTGAGAAGTAGACAGGACGAGGCTCTGACAGACAGACAGACAGACAGAGGGACAGACAGGTAGAGAGAGAGAGAGAGAGAGAGAGAGAAGGACGTAACCTCAAAAAATTCCCACACTGACTACATACATGAACTCAGTTTGGTGAGTGCTCAGAGACAGACAGACAGACAGACAGACAGACAGACAGACAGACAGACAGACAGACAGACAGACAGACAGACAGACAGACAGACAGACAGACACCTTTGTTCCAGAAGGAGCTGTTGTCGTCTTCAGGCTCGTCATGGTACTCGGTTGTCATGGTGATGTCTCTGTCCTCGTCTTCTTCTTAACGATGAAAAGTGACAGTCTGACTGCCCAAAAACCGAGCGTGAGGTCAATGCCCACCACATTGCACTTTGAACCCTCTCTCTCTCTCTCTCTCTCTCTCTCTCTCTCTCTCTCTCTCTCTCTCTCTCTGTGATGTCACTGTTTATACAGATGTATGCCAGTAAATGTAAGCGGTGTCCTCTATCAGGAAGCAGAAGTGTTTGTCCTTTCACAGAAAAGCTTTAAGAGGATTTAAACACTGTAGGTGTCCATGATTTTGGCGCCCCCTGTGGCTGATAGAGTACCGTTCATGCCTGAGTGTTTCTGTGAGTGTAAATTTAAAATAAAGCCTGTTAAAAAAAAACCACACTGAACTGTATCAAAGTCACGTTTATTTGAACTCCAAAGTGAAGTCAGGTTATGTTTGGTTATTTCTATTGACAGTAGATATTAGCCATTTGTGGGCGGAGCCTGTGTGTTCAGCCACTCATGTTGTGTCTCTGGCAGATGAAGAACATCTTGGTGGAGCAGTGCAGGTCATTGAGGCGTCCGTTGTGGTGCAGGTGAGCACAGTCCTCGTCCCCTTCACCCAACCTGTGTCCCGCCCAGCCATCAGGCTGCCCAGGCATCCAGCGCCTGGAAACCCCAAAGAAACAGCGAGACATCAGTGGAAGAGCAGACTCGGCTACACGTCACCGTCTGCAGTAGCCTATAAGGGTGCAGTCATACTGGCCATCCATATCGTGCCATACTCCAGCACAACTGGCAGGGCCATTCCCCTACTAGTTTTAATGGCCTGTGGTCACACCACTCTAACATGAAACAGAACTCTTAGGTCACGGTCACACTAGCCATCCAAACCATTCTGTACTCAATGACAATCCCCCCCATGAAATAAAACCTATACTTCAGCTTACATGAACTTCAAATACATCAGAGAGTCAGGTAAACGCACCTGTACTCTATGGTGTATGGCGTGCGGTTGATCCACTCCCACCGTCCAGTCCTCCAGTCAGACAGACCGATCCAGTGGAAATCAGGTACTGTATGTCGAGTCACAAAGTCCTGAATAGATGGACACAAATCATTCTCATCTCAAAAAAATCATCTCTGACTTTGAGTGAAACATACAGAGAAAAAGACAGACAGGGACAAGCTGTCTCACCCAGGCCTTGTCGCTGTGCAGGATGACCAGGTGAGCGTCGTGTTTCTCACACCAGTCCCTAGACTCGTTCCAGGATAGAGACGATTTGCTGAAGTAATAACAGTTAAAGTCAAACTGCTCCCAACCTGGAGGACAACAGGCGTCCACGCCTGACCCTGAGGCACAGGAAGAGACAGGTACACAGGCGTGAGTGTGTGTGGATGAATGTGTGTGACGGTGCGTGTATGAGTGTGCGTACTGTTGTTGATGATGCGCTCCAGGGAACATTTGAGCGTAGCGACACTTCTGCTGAGAGAATCCACCACTGACATCTGCTTCAAAGCCTCTGACACTGCACACACACACACACACATACACACATACACACATACACACACACACACACAGGGTTTCCAACCTTTAGTTAAACTGAACGCTGTTTTTGCAGATGAAGGTACAGTCGTGTTTGTTTGCAGTGTTGTTCTGAGCACTGACCTGAGATCAGCTGGTCTTTGTTGTTCTCCACAGCAAATCGCATCTTCTGAACTTCTCTAGCTGATTCTAAAATAAACCATTAGAAAATTAGCTTCCTAAACGAGTCAGTGAAGCAAACACTGTGGTGCCACAAACTGCAGTTTCCTGTGTGTATGCGTATTACCTTGGGCTTGAGTCAGGGAGGTGTTCAGTGATTTGATGATGTCGCTCAGGTTTGAAACTTTCTGCTCCATGGACCACAGACGATTGGATGTCTTTGTGTCTGATCACAAACAGAGACAACAATCCCAACTTGTGACTCAATTATGTTTTTAACGTCAAAAGGAAGTCATTTTTAATTCTTTCTGTTTTCAGTTATGTAATTTATACAAGCTACATGTAGCCTTATACAGATGGACTGCCTCATTTATGCTGCGTCACAAAGTTTGAAGCATCAAATTAGCTTTAGCAGAGGATAGCTTTGATTCCAAAAGAGTAGAAACTAGCCAAATAAATGTTGCTGGAGTAGATTTCTATTTTACTTTATTTTTCAAATGTTCCAAAATATCTTGATAATATATTGCAGTAAAATACTGTCGATGTCAATGTGCGTATGTGTAGTTGAATATTTCAAAACTACTTTAATTAACACTATGATGACCTCAAAAACTTCCTCTTGGAGTGAGAAACTACAATTCCCAGGAGGCATCAGGGTTAGAAATAAAATCTGTTAATGAAAAAGAAACAACTTTATTTTTTACGAGGAGGTCCTCAGTTCGGGAGATGTTGGTTGGCAAGTGACGAAAACAAGAACAAATGTGTGTGTCTACTCACTGCTGGCTCCCAGTACAATGATCAGAATCAGGATGACTAAAACCGCCAGAGCGGGAAACAACCAGCGTTTGATGATGGAGACAACGGAGAGAGACATGGGGACTCCATCTGGCAGACAGACAGGTAGACAGACAGTTAGCTTTATTTGATTAGCATTCGTAAATATTCAAGATGATGTAAACTAGTTTTCTCTGTCAGACAGACAGATGTACATACAGACAGGTACCTTTGAGCCAGAGGAAGCTGGTGTCCTGCTCTTTCTCTCTGTGGTAGTCAGTCATTACGTTGATGATGGTCTGCTGTTTCCTGATAACGATTCAAACCGTTAAACTACGCAAAAACTCAGAAGAGATTGTGAAGAGGCATCGTGATGATAAATATCAACATCCCATCCCAATCTAAGCGAATGACAGATCCTTCCAGCTGCTGTGATTTAAACATTTCATGTTTGATGAAATGTGGTATGTGGACAATATTCTCTAATCCAGTCTGAGTCCAGCCCCCTGCTTGGGTCAGGATAATCCCGACTCTTTGATTAGAACAAAATAATAAAGATCTCACCTGGATTACCTGATTCTTATTTTTAGTGACCCTTCAGCTTCATATTGTTAATCTCACCATTTACAACAACCCGTTTGAATTTCTTCAGGTATATGACAGAGAGGGGAGCAGGATGGCCTGGTGGCTAAAATGTATGCACCTGAAATCTGGATTAGTCCCCAGCACAGAGGTCATTGGTTCAGTTTTTGACTGCAACCCTTTGCTGCATGTCTACCTCGTTCTCTACTCCCCAAATATTGTGATAATGCCCAGATAATAAAATGATATAAAACAAGCATTTAATGAAGAAATTGAAGTGTTGAAACAAACGGACTGACCTCCTGAAAGTGTCGGTGCTCTCGGCCCAGGACAAGACGATCAGATTTCTGTCAAACTTCTGCAGAAACTCTGTTGTTCTTCCTCCTGCGATCGCTCATCAACAGTCTGAAAACTGTCAGCTCATCATTTCTGATTTCTGCTGGATCCGGTCCAACATTTCATCACATCTCTCAAATGTTCTCTCCTTTCTTGTGAATCACCCAAACATTCTCAACGGCCACTTCCCGTAATTCTGACAGAATAATCAGATTTCTGGAAGAGAAAACGGTTTCCTGTCCGCACTTCCCCAAAACGATTCGTGTTGACATGAAAGTTCCCACAAGGTGCAGCTTCAACCTTTAACACGAAGAAACCTTCAAAACTTAGAGAGCAGAAACATGAGGCATCAATACTGGAGTCTGTTTATTTAAAACTTTCATTTTCAGGTGTAAACAACAAGGTGTGACCAGTAACTGAACATAGACCCAACATCATCACTTCACTGACGACCGTCTTGAAGCCAAAACATCCCCTCCTCAGGCGCCAACATTCACGCTGTTGGAGTGAAGGCTCGCCACTTTTCAAAACACGCTTTAAAACCACGTGTACAGGTGAGCATTTATCCACTTTAGCTGCTACACGCTAAGATATTCCTGTCTGGAGGTGGTGGAGACCAAAAATGGAGCAAACAGAGCTCCACTTTAGTAAATTCCGAGGAGACAACAAGTTGTCGGTACTTTGAAACCAGATAACAGTCGGTCTTAGATCTTTAACTCAGAGTCCTCAGAGGTCAAATCAGACTTTTAATCTTTATTTTGAATTCTATGACAGATTCTGCTCACGTCAGTTGACTGTTCAACACAAGCAGAATGACACTCGGCTCGTTTCTCATACTTTATATGCTGGTCTTTGTCATGTCCCAGGTGTTCTCACAGGTAACAGATGAGGTCAGGGGTCAGAGGTCAGCCCTCAGTGAGGTCATCATTGAAGTGGAGCAGGATGGCCGGGGTGAAGAGGTCCTGGTCCAGTCTCAGCTCCTGCAGCTCGAGGTCTTCATCCGGCACGTTGTTCTCGCTGAGCGTCAGGCTCATGTCAAGACTCGCACCGGCGTGTTTCCAGGTATAGCTGCAGGCGTGAGCGTTGTAGCTCAGGTAACGCTGAAGGATCTCAGCGAGAGTCTCCTCTGAGCACACCTGAGGAACATATAAACATATATATAAACATATAAACACTTTGTCTTTATGTCGTGGTTTGATTGGACGGCTCACTTGTAGTCTCTGCTCCTGTGATGTCAGCGTGTTGATGATTCGTATCCACCTGGTCTTAGCCGACAGCAGTCCCACCTCGTAGTGTTCGTCCTTCCACCAGGGCGGGCCGATAACACTGGCCCAGTCAGAGCGAGGGCTGGCGGGGGGAATGTGCAGAAAGCGCCCCCTGGGGGTGTAGTATCTCTCACAGTTAGTCCATGGATCGATGCATCTCAGCACCTGGGGGAAAAGCACAGGTGCTTACAGGTAAACCAGGTGAAGTCCTGAAAGCTGCTCATTGATTGGTTGGTTGGATCAGGGCTCACGTCTTTAGTTTCAGGGTCGAACCAGGAGCTGATGTCCTTCCCAGCACACTGCATGATGGGTAACAGGAGGTCGTCACCTGCAGAAGAACAGGTGTTAAATTAATAGAGAAGCAAAGATGATAGAAAAAAAAATACTAGTGTTCAGAAAAATAAAAACCAGTAGAAAAAATAAAATCCTAGTCCTTAATGGGACAACAATTGTTTTTATCACATTATCTTGTTTACTAGCAACGCAATCTACAACAAACAGCATTTTATTGTCATGATATATGATATAATATTAAACTTTAATATGATCATATAAAATCAGCTGGAAGTCATTATTAACGACAAATCTCTGATGAAATTAAATAATTTTAACATGTGTTGACATATATTCACATTAAAACACGTACAAACAGTTTAATCTCCTGATTTAAGTTTTATTTTCAGTTGCTGAGCTGTAACAGAGCGTCTGTCAAAGGTACCTGTACCACAGTCCAGGATCAGACACTCCCACCGGTGCTCACCTTTGTGTCGCTCCATCAGCGGCGTCAGGTCACACACTTTGCCCAGAAACGACACCCACAGGTCGGCCGCGGTGTTGTGAGCGGCCACCTCAGCGGGAGTGAAGAACCTCGGTCTGTCCATGACACCCGTTAATATACCGAAAAATACGCCTTTAAACCGGAGGAAACACGGAAGCACAGCTCATCAGCGCTCTGTGCTGTTGTCGCGTTACTGTGGCAACATGTGACATGAGCTGATGATGTCACCAGTAGAGTTCAGTTTAAATCTTCGACATGACGTCTTTTTATCATCCTTTCAAAGATGACAGTTTGTGTCTTTGTGTTTTAATTAAAATTTAACAGTAATTTTCTAAATGTGTTTGTTTTATTTACTGAAAGAAATCGCAACATATAAAATAAACGTAAATCTAAGTCTTTTATAGCATCATCATTACTCTGGAATATTAGAAGCAAAATCAAACTAGATGTTTTTTCATGACTTTAAGATAAGTAACATTTACCTTAAATCTGTCAGCTTTCTTTCCTTTAAAACACTTTCTTCCTTGTATTTGTACAATTTTCCTTTTTTAAATTATTTTTATTGTTTTAGTTATTTTATAATTAGTGTTTCTAAAAATATATATTTAAAAAATGGTTACATAAAAGTTGTTCAATATTGACATATTTCTCTAAGAAAATTCATCTAGATAATATTTTTTTAAACAATGAAAAAACTGCAACAGTCAAAATATATTTTCTGGGTTTTAAATGTTGTTGATTTTGCACTTAATTGTTTGAAGGCGTTTTTTTTCATCACTGTACAGTTTATTTGTATTATAACTGTTAATTTTTGGGCTTGTGTAGTTAGAGAACACCGTGATAAAACAAACAAATAAGGATCAACAAAGAAGACGATAAAGAAAATTCTGGAATTTTAAGTCCCGCCCCTTCTTTCTCTCTCCGTTCTGTCTGAGTGTCTCTCTCCCTCTCTCCCCCCTGTGGAATGCATCAGACGTGGCAAAGATTCACTTTCTCCATTTTCACGAACTTTCGGTGTCCCGAGGCCCCGAAATATGAGACGGAAGAATTCTAGCCTGGCGGTTCCCATTTGTCCTGCTGTGATTGGTTCACACTAGGCTACAGTTGTGCACTGATTGGTCAGAGTTCTTGGCAATCAAGCATAGTGCGCTACCATTGGGTAGCAGTTGAAAAATGGGCAGGAGCCTTTCCCCGTTTTCTGTTGATATGTTTCTTCAACGCTGAAAGAGAAGTATCGCGAGATCTCGATCCCGTCCAGTCGCGTGAGGGCGGAGAGTTGATGGAGTGAGGACGATAGCAGAGGAAGAAGGGATTCTGTGACTGATAACAGACCTGAAAACGGGGTTTTCTTTAATGAGGACAGCAGTCATGTCTTCCGACCGCCTCCTCTGCCTGCTGGCTCTCGTCTTCTTCCAGGGCTGCGTGTCAGCTGAACAGCGGAGGCTCTCTCCAGGTAAGGCCGCTCTGGAGGGTCCCTTGCCCGGCCAGGCGGACCACCCTGACCCGCTGGTGCTGCCGGGCTCTGAGTCTCTTAGCTAACTATAGCTAATTACAGCTTTATTCACATCCAGAGCTTGTTAATGTTTAAAGAGGGGCGTGTTTATGGTTTGGGTTAGTGAGGGAAGTGAAAATCTGTTTTAAAATCTGTTTTATTTCAGCTTGAAAAAGTCACATTCCTCTAACTTCCTATCTTTCTAACTTTTCTCTGAGCCGGAGGCAGATTGGCGTTAACAGGGCGGAGGATCAGTTCCATTTAGGTTTATTTATTCCTATTCATTCTTTGTCAGCTGTCTCCTAGAATATATATAACAAGATCTATGAAATGACATGAGATAAAGTGAGTGTGTATCACCTCTCTGTCCACATCTGAGTCTCAGTCCTGTGAAGGAACTTTCCAGATCCCTGAATCCCACATTCCTCCTCAGCTTCCTGACTGATGGAGGGATCCAACATTTATGTTTATATATAAGAAAGTATTAAATATAGATACTTAAAAAGAAAGTCAGATACGGAGTGTAAATATTAGATGTTGCTCCTGAAAAAGCCTCAGGTGTTTCAGGTTCCTCTAGGACATAAAAAGCTGGTTAATGATGCATCATTTAAATAAGAATGTATCCCAATAAACCAGGAAGTTGTTTGGTGTAAATAAAGCTGTTAAATGTGTATGAAATAATTTGATTAATTAAAGATTAATTAAAGATGAAAAGACCTCTATCTCGTCATCTCAGCAGGTTTTAAATCGTTTCCTGTGATGATGTCAGTGTGAAGCTTCAGTTTGGATTTGTTCGAACTGCAGAGATTGGAATATACAGCATGTGTGTTTGGACAGCTGTGTGTGTTTGTGGGGGTTGGTTGTCTGAGTGTCCAGAGCCTGACTCCTCTGTAAGCTGAGGTGTGATTGGATATCCTGAAGCTTTCACTCGGCGCTGCTGTAAGTCAGCATGAGTCGACCGTTTCTCCATCTTTGTCTCTAATTAGAGGAGCTTCAGGGACGCGTCGCTCTCATTCAGAGAGAAGCCCGGAGAGACTCAACACAAGGAAGTCTCTGTCCCCAAATACTCCTGTCCTCACCTCCCCCTCCTCCTCACCTCCTCACCTCCTCACCTCTGAGAGGCTCTCCTCAGGAATCTCAGGAGTGAAATTCCTCGAAAGCCTGGAGGAAGAGAGCGAGGGGAAGGAAGAGAAGGAGCTGCAGGATTTTAACTCGTATTTAGTGTTTACATGTCACACAGCTTTATGTGATCACTCAACAGCTCTTATTCTGAAAATTAAAGAACATAACAGGAAATTAAATCCAAATGTAAACAGCTGATTTTAATTTGAAGGAGCCTCAAACACAGACTGTTTTCTTCTTCTGCTGAAACAAATAAAATCAGATTAATTACAGTGTCACCTCTTCTATGTGTGTGTGTGTGTGTGTGTGTGTGTGTAGAGAATCTTCTGGTGATTACAGCGGCTACTGAGGAGACAGATGGTTATCACCGCTTCATGAGGACGGCCAAAGAGTTCAACTACACTGTGAAGGTAACACACACACACACACCCCACACACACACACACACGAAACACATGATAATGATGAAGATGACGGTTATGATAATGAGGATGATGAGAATTATCATGATAAAGGTGGTGACAATGAGGAGGATGAGAATGATGACAGTCAGAACAAAAATGATGATGATGATGATAAAAATCATAAAAGTAAGGATGATGAAGATGGTTATAATAGGAATGATGGTGATGAAGATGATGGTTATAAAAATCAAAATGATGATGATGAAGAAGATGATGGTTATGATGATGATGATGATGAGACTAAAAATGATGAAGATACTGATGATGGTTGTTAAAATGTTGATGAGAATAATGGTTAAGAAGATGATCATGATGATAAGGGTAAGGAGGATGACCATGAGAATATTGTGATTATGATACTTAAACAAGGACAATACTGATGATGAAGATGATGATACGAATGAAAGTGATGATGATAACAAAATGATGTGAAGATAAAGATGACAAATTAGTCAAGGACAATGAGAGAGAGGACGAGGATGAGACAAATAGCAATGATGATGACAAAGATGATTATGACGATGATGGTGATGATGATGATGATGAGAATTAACGTGATGAAGATGATGGTTATAAAATTGACAATGATGATGATGAGAATGATGGTGGTGATGATGACAAAGAGGTTTAGGACGATGAGGAAGAGGATGATGATGAGAAAAATGATGAAGATGAAGAAGATGATGGTTATGATGATGATGAGACAAAAAATGATGAAGATACTGATGATGGTTGTTAAAATGTTGTTGAGAATAATGGTTAAGAAGATGATCATGATGATAAGGGTAAGGAGGATGACCATGAGAATATTGTGATGATGATACTAAAACAAGGACAATACTGATGATGATGAAGATGATGATAAGAATAAAAGTGATGATGATAATAAAATGATGTGAAGATGAAGATGACAAATTTGTCAAGGACAATGAGAGAGAGGACGAGGATGAGACAAATAGCAATGATGATGACAAAGATGATTATGATGATGATGGTGATGAGAATTAACGTGATGAAGATGATTGTTATAAAATTGACGATGATGATGATGATGAGAATGATGGTGGTGATGATGACAAAGAGGTTAAGGACGATGAGGAAGAGGATGAGAAAGCGAAAAATAGTGATGATGAAGAAGATGATGGTTATGATAATGATGAGAAAAATGGTGATGATGTTGACGAAAAGGATAAAGACGACATGATGATGACGACGATAATGATGTGTATGATTTTAAAGACGATGGTTATAATGAGAATGAGAATTATAATGAGGTTGATATTTTTTAAGATGATGTTATGATAATGATCATGATGAGAATAAATGTGATGATGAAGAGAATGCCTGTAATGATGAGGATAATTATGACAATGAGAATGATACTAATCTTGATTATGATGATGATGATGATGATGATGATGCAGGTCCTGGGTCTGGGTGAGGACTGGAAAGGCGGCGATGTGGCTCGGACGGTCGGTGGAGGTCAGAAGGTGAGGTGGCTGAAGAAGGAGCTGCTCAAACACTCGGAGAAGAAGGACCAGGTCATCATGTTTGTGGACAGGTAACACACACCTGCCCTTGTGTGTCTCTGTGTGTGTGTGTGTGTTTTCTCTTTTTATTCTTGCCGCTCTTTCTTTGCTCGCTGTTGTTTGTTTTTGTGTGTGTTTGAAATCTGACTCACCTGTCCCACTTACACACACACACACACACAAAAGATTAAGGGTGTGGTTTCCCATCATTGACTTTAGCTCTCAGGTCAAACGTGTTCCTTCAGGTCCTCATCAGGAGCGGTGAGTCTTGCAGAGAGCAGACCCTGTTAGTCCAGATTCAGCTCTTAATGAAGGGCCTCAGATCCAACATGGCGGCTGTGGAGCCTCCAGTTTCCTGCCTCTCACGGCTGCTGCTCCTCTCTGTGTCTCTCTGCAGCTACGACGTGATCTTTGCGTCCGGTCCCGAGGAGCTGCTCTCCAAGTTTTCTCGTCTGGGTCACAGAGTGGTTTTCTCCGCTGAAGGATTCTGCTGGCCCGACCAGAGGCTGGCGTCCAAATACCCCGAGGTGCACACCGGGAAACGCTACCTGAACTCAGGAGGTGTGTGCACCAGCCGCCGTCACGTCTCGCTCTGAAGCAGGATGGAAACGTTTGGTTTTTTTTAACGGCTCCGGTTTTTGTCGTGCGTTTGTGTTCAGGGTTTATCGGCTTCGCGCCGGATCTCAGCACCATCGTCCAGCAGTGGAAGTACAAAGACAACGACGATGACCAGCTGTTCTACACCAAGATCTACCTGGACAAGACTCAGAGGGTAAAACCCCCGAGACCCATTAACCAATCAGACAGCTGATAGTGGCTCAGAGTGATGACCTCATCATGCTTTCCTCTCCTCAGACTAAATACAACATGACTCTGGACCATCGCTCCAGAATCTTCCAGAACCTGAACGGAGCTGTCGGTGAGCCACACACACACACAAAAACACACACACACACACACACACATGCTCACAGTGGTTGACCTGAGTGTGTTTGCTCTTCAGAGGAAGTGGTCCTGAAGTTTGAGAGGTCAAAGGTCAGAGCGAGGAACGTTGCGTTCGACACGCTTCCTGTTATCATCCACGGCAACGGACCAACGAAGGTAACCGACCAATCACAGCGCTCCATTTGTGTGATGTGACGGCGCAGTCAGAAGAAGAGTGTTTAACTGTTGAAGTGTGTGTGTGTGTGTGTGTGCAGCTGCAGCTGAACTACCTGGGGAACTACGTCCCGACAGCGTGGACTTACGAGAACGGATGCGGGATCTGTGACCAGGACCTGCTCTTCTTCAACGAGGTACACACACACACACACACACACACTCCCCTTCACACACCTCCCCTTCCCCTGCACCACTTTAGTCACTGAGTGTGTGTGTGTGTGTGTAGGATGAGGAGATGCCTCTGGTGTACATCGGCGTGTTTATCGAACACGCCACGCCCTTCATGGAGGAGTTCCTGGACCGACTCACCACCATGAACTACCCCAAGGACAGGATCCGCCTCTTCATCCACAACAACGTACGCCCCCCCCCATCAAACACCCCCCCCCCCTCCTCCTTTAAGCCCTGTCCTGCTCTGATGTGTGTGTGTCACTCTGTGTGTGTGTTCAGGTCGTGTACCACGAGCGTCACATCCACACCTTCTGGGAGCGCCACAGATCTCTGTTCCCTGATGCCACGCTGGTGGGACCGGAGGAGAACCTGCAGGAGAACAAAGCCCGAGCCATGGCCGTGTGAGTGCTCGCCGGGAAATCCACCAGCAGCCAGAAAACACGCCGTCGATGTCTCCTCTGTAAACATCTGATGTGTGTGTGTGTGTGTGTGTGTGAGCAGAGAGGCGTGCAGGAAGGATCCGGACTGTGATTATTACTTCAGCATCGACTCTGACGTGGCTCTGACCAACCCGGAAACCCTGAGGATCCTGATCGAGGAGAACAAGTAGGAGCTCTGAAATACACACACACACACACACACACACACACACACACACCAGCCCGTGTTTGTTTGTTTGTTTGTTGATGTTGTTTGTTTTGGTTCCTGTAGGCCGGTGATCGCTCCCATGCTGTCCAGACACGGTAAACTGTGGAGTAACTTCTGGGGCGCTCTGAGTCCTGAAGGGTTCTACTCCAGATCTGAAGACTACATCGAGATCGTCCAGGGGAAGAGGATGTCAGTACACACACACACACACTCACTTGTTCTCTCTCTATGATGCAAAGGCTCATCTTCATGAAGTATTAAATGTGTGTGTGTGTGTGTGTGTGTGTGTGTGTGTGCAGCGGGCTGTGGAACGTGCCCTACATCACTCAGGCCTACCTGATCAAAGGCAGCGTGCTGAGGTCCAAACTGGCTCAGGTGAGCCTGTTTGTGGCTGAGGGGATGGACCCTGACATGGTGTTCTGCAGGAGCATCAGGGACCAGGTGACACACACACACACACACACACCTGCTCACCTCACACACACTAAACAGACTCTACTATAGGTGCAAATAAAAACAAAGGGAGCTAATTTTTGTTTGTTTTTTTTGTTCATTAATTCAATTTTTTTTTTTTTTACATTATTTTACATCTTTTTCCTTCATTTATATCATTTTAGTTATATTTTATAAAAGCAGGTCTTTTTGAAACTCATTTATTTCAGTTTAGTTACTTACAGTCAGTTTTGTTTTTTTTTTAATTTTTTTTATTTATTGTTCATTTATTTTTTTCATTTAAACACTTTTATAATCAGTCACTTTTTAGTTTTTATTGTCTGTTTTTTAATTTATTTCATGTTGTAATTTTTTAATATTCTTTAAAGGCAGGAAGTTTCTAAATAAGGATTCTTTATTAATTTTTTTAAAATATAATTTAGCTATTTTTTAAATTTTATACAACTTTTTAAAAAGGATTTATTTTCAGTTTTTTTATATGTATTTTTTAACATTTTGCATCTTTATTCAATATTATTCATTTTATATTTTCAACAATGAATTTTTTTAATCTATAGTTTTTTTTTTTTTAATTCATTTGTTGTTTTATTATTATTATAATTATTTTTTCCCTTTCAACTAAAGCAGGAGCAGCATAAAAAAATCCTTCATTCTACGTCCACATATTTATGGAGGAGATAAAAACCTTTCAGGTTCCCTGAAGTCGTTTTGATTCGGTCACTCAGATCATCCAGGGCCTCTTTAGGGCCTTTAAAAGGTTTAACGTGGTTAAATTCAGTGTATTCAATTAGAGATCATTTATTTAAGGATCATTTAAAATCACTGCTTCCTTGCACTCTGTACTTTCTTTGATACTTTCAAAATAAAAGCTTTGATCTTAAGAAAAGGATGAATAAGACCCCTTCAAAGTAAAACAGATTAATGAGTTTAATAACAGGTGATGTAACCACTGATTGCTGAAATTAGGTTATAAAATGTGTGTGTGTGTGTGTGTGTGTGTGTGTGTGTGTGTGTGTGTGTGTGTGTGTGTGTGTGTGTCTCAGGGCGTCTTCATGTTCGTGTCAAACCGCGATGAGTTTGGTCGCCTGGTGGCGTCGACCAGCTTCAACACGTCCAGACTTCACCCGGACATGTGGCAGATCTTCGACAACCCTGTGGTGAGACAGGCGAAACAAAACACACACATATGAACGCACTGAAAGAGCGTGTGAGTGTGTGTGTGTGGCTCAACCTGTGTGTGTGTGTGTTTGCAGGACTGGAAGGAGAAATACATCCACGAGAATTACTCCAAGATCTTTGAAGAGGAGAAAGTCTTTGTGGAGCAGGTAAAGGAGTCAGAGTGGAGTGTGTGAGTGTGTGTGTGTGAAGCTCCGTCCTGACTCCTCCTGTCTCTCTCTCTCTCTCTCTCTCTCTCTCTGTCTCTCTCTCTCTCTCTCAGCCCTGTCCGGACGTGTACTGGTTCCCGGCCTTCTCTGAAAAGATGTGTGATCATCTGGTGGAGACGATGGAGAACTTCGGCGGATGGTCAGGAGGCGGTCACAAGGTAACCCGTCTGCCTGTCTGCCTGTCTGCCTGTCTGCCTGTCTGTCTTTGTTGGTTAGCCATAAAAGGTGTGTGTGTGTGTGTGTGTGTGTCCTCAGGACGAGCGTCTGGCCGGCGGGTATGAAAACGTCCCCACTGTGGACATCCACATGAACCAGATCGGCTTTGAGAAGGAGTGGCTCAAGTTCCTGAAAGAGTACATCGTCCCCGTGACGGAGAAGCTCTATCCTGGGTACTACCCCAAGGTACGGCACGACCTTTGACCTTTAGGACACCTGTCTGTCTGTCTGTCCGTCTGTCTGTCTGTCTGTCCGTCTCTAACTCTGACGGGACGTTTCAGGCTCAGGCCATCATGAACTTCGTGGTGCGTTATCGTCCTGACGAGCAGCCGTCTCTGCGGCCGCATCACGACTCCTCCACCTTCACCATCAACATCGCCCTGAACAGCAAGGGCATCGACTACGAGGTACACACACACACAAAGACACACACACACACACACATATAAAGACACACCTCAGCTGAATATGAGAGAATCTTGATAACACTGTTTTTACCTGACTCTGTACCCGTGTGTGTGTGTGTGTGTGTGTGTGTCAGGGTGGAGGCTGCAGGTTCCTGCGGTACGACTGTAAGGTGGAGTCTCCCAGGAAGGGCTGGTCCTTCATGCACCCGGGCCGCTTGACACACTACCACGAGGGTCTTCCCACCACCAGGGGGACCCGCTACATCATGGTGTCCTTTGTAGACCCATAGACCTGTACATGTGTGTGTGTTATTTTGTGTGTGTGTGTGTGTGAACAAAGTGGACCTCATCCTTACTAATGGACTGACAAAGCGGAGGAATACACGTGATGTCCCTGAACGCGTCGTCTCAGAACATTTCCCGCCATGTCTTTGATTCTGTCTGCGTTCTGATTGGACGATCCAGCTCACCTGCTGTGACACCTTACATCCTGCTGGAGCCTTTCAGAATAAGAGTCTCTTTTTGTTGCGATGATTGTGGAGGTCACCGTGCTGCCTTACCTGATGACTGAATCTATGCAAGCAGGACACACTCCACCTGTGTGTGTGTGTGTGTGTGCGTGCGTGTGTGTGTGTGTGTAAAGCATCTGAATGTTTTATGACTTTTTTTTTATCTCAGATGTTGCGTTGAGATTATTCACGGTTAGAAAAATGATATAAATATAAAATGAGATGAATTAGGAGTTTTTCTGAGCGGAGCTGTTGCCGGGTGAACTCTTAAGGCCTTTTTAAAATCGCCATGTTTGACTTTTGTTTATATTTTGTTTCCATCTTTGGGTTTGATTTGTTTCTGTTCATCGTGTAGTCGTTTATTCTCCATCGCTCAGGTGTGAAGCCGTCGTCGTCGTGTCCTCTCAGGTTTTATCTCCTTATTTAAAAAAACAAAAAAACAAAAAGCAAACCTGTGAGTGTGACGACACAAGGTTTCCACGTGACGCTGCCTGCTGTCTTCTCTCCATGTGTGCCTGTCGATGCGAGGAGCTGACGCTCTCTGGCTTTGTACAAACTGCATTAAATTATTTTTCGATGAGTGAATAAAGTTTGAGATTTTGATAGTTTTACCATCACAGTGAGGTGTGTTCGATTCTTACATCTTAGACTGGAGGAGAGGGGATTTAGAGACGTTTTCTGTCCAAAATCTTTGTCAATCAACGTCTTAAAGATGGCAGAAACTTATTCTAAGATCCAGAGTGTGTTTTCATCCTTTATGTTGTCAGAGTCAAAATCATTTAATTCATCCAACTTAATTTTGCACATTATCCCCAGAAAATGTGAAAATACTCAAATGATGGGGACTCTTTTTTCTGTTTTTTCCACCAGGGGGCGACAAATAGAAAAAGAAACCCGCTCTAAAAACAGCACTAACATCTCTCTGCAGCTGTTAATGATCGTATACGGTATCAGAGATGTTCCATTTATACACATGAATGTGATTATTTATATTTCAAAGCTATTTTAGAGGAAGAAGTCCTGTAGGATTCCTGACTTCGCCCCTGTAGCGAAATTCGCGTTTCGTCTCCGTAGTTTTGTCCCTCTGCTGCCGCCGTAGAGCTGCTCAAAGACAACATGGTGCTAGAGAAAAAGGGTTCCGGTGAGTCCTGCTGATTTTAAACCTTTTTTTAGACATCAAAATTTACAGTGTAGCTGAAAACGGAAAATAATCTGTTTTAAAGCTTTAAAAAGCTTAAAAACAAGTCTATCCGTCCTCTGCTTTTTTTCTTACGTTTTTCTCTTGGTTAGCGGAGGCTACGAAGCTAATTCAAGAACAGTAAACACGAACAGAGTTTTACTGATTCTCTAAATCATGAATGTTTTTATATATATATCTGGCTTTTAAAAAAAAAAAAATTATTTGGTTTAATGTGAAATTCGGCATCACAATCAGCGGCTGAATAATCTCTGTTTAGCTGTTAACCAGTTGTAGTCCTGAATCGTAAACTAGCCCGCTGCGGTTCATTTCAAGCTAACATCCGGTCACATTCATGAGGTTTTATTTGATTTCAAGTAATTTTATTATTGTTTTCAATTAGCCGAATTCAGCATTACCACTTATTTAATGATAGACAACCATTTAAACTCATAATAATGTTCTATTTAAAAAGTTATAGCCATAGAAATGTAAAATTTTGGAGTTTATTAATGAGGTTTGGTTTGAGTGAAAGGCTAACTGAAGCTAAAGCTAAGGGAAGGAGGAATTACACACTAATCTTTCTCTCTGTCTCTCTCTCCCTTCCCTCCCAGCTCGGGTGGAGGCTGGTCAGCGCAGAGTCTTGGATGAAGCCACCCGTCAAAGGAGACTGACCCGGCAGCTGGAGGCTCTGGAGAAAGACAACTTCCAGGTGTGTGTGTGTGTGTGTGTGTGTGTGTTGCTCACTACATTGAACCTGCTGCTCATTTAATTCCCATCATTGAAGTTTGAACTTTAACACCAGTCATGTTGTCTCCTCTGTTTCCAGGACGACCCGCTGTCCTCTCTTCCTCCTCCGGGCCCCACCGCCCGCCTGCCTGCCTTCAGTGAAACCGAAGAACCAGGTCAGACTTCTGCTCCTGGTTTGATTTATTCAGAGGAGTGAGGTGCTTTGGTTTGTTTCAGAAACACATGCATGTTCATCTTCCTGTTTGTGCAGAGAAGAAGAAGAGGAAGACGAGGGGCGATCACTTCAAACAGAGATTCAGGAAAAACTTCACCACGCTGCTGGAGGAGGAGGTCAGTCTGACAGACTACGCTCTCAGCAGGTTGTTGATTTTCTTTATGTACATGTACATGTACTCAGCTGACTCCTGCTCTGCTCTCTGATTGGTAGAACCTGTCAGAGAAAGCTGAGCCAAACTACCTGTCTGCTGTGGCCCCGCCCTCCTCTCTACCTCCCCGTCACTTCTGCTGCGTCTGTGGGTTTCCCTCTCACTACACTTGTACCACCTGTGGGGGGCGCTACTGCAGCAGCAAATGTCTGATCACACACAGAGAAACCAGGTACACACACACACACACACTCTCTCGTGTTTGTCTTTGTGTACTTATGGGGACAAGGTGACCTGTCCTCACTCTGACGTGTCCCTGTGTCTCTGCAGGTGTTTGAAGTGGACACTGTAACTGCTGCCTGATTGTCACGGTGATGATGGTGATGATTATGGGATGGCGGTTCTCTGAGATGGACACAAGAGTGCAGTCATGAACATTGTCCACAGTTCAGTGATGATGTCATGGCACATCTGACGATGTCACGGCATACCTGATGATGTCATCGTTGTTGCAGGGTTTTTATTTTGTAATTCACAGGATGTTCTGTTACTGTTTGAGTGTTCTACATTTATTTAGAGTACTAAGATGCTAACCACTGCTAGCATCTGGCTAGCTTAGGTTAGCATCAACGCTTCAGTTTTCTTTATAAAACATATGAATGAGTGAAGGAACCACAGAACGCCATGAATGATTTGTTCATTTTTCACTCTAGGTTGATCTCGAGTTAAGGTCCTTTAGCACAGCATGTTAATCTGCTAATGTCAACATGATAACAGCTAAAATGCTAAGCTATGCTCAAATGAACTGCTGTTTGGTGATTTTCTACAGTGTGCAGGATGATGAGTCGCAATTTTTGTTTGTAAAAAATGTACATTATTTTTATTAATAAAGAAAAATGAAAAAATTACATTTTTCCATTTAATCTTAGCGAAATCATAAGAACTGAATCTTTATTGTACAGATTTAGGAAAACAGATAATCCACCACAAGAGCAGTGGATTATTTTTCCAAATTAGACTAAATTTTAAAGATGAGCCTATTAAAGTTTTCATGGTAAATCAGATTCCACCTCAAATAGAGTGAGGTGAGGTTTATGTTCGAGTTATCAGGTATTTATTACTTAGTTATTCTGGTGGTTATTCTGGTGGTTACTCTGTGGGATTGTTTTAATTTGTTTATTCTTTGTGGCTTTTTAAAAATTGTCAGTATGGTTCATCTAAAGTGACGTAAATGGAAAATGGTAAATAGAAACATAAAATATATAAAAATAAATAGAAAAGCTCTCTGAAAATCGAGCAACAAATTGTTTATGGACAATAATAACATTTTTAAAAAAGTTAAGATTATATAGCATAAGAGTTATAAATGAAAAAATAACATTATTTTTATACATATAACTACATATGAAGCTACAAAGTACACACTTAACAAGAGTTTACTCAGATTTAAAAAAAAAAGAATTTCTTGTTAATAAAAATAACAGATCTGACTGTTAGCCTTCAGGCTAATGGTCGGTGAAGTTTTAAAGTCCTCACAGATCATATGATTAAATAAGCTTCAGTTTTGTTGTGTTTCAGTGACACATTTACTCTGCTCCACTCTGATTGGTCTTAAAGTTTGTTGGTTTTTGTTCACTCACCCTTTAATGGACATGAAGTCCCCGTTCAGAGACGGAACAGAATAATGTCCTCATAATCAACAAAGACATATATGCGTGTGTGAGTCAGGGTCAAAAGTCCAGGTTTTCCTTTTTTTTTCTTCCTGGTATCCATGACGACAGCGTCGTTAAAAACATGTCAATAATTAATGTGGACTTTTGAGTTGAGTGTGTGTTTAGCATGAAGTTTTCTCCTAAAGCAAACACACACATAACAAAGAGAGAGAGAGCGTGTGTGCGGTAAAGCGAGGCAGACTTTGTCCTGTCAGAGGCGAGTCATCGCTGTCATCTCGGGACCGAGGAGCCGTCGGCAAGAGAACACGGAGAGAAACGCTGACTCGAATTAGGATGTTCCCTCTCAGAGGAGCCAACACACAGGTGTACTGAGGAACCCGGGCGACACTCAGGTGAGTTCTGTGATTTGGGGTCCGTCCGCTTTCAACTCCTGTCTTAGTTCGCTCTCAGAGGGACAAATTTATAGAAGGAAACAATCCAACATGTGAATGAAGAAATCTGAAAGGACAGAAGACTCCTTCACTTCAGATGTGGTGAAGTGTTCAGTTACGCGGTTCTAACAGTTAGCATAGCATGCTAACTGCAGTTTGTGAGCTCTATTAATAACGAATGAATCCAAATGAAAAGATGAACTTTGATCAGCTGTTTGAGACCTCATAAAGAACTGAAAGTGTAAACAAAAAAAAAGTTGTAAATGATTTGAAAGTTTACTCACAAACAAACAGGGTACAGGAGGATTTAAAGGGACAGATGTTCCCCTGAGGAGCTGGTGGAGACCAAACACGGAGCTCACAGAAAAAGTGGCGACACCATAAAATAAAGATTTTCTGATTTAAACTCATTTGAACTTCCCCCGCTGCAGAACACCACCATGGACTCTTCATCATCTTCAGCTAGCTCAGAGACGGCTGCTTCAGATACTCCGCTCCCCTCCTCTTCATCCCCATCTCCTCCTCCTCGCCCGTCACTGCAAAGTCCGGAGCTGCAGGCCGAGTTCCTCCGAGGTGAAGTTTCTCTGCGTCCTGCACGTCCAAAGAGACGTGAACCGAACGCTGCAGAGACGTGAATTAACCTTTGTCTCCGTGCTTCGTTTCCAGAGTGTCGCAGCAGGTTCCAGTTTCTCGGGGAGGACGGTGAGGTCCAGTCCTCTTTCCCCTTCACCCCCTCCTCACCTCTGCCGTCTCCCTTCAGCCCCACAGCCACCTCCTCCCCTAGCAGCTCCTCTTCCTCTCCGTCCTCTCTTTGCTTTGACGGCAGACAAGGTGAACCGGCATCACACATGACGACATGAAGCTTTGACTGAACTGAGTCAGGTTTTCGTTCATCTTTAGGTTTTTATCATATTGTTGTTGTTAACTAGTTGTTTAAATATTTTGTTTTTTAAGATATGCAGCTTACCTTACATTGGTTGTTTTTTGTTTGTTTTTATTTTTGTACTTTTTGTAATTTTTTTAAGCAGAAAATATCTGATAATGTTAAGCTCACAGTAAACAGCGTTTACATTTAGCATTTTGGTTGTGATGCTAACCCGCTAACGTCAACATGTTTGCCTTCCTGCAGCCCGTTTGTCCCTGTCTAGCCCTGAGCTCCTCTCCGAGTTGAAGGACCCGAAGTCTCGTTCTCTCCGACACATCCCCACTCACAGCGGACTGACCACTGTCTTCTCCGGACGAGGAAGAGGGGGAGGAAGGGGAGGACGGGTGAGCAGACACAAACAGCGTGAAGCTAACAGTGTAATGAACTGCAGTTCATTTGGTGTCCACTAGGGGGAGGGGCAGTCTCTAAAAGTGAGTCGGTTCCTCTAAATAAAGAAGGGAAAACTGACAAAACTTAGACGCTAACCTCAACATTCACAAAGAGCCTAGCTACCTCGCTAACAGCTACAACAAGCTCACCTGTCTGTCTGAGGCCACGCCCCTGATTCTTTCTCTCTGACTGGAAACAGGAAATCCTGTTTGTACAAATTTAGCTTATTTCGCTAGTTAATCTATTTTTTTTTCATCTCAAATGAAATTGTAGAGAAAAAACAGGAATGAAAGAGTATGTCAAAATAAACGTCCGAAAAACACAAAAACTGCCATTTTTTTCTAACTCATCCTTTTCTTCGACAGGTGTCTGACCCCGCCCCCTCTGCACCACGAACCAATAAGAAGGACCGACACTGAGCGTATGACTCTGGATTATCTGTCAGAAACGATACACTGACCTTTCACCGTGACGCTCATAACTGGTTTGCAGTGACGACAAAGATGTACGAATCAGCACTTTTAGAAGCTGTTAAATCTTCTTCTCTCTCTCTGATGTCAGATTTGTTCAGTCAGAGTTTATGAACTCTAACAGCTGTTTAAATATCTGTACATTTAATCGCTTCTGTTTGAAAAACGTCCTCAGATAATATGATGTTTATTGGTGTTTTCTAAATAAAGATTAATTGAAACAATCTGAAAGTTCTTCATCGATCAACATCATGAAAGCAAGAAACAGTTATTTTATTTACATCCTTCTCACGTCACTCACTTTGGATTCACTTCAACATGGAAATATGCACAGAAACATGAACTTCAACAATGTCGGCGGCCTTTCACCCCGTCAGTCCCTGCACGGCTGTCACTCTCTGTTGTGAATGCGCTGATGTGCCTTCAGTCCGCTCAGCTGAGAGAACGTCGCGCTGCAGTTGTCGCAACTGTACGGTTTCTCTCCAGTGTGAACGCGTTTGTGGACTTGCAGTTCACCCAGTCTCACAAAAGCTTTCTCGCAGATGTCGCAGCTGTACGGTTTCTCTCCCGTGTGAATGCGTTGATGAAGTTTCAGGCTGTATTTTTTTGTAAAGGATTTGCGACACTGTATGCATCGGTAGGGTTTCTCTCCGGTGTGCGTGCGCTGATGGATCAGGAGAGTTCTCCGGTCAGTGAAAGTCTTCCCGCACTGATCACAGCGGTACGGTCTCTCTCCGGTGTGAATTCGCTCATGGTCTCTGAGGCGACTTGATAACCTGAAAGCTTTCCCACAGAAGTCGCAGCTGTACGGTTTCTCTCCTGTGTGAATGCGCTGGTGGATTTTCAGGATGGATGATCTGCTAAAACTCTTCCCGCACTGATCGCAGATAAAAAGTTTGTCTCCCGACGGGATGCATGTGTGCGTCTCTAAGTTCGCAACTTGGGTGAACTTGGCGTTGCATCTGTCACAGCTGAACAGATCCTCAGCGCTGTGGATCCGCTGGTGAGCGTACAAAGCGCTCAGTGTCTTAAACGTTTTCCCGCAGTTATCACAAATGAGGATTTTCTCCCTGATGTGAACGCGCTGATGGACCTTCAGATCGTACGACTTAATGAAAGATTTCCCGCACTGCTCACAGCGGTGCGGTTTCTCCCCTGTATGAATTCTCTGGTGATCTTTGAGCACTCTCGAGGAGGTGAACTTTTTCTCGCACATGTCACAGCCGTACGGTCTCTCTCCTGTGTGACTGCGGTGGTGGATTGTTAAACTTTTAGATGAGCTGAAGGATTTCCCACACTCATCACAGCTGTATGGTTTCTCTTGTACGTGCACATGCTGGTGCCCTTTCAGGTTTATCAACTGGGTGAACTTAGCATCACACTGGTCACAGCTGAACGGTTTCTCTCCAGAGTGAACTCGCTGATGAGCTTTCAGATTACTCGACGTATTAAAAGTTTTCCCACACTGATCGCAGCTGTACGGTTTCTCTCCTGTGTGGGTGCGCTGGTGTCCCTGTAAGTGTGCTAGTTGTGTAAACGTAGCGTTGCACTGGTCACAGCTGTACGGTCTTTCTCCTGTGTGTATGCGTTGGTGTGTTTTAAGCTTACTGGAGCTGACAAACGTTTTAGCACATTGGTCGCAGCTGTACGGTTTCTCCCCGGTGTGAATGCGCTGGTGTTCCTGCAGGTTTCCTAACTGAGTGAACGCTGCGTTGCACTGGTCACAGCTGTACGGTCTTTCTCCAGTGTGGATTCGTCGGTGGACTTTGAGGTTCTGTAATGAACTCAACGTTTTCCCACAGTCGTCACACGTGAATGGTTTCTTTTCCGTTTGAACTTTCTGGTTGGTCGTCGGCGGGGATTTGTCACAGGGCTTTAAGCTGAGGCTGTGGAGTTCCTTTTCTTCCTTCAATTCCTGTAGCAACGGACACAGAAACACAAAGTAAATTATGGAGTGGCAGCTTGTGTGCAAATAAAACAATATTAAGAAGTTAATACAAACAGATCAAAACCGGAGTGAGTGTTTGAGGACTTTTTCTTTAATTCTGACAAAAAACAACAACATCGCTGTTTAACATCCATGTGACGTGCAACAGGTAGCATCTCCATCTCTATCTAAATAACCAAAGGATGGGGTCTGTGTTTGGACCACTGAGATTTATTTTTTTATGCTAATAAAATCAGTAAAAATGTCTCGAATGCTAGTTTTCTTTTTATGCTGATGACATGGTGATGTACTGCTCAGCATCTATTACAGGCTCAGGTCTCTCCTGGTCTGTCTAACATGAGTCTGGTTCTGCTCAAGGTTCAAGGAAATTTGTCACCAAATCTTGGCACCCCATCAAAAAAAAAAAAAAAAAAAAAAAAAAACACAAACAAAACAACCAAACGAAAAAACTACTCATCAAATCAACACGGGTCAAACGCCCTGTCAGACTCTGGATGTTTCTGGTACTGTAGCTTTGTTATGGTCAAAACAGAAACAGAAACCAGGTGGTACAAAGTGGACCCTCCAGAACACCACGAGCAATCTGCTCACCTCAGCAGCTTCAGTCATCATCCTAAAGTAAAGGGTGTTTCCAATAAAACCAACACTTTAATATCTTTATCTGCTTTAAATTACTCTCCAATATGCCTGACATCCATGGTTTTTAGATTATGTATTGGTTTTATTTAGAAAACTTCTCACTTAAAAATCAAGTGAGGGAGCTGTAGCAGGCAGGTTTCTCTGGGGGTCCTGGCTGTCTCAGGTGTGTCCGCACAGATATCCACCAGTGACCCTCAGATTAATGAGATATTTATTATAAATTGTTCTCTGTTCACTTTTCAGGTTAAATATAGTTTTAGGTCCCTGCACGCGTTGGTATCCTATGAAAAAGGGTTAGGTATGCTAGTTTAGCTGTAAACCCTGACGGGAGCGTTAGCCTCCAGGCGCCGGAGTGTTGGGTCAGCGCTTCCCCGCCTGCCGCGCCTCTGTGTCGGCCTCCTGGTGTCAGGAAAAAGCCCCGCTGCGGCCTTCCGGGGTGGAGGTGTTTTAAGGTCCAAATGCGCTCACTGACTCGTTTAACCGAGCTGCAACAGCGTCTACAGACCCTCCTGACACGAACACAGCGGCTTTGAGACGAATATAGGAGTTAAGGACGCTCGGAGGCGGACCGGACCCGACCTCTGCTCCACGACAGGAGATCAAAGCAAAGATCAGAGGAGTTTAGAACCCGCAGCACGCGCCGAAACCATCAGAATCCCATTTAACCGCGGGAAAAGGGATGAAGCTCGTGACTTTAGAAACACGAACCTGAACCTCAGGACGATCCGAGCCTGCTGTGTGTCCTCTGTGCTCCGGGTCCTGGTTCTCCATCGTCCTGCAGGTCTCCACTTTGACTACTGGACTCTGAGGTCCTGGACTCTCTCTGGGTTCTGTCTTTGGACAGATTCCAGGTGCAGCCGCAGAACGAACATCTAAGTTAGAGCTGCTTTCTGGAGGGGGGTCCTGAAGACGAATGATGGTGGTCGCCATCTTGGAATCACGGACTCAATCTGAGCTTGGTTTGGATTAAAGCTGTCCCAAAAACCACCAGAATCCGGAAATAAAAAGCAAAACAAATAACAAAGACTTGTTTCTGTGATTTTATTTAAAAGCAAACAGACTCAAGAGACCAAACAGCAGAAAACAGACACAACTTACTGATTTCAGGTGCATTACCGCCCCCATGTGGACTGGATGTTACCCAAAAGACATATTAGTAAGACTGTTTTCCAAACCGCCTACGAACATAGTACTGTAGTATATAGTCTGTAGTACATACTACATACTGCGTACTTTGAATGTAGTATGATGGTTTGTTGGGTCTGTTTTGTAGCATGCTATGCTAGTTTTCAGTTTCAGAAAGCTTCTTATGTATAGTACGCTTTGAAAGAGTTAATAAGTGGTTCGTTTATTGACTTTAATGAATTTGGTTGAAGTAAACAGTTACCTGTGAGATTGGTATCACCTCTACATTTCTATTTGTCCCATTCATGAAAGTGTACAACATTACAATATTAATTAATATACAAATTTATCCTAAACGTTAGCGTTGTGATACGGCTGAGCGACATGACCTAATAATCAAGTCCCAGATTTTTTCCCACAACACTCAATTCATGATTTTAATTGATTATTTTACCTTAAAAAAAAGATGAAAAAAAAAACTCCCAGTGATACAAAAATTACATGAATGAAGTTTTGCCTCTATGTTGTCAAAATGTTTTCCCAAACCAAACTGAATTTCCCTCTTAACGTGAAAGTGTGTGTCATAAAACGTCGGCAGGTTTGACACACAGAATATTAACATGAAACTCTCTGATCAATATTTAATTTCATTTAAAAACAAATACAAGCCTTTAAAAGTCCTCGTCTTAAACCTGACGGGTCCTACCATCATGAAAACTGAACATTTGTTTGAAACATTGCAACAACTTACAATTAGGCTAAGGCATTTTTTAAAAAATCTTCTGCAGAAAATAATTCAAATTAATCAATTTAATCGATATATCACTCAGCCCTACGTTGTGGTATGTAGATGTAATGCTAATGCTAATGCTAATTTGGTAGTGCACCTAAACTTGAGTGCCATCTGCAATAAACAGAGAGATGACGATCAATATTAGCATTGTTGGAAAACAGCCTACCTCGCCTACTGGAACAAGTTAACATTACAGCTACAACACAATAACGCTAACGTTTGACAGTAAGTGAGATAGAGGTGAAGTGATGACAGAGGTGATACTCGTCTCCCAGGTAACTGTTTCAATCTACCAACACTTTACCAGGTGTTTGTACGTTTATGTCCCTAAAAATAAAAGCACAGATAACTAATGTTTAAAAAAGTAAAGTTTATTGGAACAAAGTAAAAACAACTTAAATCAGAGTTAAAGAAATTCTAACATTTCTACAGCCATAACTGATAAAAGCAAAGTTACAGAGTACGGTACGGTCTGTAGAGCATCCATACAGCTATGAGTTCTTCACATTAAAACATGCTAAAAAGTCAGGAATCATTTATTTCCTGTGGCTGTCATGAGAAAAAAAATGAGGCCGTTGGGTTTCTCCTCGACATGCGCCTGCTTGTGTGACTCAAAGGAGGCTAACTGTATGAATGAAGCCGGGCACTTGTCACAGTGGTACATGTCCAGCTCGTCGTGACTGCTCTGGTGGTTTCCCTCCGATACAGAGACGTCCTCATGGCCCGAGTGAGAATCTTTAGCCGCTTGTCTTTCGTGAATTTGCTGGTGACTTTTTAACGAACAGTTTGTAGTAAAAGCGTTCCCGCATATTTCACACATGTATGATTTCACAGCTGTGTGTGTACGCATGTGTTTCTTCAGGTACAATTTGCTTTTGAACTTTTTTCTACATTTCTCACAGCTGAACGGTCTCTCCTCAGTGTGGGTAACTTTGTGGTGTTTCAAGGCTGAACTCGTGGTGAAAGATTTCCCACACTGGTCACAGCTGTGTAGTTTTTCCCCTGTGTGCAAATGCTGATGGAGTGTAAGGGTGGGTTCAGCTGAGAAAGCCTTCCCACAGTTGCCACAGCAGTACGGTTTCTCACCAGTGTGACAGCGCATGTGGGTTTTAAGCTGACTTTTATGGAGGAAGACTTTGTCGCAGACTTCACAGCTGTGCGGTTTCTCCCCGCTGTGAATCAGCTTGTGTGCTTTCAGATCGTTTAAGTGTGTAAACGAAGCGTCGCACTGGTCACAGCCGAATGGTTTCTCTCCGGTGTGGATCCGCTGATGGGCTTTGAGGAGCGTTTTAGACCTGAAGGCATTCCCACACTGGTCACAGCCGTACGGTTTCTCCCCCGTGTGAATTCTTTTGTGATATACCAGACTTCCAAACGCTGTGAACGTCTGCCCGCATTCATCACATCTGATGGGTTTTTTTCCAGGTTGAACTCTCTGATGATCCTTTGAGAACGCAGATTTGAGAACGAGTTTGCCAAAGTGCTGAGCCTGTTGTCTGTCCGTTCCTTCCCCTTCTTTTGGTTTCTAGAGCAACAGACAGAAAACAGAGACTGTTAGGCATCATGAAAGAACGTATGATGTTGGTCTATCGTTTCTCGTCTGCTTCAGAGATGCTAATCTAAAGAGAAACCCAGGGGTGTCACACCTGACTACAAAGGCTGTGAAGACTTCACGTGATAATGGCGAGACTGGCCCTGGTCGTCGGGGGTGGGGGTCTTTGATGGTGGGAAGAGGAGAGAGCAGACAGACCGTCTGTGTATTCAGATGGTTTGTATTACTTTGATGCTCAGGATCAAAAAATGGGTTCCAGATCTTACATACAAGTTCTTTATTAAATTACACAATCCAGAGTTTATTCTAGAATTCAAAGACACATTCTAGAGATCAGAGATACACTCCAGGGATTGATTGGAATTTAATAATCATCTTAGAATCCAGAAACGACCCAAGACTTTGATCAAAGACAGACTCTAGAGATCGAGAACACACTCTAGAATAATTCATAAAATGACACACTCTACAATTCAAAGACATTCTAGCCTTCCTTCAAAGATACACTCCAGAATCCAGTCAAAGCCGTATTTCACAGTGCCATGAAAGACACACTCTAGAGCAGAGCTGCAACAATTAATGAAAATAATCATTAGTTGCAGACCTACTCAAGAAATCAAAGACATGTCTTGGAGATATGAGATACATTCCAGAGATCGTTCTAGATTTTGTTCTAGAAAAGGTCCAAGACTTGATCAAAGACAGGGTCCAGAATTCAAAGACATGCTTTAGACCAGGGGTGTCAAACTCAAATACGAAGTGGGCCAAAATTTTAAATTGAACAAAGCCGCGGGCCAAAGTTAAACAAATGAACCTTTTAATATGGAAGCAAACAAGTTTTGATTTAACAATGAATATTGAACAAGCAAGGCTTATATAACTTTAAAGTGCAGGCGTGCAAAATCGAGTTGCTAATATTACTAATAGCCTAACTAGCCTACTACTACTACTACTACTACTACTACTACTACTACTACTAATAATAATAATAATAATAATAATAATAATAATAATAAAAACACATCAATGGCATATTAAATAAAATTTAATAACAATTGAATGCCTCCTTTCTGTTTGCAGCCTTCTGAGGTAAATGTCAAAATTAGCTTCTTACACAGGCTAATTAAGCGGTGAATGCGGTGTTTCAGCACTGCCGCCGTATAATACCGGCAGGCCAGCTCTAATATAAATTTGAAATTGCCTCGCGGGCCAAATATAATTACACTGTGGGCCAAATTTGGCCCGCGGGCCAGAGTTTGACACCTATGCTTTAGACCAATCAGAGACATGTTTAGAGCTCACAACCCAAGCCTCCGTTTTCAGGAGTGCCTCGCTTGAAGCAGGATGAACGCATGAACACGTGACTTTACAAACTCGTGGCAGTCACGGAGACTCACCTGAGCACCTGGACTATCTGGGCCTGCAGCTCCTCTTTTCTGCTCCGGGTCCTGGTTCTCCATAGTCCAACAAGCCTCTGTTTTGGACGCTGTACTCCTCCCGGATTCTGTCAACAGAATGATAACTTCGTGTTCTCGTGGTATTCCAGATGAGATAAGTGAACCGGCGGAGAACAGGGATTGGACGATCTAGCTCCGCCCGCAGTACATACGTCATCAATGCTGCGTTCGGGCAGAGTGGAAAGAAAAAGACACCAGCTGAATAAATAAACTCGATGTGTAATTATCTTTCTCTTGACCAATTCAGAATTTATAGTGAAGCTGGAACTCAAAGTTAAATGTATGAATATTATCCTCCAACCTCGTGAACTTTAAGTTCCGCTCACCTGTTGTTCCCCTCCTCGCCGCTGGGGGCGTTTTCTCCTTTTGACCCGAACAAAGCTGAGCGGAAGTCTCGTGCGGTTGTGATCTCGGACAGGCGGCGGGACAGTTGTGTTGTTGTGTTCGCCGTCTGCGGGTTTTTTAAGGGTCAAAGCGGCGCTGCTTCAGGTAAAACACACCTTAAACACATAACCGATGATCTCTACATGTTTTAATGGAAGCGAACACGAACTACTACACCCCTAAACCCTGTCTGCGCATGCGTTAGCGCTGGATGCTAACTAGCCACTTAGCCACTGTTAGCTTCAAGCAGCTGGTGTTGGGCTTAATGCTAACGCTTTAGCTGTACTAAAACGTGATTTTCTGCTCCCAGACTTTACTTAAACTTAAAATATTCTTTAAATGAAGTGAAAATTGTTTGTTTTTACTTAATATGTGGCTGATGTTTCTAAAGCTAACAGGCTAACGCTGTTTAAATGCTAAGGCTAACAGTAACACCGTGGCTGCTCTTCATTCTGAGCTAATTATCCTCCAGAACAGCAGGTTTTTATTTGTTTATTAAAGATATAAGAAATAAAAACCACCAGTTTGTTTATTTGACATTAAATTAGAGTCAAACTTAAAGTGAAATCAGCACAAAGTTTACTGATAATGTGCGTAAAGATTCACATTAACTTCCAATCAAATCTCTTTAATTTAAAGCTCCTTCTCAGACGGCTGGTTTCCGTTTCTGCTGTTGAGTTCAAAAAAGTTCTTAAAGCTGCGGTTTGACGGTCAGAGTGAGGGTCTGAATGTAGTTCTAAGGTTGTAAATTCACCCCTAAAAACGGCCCTACCTGTTTGGTAATAGTTCCAGGGACTTTGAGTGGTGGGGCATGCAGGCTACCGGGTTTTCGGCCTTGTGATTGAAACACAGACAAACAACAGGAACACTTAAGTTCTGGGAAGTGTTTCAGCAGGAACTAAAAGTTCCAGGACCCTCTGATGGAAGCGCAGCTTCACCTGTTTGACGTGTCGCTTCAATATGAAGCCGTAAAGCTCTCAGGTGTGTTTGTTTCAGCTACTCACTGACTCACCTGTGTGTCGTAGAACAATGGGAGACAGTGACGACGAGTTCGACAGGAGGAGGCGGGACAAGTTCAGGAGAGAGAGGAGCGACATGGAGCGGTCGAGAGAGAGGGAGGAGAGGAGGAGGGACGACTGGCCCGACAGGTACGCACACATGAGAGTACAAACAGACAGACCCAGTGTGTGTGTGTGTGTGTGACAGACACGTCTGACTGATCTGTGTGTGATCAGGGACTGGGAGCGCGGCAGAGAGAGGCGGCGGGATTACGATCGTGGTCGCAGAGAGAGGTTCTCTCCCCCCCGACACATCAGCCCTCAGCACAAACGGATGAGGAGAGACTGGTGAGGGCGCGTTTGTTTTATCCTCCGACGCTCCGAACGGGGGCGCCGCTTCTCTTTTTAAACGTCTGATGGTTTCAGGGACGACCACCGGGGGGAGCCGTACCGCTTTGACCTGCCTTACGGAGGAGGTGGGCCTCCGTTTCCAGGAGTGGGTCCTCAGGGCTGGCACCCTGACCTACCGCACCTCCACCCTCATCACGGAGGTCACCCGCTGCAGGGCAGGTGAGCTCATCCACCATCCGTCCTTCTTTATAAAAACAGATCTGATACAGAAACAGAGGTCGAGGATCTGGATCCGTCGCTCTGATGTCTGCGTCAGTTAATCTCTGAAATGTTTCAGGTTGGGGATGGTGGACCCAGACCTCCCTCCTCCCGGCCCCCCCGTCATGAGGAGCTTTAAGGTGAGTGTGAGCGATCGCCGTCTGGATGGATTGTGTAACAGGTGCGCCGTGATCACGTTGTTCTTCTCCTCTGCAGGAGTTTCTCCTGAACATGGAGGACAGCGTGGACGAGACGGAGTCCGTGAAACGCTACAACCAGTACAAACTGGACTTCAGACGACAGCAGCTGCAGGACTTCTTCCTCCAGCACAAAGACCAGGAGTGGTTCCGCTCCAAGTACCACCCTGACGACATCAAGGCCAAGAAGGCGGAGTCTCTGGGTGCGCTCAAGACCCGGCTTGGCGTCTTCCTCTTCCTGCTCGACAACAACTGGTTGGACAGCGTGTCGCTGGACATGGAGCACGCCCCGGCTATCATCAAACTCCTCGACGCAGGTGAAGAGGCTACTCCTCGTTCACAGCAGATTCAGGGTTAAAGGGAGGGAGGAAAAGGGGTGTGGCCTCTTTGATTGACAGGTGGGAGCTGTACGCAGTCATCTCTGGTTTCTTGTCTTCTTCTTCTGTCTCTCTCTGCAGCCGTTATAAAGATGGAGGGAGGAACTGATCTGGATCTGCAGGTCTTGGAGGTACCGTCGACGTCTGCAGGGTCCGGAGGAGAGGCCAGCAGCAGCAGTGGAGGAGGAGGAGGAGGAGGAGGAGCGGAGGAGAAGAATCAGGGAGACCCGAGTGAAGGAAGCTCTAAAATGGACTCCGAGCCGACGAAGAGTCAGACGGACGAGACGAAGAGCGAGACGAGAGAGACGAAGGAGTCCGAGGTCGGAGTTTGAACGTGTGAAAGAAAAAAACAGAGTAACGGATAAAAAAACGAAGGTGTGTTAACGCTCTGATGCTCTGTCACAGAACCGCCAGGACGACGCCAAGCAGAACGGAGACAAGAACAAAGACGAGGAAGCAGAGGACGAGGAGAAGAAGGAGGAAGAGGACGAGGAAGAAGACGAGGAGGGAGAGGAGAAGACCGCAAAGAAGGTGAGTCGCGCCTCCACGCTCCTCGCTGCTCAGCACACGACCGCGACACGCAGGTGTTAACCCCGCCCACTCTCCTCATCTTCTTCCTCTTCTCAGGGCAGGAAGAGGAAACGCAGCGTGTCGGCCGACAGCGGCGAGGGCAGCGCCTCCGATTCCGACTCCTCCCGCTCTGACGGGGAGAAGGAGGAGGACGAGGAGAAGGAGGAGGAGGAGGAGGACGGAGAGGACGGTGAGGAGGAGAAACGGTGACGTCATCAGTGAGAGAGGAAGTGGAAATGCCTTGATGTTAATGTGTGTGTGTGTGTGTGTGTGTCAGAGCGTCGTAAGGAGCGAGGGAAGGCGAGAGAGAAGGAGGTGCCAGCTAAGCCCCGCCCCCTCCACCTCACCACTTCCTTGTTTATTAGGAGCATCCCGCCAGAGGTGTCGAAGGAGGAGATCACAGCTGTAAGAACACACACACACACACACACACACAGAAACACACACACACACACACACTCGTTCTAACCTGATGGATGTGTTCAGCTGTGTCGCAGGTACCCGGGCTTCCTGCGGGTGGCGCTGTCTGATCCTCAGCCTGAGAGGAGGTGAGAGCTCCTTAAACACATGAAAACACACGTCAGTCACACACTCTCCTGGTTATTAATGTGTGTGTGTGTGTGTGTGTGTGTGTGTGTCAGATTCTTCAGGCGGTGCTGGGTGACGTTTGATCGCAGTGTGAACATAAAGGAGACGTGCTGGAACCTTCAAAACATCAGGGTAAACACACACACACACTGTAAACACTCTCTGTCTCTCACACACACACACACACAGAGGAGTGTGTGACGCTGCTCTCTGCCTCTCAGCTCAGGGACTGCGAGCTCTCTCCGGTGGTGAACAGAGACCTGTGTCGGCGCGTGCGCGCCGTCAACGGTCTGACGCATCACAAACCGGTGGTGAGGAACGACATCCGGCTGTCGGCTCGACTCGTGCACAGTCTGGACCAGCGGGGGGCGCTGTGGGCCGGAGAGGTACGCCACGCCGCCTTCATCACCGTTTATATCAACCTACAGGTGTGCTCACTGTGTGTGTGTGTGTGTGTGTGTGTGGGCGCTCAGATGGAGACGAACCCGGTCCTGAAGAACATCACAGATTACCTGATCGAGGAGGTGAGCGCTGAGGAGGAGGAGCTAACACGAGCCTCAGGAGCCAATGACGACGGAGCGGATGGAAAAGACCCCGCCTCCTCCTCTGAGGTTACCGTGGAGACAGACGATAAGCTTCTGAAGGTGGGAGGAGCTCCACTCGTTTCCACTTCTGTTTCTGTCAGTGTGTGTGTTCTTATCTGTGTGTGTGTGTGTGTGTGTGAAGGTGCTGGACCGGCTGCTGCTCTACCTGCGCCTCGTTCACTCTGTAGATTATTATAACTTCTGTGAGTATCCTGCTGAGGACGAGATGCCTCATCGCTGCGGCCTGATCCACGTACGAGGGCCCCTTCCTGTGGCAAAGATCACCGCAGCCGAAGGTACACACACACACACACACACACACACACTAACAGGTGGGGTAAAGCCTCCCCTCTGATCTAAACTCACCTGTGGAGCGCCTGTGATGATGTCACAGCCTGACGCTGTGCTGTGTTGTGATTGGTCAGTGAGTGAGCATCAGAAGATGTGTGAGGAGCGTCTGGCGCCGCTGCTCTCGCCGTCAGAGACTCTGAGCGAGGACGACGCAGCGAGGCTGGGGAGGAAGGAGCCCGAGCAGGAGGTGAGACACCCGTCTGTCTGTCTGGTCTCACCTGTCTGTCTCACGTTTCTTTCACCCGTCTATTTCTTAGAAACCTGTCTTACCTGTCTGTCTCACTGGTCACTCTCACCTGCCTGACTCTCCTGTCTGTGTGTCCATCTATCCCTTTACCTGTCTGTCTCTCTCTCACCCATCTGTCTGTCTCATACCTTTCTCACCTGTCTGTCTCTCTCTCAAACGTCTCTTTCTCTCCTGTCTCTCTCATCTGTATCACCCATCCATCCCTCACCTGTCTGTCTCTCACCTGTCTGTCTGTCTGACCCGTCTTTCTGGCTGTTTCTCATCTCTCTCTCACCTGTCTCTCTGTCTCTCACCTGTTTGTCTGTCTCACCTGTTTGTCTGTCTCACCTGTCTGTCTCTCTCTTACCTATCCGTCTGTCTCTCTCTCACCTGTCTCTCTCACCTGTCTGTCTGACCTGTCTGTCTGTCTCACCTGTCTCTCTCTCACCTGTCTGTCTGTCTCACCTGTCTCTCTCTCACCTGTCTGTCTCACCTGTCTGTCTCACCTGCCTGTCTCACCTGCCAGTCTCACCTGCCTGTCTTACCTGCCTGTCTTACCTGCCTGTCTCACCTGTCTGTCTCACCTGTCTGTCTCACCTGTCTGTCTCACCTGCCTGTCTCACCTGCCAGTCTCACCTGCCAGTCTCACCTGCCTGTCTTACCTGCCTGTCTTACCTGCCTGTCTCACCTGTCTCTCTCACCTGTCTGTCCCTCTCTCTCACCTGTCCCTCTCACCTGTCTGTCTCTCTCTCACCTGTCTGTCTGCCTGCAGGTGGAGAAGTTCCTCTCTGCGAACACTCAGGAGCTCAGTAAAGATAAGTGGCTCTGTCCTCTGAGCGGGAAGAAGTTCAAGGTGAGTCCATCTTACCTGTGTTCTCTCTGAGCTGTGTGTGTGAGGTGTGTGTGAGCTGTGTGTGAGCTGTGTGTGAGGTGTGTGTGAGGTGTGTGTGAGCTGTGTGTGAGGTGTGTGTGTGTGTGTGTGTGTGTGTAAGGTGTGTGTGTGACTCTCTGACCCTCCTCGTCGTCTTCAGGCTCCAGAGTTTGTCCGTAAACACATCCTGAACAAACACGGGGACAAAGTTTCCGCCGTCAGACAGGAAGTCCTCTTCTTCAACAACTACCTGCAGGACGCCAAGAGACCCGCTCTACCTGAGAACAAGCCCCTCCCACCACCAGCACAAGGTGACTTTAACCTCTGCCCTCCTTTACTTGAAAAGCATTATGGGAAATGTAGGAAGTAACAGGAAGTGACCTCGTCTGTCTCTGTGTCTCAGCGGCTCATCAGGCTCTGCCAGGATTCCCCGCTCAGGCTCCACAGCAGCAAAGCCTTCTGGGATATCCACCTGGAGTCAGACCGCCCATGCCTGGCTTCCCAGGTACAACACACACACACACACACACACACACACACACACACACTCTAACGTACAGGCAGACACACTACCTCGGCCTGCAGCATGTCTGACTCTCTCTCTCTCTCTCTCTCTCTCTCTCTCAGGGGGTGGACCTCCGTACCCTCACAACCAGTTCGGAGCGGGTCGCGGTAACTTTGACAACTTCCGGGGTCACGGAGGAGGAGGAGGAGGAGGAGGAGGGTTTCCAGGGAAACAGAGGAACAGCAGGTAAAAAGGGGGCGGAGTCACTGATCAGGTGTTTCTTGATCCTGACTCCTCTAACACTCTCTCTCTTTCTCTGTGTGCAGGGGCGTGCGAGGAGACCCCCGCTCCATCATCGAGTACAGAGACCTGGACGCTCCCGATGACCTGGACTTCTTTTAAAGCCTCCAGAGACCACAGGATGTTTTTTTTTTTAAAACCTTTTGTATTCCTACATTTCCCATGATTCCTCTGATTGTGTTTTTTTTAGAGTAGGTGTGTGTGTCAGTCAGGACCAACGTTTCTGTCACCAGATGATGTGAATGAGCTCAAATAAAGACACAGACACTGAACACGGCTGCTCGTCGTCTCTTCACACAGACTCTGAGTTTAAAGACCGGGAAATGGGAGAAGTTCCTGTCATCGTATTTATCAAAGGTTCTGGGTTACCCGAAGATCTCTTTAAATCAGGGGTGGCCAATTAATTTTTACCAGGGGCCACACCATCAATAAAAAAAACCTTCATTCTACTAAATATGAACTTTTTTTAAGTTGTAAAATGCTCATACTTATATTTTGATGAGCTGCTACGGGTAACCAGAAGAATAAGGAAATTATTTATGTATGTAAATATGTGAAATTGTGGTGTAGCTCAAATAGGAAAATACTCTATAAAAGTAATAAACAAAAATAATAATTGCGTTAGTCTTTCATTTTATTTTTAGCTCGTTAGTCTTCACTGAAAAAACTATGCAAAAAAAAAAAAAACTGGAATGGTTTTTATAAGCTCAAGTGCATCAATATGGAAGTGAAGCAAACGCCACGCTTTCAAAATAAAAGCAACACAGTTGTATTATGTATGTAGTTTATGAATGACCTGGTGTGGGCCGGACAGGGACGTCAAAAGGGCCGGATGTGGCCCGCGGGCCGTGATTTGCCCAGGTCTGCTTTAATTCATACACTCTAAAAACGAAAACGTTGTGTGAACTCAAAATTTCAAGTTGACTGTCTGAACTAGATTTTTGAGTTTTGAGGCCAACTAAAAATTTTACATTTGAACCAACTCATAAGTTTTTTTAAATAATTTAAAATTTTGAGTTCTACATACTACGAATTCTGAAAAGCACACATAATGACAAACTGTTTGTTCAGAATAAGCGCTTCTCGTTTTTATCCACCCACAGATCTTTACATTACAGGACTGCCAGCTGGCTGCCACTTTCACATGTGAGTTTACTCTGTGATTATAGGTAGCGGGACTTTAACCCCGCTCTTCTGATTAGGCGTCAATGACTCTTCAACTGGTGTGTTGGTGGTTGAACCACAGGGTAGTGATATGCGTCAATGGCTAGCCTACTTGTAGGTGAAAGGGGGAGCAGCGAGTCTTTCCTCGCCAGCACATAGCCTCTACACTACCAAGACTCCTTCTAACGCCTCCCCGGGGCAACACACGGTAACTTGAGACTATTACTCAAGGCTGAAGGGGATCTCGGAGTAGCAAGGCCCCAAGAGGTGCAGAGTGCAGGCCCACTGGCATGTGGAACACGCCCTGGCTCTCACCAACCTTGCCCCGACTATGGGTCAAATAGCTCCACTGCCTTGTGGACGGCCGTGGAAAGTCAAAGGCTTTGGGAGCCAACCCAGACAGAAAGGCCGGACGGATGGGAGTTTGTCGGCTATGGTACTGCAATCGTCTAAGGGAAAGAAAACCCTAAAAGAAAACTCAAACCTGGAGGTACTAGGTTGAGCGTAAGGCTAATCACCTCACCTCGGAACAGCTGATTACAGAAACTATAGACAGAAAACTTGTCAGTGGCCCGATTCTCCTCGCGGAGAGACGGAAATCAGTCTTCAACTGAGCCAAAGGTGCCCCACACAAAGTAACCAACACATGATCAGTCCACCAACTTCAGATTCAATACAACACTCAAACAAAAATATTCACCTTTTTGATGATAAGAGCCGCACAGGACAGGAGAACAGGACAGATGGTGGAGGGCACGTGCAAAAAACTGACGTGTAGCTGAAGACCCCGACGAACACTCAGAGAATTGAGTTTTAGCCTCAAACCTAAAATTTGAAGTTTTGCCAACTTAACACATGAAATGAGACCAAATTTACACAACAAAACTGAATATAAGTAGTTCAGAGAACGTTTTTTGTTGACTCAACCAGAGAATCATTTCCAGGCCAACAATTTTAAGTTTTGTTTTCCAAAAGATCCGTCGGATTTCAATCATGGGACCCAATCAAGGTTCTTGTTTCATAGATGTCTCTTTAAATCCTAGTTTTTATCAAAGGTCTTGGTTTATTACAGATTTTTCCCTTAAATCATGGTACTTTTGGAAGGTTCTACTGTTCTCAAGATCTGCCTCAATACAACACTTCTTATAGTTCCTGGTTATTGAAGGTTCTGGTTTCCTGAAGTTATTTTTGGATCACAGTACCTGTTAGAGGTTCTCTCGTCTTACAGATCTTGTATATAAATCATGGTTCTGGTTTCCTGCGATGTCTCTCTAGAAATGCTTTTAAAATGGTACAAAATAATTCTGAAACAGTTCATGCCTCTAAAAGGTTCCTTTATGCAAACATCTAAAACATCAAGTAGCATCTGGATGATTCTTTTTAACAGAAACGTAATAAAGAGACGAATGATTCACAAACTTGTTTTTAATTTTTTTATTTTTTATAAATATAAAAAAGGAATATCAAAAAGTTAAAATACAGAGACAATGACTAGGAATTAAGTTCATCTTTAACAAATAAATAACTAGTTTTTAAAAATCTTTTACAGTCTTCTGCATCATCATCATCATCATCATCATCTCCCTTAACACGGGGTTCCTTGTTTCTGCAGCATTTCCGTTTGTATTTCAGACAACAGAAAACCGCCACAAAAATAAATACAATGATAAAAATTACTAGAACTGATATTATTATTTCCCATCCCAGTGTGCTCAATTTGTTCTCCCCTTCAGGTCCAGAAGGCTTCAGGTCCTGACTCATTGTGTTTGCACCTGAAGAGCAGAAAAAATGAACTGTTAACTCAAACTCTGCAAAAGAAAAAAAACCCAAAACATCAAAACATCAAAACATCATTTCATTTCAAACCGACGGTGTTGTTTGGTAACTGTCTGACAGTGTGATCACTTATCAGCTTCCATTAAATATAGAAGACCTCTGTGTGTTTCACCCATAGTCTGTATAATTAATGGACACAGTCTCTGCGACGTCACCCATCTGTTTCTGAAACGGACTTTTGAAGCAGAAATGGCTGGGGTGGCCATATTGGAAATGAGTCTCCACAGTAACAACCACAGGACGCTCCACAGTCACGTGATCTGAGTTGTGCCTCTGATTGGACGAACTGACAATGTCAATATTGTAGAATTTGCTGAATTAGAAAAAAAAATTCAACACCATACAGTGTGTGCCGTTAGTAAAATCAGCGATTCAGACAGGTGACATTCTTTGTACCAGACTGTAAACGTACTTATTTTACCTGTGAAAACCACATTTTTTTTGGCTTGGTGTCTGTTACTTCCGGTATTTCCAGAGCCAGCCCCAGGCGGTTCACTCAAGGAACAGCAGACTTTATTCTTAACTCTGTCAGACAGCCCGTGTGTGTGTGTGTGGGTGTGTTTGTTTGTGCTGCAGAGGTTAGACTCAATCACTGTAACAACTATCACAGGACAGGTTAATGAAGCAGAGATCAGTAAGATAAATCAGCTCTCACCTTTAACCGTCAGGTTGACAGAGCAATGGACTTCCTCAGCATCCTCGCTCTCTGGGTCTTTATAGGAAACTATGCACTCGAACGTCCCCTCGTCCCTTTGGGTCACATTTTGGATGAGAATCCCGTCTTGGGTCCAGTTCACTCGGTTAGAATACTGAGGATCCTGCCTGGTCTCATCCGAGCGGCCATCACGGACGAAGATGACATACCGGTCTTTGGGGAGCTCATGTCGGGTGAACTCAATCCCAACGACGGTTTTATTCACAGAGCAGGTACACGGCAGGTGAGCCGTCTGTCCGAGGACAACAGAGTCTGAGAGACAGAAATAAACACAATATTTAATCCGGTTAATATCCTGGAAATATGAACCTATAAATAACTTTAAACACGACACAACTAATCGATTTACAATCAACCTGATCGATTACTCTAAAACCCGAACTGATCCATCACTTTAAGTTCGACTCTATCAAAAACTCAGTCCCGCTCCTTCACTTTAAACCGGACTGAATGTTATTGTATCGATCATCTACTCACCGTTCAGCTCAGGCGCGGACACGCTTTGAAAACCGCACAGGATTATGAAAACTATGACACATTTCTGAACAGCCATGTTTACGTCTTCCTCTCTTCTCTTCTCTACTCGCTCCATCTGGAATATTCCGGCAAACGCCAGAAACATCTTCAAACTTCTTCCGCGTTCTTCACACCACGGGGCACAGAGCCAATCAAAATCCTCCAACCAACACTTGGTCGTTACGTCACACCCGGAGGCGGGATCAAAACATACCTCCGGCTCCCTGTTGACACGTGAGCTGTTTCCTAAACCTCCTTCTGTTCAAGCAGTTCGCGCTGATTCTGTCGAAATGTAGTTTGTGAAAATGATAAAATCAGCAGTATGTAAAAAAAATACCCGGATGTTCCAATGATTTGAAAATAATTCTCACACTGCAGTGGACCTGCCTCCCTCACGCCATCGCAGTCTCGCAATCCAGGGACGCTACAGGGTTGCCAGATCTGACTGTTTCCAACCCAAACACGATGTAAAACCCGCTCACCTGAATCAAAACCCGCCCAAATCTCAATCTGGGTAATTCAGAACACGTCATATGCACAAAACTGCGCTACTTAAAGAAAAGGGGTAAAAAAAAAACAGTTTTACTACCAGCTAAGAAAAATGTTTGAATTTGAATATATAATAAAAAAAATTCTCTGGCACAGGGAAAATCCAGTATTTCTGGATTAATCTCTAATTTTTTCCCCACTTCTGCGTGATGTTGTCTCTAAAGCGTTTACAAGTGACCAATACCATTTCACAGTGACACTCGATCAACCATTGACCACCACCGACTGATGACGCCAAGTTCCACAGATTTTCTCCATTTCAAACTATATGACGTTATGATATCAGTATTTATTTAATATTTTATTCCGATTTTTAAAAAAAAAAAACAACTCATCAAATGTTGTGAAAAGCAGCTCAAATTCTATCAACCCTCCAAATGCAACTTTTTCCACACTCAATTAAAGGTGCATTACCGCCCCCTACAGGAACAAAACAGAGTCTGTGACCACCAGTATAAGTGAAGCCTTCCAGTTTCGTTTCTTCTCTGGGTTTAGGTTTCTAATTCTCTGAAGTGACTGAATAAAGCTCCGACCATGAGGCGATTGTTTCCAGTGAAAACCGAACCAGCGCGATGAAAGCATGAAGCCATCAGCTCCCCTCAGGCTGCTCTGTGAGTAAAACCTAAATATATAAATATACACAGAATATAATCTGAGTGTTTTTATACAAAATATGATCTGAGCTTTATTATACAGACTAACATCTGATCTTTTTTGATATGGAACATAGTTTCAGTTTCCTGGTACAGAATATAATCTGAGATCTATTTTTTAAAAACAAATTAAAATCTGTATACATACAACATGTAATCCAAGAGTCACTGTTCAGAATATAATCTGAGTTAAATTATACAGAATACATTTTTTGATTCATTAAAAAGGTTATAATCTGATTGTCATAAAAATAGACTATAATCTGATTTTCTTCATACAGAATATAATCTGATATTTTAAAAACAAAATTTAGTTTGAGCTTTTTTTTTATACAAGATATAATCTGAGTGTCTTCATACAGAATATAATCTGAGTTTTATTACATACACATAATCTCTCTTTGGTATATCTCTTATGATTGTAGATGTGTTTATGTATAACTTTTTTTATAAGAATTTTTGGATGTGTTTATTATTTGTCAGGTGTATTTTGTAAACTGTGTTTGGTTTTCTTCAGCTCTCACCTTTCTGCTGTGCCGCGCCACAAACCAAGGTGAGCCTAACTTCCATCTTTACTCTGAAACCTTTCTCTGAAATGTTCAGTGGTTTTTTTTTCTTGTTCTTATTTTAATAAATAACCTCAGGTGGGAGAGCCATGACCAACGGGGCTGAGTGTGGTTTTTTGTATGCTAGAAAAAAGAAAGGGGCCGAGGTTGGAGCCTTGAGGGACACCTCAGGGCCAGTTGGCTGAAGAATAAGGAGTGAAAATGTTCTGTTTCTCCACAGCTTCCCTGACAGTGCATCCCAGCAGCTCTCAGGTTTTCACCAGGCGGTCTGTCTCTCTGAGGTGTGAGGGGGTGGACGGCTCTGATGGATGGACGCTCAGGAGGAACACTGGCACAGAGAAAAGGACTCAGTGTGGGGTTGTCTGGGGACGAGCGGCTGGTTCCGCCTGCAACATCAGTCTGACGGTCACGTGGGACAGTGGAGTTTACTGGTGTGAGTCCAGAGAGGGGAAAACCAGTAACACCATCTCCCTCACCGTTACTGGTAAGACCTCCTTAGACTCCATATGTGTGATACAGAGACAGAAACTCAGTGAACCGCAGCCTGACATGGTTCTGCATCATTATCTTTGGTCTCCCGATCCAGATAAGCCACTGATCCTACAGATTCCTGTCCGCCCCATGATGGTGGGAGAAAACATCACTCTGCAGTGTAAAACAAGGAAGTCCTCCAAACTACCCACTGACTTCTACAAAGATGGCATCCTCATCAGGTCTGAGCGTGTGGGTTACATGACCATCAACCAGATTTCCACGTCTGATGAAGGCTTGTACACGTGTCACGTCAGGGGTTATGAAAAATCTCTGCCGAGCTTGATCTCTGTCTCAGGTAAGAACCTCACCTTTGATTTCAGGATGTATTTAAAGGGACTGTGAGGACGTTCTAAGTGATCTGGAAAAAGTCTCTCTTCTAGATATCTGCCTGATCCTAATCGACTTTTGTTTTTTTCTTAAAATGAGATTATCAGCACCAGTACAGGTTATTTCTAAGTGTTGTTTCTCAGCTTCCAGATTGGGTTGATTTATGGCACGTTGAAGTCTCTATGACAACACCACACCTGAGGAAGGCTGACAAAGTTTATTAGTGAGAAGAGTGATCTGTGTTTTTCTCTGCTGAAAACGGTTTCTTGGAGAACTTCAGTAGTGATGGTGGACACTGGAGCTGAAACTGTTGGCACGTTTCAAACAGCAGCGCTGTGTGACTGTTCATAAATACCCTACCTCTTTGCGTTGTATTTGGTAAAAAGTTGTCTTGAACAAAGAAAAGTAGTGTCAAAAAGAAGATCTGATCTCCATTTGATTTTCAAATCAAACACACCTTTTTAAGAGTCACGTTATCATGACAGTGCGTGATTCCAATCAAAGGTGTTGCTGTAATCCACTTTAAATGGATAGTCCTCACAGACCCTTTAAACCATACACTTATCTGACCATGAGGTCCTCGCTCCACAGGTAAAGCTGAAACTATGGCTGCGTCTACCTCCATTATGGCCCTGCCCAGAAATACAACACCACCTGCATCTACAGCCCCACCCACTGTCTGGACCCTCCCCCGGCTTGTATTTGAACTGTTGCTCCATGTGGTGGTGTTCTGCCCGTACGTCATCTGCACTTTCCTCATTGTGTCCACTTCTGTAATCAGACCTGCAGGTAACAACCCAACAATCAATAAATCAATTAATTAACCAATCAAACCATGAACCAAACAAACAATACACCAATCAAAAAGTTAACCAATTTATTAACCAATCAATCCATTAACCAAACAATTAACCAATCATCAATCAATCAATCAATCAATCATTAAAATAATCAGTTCATCAATTGACAACTCAGTTAATGGAAACAATCATTTTATCGTCCATTCAACATTTCATCCAATACCAATGCACCCATCCATCCATCCATCCATCCATCCATCCATCCTTTGAACTTTCATTCATCCATGGGTTATTATCCATCCTTACATCCAGCATCTATCCATCATCCAACATCTGTCATCATCCATTCATCAACCAACCATCATCCGTCCATTCATCCATCCATCCATTTATCATTCATCCTTTAAACTTTCATTCATCCATCGGTTATTTTCCATCCATCCATCCATCCATCATCCATTGATAATTCTTTATTGATCTTTGTTTATTTCAGGTAAGGACTTTTCCGTCTCTCAGGTGAAGATGCCGCTCACACATGCTGATACAGGATTGGATGATCACTGTGATGACGTCATCATTGATGTCTCGTCAGAGCGTTGCTTCTGAACTGTTGCCTTTTTAATTTAAGATAAAGAAACCATGAACCATGGAATGGTGCATGCTGGGAAAACGTTGTTTCTTTTTTTTCAAATGTTTTTTGAAAACATTTCTTTATTCTGTTTTGAGTTTTTACACTCTAATGTTCACACTTATCTCAGTATATGAACAGGATGATGATGCTTTGTGTTCCAGCTGAAAGCTCTGTGGTTGACCTGCTTCCTGTTTCAGGTGAAGATGAAAGTCAAACCTCACGCTTCAGTTCAGGACGTTTGACCAAACAAAGACAGACACATGCACACACAGTTTCACACAGAATAATTCAGTTTACATTGAAAGAAAACTTTCAGCTGTTTGCAATAAACAGGGCAACACACGGTAACTTGAGACTATTAGTCAAGGCTGATATGAAGGGGATCTCAGAGTAGCAAGGACCCAAGAGGTGCAGAGTGCAGGCCCACCAGCATGTGGAACACTCCCTGGCTCTCACCAACCTTGCCCCAACTATGGGTCAAATAGCTCCACTGCCTTGTGGACGACTGTGGAAAGTCAAAGGCTTTGGGAGCCAACCCAGACAGAAAGGCCGGACGGATGGGAGTTCGTTGGCTACGGTACTGCAATCGTCTAAGGGAAAGAAAACCCTAAAAGAAAACTCAAACCTGGAGGTACTAGGTTGAGCGTAAGGCTAATCACCTCACCTCGGAACAGCTGATTACAGAAACTATAGACAGAAAACTTGTCAGTGGCCCAATTCTCCTCGCGGAGAGACGGAAATAAGTCTTCAACTGAGCCAAAAGTGCCCCACAGAAAGTAACCAACACATGATCAGTCCACCAACTTTAGATTCAATACAACACTCAAACAAAAATATTCACCTTTTTGATGATAAGTTCCGCACAGGACAGATGATGGAGGGCATGTGCAAAAAACTGACGTGTAGCTGAAGACCCCGACGAACACTCAGAGAATTGAGTTTTAGCCTCAAACCTAAAATTTGAAGTTTTGCCAACTTAAGACATGAAATGAGACCAAATTTACACAACAAACTCAATATAAGTAGTTGAGAGAACGTTTTTTTTGTTGACTTAACCAGAGAATCATTTCCAGGCCAACAATTTTAAGTTTTGTTTTCCAAAAGATCCGTTGGATTTCAATCATGGGACCTAATCAAGGTTCTTGTTTCATAGATGTCTCTTTAAATCCTAGTTTTTGTCAAAGGTCTTGGTTAATTACAGATTTTTCCCTTAAATCATGGTACTTTTGGAAGGTTCTACTGTTCTCAGGATCTGCCTCAATACAACACTTATAGTTCCTGGTTATTGAAGGTTCTGGTTTCCTGTAGTTATTTTTGGATCACAGTACCTGTTAGAGGTTCTCTCGTCTTACAGATCTTGTATATAAATCATGGTTCTGGTTTGCTGTGATGTCTTTCTAGAAATGCTTTAAAAATGGTACAAAATAATTCTGAAACAGTTCATGCCTCTAAAAGGTTCCTTTATGCAAACATCTAAAACATCAAGTAGCATCTGGATGATTCTATTTAACAGAAACATAATAAAGAGACGAATGATTCACAAACTTGTTTTTAATTTTTTTATAAATATAAAAAAGGAATATAAAAAAGTTAGAATACAGAGACAATGACTAGGAATTAAGTTCATCTTTAACAAATAACTAGTTTTTAAAAATCTTTTACAGTCTTCTGCATCATCATCATCATCATCATCATCTCCCTTAACACGGGGTTCCTTGTTTCTGCAGCATTTCCGTTTGTATTTCAGACAACAGAAAACCACCACAATAATTAGACCTGCTATTATTAGAACTGCTATTATTATATCCCATCTTCTGGATTTGTTCTCCCCTTCAGGTCCAGAAGGCTTCAGGTCCTGACCCGTTGTGTTTGCACCTGAAGAGCAGAAAACATGAACCGTTAACTCAAACTCTGCAAAAGAAAAAAAAAAAAAGAATCAAAACATCATTTCATTTCAAACCGACGGTGTTGTTTGGTAACTGTCTGACTGTGTGATCACTTAATCAGCTTCCATTAAATATAGAAGACCTCTGTGTGTTTCACCCATAGTCTGTATAATTAATGGACACAGTCTCTGCGACGTCACCCATCTGTTTCTGAAACGGACTTTTGAAGCAAAAATGGCTGGTGCGGCCATATTGGAAATGAGTCTCCACGGTATTAACCATAGGGCGCTCCACAGTCACGTGAGCTGTGCCTCTTATTGGATGAACTGACGATGTCAATATTGGAGAATTTGCCTAGTTATAAAAAAATTCACCTCTCTACAGTGTGTACCGATAGCAAAATCAGCGATTCAGACGGGAGACATTCTTTGTACCAGACTGTAAATGTACTTATTTTACCTGTGAAAACGGCTTTTATTTGGCTTGGTGTGTACGTGACTTCCGGTATTTCCAGAGCCAGCCCCAGGCGGTTCACTCAAGGAACAGCAGACTTTATTCTTAACTCTGTCAGACAGCCCGTGTGTGTGTGTGTTTGTTTGTGCTGCAGAGGTTAGACTCAATCACTGTAACAACTATCACAGGACAGGTTAATGAAGCAGAGATCAGTAAGATAAATCAGCGCTCACCTTTAACCGTCAGGATCACAGAGCAATGGACTTCCTCAGCATCCTCGCTCTCTGGGTCTTTATAGGAAACGATGCACACGAACGTCCCCTCGTCCCTTTGGGTCACATTTTGGATGAGAATCCCGTCTTGGGTCCAGTTCACTCGGTTAGAATACTGAGGATCCTGCTTGGCTTTGTCCGAGCGGCCGTCACGGACGAAGAAGACATACCGGTCTTTGGGGAGCTCATGTCGGGTGAACTTAATACCAATGACGTGATTGTTCATAGAACAGGTACACGGCAGGTGAGCCGTCTGTCCGAGGACAACAGAGTCTGAGAGACAGAAAAAATCACAAAATGTAATCCTGTGAATATCCTGGAAATATGAACCTATAATTAACCTTAAACACGACACAATAACTCGATTTTAAATCAACTCGATCGATTACTCTAAAACCCGAACTGATCCATCACTTTGAGTTCGACTCTATCACTTTAAACTCAGTCCCGCTCCTTCACTTTAAACTGGACTGAATGTTATTTGATCAATCATCTACTCACCGTTAAACTCAGACGCGGACACGCTTTGAAAACCGCACAAGATTATGAAAACTATGACACATGTCTGAACAGCCATGTGATACTCAGTTAAAGGTGCATTACCGCCCCCTACAGAAACAAAACAAGTCTGATCACCAGAATGAGTGACGCTTCCAGTTTCGTTGCCTAATTGTGACTGAATAAAGCTCCAATCATGAGGCGATTGTTTCCAGTGAAAACCGAACCAGCGCGATGAAAGCATGAAGCCATCAGCTCCCCTCAGGCTGCTCTGTGAGTAAAACCTAAATATATAAATATACACAGAATATAATCTGAGTGTTTTTATACAAAATATGATCTGAGCTTTATTATACAGACTAATATCTGATCTTTTTTGATATGGAACAAAATTTCAGTTTCCTGGTACAGAATATAATCTGAGATCTATTTTTTAAAAACAAATTAAAATCTGTATACATACAACATGTAATCCAAGAGTCACTGTTCAGAATATAATCTGAGTTAAATTATACAGAATACATTTTTTTTGATTCATTAAAAAGGTTAAAATCTGAGTTTCATAAAATGGACTATAATCTGATTTTCTTCATACAGAATATAATCTGATATTTTTTTAAACAAAATTTAGTTTGAGCTTTTTTATACAAAATGTAATCTGAGTGTCTTCATACAGAATATAATCTGAGTTTTATTACATACACATAATCTCTCTTTGCTATGTCTCTTATGGTTGTAGATGTGTTTATGTATAACTTTTTTTAATTAGAATTTTTGGATGTGTTTATTATTTGTCAGGTGTATTTTGTAAACTGTGTTTGGTTTTCTTCAGCTCTCACCTTTCTGCTGTGCCGCGCCACAAACCAAGGTGAGCCTAACTTCCATCTTTACCCTGAAACTTTTATTATCTGAAATGTTTTTAAAGTTCAGTCGGTTTTTTTTGTTTTTTGTTTTCTTTTTTTGATAAACAACCTCAGGTGGGAGAGCCCTGACTGTGTCTGTTTCCTGACCAAAACCCTTTACCTGTACCATTAAAAATAATAAGAGTTAATTATAAAAATTTTATATAAGTTAAAACTGCAGCTGAATCACATGACGTTGAAGTTAAATGTCGTTTATTAAATATTAGATCTTTATCTTCTAAAGCCATTTTAATTAATGAGCTAATTATCATATTGATTTTCTGGCTTTGACGGAAACTTGGCTGTGTGAGGGTGATTATCTTAGTTTAAATGAGCCCATTCCTCCCAGTCACCTTAATACCCATAAACCCCCCCCTCCCGGTTGTCTTTTCCTCAGTTTCACACATCCAGCTGCTAAAACTATGCAACCGGTTCTGTTTGTTGTTGGGTACCGGCCTCCTGGCTCGTACTCTGAATGTTTAGTCTTTGTTCGGCTTACATATCAGTATTACATTATTTTGGTTTCACGCAGGCTGTGAACCAACCTACTCAATGCTTTATTCACACCCTAGATCTTGTTCTGGCACATGGCCTGGAAGCTGTCAATTTAGCGGTTGTCCCAAAGAATCCTCTTCTGTCCGATCACCTCTTAGTCACTTTTGAATTCTCGTTATCAGACTTTTCTCCAGTCTACAATTCTACAATTCTACAATTTCATTTAGCAGACGCTTTTTTCCAAAGCGACGTACAACACAAGCAAGAATTTTGACAAGAAGGAGAAACCTTATTAAGTGCGAATAAATGCCTCAAGTTAGATTTGTCACAGGTACTCTGTCATCAAGTGCTCACTGAACCCCCCCCCCCCTTTTTTTTTTCAATAAAGTCAATAAAAATATCTTAACTAGGAGCTTGTCTGATTCAGCCATATGCATTTTCAAGGAAGCTATTCCAGCTGCCTTGAATTCAGTGTCATCCTCTACTGTAGCAGAGAGCTCCTATGCGCCCTCTCAGCTTGATCAGCTTGTTGCTGATACTACAGGCTCTCTTCAAGTGGTTCTCGACTCAGTCGCTCCGCTTAAACTGAGGGCTCTTAGACGACAGAGTTCAGCTCCGTGGTATAATGCTCAAAACTCGTGAGCTCAAACAAAAATCGAGGAAGCTTGAGAGAATTTGGCGCTCAACTAAAACAACAGAGTCCTGTTCTCGTTGGAGAAATAGCTTGAATGAATATAGAAAGGCCCTGCGACTTGCGCGTGCTGCTTATTATTCGTCGCTTATTGAAGAGAATAAAAATAATCCAAGATTCCTTTTCAGCTCTATAGCCAGGCTGACAAACAGTCATAGCTCGACTGAGCCACGCATTCCTCCATCGCTTAGCAGTGAGGACTTCATGAGCTTCTTTAATGATAAGATATTTAAGAGTAGAGATAAAATTAGTAACCTTGTGCTTTCAAACAGGGTAGAATCTCCAGCCGTCGGCGAAATCATGGAAACAGTTCAAAGACCGAATATACTCTTGGACCACTTTGTATCTATTGACTTGCCAGATCTGGTCTAAACAGTTGTTTCTGCTAAACCATCAACTTGCCTCTTGGACCCTGTCCAAGCTTGGCGGTTGAAGGAAGTCCTTCCCTCGGTTGGCACCCCTCTATTAAAGATGATTATTGCGTCCTTACTGACAGGCTATGTGCCAGAACTTTTTAAAGTTGCAGTACTAAAGCCACTCCTTAAAAAGCCAAGCCTTGATTCAGGCTCCTTAGTTAACTACAGACCAATGTCTAATCTCTCTTTTATTTCCAAAATCTTAAAGAAGGTTGTCTCCAGTCAGCTCTGTGAGTTTCTTCATAGTAACAGTCTCCTTGAGGACTTTCAGTCCAGGTTTCGGGCCAACCATAGTACTGAGACTGCACTGCTGAAAGTAACCAATGATCTACTCTTGGCTTCAGACAGTGGTCCCCTCTCTGTGCTCATGTTACTTGATCTTAGTGCTGCTTTTGACACTATTGATCATCACATCCTCTTGCAGAGATTAGAGAAGCTCCTTGGCATCACAGGAACTGCTTTAGTTGGTTTAGTTCATATCTGTCAAGTCATTCTCAGTTTGTTCACGTGAACAATAAATCCTCCTTGCATACGTTTTTCCTTGCCATTGTAACTTGCTAAATGCTGTAAAGGTCTGTACTCATGTCGGGTTAAGATGAAATAAGACTTCTTATCTTGTCTTGATGTTGGGTGGAAAGCATCTTGAGATAACGTTTGTTATGAATTGGCGCTATATGAGGAATGATTGATTAATTTGTATGCTAGAGAAGAGAAAGGGGCCGAGGTTGGAGCCTTGAGGGACACCTCAGGGCCAGTTGGCTGAAGAATAAAAATGTTTTACAGTCAGCTCATGAACAAACTGAGATTCTGTTACTCCACAGCTTCCCTGACAGTGCATCCCAGCAGCTCTCAGGTTTTCCCCAGGCAGTCTGTCTCTCTGAGGTGTGAGGGGGTGGACGGCTCTGATGGATGGACGCTCATGAGGAACACCAGCACAGAGAAAAGGACTCAGTGTGGGGTTGTCTGGGGACGAGCGGCTGGTTCCACCTGTATCATCAGTCTGACGGTCACATGGGACAGTGGAGTTTACTGGTGTGAGTCCAGAGAGGGGGAAACCAGTAACACCATCTCCCTCACCGTTACTGGTAAGACCTCCTTAGACTCCATATGTGTGATACAGAGACAGAAACTCAGTGAACCGCAGCCTGACATGGTTCTGCATCATTATCTTTGGTCTCCCGGTCCAGATAAGCCACTGATCCTACAGATTCCTGTCCGTCCCATGATGGTGGGAGAAAACATCACTCTGCAGTGTAAAACAAGGACGTCCTCCAAACTACCCACTGACTTCTACAAAGATGGCATCCTCATCAGGTCTAAGCGTGTGGGTCACATGACCATCAACCAGATTTCCACGTCTGATGAAGGCTTGTACACGTGTCACGTCAGGGGTTATGAAAAATCTCTGCCGAGCTTGATCTCTGTCTCAGGTAAGAACCTCACCTTTGATTTCAGGATGTATTTAAAGGGACTGTGAGGACGTTCTAAAAAAAAAAAAAAAAGTCTGTCTTCTAGATATCTGCCTGATCCTAATCCACTTTTGTTTTTTTCTTAGAATGAGATTATCAGCACCAGTACAGGTTATTTCTAAGTGTTGTTTCTCAGCTTCCTGATTGGGTTGATTTATGGCACGTTGAAGTCTCTATGACAACACCACAATTGAGGAAGGCTGACAAAGTTTATTAGTGAGAAGAGAGATCTGTTTTTTTTTCTCTGCTGAAAACAATTTCTTGGAGAACTTTTGTAGTGATGGTGGACACTGGAGCTGAACTGCCAGACAGAAAAAAGACAGAAGAGCATAAGAAAGCTAAACAGGAGAGTGCTAGAGCACAGGCTAAAGGCTAAAACACGAGCTAAAGGCTAAAACACAGGCTTAACTGTTTCCGATAATGTTCATTTCAACCCTCGTACAGCGGTAAATGAAGAGTGAGGTTACATTAGCTTTGCTTGGTAGATGAGCACTGGCAGGACATAACAAGGATTTACTAATGTTACATGTTAGCCTACAGATACATATCAGAGCATCGGGCTGTGAGTAGTGCTAAAATAAACAGCTACTAAACTAAAGTGCAAACTGACAAAGTTTTATCCTTGTCACATTTCAAACAACAGCTATGTAACTGTTGATAAACAACTAACCTTGTCACGTTGTATCTGGTAAAAAGTTGTCTTAAAAAAAGAAAAGTAGTGTTAAAAAGAAGATCTGATCTCCATTAATTTTTCAGATCAAACACACACATTTTTAAGAGTCACGTCATCATGACAGTGTGGGATTCCAATCAAAGGTGTTGCTGTAATCCACTTTAAATGAATAGTCCTCACGGACCCTTTAAACCATACACTTATCTGACCATGAGGTCCTCGCTCCACAGGTAAAGCTAAAACTATGGCTGCGTCTACCTCCATTATGGCTCTGCCCAGAAATGCAGCACCACCTGCATCTACAGCCCCACCCACTGTCTGGACCCTCCCCCGGCTTGCATTTGAACTGTTGCTCCATGTGGTGGTGTTCTGCCCGTACGTCATCTGCACTTTCCTCATTGTGTCCATTTATGGAATCAGACCTGCAGGTAACAACCCAACAATCAATAAATCAATTAATTAACCAATCAAACCATCAACCAAACAACCAAACAATCAATCAGTTAATTAATCAGTTAATCAATTGACTACTCAGTCAATGGAAACAATCATTTTTCATCCATTCAACATTTCATCCAATACCAATGCACCCATCCATCCATCCATCCATCCATCCATCCATCCATCCATCCATCCATCCATCATCCATCCATCCATCATCCATCCATTCATCCATCCATCATCCATCCATCCATCCATCCATCCATCCATCCATCATCCATTCATTCATTCATCCATCCATCCATCCATCCATCCATCCTCACATCCATCCATCCATCATCCATTGATAATCCTTTATTGATCTTGGTTTCTTTCAGGTAAGGACCTTCCCGTCTCTCAGGTGAAGATGCCGCTCACACATGCTGATACAGGATTGGATGATCAGTGTGATGATGTCACCACTGATGGCTTCTCAGAGTGGTATTTCTGAACTGTTGCCTTTTTTAAATTAAGATAAACCATGAACTATGGAATGGTGCATGCTGGGAAAAGGACTTTTTTTTATATATCAGATATTCGTCCGTCCTTTGTATGATCACTCCAGCAGACAGAGTCTGCATGTCTTACCTTTTGTTGTACCTCAGAGGCTATTTATGATCTGTTTGTTGTGTTCAGGGTGAAATGTGTTGTTTTTCTCCTAAATAAATCGTTACACTCTCTTTATTCTGTTTTGAGTTTTTACACTTTAATGCTTACATTTATCTCAGTATATGAACAAGATGATGATGTTTCATGTTCCAGCTGAAAGCTCTGTGGTTGACCTGCTTCCTGTTTCTGGTGAAGAAAATGATAAAAAAAATTAACACAGCAAATGAATGCTGTCAGCTGTTCACAACAAACTTTTAAACAACTCCATTGTTAACTGACCTATAAGCATAAGACGAGTCAGCTCCAGTTTTTACAAAACCTTATAAATAGGACACAGAAGTTTTAGGATTTTGTTCATTTTGGTCCTCTGGAGGAGGGAAACTGAAGCAAATGTTGAAAACACCCTGCCTACAACGAAGCATGGCGGTGCCAGGATGATGCTCTGAGGCTGTTTTGCTTTTTTGGGCACCGTAAACCTACAGCATGTTTGGTTTACAGTTAATTTTTTTTATTTGTTTGTTGCAAATTTTGTAACTTCTGTTTATAAACCTGATTTGGAGTGACCACAGAGAGACGCTGAGCTTTAACAACCTGCAGCTCCACAGAACAACTTCCTGTCCCTGCAATCCTTCACCACAGTTTTCTCTGCTTTTTCTGACACTGATGTGTGTGTGTGTGTGTGTGTTGTGGTTGTTGTGGTTTGTCTCCTGTCTAAGAGCAGTGTGTTTTGTTTTCTTTGAAACAGGATGTCCTGAATGACCCTATATGCAGTAAAGGATTTTCCTCTCAGCCTCTCAGGACTGAACTTTGAGTCTTTAACATTCTCATCCCTTATCATACAATAGTTCTTCAATAGTCTTTGTGGAGCAGATTCCAAACACACCCAACATTTTTATTCAGTATCAGGTTTAAAACCTGTTCCTCTGCATTGGTTGTACCCATAAATCAATCAAATCATAATAGCAGACAGTCAACAGTTAACCCAGGACAGAGACCTGCCTGTTTACGGCCGTGATGGTGTCAAAGTTATTCAAGTTCATCATCAACTTTCATGATTCGTCACCCTGAATTTATCTAAGGTATTCTATCATAGCTAAGTGGTAACTTGATGTTAGCATTTTGAGGCTAATGATGTGCCCACACATTTGACCTGCAAGTACAGGTACTACCCGAAAAATTAGAATATCAAGTAAAAGTTGTTTTATTTTGGCAATTTAATACAAAAGATGAAACCAACAAATTTTATTGAGCCATTACACGCAAATTGACATATCTCAAGCAGTTCCTTGTTGTAACTTTGCTGACTGAGATTTACAGCTTATTAAAACCACAAACCCACAAGCTCAGAAAATTAGAATACTGTAGGTTAAAAGAGTCAGATTCTAATAAGGCAAGTAATCCTAAACAACTCCAAAGGGTCCTGAGCCTTTAAAAAGTCTGTCTTGGGTTGGCTCAGAAGAGTTTAGACATGAGGAAGATTGCTGATCTGACAATTGTGCAGTAAACTATCATTGACTCCCTCCACAAGATGGGAAAACACAGAAAGAGAAGCTGGGTGTTCTCAGAGTGCTGTCTCAAAGCACATTAATGGACAGTCAAGTGGAAGGAAGAAATGTGGTAGGAAACGGTGTACAAGCTGGAGAGATGACCGCTGCCTGGAGAGGATGGTCAGGAATGGGCCATTCAAAAGTGTGGGGGAACTTCATAATGGGTAGACCGATGCTGGAGTTGTTGCTTCAAGAGAAACAACACGCAGGCGGATGCTGGACATGGGCTTCAAATGTCGAATTCCTGTTGTCAAACCTCTCCTCAATAGTAGGTAGCACCAGAGGCGCCTTTCCTGGGCAAGAGAAAATAAGGACTAGTCTGTTGCCCAGTGGTCAAAAGTCCTCTTTTCTGTTGAGAGCAAGTTTTGCATCTCATTTGGCAGCAAAACTCCCAGAGTCTGGAGGAAGACTGGAGAAGAGCACGATAGAAGATGCATGAAGTCCAGTGTTAAGTTTCCCCAGTCTGTGATGACTTGAGGATCCATGTCAGCTGCTGGTGTTGGTCCTCTGTGCTTCATTAAGTCAAACATAACCACAGCCATCTACCAGGACATTTTAGAGCACTTCATGCTTGCTTCAGCTGAACAGCTTTATGGAGATGCAGACTTCATCTTCCAGCAGGACTTGGCACCTGCTCACACTGCTAAAAGTACAAAGTCCTGGTTCATTGACCATGGGATTACCATGCTTAATTGGCCTGCAAACTCACCTGACCTGAAACCCATACAAAATCTGTGGGGCATTGTCAGGAGACTGTAGGGGAAGAGACTAAACAATAAAGAAGAGCTAAAGGCCGCAATTGAAGCATGCTGGTCTTCTATAACCCCTGAGATATGCCACAAACTGGTAGCATCCATGCCACGCCGGATAAAGGCAGTTATTCAGGCAAAAGGGGCCCCAACCAAGTACTAAATACAGGTGCAAGAGTTTAGTTTTGGAGGCCTCACAATTTGTATTTAAAATCCTTTTTTACATTGACTTTAAGTAATATTCTAATTTCCAGAGTTTTTGAATTAAAGCTGCAAGACCTGATCAGCAAAATCCAAAGAAATAAATTCTTGCAATATATTGATTTGCATATTATTTGTTTATATAATATATCAAATTCACATTTTAAGTTGAATTGGAGAAATACAACAACCTTTTCAGGATATTCTAATTTTCTGGGAAGTACCTGTACATAAACACACACACAGGGGCAGATAAAGAGGCAGCTTTGATAGGCTTATTGGAGATTACCTTTGTGTGTGTGTGTGTGTGTGTGTGTGTGTGTGTGTGTGTGTGTGTGTGTGTGTGTGTGTGTGTGTGTGTGTGTGTGTGTGTGTATCAGGTTGCTGACTCAGTCCGTTCTTGTTAATCCTGCCCCTTGTCTCCTCGTCTCCTTCATTTATGAGAGGAGGGAGAAGGAGAGGAAACAAACCTCTTGTGTGTATTTTATCAGAGGTGGGCCGATGATGATGACATCATGGTTTTGACAGGTGTGCTATAGGTTCAGGTCTATATTAAGTGTGTAATAGATGTGTAATAGGTATGTAACAGTTGTTTATTGGACAAGTAATGGTTGTGTTATAGATGTGTAACAGTTGTGTAATAGGTTCTTGTTTATTTGTTTTTTCCGCATGAGGTCGTCTTTGTTAAACCGGGGTGCTGAGTGTTCCTTACTTTCACCTATTTACACCTGAGGTGACCAACTCTCAGGTAGAGTCAGAGAGAAACGCTTTGCTTTTTATGTTCCCACCTGCAGCTCAGTTTAGTTAGGGGCTTGGGCCTCGCATGAGCCACTCTCCCCCATAGCAAACCCCCATAGCCACTATTGTTCTTCCGTTCATTTCTCTCTTCATCTTCTTCATCTTCCGGACAAAATTTTGGACCGCTTCTCCTCCCAGAGCTTTGAGAAAACCCCAACAAATTATATATCAAAACGTGCGGCTTGGTCCAGAATGGTGTGCTATGACTTTTCTAAGAATTTCGGCAATTTTTGGCTAAGAAAAAAAAAAAAACAGAAAAACCGACGAAAAAGTCCCATAGACAAAGAATAGGGAGGCTCCCTGAGAACACCAAAAAAACACACTTTTTCCCCACTGCTCCTGCCTCGCCATACTTTCAGCTAGAGATGTCATTCCTGCTTTAAAACGTTGACAGATCCGTCCACAGCTTAAGTTTCTAGGGGCATTCTGCTGTCTTCAATAGTTTTTGAGAAAACAAAGGTAAAGCAACACAAAGTTTTGAGTTTTTTCACTAAAAACTCAGCTCTCAGAGTGCGTGACATCATCAGTCAGAGTGGAAGCAGCAGCTCATGACACACAAGGAATTTCCCAAACAAATTGTTCGTAGGCCCACAAACTTCACTCCAAAGTCATAAAAAAATACATCAAAACGTAGGTATTTCCGTTGAGCTTCTGTCAAAGCAGTCTTTGAAATTAAAGGATGGAGCTCTTAGTCAGGAAAGGGCCAACTGTCAGCCAAACCTGACCAGCTCTTCGTATTTACTTCCATTTTGAATCTCTAGGGTTTTCAGAAAAGGATCACTCAAATTTAAACTCGGCTGTGTGGGCAAATTTCTGACCCAACAGATATAAACTGCATATTGACAGATTCTTCAGAGTCTCTGGATTCTCAGGGTGCACTAGTTTTCTGTTAGCTGTCACGGTTTTGGCACAGCGAGCACTTGTTCGGACCCATGCCTCATCCCAAAAACTGGCCAGAGATGAACTGTCACAAAGAGGTGTCTCTTGATCTCCACAGCTGCTCCCTGTTAACTCACCATAAAAAACACGCAGCTGTTCATGAATGATGACTTGTAAGGACATTCTGGGGCATTCTGGGAGAGCCTGGCTATATTATCAAAACAAGTATACTCACACACACACACACACACAGAGTCAGGATTCCTTTTGAATGAAAAAACTCATTTCAAACAATGTATTATCACTATAAGCTTAAAAACAGAGGTTTTCTTGTCCTTGAAAGGGTATGTAAAGTGTGCAAACGTGTATGTGTGTGTGAATTTATTGATGATGTTAAAAGTACCTCAGTTCACACAAAACCCCCTCACATTTAAGCATGCGTAATGCTCATGTCTGTGTGTGTGTGTGAGTGTCTGTGTGTGTGTGTGTGTGTGTGTGTGTGTGTGTGTGTATGTGTAGGTGTGTCTGTTTTTCGTTATACAAAGTTTTATCAACGAAGGCCACTCACAGAGGACTTCTTATCTTTAAAAAGGAAAGCGAAGAGCGCCTATTTGTATGTGTTTGTGCGTTTATGATTATGATTAAGGGACCTCAGTTCACACAAAACACCCACCCCATTTAAGCACGTGCATGACTCTTTGTGTGTGTGTGTGTGTGTATTTTTGTTAATCATTGTTTCACCTTTTAAATCAACTCACAGAGGGGTTCTTGACTTTGAAATGGCGGGCGGCGCGCGCCTATGTGTTTGGTGTGTGCATTGATGATTGTGATTGAGGGACCTCAGTTCAGACAAAACCCCCACCACATCTAAGCGTGCGAAGGGCGTATGTTTCTGTTTGTGTGTTTCTGGAGTGTAAAAATTATATGTGACAGTGGGCACGAAGTGCGCATTTCTGTGAATGAGTTAAATATGACCTCAGTTGAACTAGAAACCACATGTGTTGATGTGTAACCTCACCTCAATCTCACCCAACACGCCTATAGCCCATGAGTAGCTATTATGTTCCCACAGCAATTAGGGAGAGGACACATTACAAAGTATGTCAAGAAGTATATTTAGTATGACAGCCGGCATGCCGCCCAAGCCCCTCTCACGACTTCCGTGGAAATTGTCTAGTTCCTGTTTGCTCTTCTTTTAGAGAAACGAGCTGAAACCTGACTTTGACTCTTCCTCAGGTGGTCTGTGTGTGCAGGTCTGTGTGTGTGTGTGTGAAAGAGAGAGAGAGACAGACGTATCATCCCTCTTCTAATCTCTTTATCCTCCTCAGGCTGACAGAGGAGACTCCTCCAGCTCCTCATCCCTCCATCGGCTCCTCTTGTCTTACTCTGTGCTCCTTCTGCAGGGGTCAGGTGCAGGTATGAGCGCGAGTACACCTGTGTTTCTATGGTGATGAGTTTGATGGACAGTTGATGGATGAAAGACACGTTACTGGGGTTGACAGAGTTTCTGCTGACAGGTGAGTGAAGGGGGATAATGGAAGGAGGGAGGGATGACTTTGAGTTTGACTCCACTTCATACCTGTAATTGAAGCACCTGTAGAGGTAGAGAGGAAACACAATGATTAGTTAGCTAGCTGAAGCTAAGTTAAGCTAACTGTGCTGAATGTTCACTCTGGTTTATTTTAATATGAGGAGTGTAAAGGCCCTGTGAGGACAAGAAGTCAGACGATAGAACACCTCAATGGCTAGGATAGCTCCTTTAGTCCTGCCTCCCATCCCCAGTTTAACTCCGCCCACATTCATTCTACAAGACATGGAGGAGGAGGAGGTCAGGTAAGTGGGACTGATTGATTGCTCTGCTGTGTTTTGTACCTGATGTGAGGTTACGTCACCACAGCTGACAGGTTCTGTCATCTGATTTGTTGTTAAAAGAGGTGAGAGCGGAGTTCTGTTCAACATCAACAACAGCAACAACAACGACAATGATGATGAGTAAGACACACACACAAATGATTACGTTTTAGTGTTTCCCTCTATAGAATCAACAAATACACAACATCAACACACAGGAAGTTTGTGAGATGTTTCCTGTTTGTCTTCCAGTGAGGAAAAAAAGAAGAAAAAGAAGAAGAAAGAGAAGAAAGAGAGAAAAGAGAAGAAAGAGTGAGTGAATTTTTATCGTCTCCTCACTCAGACTGATAATGATCTTTGAACGAGGGGTTTGTCTTCTTTCCATCCAGGAAGGAGAAACAAGAGAGGAAGGAGAGGAAGGAGAGGAAACAGAAAGAGAAAGAGGAGAGGGAAAAAGAGAGGAAGGCCAAAGAAGAGGCGTAGGTTTGGTTTTAAGGATCAGAGGGACAGTTTACATGAGTCCTTCAAAGGTGATTAATGATCTCTGTCATGTGTTCAGTCCTAAAGAAATCAACGTCATCGATCCGGCTGGAAACACGTACTACCACTGGCTGTTTGTCATCACCATCCCTGTCATGTACAACTGGACCCTGATCATAGCCCGGTAACACACACACACACACACATACACACACACACACATACACACACACACACAAACAAAAAAAACAAAAACAAAAGAACAAAAAAAAACAAAAACAAAAGAACAGTTGCATCAGTCTACAGCTAAAGTGGTCTAAGTCTAAAGGGTTCTAGGTCTACTCAAGTCTAAGTCTAGAGCGGTCTAAGTCTATATTAGTCTAAGTCTTAGGTGGTCTAAGTCTATGGTAGTCTAGGTCTTAAATTGTATAAATCTATAGTAGTCTAATTCCAGAAGTCTAAGTCTAAGGTGGTCTAGGTCTATAGTAGTCTAAGTCTAAGGTGGTTTGGATCTATCGTAGTCTAAGTCTACAGAAGTCTTAGTCTAAAGTAGTCTAATTCTAAGTTGGTCTAGGTCTATAGTAGTCTGAGTCTAAGGAAGTCTGAGTCTATCATGGTCTTAGTCCATAATTGTCAAAGTATACAGTAGTTTAAGTCATAAGTGGTCCAAGTCTAAATAGGTCTAAGTCTAGAGTGGTCAAAGTCTATAGTAGTCTATAGTGGTCTAAGTCTAAAGTGGTCTAGGCCCAGTAGTAGTATTAGTCTACAGTAGTCTAAGCCTATATGAGTCTGAGCATGTAGTGCTCTAAGTCCAAAGTAGTCAAGTCTGTAATAGTCTAAGTCTATAGTTGTCGAAGTCTTACTGAAGGCCAGACTTCCTGTTCTGTTTCTAAAGACTGTAGGTACCATGAGGCACTTTGAGCTCTCTAAGAAAGGAGGTGTGGAGTGCAGATGGCCTAGTGGTTAAGGTAGTGCTCCATATGGGCAAACAGCCCTTGAGTGGGCAGCCCAGATAACTCCCCTCTCTCTTACCTTGTTTCCTCCTCTATCCACTGTCCTGTCCTCTCAATATAAAGGCATAAAATCCTCAAAAATACTTAAAAAAAATTAAGGATGGTGTGTTCATGTGCTGCAGGGCGTGTTTCGAGGAGCTGCAGACGGACTACTTGGTCCTCTGGTTCGTTCTGGATTTCATCTCAGACCTTTCCTACATTGCTGATATGATCTTCAGGACGAGGACTGGTCTGCATACTCTCTCTCTCTCTCTCTCTCTCTCTCTCTCTCTCTCTCTCTCTCTCTCTCTCTCTCACACCTCATTACTGAAGCATTAATTCCAACATGTAACTTACAGTCATGGCCAAAAGTTTTGACGCAAATATTACATTTTCACAAAGTCTGCTGCTTCAGGGTTTTTAGGTGTTCTTGTCAGGTGTTTCTATGGTATAATGAAATACAATTAGAAGCATTTTATAAGTATCAAAAGCTTTTATTAAGAATTACACAGAATTCATGCAATAAGTCATTATTTGCAGTGTTGACCATTCTTTTTCCAAGACCTCTGCAATTCTCCCTGGCATGCTGTCAATCAACTTCTGGACCAAGTCCTAACTGATGGCAGTCCATTCTTGCATAATCAATGCTTGGAGTTTGTCAGAATTTGTGTGTTTTTGATTTTCCACCCGCCTCTTGAGGATTGACCACAAGTTCTCAATGGGATTAAGATCTGGGGAGTTTCCTGGCAAACGCCCAAAATCTTATTGTTTTGTTCCCCGAGCCATTTTGTTATGACTTTTGCTTTATGGCAAGGTGCTCCATCATGCTGGAAAAGGCATTCTTCATCACCAAACTGCCCTTGGATGGTTGGGAGAAGTTGCTCTCAGAGGACGTTCTGGTACCATTCTTTATTCATGGCTGTGTTTTTAGGCAAGATTGTGAGAGAGCCCACTCCCTTGACCAAAAAGCAACCCCACACATGAATGTTCTCAGGATGCTTCACTGTTGGCATGAGACAGTACTGGTGGTAGTGCTCACCTCGTCTTCTCCGAACAGGCCTTCTTCCAGATGCCCCAAACAATCGGAAAGGGGATTCATCAGAGAAAATGACTTTACCCTAGTCCCCAGCAGTCCAGTCCCTGTACCTTCTGCAGAATGTCAGTCTGTCCCTGATGTTTTTACTGGAGAGAAGTTGCTTCTTTGCTGCCCTTCTTGACACCAGGCCTTCCTCCAAAAGTCTTCTCCTTACTGTGCGTGTAGATGCACTCACACCTGCCTGCTGCCATTCCTGAGCAAGCTCTGCACTGGGGGTGGCCCGATCCCACAGCTAGAACACCTTCAGGAGACAGTCCTGGCACTTGCTGGACTTTCTTGGGCGCCTGGGAGCATGTTTGGCGACAATTAAACCTCTCTCCTTGAAGTTCTTGATAATTCAATAGACGGTTGACTGAGGTGCAATCTTACTCGCTGCTATAAACTTCCCTGTTAGGCCCTTTTTGTGCAATGCAATGATGGCTGCAGGTGTTTCCTTGCAGGTAACCCTGGCTAACAGATGAGGAACAATGGTGTCATGCTCCATCTTCCTTTTAAAGTGTTCAGTTACTCAATCATGACAGATTGATCTCCAGCCTTGTCCTCATCAACACCCACACCTGTGTTAATGTGTGTGACACCTGTGTGTCAGTGAAATTATGTTAGCTGGTCCTTTTGTGGCAGGGCTGAAATGCAGTGTAATTGTGTTTTTTTGGTGATAAAGTTCATTTTCAAGGCAAAGAGGGACTTTGAAATTAATTGCAGTTGAGCTGATCACTCCTCATAACATTCTGGAGTATACGCAAACTGCCATTATAAAAACTGAAGCAGCAGTGAAAATTAATAGTTGTGTCATTCTCAAAACTTTTGGCCATGACTGTACCTGTAACACTGGCATGTGTGGTATGCTCAGGTTACCTGGAGCAGGGTTTGCTGGTGAAGGACGAGCTCAAGTTGCGTGAGCGCTACATGAAAAGCTTCCAGTTCAAATTGGACCTGGCCTCGATGGTTCCTACTGACGTGCTGTACCTGTTTCTTGGCCTCACTTACCCTGAGATCCGACTCAACAAGCTCCTCAGGTTCAACAGGTACACACACACCTAGGGATACTTTAACCTAATTGGAGGCCCTGGGGCTGAGAGGTTTTGTAAGCCCTACTCCATTTGCCAATGTACATCACAAAATGCATCAGTTTCTTTAACAACATACAACTGTGAGTTTTCCTTCTTCAGCCAGAAAACACCAGCATACTTTTATTAATTTACTTACATGAACATAAAAGGCGCTTTGTATAACAACAATACATAAGAACAAAGCAAACGAAGGAAAGCTAGGTAGATGTAGGAACAGTCACCAAGGGGAGCAGGGCGGGTCTTATCGAAAGGTTCAGCAGCCATGTACGTGAAGTATAAAATGATTGACAGAAAACTTGACAAGTAACAAAAAATGTGACTTTTCCAGCTTATCAATAGGCCCCTTAACTTGGTAGGCCCCTGGTCTTCAGCGCAGGTAATCCTGTGCAATAAAGCGGCTGTGCACACACCTGAGCATGTTTGTTAGACTGATTCTAAGCATAGAGAAGGTGTGAAGAAATGCTCTGGTAACTGTCATCGTCATGCTCTGTTCCAGGATGATGGAGTTCTTCCAGAGGACCGAGACCAGGACTAACTACCCCAACGCCCTGCGTATCTCCAACCTGGTCATGTACATCGTCATCATCATCCACTGGAATGCCTGTCTCTACTACTCCTTCTCTAAGGCCATTGGTAGGGTCACTGGTTTGAATCCTGTCTCTGGTTGTTTCATCAGTGACTCTGAAACCTTCTGAATCTTGGTCTCTCCAGGTTTTGGTGCAGACAGGTTCGTGTATCCCGACCCGGCAGATCCAGAATTTGGGCGTCTGGTGAGGAAGTACGCCTACAGCATGTACTGGTCCACGCTGACGCTCACTACCATTGGGGAAACTCCGCCCCCTGTGGAGAACTCAGAGTACTTTTTTGTCGTCACTGACTTCCTGGTGAGTGTGAGGAGATGAAGTCAGTGCCAGACTTTAAGATCATTCAGAAGACGGTTCAGGTCCATCTGTTCTGGTAGTGTCTGTAACTCTTTATGCAGACGACTGTTTCATTCATTCCAAACAACATTACCTGAAACTATACACCATCACTTCTGACACAATACGAGTCATTAACTTTATCCTCCTGTAGGTGGGCGTGTTGATCTTTGCCACCATTGTCGGTAACGTCGGTTCAATGATCACCAACATGAACGCCGCCAGAGCCGACTTCCAGGCTCGCATCGACGCCATCAAACAGTACATGAGCTTCAGGAAGGTAAGACGCTGAGCCGCTCAGACTGAGACTGGCCTTTGTACAAGCGTGTTTTCATGTTAATTTCACATGTGTGATGTAAATTAACACATTAATATTCGAAATGAGCAATATTTTAATAAACATTTGGAATTTAACGAGAAAATGACAAAACGTGACATTGATTGAAAAACAGTTTCACAGGTGAAGCAGGAACTGAAAGGTTCGTTGTGCCGTGTTTTTGTTCACATGATTAAAACTCAACTTACTGATGAGACATTTGTATGAAACTTAATTTTTATTAAAAAAAATCAGTAAATTCTCCTTGTGATTTATTATAACAATTTGTTTTATAATAGGGATTGAGTCCCCATGTGAAATTATTCAATTGTTTTTGTGAACATTCTTGATGAACATGTTCAAAAAAAACACGCAAATAATCGAAACGTGAAACTTTCTGATTGACATTTGAAAACACTTAAATTAACATGAGAATATTTGATTCACATGTGAAAAAAGGGACGTTTAAATGTGTTAAAATAACTGTATTAGATGTGAACAACTTCAAATGTGAAATGTGAAAAAATCTCTTCAAAATGAAACTTTCTTTTAAATTCAAATCACCGTAGAAATTAAGATTTCACATTGATATGTAAAAAAATCTATTTATGGCTTGTTAAATGTTAAACTTATAATTCACATGCTGTCACAAGAGCTGCAATGATTAATCGAAGAATCAAATATTAATTGATTACTCAATTAATCGTCAACTGTTTTTATAATCCATTAATCGGTTTAAGTAAATATTTAAGGAAAAGGAGCCCAAATTTTCCGATTTCAGCTTTATAATTGTGAATATTTTCGGGTTTCTTTGCTCCTCTATGACACTCTCGAATATCTTTGGTTTGTGGACAAAACAAGACATTTGATGATGTCATCGATGACGTTGAGAAACATCGCCATTTTTCACCATTTTCAGATATTTTATGGACCAAACAACTGATGGATTACTCAATCACGAAAATAATGCACCCCTAGTTGTCACATGATTTTTTTTTTCCGTGTTTGTGATTTTCCCGCCTCTCCACTTTTACGCCCCCTGTCCTAGGTGACGAAAGACCTGGAGAAACGAGTGATCAAGTGGTTTGACTTTCTGTGGACCAATAAGAAAGCAGTGGATGAGAGGGAAGTGCTGAAGTACCTGCCTGACAAGCTGAGAGCCGAGATTGCCATCAACGTCCACCTGGACACCCTGAAGAAGGTCGGCACGCACCGAGTCCTGAGCGAGATTTCTGTCTGGAGGGGACCAAATACTCTCCTAAAGGACTGAACAAACACGTGGTTTCTCTTCCGCCTCATGCTGCAGGTTCGTATCTTTGCGGACTGCGAGGCCGGCCTGCTGGTGGAGCTGGTGCTGAAGCTGCAGCCTCAGGTGTACAGCCCAGGTGACTACATTTGTAAGAAAGGCGACATCGGCAGAGAGATGTACATCATCAAGGAAGGGAAACTCGCTGTGGTGGCCGACGACGGAATCAAACAGTTTGTGGTCCTAAGCGACGGGAGCTACTTCGGGGAAATCAGCATCCTGGCTATCAAAGGTAACATGACACCTTTATGACATCATTGTTACATCATTCGGTAAATAAGACTGACTTTTTCATGTGTGTCTACAGGCAGTAAGGCGGGAAACAGGAGGACGGCTAACATCAGGAGCATCGGTTATTCTGACCTCTTCTGCCTCTCCAAAGACGACCTGATGGAGGCGCTAACGGAGTACCCTGATGCTAAAGCTCTGCTGGAGGAGAAAGGAAGGCAGATTCTGATGAAGGACGGACTGCTCGACCTGGAGGTGCCGTCACATGACCGAATGAAAACGCCATGCTACTGCATGATATGATTCTCAGATAACTCCTGACCTGAGTGCTATTCCTGCTCTCGTCCTCTAGGTGGCAGCACAGGGCCCCGACCCCAAAGAGATGGAGGAGAAGGTGGACCGGATGACCAGCTCTCTGGAAACCCTGCAGACTCGTTACGCTCGACTGCTGGCCGAACACGAGGCCACTCACAGCAAACTGAAACACAGAGTCACTCGACTCGAGAACAAGCTGGCACCTCCGCAGAGAGCTGACACGCTGGAAGCCCCGCCCCCTTCATTACCAGGGACGCAGACAGCTAAAGAAGATGGGGAGCGAAAGTAGAGTAAAGATGAGACAGAATGAATTAGATACAATTATCATATCAGAATTACCGTAATTACCTGAATATAAGGACACCCTGATAACAAGTGGGATGTAGAGAGACGTCAGTATTAATTTCAGCCTGTTTATATAAAAATAAAAACTCCTTTAGGGTGCTTTTACTTGTTCAATGTCTCTGTTCAATGTTTTTCATTCAGGCAGATTTAAGTGTAATAAAAGCTTCTTAGATACATTACTGCAGAACTCACTGAGGTCAAACTTCAGCAGATATCTCACAGAGCTGGAAACTAAACTTTGTTTCTCCTTTTTTTTTTTCTTTCTGGGTCTGTGCTGCCGATTGATATCCTGCACTGAGTGGATGCTCAGTGAGAGATGCAAAGAATTAACCCCACATCCATGAAGTAAAAGTCTAAAATGAGATTAAATAAAGATGTTAAATATGAAGAAGACATTTCTAAACTGTGCCGTGGCACATTAGTGTGCCGTAAGTTATCGTCATGTGTGCCGTGGAAGAATATCCAGTTGTACCAGATTGATCCAAAAGTAAATATTTAACACAAGTAACGTCTTTGTTCGTCTAACTATGTGAGCAGCATGTTGGGACAGGCAGAACAATCAGATGCTCTTCCACTGGTTGGCAATGGGTAGTGAATTAACCTGTGTATCTACCTGCTGCTGCGGTCATTCAAGACAGCGACAGTGATATATGATGGATAAAAGCCAAAGAAAGAGCGAGACTCAGAGCAGTTAAAGAAGAGCTTCATGTGTGTCTCTCCTCAGTTCCTGTAAGAATATCAGATTTGTGTTCAGCTAAATAGGCCCAGATTTCACACTGAGTCAGTAAACTGAGACTACATTTTCATTTTATTTCATTATTTATAAGTTTTGTGACATGTTTGTTTGGTGGTGTGCTGCGTGATTTTTCTAATGTGAAATATGTGCCGTGGTGCAATAAAGGTTGGGAAACACTGCTCTAGAGCAGAGGTTCCCAAACTTTACCATGCCAAGGCCCCCCAAACAGCATTAACATCCGACCGAGGACCCCCTTTGCAAAGATTTTTTTTTTTTCTTGGTATGAGGCTAAAAATGATGCTTCCAGGACTCACTCAGGCAAGGTAGCTTGCTGTGTGAAAGCAGCAGATTGCCTGACCAAATGCTCTTTTTTACGTCTAAAGAAGTTGACTGTTTTTTCAGCCTCTGTCGGGTGTTTTTGTATCAAGTGATGCTGAAGTTTCAAGGGTTTTAAACACTTGTTTGAGAGGGTCTCCAGACATAGGACACATTTAATATATGCTGCCTCATATTTTTAACTGTTACTTGGCTATGAGTTCTTAGATTTCCTTCACAGCAGGGCTGTTGTACTGCTCCTTCGGTCTTTTTCTTGTCAAAACCTTTCCATTTTGTGCTAGCTAGCACTTGATAACAGGCGTAAACTGCCAGTTCACATAGATGATGACTTCGTTTGAACTGTCACCCAAGGAGCACCTTCTGGCGGCCCCCCCAGGGGGCCCCGGCCCCCACTTTAAAACCACTGCTCTAGAGCACCTGGATCAAAGAGCCTGCTGTGATTCTGTCAGCATCAACACATTTAAACATCTACAGACCATCAGATAACTTTTTTTTTTTAATTTAAGAATCTTATGTTAATCATTTAAATGTAATAATTCCAAAGAATTTGTTTCTGCCGAAGTATGAAGTTTTTGTTAAATGAAGCGGGAGTTTTTCCATGTTAATAAGAATTAAACACAAGAAGAGGCTTTTTCCCCTTGTGAGGGATAAATAAAGAAAAGGGTTTGGACCACTGAAATATTACCTTTAGAGGTTAGTTCACTAATTTTGTTTTATTATTTGTTTTATGAGTTAAGGCCAGTTTTTAATTTTCATTTTTGTTATTTTTATTTATTATTTTATTTTGGTCTGTAAAAAAAAGATTTTTTTTTTTTTTAAAAAAAAGCTCTTTTTAAAACGTCAATATCAGAAGTCGTAATTCTGTAAAAAAAAAAAAAAAAAAAAAAAAAAAAAAAAAGTAAGTTTTATTGTCATTGTTTATCCTGTAGATAATTTTTTAATTAATTAATATATTTATTTATTTTCTAGGGTGGGGGTCAGTTCAATATTAATTCATTTTTTGTTTATAAGTTAATTTTTGTCGTTTTTGTTTATTTGTAGTTTATTTTTCGGTGCTCTGATTATGAATGAAACGTCAAGCTTCTCTTGTTGACACGTCGGACTGACAGCGCCTCCCTGTGCCTTGTTGGACTTGTAGTCCTCTAGTCAGAAAAAAACCTCAATTTCACTTGTGCTGGACGGCTTAGAAATACTCTTTGAACTACAAGTACCGGCATGCTTCACGAGGCTCTGCGCATGACAAGCAGGACGGAGCTGAGTGCTGCAGAGTGCTGAGGTATGACTCACAGAGAGCTGTTTAAACTACTTTTCTGATCGTTTTTAAAAGTCAAACTTTGATTTAAAGCAGCAGAGGAGAACATCTTTAAGTTAACGACTGTTTATGACTTTATGTGACGTTTGTTTCCGGTTGTTTTCCCGCTCTGTTCAAAGATAGCTGTCAGCTAGCTCCAAGGGGCTAACCGGTGGAGAACAGTTTGAACCGAACTTAACCGTTAACGTCACACAGCGGTTTTAACGGTTTTAACGGTCTTACAAGAGTGCGTCACGTGTCAGGTGGAGATAACTGGAGCTCAGAGGGAGAGAGAGAAGTTCTAACATACACTAACATGCACTCTGTCTCATTTGAAGCCTTTGACTAACCTCAAATTTCATCTCCAGCATTCCGGATGCTGTTGCCATGGAGCCAGCCTGGCGACAGCAGGGCAGGGGGCGTGGCCGCGGTCACGATGCTCAGGGTGAAAGGTCACGCCCCCCACAGAAAGAGCGAGAGAAGCCAGGGGTTGCTGCAGGAGCATGGGGGGCAGGAAGAGGAGGGAGGACGAAGGCTGCACCTGAGCCTCCTCCAGGTGAGGATGAGGAAGAGAAAAACAAATACTGGAAGTCCCGTTTCGATCCATAACCTTTCATCCCACCTTTGATTGACAGGTGCATCCGTCCAATCAAAGTTCGAGGAGATCAGGAAGTCTAACCAGGCTGCTGCTCAGCGATTGGCGGAGAGCCGCCTCAGCTCCTCGTCTGATGAAGACGATGATGATGATGTAGCTGTCGACCATAAGGACGGGAAGAAAGGGAAGATCCTGGAGTCGACCTTCGTCACCTATACCGACCAGACAGGTGAGCAGAATCTGCAGGGAGTACAGGTTCAGATTAAGATTACAGAGGAACGGGTTAATCTGTCATATCTCTACATATTTATCTGTCTCTCTCAGGTGGTGATGTCACAGGTCTGATGAGGACCGGTCAGTATGTCAGTGAGCTGTTTCAGTCTGGAGCTCTCACCTGTCTGATCTGCATCGCCTCAGTGAAGAGGACTCAGGCGGTGAGACTCTTTTCACTCGGCACACCTGAAGTCCAGAGACGTCTGCAGACGTGTTTTTCTCTGGTGAACCGTTTAAAGATGTTCAGTTAAAGGTCTGATAACTCCGCCCCTTCTGTCCTCAGGTGTGGAGCTGCTCCAGCTGTTTCTCCCTCTTCCACCTGCCCTGTATTCAGAAATGGGCGCGAGACTCCGCCTTCCTCGTCTCCTCCGTCACCGATGATGACTTCGGTCAGAAGCAGCATCCATGGCCCTGGTAGGTGGATCTCCTGCTTTTACTCACACATCAAACTGCCACTGTGTCAGAGGCCTGGAAAGGTCCTGGAAAATTCCCAGTAAGGTCTTGTAATAAGCCTGGACAGATCCAGGAAAAGGTCTGGAAAAGTTTTGGAGTGGTCTTAGAAAAGGCCAATAAAAGACATTGAAAGGTTCAGGGGAAAAACACAAGGCTCTAAAACAATCCTTCAAAGGTTCAGGGAAAGTCCTGGAGGGGCTGTTGTAAAATCCTGTAAAGGTCCAGGAAAAGGTCAGGAAAGGTCTAAAAAGCCTGGAAAGGTTACTTTAAAGGTCTGGAAAGGCCTAAGAAAAGACCTGACAAGTTCCTAGAGGAGGGCTGGAAAGGCCTGGAAAAGGTTGGGAAAGGTCTTGGAAAAAGTCTTTGAAAAGTCCTGAAAATGCCCGTAAAAGTCTGAAAAAGATCCTGGAAAAAGTTTTCAAAAAGGCCTTTAAAAGTCCCAAAAGATCCTGGAAAAAGTCAGAAAAGATCCCAAAAAGGTCTTAAAAAAGGTTCCAAAAAAGATCCTGGAAAAAGTCTTGGAAAAAGTCCCAAAAAAATCCTGGAAAATGTCTTAGAAAAGATCCAGAAAAGGTCCCATAAAGGTCCTGGAAAATGTCTTAGAAAAGATCCAGAAAAGGTCCCACAAAGAACCTGGAAAAAGTTATTTTTCGAAAAGACCTGTAAAAGTCCCAAAAAGATCCTGGAAAAAGTTTTCAAAAAGGCCTGTAAAAATCCCCAAAAGAGCCTGGAAAAAGTCTTAGAAAGGTCCTGAAAAGGCCTGTAAAGGTCAGGGGCAAATCTCGTAAAGGTCTAGTTAAGAAACTTGAGAAGGTCTGGAATAGTATGAGAAAAGAACTGGAAAGATCCTGTAAAATGTCCTGAAACATTTTGAATAAAAACAGGTGACAGGTGGATCTGTAACCGTCTCCATCCTCTGATTTTCTGTCCACAGTCCAAAGTGTCGAGCTGAGTATCCGCCCAGCGCTACACCCAACAGGTGAGTCCTTCAGACCGCTCAGATTTGTGTCTGACACATTTTCACCCCCAGCAGCTGTTACAGTACGACGATGCTACAGATGGACTGAAGGTGTTTGTTTCAGGCCTGTAGTTCCTGCCGTCCTCCAGCAGGGGGCTCCACACGCACAGCATCACAGCTGTGATCACATCAGTCACACACTTCAATCAACTGCTCTGTTCTGATGATTTAAAGGTCCAGAAAACATCGATTCTGGCCCAATAATACATGATATGTGTGTGTGTGTGTGTG